>OX336388.2:897633216-898299778 GCA_946902985.2 Meconema thalassinum
GTAAGGACTGCAGACGATCAATTTCAAGTAATTCCTACTTTTGCTACGAAATGTTACCGTCAACGACTCCTAGCTATGAACTAGGTTACTAAATGCCACTGCAACCGGCACCTGGTGGCGAACGTTGGAACTTAATAGAGCATTAATCAAATCTAACCCATAAATGTATCTTCACACAATTGTAGTTAGTAGATGCCATAAATGCCATAAATCTATGACATGGGCCAGACGGCTTTACTTCCCCTCCGAAGGAAGGCATATGGAGTGATTTTAACGCTCTTAAAAATCCGACGACTTCGGCCAGGTTTGAACCCGCGTTCTTGGGCATAGAAGCTCAGCATGCTACCAACTACGCCACCGAAGTCGCCCAAGTATACGGGACTGAACAACCATGATGCCCTAGTCCCTCAAATGAAACAACAACAACAACAACCAAAAACAAAAAAAACAACAACAACAACGAAAGTGGGAAACCACTGAGAACAATTTCAAGGTTGACCGTCGATGGGGTTCGAACTCACTTGTCTACCAAGTCCAAAGGTAGCCAGTCCTCATGACCTTGTGTCTAAATGTTGTGATTAAATTAGGCACTTTGCGACAACGTGGCCATGCAGCCCCGTGTACTTGGGTGTGTGTGGAATTTGTCTGTTAAGCTGTATTAGTGTGTGTATTTGTAATCAGATCAGGATTGAGGAGACGGCCGTGGTCTTAATTTAGGAACCATCCTGGCATTTGCCTGGAGTAGAAGTCAGAGACAACCAAAAACGACTTCCAGGGTGGCTGAGGTAGGAATCAAACCCACCTCTTGCCTTTTTTTTTTGCCTCACGAGGCTGAGTGTACCCCGTTCCAGTCCTCAAACCAGAATTCAATTTCTTGGCTGAGCAGGAAATCGGGCTACCGTGTTGACAGCTAAGAGTGCTAGCCACTACGCCAGAGGTCCTCAAAGTGGAGGGCGCCTGCCTCCCTAGGGCGGAGGAGGAAAGAGGCACCGCACCAGCTCTGATTGAAATATTTATATTTCATATTCTGTAACAATTATTGCTATCCTCATATCCATGAACATATCATAGGCACGTAGCTCCCAAGACCATTCAGGAATAATAAACTCGTACTTTTGCTGTCTTATTTCACAAGAACTGACCAGTAGATCCTGCCAGGAGGAATTATGAGCAAAGTTGTAAAGTAACATTTTCCACATAGCACCCTTTCACCCGCCGCCCGCAGTGATATCTCCTTAACAAACACTTAACAACCACTAATAAAGCGCTTGACAATGTGACCACCACTTCCTTACAAGAATAGATTCCTCTATTTCTGCCATTGTTGACTCGAATTCAGCCAGGCCTTTGTAGTCAGTGAATTCTAGCGCGTGTTCAGTGGAAGTGGTTAGCCCAGTTTACAATTAACTGCCACAAGTAATGCCATTACCCATGGATAAGTGGCTTATTAGCAGTGGTTAAATGAGACCCCATGAAAGTAATAGTGCTTGCCCTCCTTCGGAAATATTCAGCCCCACAAGATTCGAATTGAAACAAAGCCCATTGTTTCTTTTTTACAGAAAGTTGTTGAACTTTGATGTGCTCTTTTTGCATTATTATTATTCATTCATTCATTCATTCAATTTCGCTAATCGGCCAACTAGGGACCACGAGAGTTTAGTGCTTTTCAGTCGGTCAACACGAATGTACTCATGTAATTTATTTCAGGATTAGGGCATGACCCAGCTCTATTGGCTACATTCGTGTTGACCGACTGAAAAGCACCAAACTCTTGTGTGCTAAGGCAACACTGAAAAAATGGCTTCAAACACCACAATGTAGGGACGACGATAAGCCTCATTTTACATTCTGGCATTTGTTCATTTTTCGCTTGATCCACATTGTCTTCATGAGCTCACTGTGTTTAGCACGACGTTCTTCTGTCCATTTCGCACCAGTTGTCTGTTTTTCGACCCGGAAAGTCCCAAACGTCTTGATGGCTGCACTAAAAGATTTCGGTCTTGTGTATCTTCTGCTCGAATCCCCATTTCTTTCAGATCTTTCTGGACGTTAACCTACCATGGCATTGTCATTTTTTGGTTTTTAGTCAAAGATACTGAAGATACGTTTCGTCCATCGGGAGTTGATCATCCGTCGTATATGACCGTAGAAGCAAAGTCCGCGTTTTCGCATTGTGACTGTGATCTTCTCTGGTTGGTTGGTTCTTAAGTTTAGGGGCTGCGACAACGCGGTCATGTAGCCCCGTGTACTTTGGGTGTGTGTAGAATCTGTCTGATAACCGGTGTTAATTGTGATGACTGTATTAGTGTGTGTATCTGTTTTTTAATTTTAACAACTGCAACTTATAATTTTTCAAATAGTTCCTACTTTTGCCGCCAAACGCCACCGTCAACGACTACTAGGTCAAGTTCAGAACTTAACTACTAGACGCCACCACAGTCGGCGCTTGGCAACGAACGTAGAAACCTAAGAGCGTTGTTTACATTCTTAACCTATTCAATTTAGCTTCACACAGATGCAATTAGTGGAAGGATCTTTAACATGCCATAAATCTATGACATGGGATCGCCGGCTTTACTTCCCCTCCGAAGGAAGGCATACTGAGGGATTTTTAACGCTCTTAAAAAATCCAACGGCTTCGACCGGGGTGATCTTCTCTATCTTAGAGTATATTTCTTGCCTGGATTTTCTGATGTAGATGCCATTTTTGTAGACCGGGCCAAGTATGATGTGTAGGATCTTTCTTTTCTTTCTCTATAAATTCGCGAGCAAACATTTCCCGGATAGGATAAGGCATTCAGATGCACATAGCGGTACTGGTTTGATGACAGTGTTGTAGTGACGAATTTTTGTGCTATTATTATTATTATTATTATTATTATTATACCGGGTGAGTTAGCCGAGGTCGTTGCGGCATGACTGTTGGCAGTCGCTCACATCCGGGAGGCGAGGAGGTTTGAATCCCCCCGCCGGCAACCTTGAAGATGGTCTTCTGTGGTTTCCCATCTTCCTTCCAGGCAAATGCCGGGGTTGGTCCTTAACTATAGGCCACAGCCGCTACCTTCCAACTCCTCGACCCTCCCTTCCAACTTTCCTTCCCCAACGGTACTTGTAGCTCACCCATTGGGTGTCCGTCTCGAAGCAGCTACAAAACTGGCGAGCCGAACATGTCCTCGGACACTCCCGGCACTAATAGCCATACGCTAAAAAAAATATTATTATTATTATTATTATTATTGTAACGGTAGTTGCAGTAATTAGACAGAGGGCAAATACTGTACATCTTGTGTTACGTTTATTTTTGTACGAAGTAGCCTGCGAGAAATGCTTCAGAAGGAAGGCGCAACAGAAAAGGAGGATGAGAAACCCTGCACTACGTAACGAGGCGGGCGACTAAATGTGCGGAGCTATCGCGGTCGGTAGGGAAACTTCCACGTGTAGCCTATTTGATGTTTGTGGAGATGTCAAGCCAAAGCTATGTCCAGCAGGAGAACAGAGTCGTGGAGGGTGTGTGTGTGCACATTCCTGCCTCGTTCCCCGCTGCTCCAATGTTTTATTCATGGAATGTTCGGAACAATTGTTTCCAAGCGCTATTTAATTTGAATAAGGAAGACCTCTTCGCACCATTTAGATCCCCAACACCCCAAGCTCACAGAATAATCGATTATGTTCGATACCTGAGGAACATTAACTAATCGGATTCAAATTAAAATCTATAATCTTCCGACAGAATTATTTCAAGAACTAAGGAGATATCATTCTCCTGCAATTAAGAAGTTTCAATGCAGTCGTCATCGTTTAATTAAGAAACGTTGCGGTCATCAGTACAGTGTGAAATATTTCTGATGAATGATCGTGTGGCCTCCTGAGAGGCCGAGTGCAGGTCTTTCTAGTTGACGCTCGTAGGCGATCTGCGCGCCGTAATGAGTATGAAGTGATGATAAAGACGGGAATTAACCCCAGGAGATTAAAATCCCTGATGGCCCGGCTGGGAATCGAACCCGGGACACGTCAGGCCAAAGCCTAGCGCTCTAACCATTAAGCCACGAAGCCGGACATCTTTCTGATAATCTGTAGGCTATTCATGAGTTGTCCGTATTTGGCATTCGAGTAAGGGCTATGTAGACTCCAATCATTTTAGACAACAATCAAATTATTCTACAAAATACTGTGAGTCCCTAAAACTAACCATCTATACCTGGTCTCCCTGATAATGTGAGCGTTATTTCATAGTTTCGAGCAATAATAATAATAATAATAATAATAATAATATTAATAATAACAACAACAACGAACATCATGTCAGAACCCAGAGAACTTATGGTGAAAGGAGGACAAATAACACATTTAAATGCCTGGGTGGATGGATAGAGCCCAACATTCGTGAAAAAGAAGCTTTCGTGTTACGGATTAACAAAATGGAAATGGCTTACCATTTAACCAAAGACATTTACAAATCACGATCAATGTCCTTCAAGGCCAAACTGAGGCACTACGTTACCGTTATTCGCCAGGAGGCGTTATATGCATCAAAATGCCTGGCGGTGAATAATAAAGGCCTGGCAGAACAACTCGAAACCAAAGAGAGGAAGATTCTGAGAAAGATCTTGGGCCCGGTCAAGGAACGAGGAGAGTATAGAAGACGACACAACGATGAACTTTATCAACATGTGGAGAAAATAACGGACACCATTCGCAAAAGTAGACTCTCCTTTTATGGCCATTTAACACGAATGAACTCCGGATGATCCAATCGAATCTGTGCTACTTTGTGGGGAAGAAAACCAAAGGGATCCGGTTTACAGAGGTGGACAAAGACCTACAAGAACTGGGGATATCACATGACGACATCTTGGAACGTGACTTTGTGAAGAAGATACTTGGGGAAATACAGAGTTTTCAGCCAAAACCCATATTGAAAACCGGCAAGAAGTGGACCGAAGAACGAAAAGAAACTCACCGAAGAAGAATTCGTGAGCACTGGGCCAATGTGAAAGAACGAGGGAAAAGGCAGTTGAAATAACGTGGTCCATAGACGACCGAAACGATTATAAAAAATTAAATAAATTTAATTTAAACAAGATGTTCAGTAAAGAACATATAGCCTACTTTCTCCTAAATGTATGAGTATAGTTATACACACATCAAAAAAAGTTTTGCATCACCTCGGTTCCCAGATCTCCGGCATATAGACGTTGACTGTGTATATTGTATCCAAGATACAGTCCCTTTGACTGTTCATAGATGTCACTAAAACTGCTCAAAGATGTAAACAACCATGCATGAGCAGGGCCTATTAGACGGAGGGGGTACGACAGCCGATCAGTTCCAGTCATTCCACCAGGACGAAGGTACGCTGCTCATGTTGTCTGTAGTTCTACCATGCCTAGAAGGTCAATACCGCAGTTCGATCGCGTCCGCATTGTTACTTTGTGTCAAGAAGGGCTCTCAACAAGGGAAGTTTCCAGGCGTCTCAGAGTGAACCAAAGCGATGTTGTTCGGACATGGAGGAGGTACAGAGATACAGGAACTGTCGATGACAGGCCTCGCTCAGGCCGCCCAAGGGCTACTACTGTAGTGGATGACCGCTACTTACGGATTGCCGCTCGGAGGAACCCTGACAGCAATGCCACCATGTTGAATAATGCGTTTCGTTCAGCCACAGGACGTCGTGTTTCAACTCAAACTGTGCGCAATAGGCTGCATGATGCGCAACTTCACTCCCGACGTCCATGGCGAGGTCCAGCTTTGCAACCCCGACACCATGCAGCGCGGTACAGATGGGCCCAACAACATGCTGAATGGACCCCACGGAATTGGCATCACGTTCTCTTCACCGATGAGTGTCGCATATGCCTTCAACCAGACAATCGTCGGAGACGTGTTTGGAGGCACCCTGGTCAGGCTGAACGTCTTAGACACACTGTCCAGCGAGTGCAGCAAGGTGGTGGTTCCCTGATGTTTTGGGGTGGCATTATGTGGGGCCGACGTACGCCACTGGTGGTCATGGAAGGCTCCGAAACGGCTTTACGATACCTGAATGACATCCTCCGACCCATAGTGCAACCATATCGGCAGAATATTGGAGAGGCATTTGTCTTCATGGACGACAATTCTCGACCTCATCGTGCACATCTTGTGAATGCGTTCCTTCAAGATAACGACATCGCTCGACTACAGTGGCCAGCATGTTCGCCAGACATGAACCCTATCGAACATGCCTGGGATATGTTGAAAAGGGCTGTTTATGGACGTCTTGACCCACCAACCACTCTGAGAGATTTACGCCGAATTGTCGTTGAGGAGTGGGACAATTTGGACCAACAGTGTCTTGATGAACTTGTGGATAGTATGCCACGGCGAATACAGGCATGCATCAATGCAAGAGGACGTGCTACTGGGTATTAGAGGTAGTGGTGTGTACTGCAATCTGGACCACAAATGCTGAAAGTCTAGCTGTATGATGGTACAACATGCAATGTGTGGGTCTCATGAGCAATAAAACGAGCTGAAATGTTGTTTGTGTTGATCTCTATTCCCTTTGTATTTAACGGTTCCGGAACTCTTGGAACCGAGGTGATGCAAAACTTTTTTTTGATGTGTGTAACTCGTTGTTATTATCAAATAGTATAATAGAACTATTCTTTGTTGAAGACCTTAGAAACGATTTACCTCTACCAAACGCCACAACCTAGATAAAAACTGCTACCATCATTGAAGAAAGAAAGATAAGAAGTATCTAAAGAATGTTATGGATCTGGAGACATAATCGACCGGACTGGCGGCGTGGCTCAGCGGTAACGTTCTCGCTTGCTGGACCGTATGTTTCAGGTTCGTATCCTGGCGCAGTCAGCTGGCATTTGAGGGTGCACAAATGCGAGGGAGCCGTGTTAGTAGATTTACTGGCACGTTAAAGATCCCCTTCGGGACAAAATTCTGGCACCCCGGCGTCTCTAAAAGCAACAGTAGTTAAAAGGGACGTAAAAACAATAACATTATTATTATTATTATTATTATTATTATTACATAATCGGCCTGACGCGGGCAAAATCCAACTTTGAGTTGAGGCATGTCTTTACACGTCTGGCTGCGTATGACTTTCACCACCCTAATTGAATTAACAAATCTTTCCATGACCCCACAGAGACGTGTGTATACCAACTATGTGGATATTTTCGATTGCTATTTGGCTGAAATAAAAGTATTAATTAATATCCTGAATTAGCACCAACGGTAGAGTTCAGATACTATGTGAAATCGTTTTGTTCTTTACTTCAATTAACATTTTCAAATAACGCACAATAGGCTGTTACAAACCCTTTAAAATAAAAAGTAAAAATGTATCGTAGTATCATCTTGTCATTCTTCAAATTCGATGCGCATAGAATGCCAATGGTATAGTAATCAATGGAGCCCCACGTAGACTAGTCGTGACATCTAGTGGTGAAATATCGAACAATATAATCCTAACAGAGCGAGTGCATTCTAGCGGCCAGAAGAAGAAACTTTTCAATAAAATCTGGAAGTTAATAAGTAGGTCGACGTGCAGTTACCTTTTTGGCAGCTAGATGTCTCGAGTAAATCTGTTGGCGAATTATGTTTTAATTAAATATATATTTTACACCATAATATGCACATATAACGCTTAATTTTAAAACATCTGAGTCATTACAAAACAATAAACATATAACATTTCAAGCAAAAAAACTAGCTCTGATCGGGTTTGAACCATAGGCATTTGAGCGATAGGCTAACGCTCTACCACTGAGCTAATTATGTCAACGAATATCGTTCTATATACAATTACTTACATAGAACTTGTTAGCAAATAATGATTTATACTAAACGATTTCATCACTGGAGTATATTCTTTATATATAAAGCATTTCATACAAAGTTTATTTATTTTGTATCAGTACGCTATATTGCATGCAATACTCAAATCAGTGAAATATAAGTCAGGCACAAGATATCCGCTGCCATCTTGTCTTATTACTGAATCGGCTCAGCTTTTCAAAATCACGTCTGCACTATAGTATTACAAAATAAACTTTTAATTTCGAACGTGCCTCTTCCTTTAGAACAGTTAAAACGATTCTCGGCTCGATAATCGGAACTGGTGGGTCCCATGATATGGATTATAAAGTTTGCATAATTCGCACGGCCGCCATCCTGAAATGGTATGGCGGACGACCTTGTAGTTTGGTCACAAGACGCATCCTATACGAAGGTATGTTGTTACCAAATTTGGTAGAGATCGGATGATTTGGTTATTCGTTATTTGATTTTACGTTTTGAACGTTTGAGTGGCCGCCATTCAGTTTTAGTAAAGATGGCGGCGATATAAAACATGACACTGAGGTGTCCTTTGCTAGTGCTACCTTTGTACCAAATTTCGTTCAATTCGCATTCACCGTGTTCGAATTGATAGGGGGGGACAGACATTCAGAGTACACACACTCACACACACACAGACACACACACACACACAGACACACAGACTCACACACACACATACACACACACACAGACTCACACACACACATACACACACACAGACAGACACACTTTTTTCGCCCTGTGTTGATCTCATAAGTCTACTTTCATTTTTTGCAAAAATCGAAAGTAGGCTAAAAATATAATGTAAAATCAAAGAAAGAAGAATATAAATTGCTATCAACATAGAAATCATTCACAAAAGACCAACATTTAGAGCCCTAATAAACACGCACAAACTTGCCTAGAAACCGACATGGATGAATACAAAAGAGAGCACAGTTTCATGCAAATGATTGCTTTGTTGTTGATAATTCATTTAAGAGATGTCATCTTGTTTATGTAGCCCCGTGCACTTGGGCTTATGTGGAATCTGTATGATGAAATTTCCTTCATGCTGGGAATTAATGTTGAACGTTGGAACTTTGATAGAGCGATTCAACAAAATCTAACCTAGAAATTTA
Organism: Meconema thalassinum; assembly: GCA_946902985.2. NCBI lineage: Eukaryota > Metazoa > Arthropoda > Insecta > Orthoptera > Tettigoniidae > Meconema > Meconema thalassinum. The sequence goes on from OX336388.2 coordinate 897,642,177, forward strand.
GCTTCACACAAGTTTAGTTAGTTGAAGGATCTTTAACATGCCATAAATCTATGACATGGAACCGCCAGATTTACTACCCCTCCGAAGGAAGACATACTGGAGGATTTAACGCTCTTAAAGAATTCGACGACTTCGGCTGGGTTTAAACCCGCGATCTTGGGCACAGCAGTTCAGCATGCTACCAACTACGCCACCGAAGCCGCTATAGAATTAGTGAACTACATACGACTAAGGATGTGTTCTAAGGCTTGGTGTCCAGGTATTGTTTGATCGAAACCATACGAGTATCGTCTGTCTTCGTCTTCCTTTGGCGAGGTTTGCATTTCTTTGAAGTAATTTCATTTGTAGTTGATCGAGCAATGATTATAATGTGTTCATCTTTCTGGCGACTCGTCAAGGTTCGTCGCTGAATCTCACTACTTCTTGCTTTTTAATTTTATTATTGACCTTTTTTTTTTTACTAACCAAACGCCTCTATCGTGTTGGCGGCATGGTGACACACACTAAACTGACAAGTCATGGACACGAAGCGTTAGAGCACATCATTTGCCGTATGTAGTTCACTAAATCAATCACTACTAACGCTAGTGTTGACCCATACATAGTCAAATCAAAATCGAAATATCTACTTTCGTTTTGATAAATTAAAAAATCAGCTTCCCACAAATAGAAGATAAACAGATCATAGCCCGAAAGAAAGAATGGCTAAGAAAACATTTCATCCAGCAAACATATGAATATAGATGTAAGAAAATCCTTTGCAAAATCATTTGTATGGAGTGCACTGATCTATGGATGTGAAAGTTGGACTCTGGGCAAATTGGAAAATAATCGACTTCAAGCTGCTATATTATATTATATTTCCGTATCCAGATACATTGTTGAATAATGTTCATCCAATGTTCAGCTACAATAACAGCTTTATCATTGGCCTGCAAAACATTTTCTTTTGGGCACGATGATGGTAAATCCTGGCAAACCAGAAGGTGCTCTTCTTCCTGCAGTAGTCCACAATCACAGGCCATTTCTCCTTGTGCGTAGCTCCACTTCACAATGTTGGATTTGCATTTCGAAACACTTGTGCGAAGTCGGTTGAGGGTTTTCCATATGGGATAGCGAAGGTGAAAACCTGCAGAAGGTTCTTCCTTTAGACTCATGGATGGATTAGGCACTTGTTGTTCCCACAGTTCATGCCATCGTTTTCCTGCCGTATCTACAAGGGGTGCAGTTGTTAAAAAAAACTCTTCCTTGACCTGAGTCGAACGGACTGTATTTGATGACCATAAAGGGGTTGACGTGGATCGGTTGTTTGCTTCCAACGTTCAACTTCTGCAGCTACTTGCCTTCTTACGTGAGGAGGAGCGATTCCTGCGATAGGATAGAGTTTTTCCGTTGGTGTTGGTATCAGACACCCTGTAATTGTGCGACTGGTCTCATTCACAACAACATCTACTTTTTAGCATTCTCCGTACAGGGGATACATATTCTGCAGCTGATAGGCAGAGGGCCAGAGCAGATGTGCCTCTTAATTTTCTGATAATATTATTCCTAGCACACACCTTTTGTTTGGTATTCTGATAGTGTTGTTTAAGAGAGAATTGAAGCTGCTGAAATGTGCGTATGGCGGCAAATGAAAAGAACGAGCTGGATCGAAAGAAAAAAACAACCTGGAAGTCAAAGAACAGGAAGATTATTGAAGGAAATGTGAAAGAGAAAAATTAAATTTTATGGACATGTCATCAGACACAAGACTTTCATCGTTAACATTTCGGAAGGGAAAATGCTGGGAAAAAAGTATTTGGAAGACATCAAAAATAGAATGGGATGTGACAATTACATGGAACAGAAGCGAACCGCCAACGACAGAAGAGTGTAGTTGCATCGACAAGGCATTAGCCTTTAGAATATGATAAAGAGGATGAATGATTTTACATGCTATAGAGCTGTGCAGAGAGCCTGGGCAAGGCGTAACGTCAGTACACTGTGCACCTCCGAGCAGCTTGGACTGGGAATGGACAGTGTATGTCTCCACTGTGACAGCTCGAACGCTTAAGATGCAGGAATGCCAGCCAATTATCCCACCAATGACTTGTTTTTACGGGTAAACCTCCTCTGACGACACTCCGGAACACAGACTACTATAGCTCCCGGGCTCGATGGGAATAACGTTAAATATACAGCCGTGTGAGGTCACAGCCAAAGTGTTCTTATACACTGTTTTGAAGCCATTTTACAGTGTTGCCTTATTGATAATTGATATTGTAACTATTCAGTCGGTCAACACAATGTAATCAGAACTACTGGACAAGCGAAAAAACAACTGAACAAGTAGTTCCGTGATGAACTATAAAGCCTATTTTCAAATATCCTACTTATGTTAATTGCCTCTATCAACACACAACATTTCAGTTTGATTGCTGTAATAGATTCGTAGATATTGAGAACCGTCTAAATATTTCGGATGGTCGCCATGTTGGATTTTTATATATGTTGGCCATTGAGTTGTGTACTATTAGATGACGATTTTTGCGTAGGTTCATTATTCAAACATTCACTTCGATCGCATGATTAATACACAATAAATAAAAACTTAATTTTAAAATTGCGCTTAGCAGCCATCTTGAGGTTATGTGAACAATTGAACTAAATTAGATGCCAGTGCATTGCAATGTGTATAAACATTTACTGTACCATATTTGAGATGGTTAAATCGCGATAAAAGTCTATTAAAATGTTTCACCTTCGCTTGGCCGCCATGTTCGTTTTGTATTTTACAGGTTTTTGAAAGTCTGATAGCTGAACTTTTAGTAGTACCCTTATCACTGTACAAAATTTCAGGGTGATATCAGTAATAGTTTCGGAGATATAGAATGTCCGTGAAATATTTCGCACAGCCGCCATGTTGGATTAGTGAGACGTAATAATATTTAAAGAGCACGGTCGGGGTCGGCCTCAATAGTACTATCATCTCACCTAGTTTTACTGAGTTCGCTCCGGCCGTTTAGAAGTTATTAGAGGGTGGGACACACACACACACGCACACACACACGGATAAAGTTATCTCATAAGCCTATAGGCTGAAAATATATACTGTACACGGTGGGCGGGAAGTCCCCGGACTCCTGTAACTTTTTAGTATCAAATGTTATTTATGATATGATGATGATGATGATGATGATGATGATGATGATGATGATGATGATGATGATGATGATGATAATTGTTGTTTTAAGGGGCCTAACATCTAGGTTATCGGTGCCTAATGGTATGGGTGATCGTGAAGATGATAATGAAATGTAAACTACAACTAAAACTAACTACTAACTTATATAGCCTACTAGAAGAAGAAATGGAAAACAAAAGGCAATTAAAGGACAAGAGGAAAAGAAATGCCCTCAACCCTCGAAGAATGCGGATTGGAAGGAAGGAGAGCCATGAAAGGCAGATAGGAAAGTGAAAGAGGAGAGGGTCTGCCCCACAGGTAACGGATAAAAGGGGGACAACCGGACCTAGCTCAGGAATCCCTTGGGGTCGCCAATTCCCGAACTCACCAGCCGTGAGCCTCTGAGGGTATAGCAATATCTAGGGTGCACCAGAAGTGGTGGGACTGCACACAACCTGCCTCCTTAAGGGCCTTGAGCAGAAGGCAGGAGATAACGGGAAAAGATAAAGAAGGCTGCCCCTCGTAGAAGGAGGGTATCAGAAAAGATGAGACAAGGACCAATTAAGGCGGGAAAGGAAGAGACTCCCTAAGCCTCGGATACCCTAATACCGTCGGGGTCGGAAGAGAACAAGAGTTGACCAAGTGAGGTCGACATGAAAGAAGAAAAGGAAGGAAGCTTGTAGTTTAACGTGACCGTTAATCTTGAGATCATGAGCCACGGGACCTCCTTTTTACGTGGAATCCGAACCTCAGGACATGGCATTTCACTTCGAAAATCCCACATGCATTGACCGGGAATCGACCCCGGGCTGCCTTGGTGAGAGGCATACAGCTAGACCGCTGAGCCACCACGCCCCGACATGAAAGAAGACGGCGAGGAGCCCGGCACAAGTAAGTGGAAGCAATGCTGGACTCAGCTGGAGCCCCGTGGTCGCCAACCCACGTCCCACTGGATGTGAGCCCCTGGGGGTATTTATGATATGTTACTTACTCTATGTAGGCTATTATGTGTCCAATTAATATATTTGTTCCCCATCATACTGTGAACACAGTTCCATACGTCTCCATGTCCTTCTTGACATATTTCTGAGCATGCCAGATGTTATAGTGTGAAATGCATCCTCAACAACAATGTAGTTCTTCGTTTGTAGCATAACTCCACGGCCTGTCTTCAACACTGCTTGAAGCAAAAGCACGTCTATCCCAATCGATAAGCGTTGCTTTTCGAGGTGGAGCCGTATTAAATTATTCCTGGATTGTTCCCATAATCTGTCTGATTGTCTGCCCTGTGTGTTGTCGTTCGTGCACCCAGACACTTGCCACTAAGCACTCCTCAATACTGTAACAATGACCTTTCACATCTACCATGGCTTTACACCAACACCAAAGTTACCAACCTCTGAAACCTGAAAATTCCAACTTCCCACTCAGAATGTTCACTAGAAAATATCCCACGTAAACATTTATTTTGTTCAAAAAAAATGTATAATGAATAAAACATGTGCTCTCGAGTGTCGATAAAGTGTTTATAAATGCGCTAAAATTGATTTTAACGAAACACAAAACTGTCTTATAAACTATCATTATCATACACTTGACAAAAATCACAGCACGCATGTCATACGTTGTTGGCATGTTAAAGAACCCATTTGAATTCAGTAGGCCGTGTTCATAATGGAAACATTAATCTCGGGATTTTCCGCCAACTTAAAGTTCCTCATTTCTCTACTAGAAAGCGCTATAGTGTCAAGGAGCTTAGATATCTAACCTCCTTGACATTCATAGCACTCCAAGGAGCATTAAATTCGACATGCAAGTTGCCCTCTGGGTGTCAATTAACTAAGCTTGCACCTGGCACCCGAGGCCATACGGTATTATTATTATCGTACACTTATTAAACATTCACTTAATACACGTTTTATTCATTTGAAGATTGAGATATTGAGCTATCTTTTCCTGTATACAGGTTGTTTCTAAAAAAAAAAAGTGTCCGATATTTTAACAGTGGATGGGATTAGTCAAAACGAGAAGAAATGTTCCTAAAAACATATGTCCGGAAACAAATACGTGTTGAGATATGCACCATTTTACCCGCGTGGACGGGGCGTTGTGTTCGGTGGTGCAGGCGTCTTTGCATAAGATGGATGTTCAGTCACAGTATGCGGCTGTGCGGTTCGCCGGACCTTAATCCATTGAATTTCTGGCTATGGGGACATTTAAAGACATTGGTGTATGCCACACCCAACGACAATGTGCAGATGTTACAAGAGGGTGTGTGACCAATGAGAGTGCCCACATCCGCGAGCATCCACCCGTGATTGGACGAGATGGGGATTCCTTGCGAAGAAGAGCCGAAGAATGTGGTAACCATGTGAAGCATCTCTTGTAACGTGTAGATGGTAACCGCGGATAGACCGGCTGAAATCATCACAGCTCCTGGTTGGTGGTGTTGATGGATGTTTGTCCAACGTATGTTCTGTTAAAAGTGTGTGACAGGCAAGTGTTCATTAGAAGTAGCTGGTAGGTTGACGTCCATTGACTGAAGTGTAAATACACAACACAAGTAAAATGGCTAATATCTCAACAGGTATTTGTTTCCGGACATATGTTTATCGGGACATTTCTTCTCGTTTTGACCTACACCAACCTCGGTTGCAATATCGGACACTTTTTTCGGAACAGCCTGTATGTCTTTGAATTTTTAAAGAATAAAGATTTCACAAAAAAAAAAGAACATAAGGTTTAATCTCCAAAGACACACAAAACTGTCTGTTTTCGCACAAGCGGCACTTGGTGATTGTAATGTAATACTATACTTCCGTGAAAGGTTTATTTTTAGCCTACTTTTCACATTTTGCAAAAACGAGGAAAAAGTAGTCTTATGAGATCGGGCAAATGTGTGTCTGTCTGTCTGTGTCCCCACCTATCAACTCCTAAACGGCTGGAGCAATCGAAACAAAATTTGGTAGGGGTAAAGATCTATACCTGAATATCTCACGGCCATATTTGAAAATGATGTCGATGCTACCAACTGCTGAAAAATCGCAATTCAAATTTGAGCTCCATGTTGGATATCTTGGAAGGCATGAATGGGAGCTATTTCAAAATTGGCACACGTATAGATAATAATATTGCAGTTTAATTTCCAGGAGGCCATATATGGCAGTGTTGCCAAAATGATTATAAGCCTGATGATAGGTCCAATTTTTAAATGCATATAACTTCTACACTATCAATTGGAATTCAACCAAATTTCGTATGTGCTATGTGTACATAAACAGATATGACTGAGCGTATTATTAAGAGCAACCAAGGCTACCAACTGTTAATAATTGCTGTCTCTATTTTTTTACCCTAATATCAATATATCAGAAAGTATGCAAGCCAATAGCTCTAAACTTTGTACACGTATAATACCTGGCATTCTAGATTAATTTGGAGTAACTAATATGCGTCAGTGCTGCCAACATCATTCTAAGCCTGCTGATAAGTCCAATTTTAAAATGCATGTAACTTCTATACAAACTAATGGATTTCATTCAAAATTGGCACAACAATAGATCATATTATTTCAGATTATTTCTGACCAATACATGCATGACATTGTTGCCAACATGATTTTACGCGCGCTGTTAGATCCAATGTTTAACTGCATGTAACGTCCATGCTATCCATTGGACTTCAACCAAATTTTGTATTCTGTATCTTAAGAGTAGGCTATATTATACCAGGTATATTTCGAACTAATTGGAAATTTCCATATTACCAACTTAATTTCGTCATTATTCTAGATAGATCCATATAGATTAATCATTGGCATGAATCTTAAATTTTAAGAAAAGTAGGCTCTTTAGTTCGTCACGGAACTTCTTGTTATTCTATCAGCATGTATGAATCGTACCTATTGTGCACGTTTGCTTTTATGTATTGTTACGTGTTGCCCCTAGTGGCAAGTTCGTTAACTGGATTACGGTGGGTAGAAGCACAACACAATTGTTCCTTTAGCTTTATTGCAGGTCAGAAATATACACCCTACAATAAGCCAATGGAAACAATTAGCTGTCTTACAGAAGCTACCTTCTTTATGGATCTCGACTCACCCGTTCACTCGGTCTTGCAGTTAATCCTCTCGCTAATGAGGTAGACCCGAGTCCTGGCTGGATATAACTGCACTCAGTCTGTCACTTACTGTTCTTGAATACCGTACTACACACTGTTTCGCAATTCACCACAATGACCTCTGCCGCACTGGAAAACACACAATCTTCAAATACACAGTCCCGCCGTATGATTCACACTCCTTCGCTGTCAAGAGAATCAGCCTCACTAGGGTTTCGTAATTTCGCACGTCACGTCACCAACTACTGTCGCACTCGCTCAAGAACACTGTCCCTCCCTCGCTGGCCAGGTCGCTTAATATAGCGAGGCTGGTGACTCGATGGATGTTTCTAGAGTTGACCAGGGTTCACACCATCTCGAGAATTCCAACACCAGTAGGGCCAAGAATATTCGAGACGGTCTCTTTGTACTGCCTGTCTTCTTGTTGCGCAAATCGCTGGTAACACACAGTCAGGATAGCCTGGGGCGGCCTGAGTCACGCGCGGGGCGACGAAGCTGTCTAGCATTCGTAACAGTATTAATGGCAGCTCGGCTGGTGATATATGACATCAGCTAAATATCCCAAATTCACCTCACTTTGGGCAACAACAAAAAATCCCTTTATTCCTTTCCTAAAAATATTTGTCTAAATGTCCCACAATTTGGGACAAATCCCACGGGTTGGCATCATTACTGCGACTGCGAGAATATGTATTCCAATCCAAAAATTGACTACAAGTAACATATGGTCTGGCTGCGTGGCTCAGGGGTAACGTTCTCGCTTGCTGAGCCCAAGATTGCAGGTTCGAAACCTGGCGCAGTCAGCTGGCATTTGAGGGTGCGCAAATGCGAGGGAGCCGTGTCAGTATATTTACTGGCACGTTAAAGATCCCCTTCGGGGCAAAATTCCGGCACCCTGGCGTCTCTAAAAGCCAGGGTAGTTAAAAGGGACGTAAAACCAATAACATTATTATTATTACAAGTAACATAGCAACATTGCTACCAACCTGCATAAATAAAAGAACATAAATAACATTTGATACAATAGAGGTACAGGGGTACGGGACTACGGGGACTTCGCGCCCACCCTGTGTAGGTCTACTTGTTATGGACTACAGAAGAGGAAGTAAATTTTATGGGATGACCTGTTTCGCTTGTCACGCGAGCAATTCAACACCGCACTTCAAATGCCAACTGGTTGCACCGAGATTTGAACTCGCCGGTAATAAGGTTGCAGTGTGGCACAACGGCCTGGTTAATTCAAGAAAAACAATTAATACCGTAATAATTTTATCATTTTAAATGATCTTGTCGACTTCGTTGTTACGCTGGGGTCTGGCGTTACGTTACGGTGACGGGACGAAATGTACTCAGATGCACTGAGGTGTGTGACGTCATAGTACCGCTTGGTGCATGTGTTGCCCGACAATCTCTACTTCGTTAGTATAAGACAAAAATCCCCGATTCTTGGATGTCACGGGTAATCTCGAGAACCACTGGATGGATTTTGATGCGGTTTTCACCATTCTGTAAAGGATATCTCGAGGAAAGATTCTGTAGAAAATAATGTATGTATGATCAAAGGAAGCCAAGCAGTACCGATTTCAGTGAAAAAGTCGAAAACAAACTTAGCGTCCGTGCGCTTCTTAAGCTTACGCTGGGCAAACCGTTAAAAATATCAATATACTATGAGCGTAAGAATTGGTCAGTATGAAAAGTTCTACGAAAATGTCCGCGAGAGCATATCTCTATCTTCAATACATCGCCCACTATAAGTGTTTTTAGACTGGATGGTGGGACACGTCATCCAGCCATCTCCCTCCGCGCGCTTGACCTTGCTTTGCCCTTGGTTTGCACTTGCCGTTCACGAGCAATTTGAAACAAGGAAAAGTATTATAAAGCAAGATATGTATTATGCAGCTAATTTTCTAACATGTCAAGATTCTTTGGCTTCGAGCGAAGCCTTTCTAGCATTTTTCAGCATTTGTAGCATTTAAAATGATACAACGTCTAGTCTTTCAGACTGACTGTCACTTTTTTATTTAGTAATAAAAGCTGTACCGTACATTTCCTTTCATATGTATAGGAATTCATAATTTAATTCATAATCATATAGTAAGTTACTGTGAACTGTCTGGAGCGCTCGTCCGTTTGGTTGTTGCCAGCCCCGAGCACCGACCAGATCTCAGTAGTGAAGGGTATGGCAGAGATGCTCGACCGAGTAAGCCCTATCCCAACAGTTAACTCGGTTGGTCGTTGTCCGCTGATTGCAACAAGAGAGCCGAGGCGCGGATGGAGACATCCGTGATGCTCCGTCAACTGCCGATACTACGAGTATGTCCTGCAATGTAATTTGCGCGTACTTGTATATAACTTACATTGTTTTGTTCTCGTCAAGGTTTTCATGTAGACTAACTCATAATCTATTTAATCCGATGACGTTGTGATGTTCTTTAAAATGCGGCATTCGTGATGAATGAGGTACATCCGTTTTACAGCGTAATTGACTACAGTTTTCTCTGATTTCAAGCAGTAGTGCAACACTCAGAACAATTATCCGTCAGCCGCAACTGCTTACACCCTTTGTAAGAGCCTTGTCTCCTACACCTTGACGGACAACACTCTTATAGAATATCCGGAATATGGATACAGCTGACTAAGGGTAGCTACACCCGTTCAAGTGCAACAACATAAGTGACAAGCTATCTCCTTCACGATCCAAAGGTCCATGGTTCGATTCCCAGCTCTGTTAAGAAATTTAATTATGGTCTGACATTCGGATCGGAGTTCACACATCCTCGGACCTCCGCGGTGACACCCAAAAGTACTAACCACTACGTCACGAGGTTAACAGTAGAAATAGACCAAAGCCACTTGGATCCATCTGAAAGAATGAAAATCCACAGCCTGCTTACTGTCGACCGACTGGGTCAGGGAATGGAATGAATGATGCCCCCATCTAGCGTCGAGGAATGAACTGAGCCGGCTGCCGAAGCCTGCCGCACTCCCCTGGGGAAATGATTATTTAATGAATGACAGATGAAATGAAATGCAGGGGGGGGGGGGTTGCTGGAATGCAATTGTGACAGGGAAAACCCGAAGTACGGTACCCGGAGAAAAACCTGTCTGCCTCCGCTTTGTCCAGCACAAATCTCACAAGGAGGGATCGTGATTTGACCCACGGACCCAGTGGTGAGGGGCCGGCGTGCTGCCGCCTAAGCCACGGAGGCCTGCTTGGATCCATCTCTTTGCCCTAATTCATTTACCATTATTTTCAGTTCTCAATGCCCTCTCTCACAGTATGAGGTTGGAATCTGAAAGGGCATCATGCCGTAAAACCATTTCAACATATACGTCCTTCTTATTTCATCTCCTATCCTGTAAATAAGAGGTAAAACCACGTCTGGAACCGAGGCGTGAGAGGGCAAGGTTCAAGCTCCTTGACTCTCACCAAAGTGGACCAGGTTCGATTACCGGTTAATGCAAGTGGGATTTTCGACGTGAGATGTCACGTCTTTTGCTTCACGTAAAGAGTGAATCACGTTAAACTTCAAGAACATTGCAAGAAACTTTGTGTTATCTTTTTAAAAGATTGCAAGTGGTCTTACTCGATTCGTTTCCGCTCTGATTTATTAAGGTGTGGTTTATCTTTGATCAGATTCACGAACAAGAGTGATACTGTAAACAGCTGTTTGTATTAAACTGCTGATCACGTTCGACGGACAGCACGAGTAACTGGGATGGAGTTCTTACTCCCACCGTTTGACTAGGAAACATAATTATTATGCTTTTCAACAACCAGCGTAACCGAATGGTCTGAGGCGTGCTTCACATCTTGCTGGCGTTTGGACATCCGAAGTTCGAATTCGAGTTCGTGGTTTTACCTTAGAATATTCTACTCTCATTCCGAGCGAATTCCAGGAAGGTCCCTTGTTCACAGATTCGGGCCACTTACCCCAATAAAAGATCCTAATAAGATAGGTAAGGCTTCAAAAGCCAATGCCACGGTGGCGAGAGCACTATCGCGCTAGCTCGTGCGTCGCTGACATAAAGAGCGTGGGTTCGACTCCCACCTTGGTCGAACTGAAAATGGATTTAGTGGTTTCCTGGGACGGTTCCTTTTAACAGGTCCAGTCGACTTCCTTCTTAATTCTTTCCCTGGCTCTTCCTTAATTAGACCCAGTTAGCGGTCACCTGTCACCATCCCCAGTTGTACCTTCTGATAAATTGTGTTCAGCTCCCAGATACCGTCCTTATGACGGTAGAGGAATTATCTCCCGCAGAGTCCATGGGTGAAGCGAATCTGGGAGGATAAGCGTTTAAAAGAAATAAAATATAAATATATTTATTGATTACGACCAAATATGGACCACGTTTGACAGTTTTTACATTATTTGTTGTCTTCACTCTCTGCCAATATCTCTTCATCCTCCTCCCTTCCACTTCCTTCTTATGTTCCTCCGTATAAGATCTTCATTTCTTCAGTGACAAGTCCCCTGTCTCCTGGAAACCTGCAAACTCCTTAACCAGCCGTCTAAATCGCTCTCTCTCTCCATTATGTCTTCTTTCACCCCCATCCGATCCAAGTCCAATCTGACTTCCCAAAACCATTTCAGCTCCGCCTATGCTCTTCCTGAAGAATTCAAGAATCCTCTTCGTCAATCTGGTACTGTTCATCCTCACCAAGTGTCCATAAAACTGTATTCTCATATTTCTCATTAGGGCTTCGACTCCTTCTTCCTTCAGGTATAGTTCCTTGTTAGGTTTGAGTCTCCTCTCTCCATCCTTGATATTTGGGCCTAGGACTTTTCGAAGCATTTTTCTTTCTCTCTTCCGGATGTCTTCGAGGCCGCCTTTCCCAATCATGTCTAGTGTTTCTGCTGCATACAGACATTCAGGTCTGACAACAGTATCTAACAAGGGGAGGATTCGATGCATGGATCACCGATTCGAACCATCTTTAGTACACTTGTAGGGCATGACTAGGCGTATTCCAGGTGCAAGTAGTAAGATGCGCTTGTCAGCCGATTCCGAGTAATTAATTAATTAATTGCAATTACAGTGCGGCGTCTATGTGCGTTGTACGCTAGCAAGCAGCCAACGACCGCGTGGTACAGCGGTAAGAGCCCTGCATCGTAAGCACGGGATCACTAGTTCGAATCCCACCGGTGAGCCTTTGCAGCGTGTCTTTTTTTTTGTTTTTTGTTTTTTGTTTTTTTTGTAACCATTGTCAATTTCCAACCAATACCAATAGCAAGAGTCACTGCTTACGGGCTGGTCTGATGGTTTACACACGTGCAATGAACGGAACAGACTGGGCCTTCAACGTATAAATGTATACATATGATAGAATACACCTGACGTGTATAATACCAATGTATTTGCAATGCCGATACTGTACATTGTGTAATGTCACAAACATTGACCACCTTACGATGATTTCAGAAACCCTTTTCCCGCTCACCAACACTTTATTACAATTGACTGCAAAATGAACATTATTCACGACACCTACAGTTGTACGAATTGCCTATGTTTACCAACAAACAAAAAAAAGGCTCACCGGTGGGATTCGATCCAGTGATCCTACGCTTACGAAGCAGGCCTCTTACCACTGCACCACGCGCTCCTTAGCTTCATATTAACTTACAGCGCACATGAACGCCATACAGCAATTACGAATAATGAATCATTAATTTCTCGGAATCGGCTGAGAAACGCACCTTACTACTTGCACCTGGTATACGCCTTGTCATGCCCTACAAGTGTTCGAATCGGTGACCCATGCATCGTATCCTCCCCTTAAAAGTGTCGGAATTTAGCCTCAAAGGATAGACTCTTTTTGTTGTATGTATCCTTCGTAAGTTGATAAGCCATCTACATTCTTCTCCCCTGCTCTCTGATTGCATCCTTTTCCGACCCATTGCCCGTCACACATGTATTAAAATCGTTAATATGTTGGCTCATTTAGCTGTATGTCCCACTTAAAGATACCGGGAAGGGAGAACATTTTTGCGCTGTTTCCTACAAGTCAGAGGTAAATAAACATGGCGATGAGGTAAGTTGATAAGCCATCTACATTCTTCTCCCCTGCTCTCTGATTGCATCCTTTTCCGACCCATTGCCCGTCACACATGTGTTAAAATCGTTAATATGTTGGCTCATTTAGCTGTATGTCCCACTTAAAGATACCGGGAAGGGAGAACATTTTTGCGCTGTTTCCTACAAGTCAGAGGTAAATAAACATGGCGATGAGCGTGCGAACGCTGGGCGATAATGTGCGAGATGACTCAAGAATGTGGCTGACGCGGAAGTTTGGAGAAGGTTAGAATTTAGAGCTAGAGCATCTTTTGCGACTGGAATGCAGTGCGGTAGCTTTAACACGCAGGACAGGCGAGATCTCTAACACGCAGAGAATTTCAGGAAGTTTTCCACACCACAAATTACAGTATATGAGTGGGTATGGAAACCGTTATTAAAGAACAGTTTATATCAACATTACCAGTAGAAGTGTCCCTGCGTGACTTAAAGGGCCCGAGCTCAGATCTCGGTCGGTGAATATGAAATACAGTCGAGCTTCTATATCTCGAATTTTTCGATATCTCTAAGTACCTCGTTTATCCGGATTAAGTGGGACCGGAAGTGATCCACATTATCAAAAATCCGGAAAAGAACTAAAAAACAAACACATGTTATATAATCTATTAACATAAGTTGTAATACCTTTGTGTTGTACAAAAACATTTAAGAACACTGAAAGGGTTCCTTTTCACAAGGAACATATATGGTTAGAAGCATGGCCACCTCTTGCTGGTGGGACATTGCAAGGAGTCTAGCACTTGAGCTATGGGATTCTTTGTGGTGGTCCAGAAATGGGTATCAGGGGGCTTTGCTCTTCAATGAAGTTTCATGTCTATTTTATACATATTCCTTATATGATAGTCGGTTGTTCAGATTCTTCCTGTCGAGAATGGTGATTGGAATGCTGTTGAGATTCTATATGGAGAATAGTGATGTAGAATCTGTTTGTTGTAATACCTTTGTGTTGTACAAAAACATTTAAGAACACTGAAAGGGTTCCTTTTCACAAGGAACATATATGGTTAGAAGCATGGCCACCTCTTGCTGGTGGGACATTGCAAGGAGTCTAGCACTTGAGCTATGGGATTCTTTGTGGTGGTCCAGAAATGGGTATCAGGGGGCTTTGCTCTTCAATGAAGTTTCATGTCTATTTTATACATATTCCTTATATGATAGTCGGTTGTTCAGATTCTCCTTGTCGAGAATGGTGATTGGAATGCTGCTGAGATTCTATATGGAGAATAGTGATGTAGAATCTGTTTGTTGTAATATCTTTGTGTTGTACAAAAACATTTAAGAACACTGAAAGGGTTCCTTTTCACAAGGAACATATATGGTTAGTAGCATGGCCACCTCTTGCTGGTGGGACATTGCAAGGAGTCTAGCACTTGAGCTACGGGATTCTTTGTGGTGGTCCAGAAATGGGTATCAGGGGGCTTTGCTCTTCAATGAAGTTTCATGTCTATTTTATACATATTCCTTATATGATAGTTGGTTGTTCAGATTCTTCTTGTCGATAATGGTGATTGGAATGCTGTTGAGATTCTATATGGAGAATAGTGATGTAGAATCTGTTTGTTGTAATACCTTTGTGTTGTACAAAAACATTTAAGAACACTGAAAGGGTTCCTTTTCACAAGGAACATATATGGTTAGTAGCATGGCCACCTCTTGCTGGTGGGACATTGCAAGGAGTCTAGCACTTGAGCTACGGGATTCTTTGTGGTGGTCCAGAAATGGGTATCAGGGGGCTTTGCTCTTCAATGAAGTTTGTCTATTTTATACATATTCCTTATATGATAGTCGGTTGTTCAGATTCTTCTTGTCGAGAATGGTGATTGGAATGCTGTTGAGATTCTATATGGAGAATAGTGATGTAGAATCTGTTTGTTGTAATACCTTTGTGTTGTACAAAAACATTTAAGAACACTGAAAGGGTTCCTTTTCACAAGGAACATATATGGTTAGAAGCATGGCCACCTCTTGCTGGTGGGACATTGCAAGGAGTCTAGCACTTGAGCTATGGGATTCTTTGTGGTGGTCCAGAAATGGGTATCAGGGGGCTTTGCTCTTCAATGAAGTTTCATGTCTATTTTATACATATTCCTTATATGATAGTCGGTTGTTCAGATTCTTCTTGTCGAGAATGGTGATTGGAATGCTGTTGAGATTCTATATGGAGAATAGTGATGTAGAATCTGTTTGTTGTAATACCTTTGTGTTGTACAAAAACATTTAAGAACACTGAAAGGGTTCCTTTTCACAAGGAACATATATGGTTAGTAGCATGGCCACCTCTTGCTGGTGGGACATTGCAAGGAGTCTAGCACTTGAGCTATGGGATTCTTTGTGGTGGTCCAGAAATGGGTATCAGGGGGCTTTGCACTTCAATGAAGTTTGTCTATTTTATACATATTCCTTATATGATAGTCGGTTGTTCAGATTCTTCTTGTCGAGAATGGTGATTGGAATGCTGTTGAGATTCTATATGGAGAATAGTGATGTAGAATCTGTTTGTTGTAATACCTTTGTGTTGTACAAAAACATTTAAGAACACTGAAAGGGTTCCTTTTCACAAGGAACATATATGGTTAGTAGCATGGCCACCTCTTGCTGGTGGGACATTGCAAGGAGTCTAGCACTTGAGCTATGGGATTCTTTGTGGTGGTCCAGAAATGGGTATCAGGGGGCTTTGCTCTTCAATGAAGTTTCATGTCTATTTTATACATATTCCTTATATGATAGTCGGTTGTTCAGATTCTTCTTGTCGAGAATGGTGATTGGAATGCTGTTGAGATTCTATATGGAGAATAGTGATGTAGAATCTGTTTGTTGTAATACCTTTGTGTTGTACAAAAACATTTAAGAACACTGAAAGGGTTCCTTTTCACAAGGAACATATATGGTTAGAAGCATGGCCACCTCTTGCTGGTGGGACATTGCAAGGAGTCTAGCACTTGAGCTATGGGATTCTTTGTGGTGGTCCAGAAATGGGTATCAGGGGGCTTTGCTCTTCAATGAAGTTTCATGTCTCTCTCTCTCTCTCTCTCTCTCTCTCTATATATATATATATATATATTCCTTTTAATGATAGTCGGTTGTTCAGATTCTTCTTGACGAGAATGGTGATTGGAATGCTGTTGAGATTCTCTATGGAGAATAGTGATGTAGAATCTGTTTGTTGAAAGGAGAATATGATAGATGTTTTATGTTGATTTTTGTATGGTTATGAATGAAGAGGCTTGTAGCAGAATAGTTTATTTTTTAAGTGTTCCCTTGTGTGCTATATTCACCCACCACCCCAAATACATAATTGGAGAAACGTTACAACACTTTTCTTACATTTACGACTGTGTTTTATGTACTAAAATAATGTGAGTCTTTTCAGTTTTACATTTGTATAGCGTTTGCGCGCAGCACGATCACGAAGACGTTTCACTAACGTCAGTTCTGCTGGTGTGGTTTCAGTCTGGGATTCTATAAATAGGCCATCAGTTTGTCTAGCTGCATTGTTGCCTCTCCATGAGTCATTGTTTCTTCTGATGCTTTCATTTTTGGATTCACCATCATTCTCTGCCAAGGAACAAGAGGCAATAATTTCTTCATCTGTCATTATGCCGTAGCGTGAATTACAGTCATTTTTATCTGGCGGAAAGGACTTTCAAGAAGAGTCGACCCCGTAAAAGAAGTACTGTACAGTAGAAATATTTTTAGCCTAATTTTCATATTTTGCAAAAATGAGGAAAAAGTAGACTTATGAGATCGATCCGGGAAAATGTGTGTCTGTCTGTCTGTCCTTCTGTCTGTCTGGCTGTGTGTGTGCCCCCCCCCCCCCCCTATCAACCAAATTTAGTATGAGTAAAGATGTATACCGGAATATCTCAAGCCCATATTTGAAAATGATGTCAGTGCTACCAACTTTTGAAAAAACGCAATAGAAATTTGAGCTCCATGTTGGATATCATGGAAGATATGCATGGGAGCTATTCCAAAATTGGCACACATGTAGATAATACTATTTCAGTTTAATTTCCAGGAGGCCATACATGACAGTGTTGCCAAAATAATTGTAAGCCTTCTGATAAGTCCGATTTTTAAATACATATAACTTTTACATTATTAATTGGATTTCAACCAAATTTTGTATGAAATATATGTACATAAACAGATATGACTGAGTGTATTTTTAAGAGCCACCAGGGCTGCCAACTGTTAATGATTTCTCTCTCCATTTTCATCATCCAAATACCAATACATATGAAAGTATGCAAGTCGACATCTTTAAACTATGCACACGTATAGTACCTGACATTTTAGATTAATTTTGGAGTAACTTATGTACTTCAGTTCTACCAACATGATTCTAAGCCTGCTTATAGGGCCAATTTTTAAATACATGTACTGTAACTTCTATACTATCAGTTGGATTTCAACCAAGTATGCGCTATGTGTAACATAACAGATATAACTATAAGTATTCTTAAGAGCAATCAGGGCTGCCAACTGTTAATAAATCAGGAAGTATGCAAGCCAACAGTCCTATACTTTGCACACGTATAGCACCTGACATTGTAGATTAATTTGGAATATTTAATATAAGTAAGTGCTGGTAACATGATTCTATGCCTGCTGATAGGTCCAATTTTAAAACACATGTAACTTCTATACTAACAAATGGATTTCGTCCAAAATTGGCACAACAAGATACCATAATATTTCAGATTAGGCTATTTCTGACCAGCACACGCATGACATTGTTGCCATGCTTTTTCGCATGCTGATAGATCAAATGTCTTAACTGCATGTAACGTCCATTGGACTTCAACCAATTTTTTTATTCTGTACCTTAAGAGATGGAACTAAGAATATATTCAGTCACCAGGGCTGCCAACTGTAATGCTCTATTAGGCTACATTATACCAGGTATATTTCGAACTAATTAGACATTTCGATATTACCAACTTAATTTCGTTATTATTCTAGATACTAGATAGGTTCATATACTGTAGAATAATCATTGGCATGAAAAGGAGGCTCTTTAGTTCGTCACGGAACTTCTTGTTTATATTATTTTCGATCTGGATAAACCGGAGATCTGGATTAATGAGGGCCGGATAAACGAGTTTCTTGTGTAATTTTAATTTCCTGGTGAAGTCCTACACAATATTGTTACGGCTGTGAGTTTGTTACGTCGCTCGCCGCATGAGTCACAACTGCCCTCGGGCTGGGCTGTGCTCTGCCTCAGTGTATTACGTGCGCCTTACGCAACAAGGACTACTAGGACAAAGGGATGGTCCAGAATATTCGTGACCCATCCAGTGATGGAAACCTCAAGAAGCCGTGAATCCTGGATGGGTCTAAGAAGCATTTATTGAGTCACCGACCTGCTATATAAGGGCGACCTGGCAAGCGGGGTGGACTGTTGTTTTTTTTCGAGCTAGTGCGAGCGTTTACCTTGAGCGACAGTTGTTGGCTACGTGACTTGCGAAACCTTAGTGAAGCTGATTCTCTTGACAGCGAGGGAGTGTGAAGCCTACAGAGGAACTGTGTCTTGAACGAGTGTGTTTTCCAGTGCGGCAAAGGTTAGTGTGGTGAATTGCGAAAGCACCGGGGGCTGTTTCCCTAGCCAGCGGGCAGCGAAGCAGAGTGTAGTGGTGAGTGACCGGCTATCGTAAATAACTGTAGTGTTGCAGGTAGTTCTGTCAAGGCCACCGGACTCATTAGGACGGATTAAATTCTGTGGTCTGTTGACAAGTGAAGGGCAAGTGTTCCCTACAAGAGGAAACTGGAGTGAGGTACTGATTGCTTGTATTTGCTATTTGTGTGGTGTATCTTTCAGGCTTTCAATAAAGCTAATTATATTTCTTAAAGGAGCAATTGTGTTTGTGCTTTCACCCACCGTAATCCAGTTAACGTAACTGGCACTAGGGGGTGGCACGTAACAATATATATGCCATGTTATTTCTATAATTCGAAGTTCTATTACGGTACTCGAATATTTTGATTATTCAATTGCTATTTTGTTCCCCAGACACACAATATGTGTCTTTAACTCTAGGTTGCGGTGAAAATGCAGTTGAATTACGCTCTTTAGGTGTGATATGGGAATTAAAAGAATGGATTCAGTTGTGTAGGACACCTGGACTGTGTATTTCTGTCAGTAACTTATTATGCTCGGAATTGCAGCTAATACGCTGTCAACCATTATGAAACAAGTACTTCCGTAAAACTCAGCAATTCTTCTAGGTTTGTGCCGTGTCTTGTGTGGGGTTTCACCTAGAACACCAAGCTGGCTCATCGGCGGGCTCTTGGTGTCCCCGCCCGGACCCTCACAGGAGTAACGAACTGCGCGTTACCTCCCTTTATATAGAGTGCAACTGCACCACTTGACTGCGAGAACTAAAAGCTCAAGCAGCCATAACCTCCCTATGAAGGCTTCCAAAAAGATGGTATATTGGCTTTCACGGCCGGTGAATTAAAACTCAGCAATTCTTCTAAGTTTGAGCCGTGTCTTGTGTGGTGTTCGCCTAGGACACCAAGCTGGCTCATCGTCGGGCTCTTGGTGTCCCCGCCCGGACCCCCACAGGAGTAACGAACTGCGCGTTACCTCCCTTTATATAGAGTGCAACTGCACCACTTGACTGCGAGAACTAAAAGCTCAAGCAGCCATAACCTTCCTATGAAAGTTTCCAAAAAGATGGTATATTGGCTTTCACAGCCGGTGAATTAAAACTCAGCAATTCTTCTAGGTTTGTGCAGTGTCTTGTGTGGTGTTCGCCTAGGACAACAAGCTGGCTCATCGGCGTGCTCTTGGTGTCCCCGCCCGGACCCCCACAGGAGTAACGAACTGCGCGTTACCTCCCTTTATATAGAGTGCAACTGCACCACTTGACTGCGAGAACTAAAAGCTCAAGCAGCCATAACCTTCCTATGAAAGTTTCCAAAAAGATGGTATATTGGCTTTCACAGCCGGTGAATTAAAACTCGGCAATTCTTCTAGGTTTGTGCCGTGTCTTGTGTGGTGTTCGCCTAGGACACCAAGCTGGCTCATCGGCGGGCTCTTGGTGTCCCCGCCCGGACCCCCACAGGAGTAACGAACTGCGCATTACCTCCCTTTATATAGAGTGCAACTGCACCACTTGACTGCGAGAACTAAAAGCTCAAGCAGCCATAACCTCCCTATGAAGGCTTCCAAAAAGATGGTATATTGGCTTTCACGGCCGGTGAATTAAAACTCAGCAATTCTTCTAGGTTTGTGCCGTGTCTTGTGTGGTGTTCGCCTAGGACACCAAGCTGGCTCATCGGCGGGCTCTTGGTGTCCCCGCCCGGACCCCCACAGGAGTAACGAACTGCGCGTTACCTCCCTTTATATAGAGTGCAACTGCACCACTTGACTGCGAGAACTAAAAGCTCAAGCAGCCGTAACCTCCCTATGAAAGCTTCCAAAAAGATGGTATATTGGCTTTCACGGCCGGTGAATTAAAACTCAGCAATTCTTCTAAGTTTGTGCCGTGTCTTGTGTGGTGTTCGCCTAGGACACCAAGCTGGCTCATCGGCGGGCTCTTGGTGTCCCCGCCCGGACCCCCACAGGAGTAACGAACTGCGCGTTACCTCCCTTTATATAGAGTTCAACTGCACCACTTGACTGCGAGAACTAAAAGCTCAAGCAGCCATAACCTCCCTACTAAGGCTTCCAAAATGTTGGTATATTGGCTTTCACGGCCGGTGAATTAAAACTCAGCAATTCTCCTAGGTGTGTGCCGTGTCTTGCGTGGGGTTTTGCCTAGGACACCAAGCTGGCTCAACTGGCAGAACTTCACTCTATATAAAGAGAGGTAACGCGCAGTTCGTTACTCCTGTGGGGGTCCGGGCAGGGACACCAAGAGCCCGCCGATGAGCCAGTTTGGTGTCCTAGGCGAAGCCCCACACAAGACACGGCACAAACCTAGAAGAATTGCTGAGTTTTAATTCACCGGCCGTGAAAGCCAATATACCAAGTAGTTCCGTCTTCATTACTCTGCCGGGTGAAATTCCCGCGGGCCACCTATTCTGATGGCCTGCTGAAGGAATAGCGTAGACCACAAGCGTGGCAGTGTTGTTTTCACCACCTTAGTAGACACCTTTCACAGGATATTGCAGTCAACCACAAGGAAGATACTCTTGGGATGAACTCATCAAAGGCAGCACGCAATGAGAATATACTATCGTCGTGGCACGAACATGGACTACATTATGTCGCGTTAACACGATATTGGGACATGCAGTCAGTATCTGGGAAGACACACATGTTCCCCACAAGTTTGTATCCTCGATGTAGAACAGGGGTGGCCAACCCTCTCAAAGTGGCACGCACAACATGACTGTGCATGTGTAATTTTAATGACTTAATACTCTACGAGCGCAGAACTTGGCTTTTACACTTGAATAATACAATGCAGGCTCCTCTTTTTGTAGGAATTCTAAAATATCATTTTACTTTGAGCTTCTATAAAAAATGAAAATCCACAGCCTGCTTCCAGTCAGGGATGGAATGAATGAAGCCCTCATCTAGCGGCAAGGATATGAACTGTGCCGGCTGCCAAAGCCTGTCGCACTCCTCTGAGGCAATGATTAAATGAATGACTGATAAAATGAAATGAGAGTGGAGAGTGTTGCTGGAATGAAGTTTTTGACAGGAAAAAAACGGAGTATGCGGAGAAAAACCTGTCTGCCTCCGTTTTGTCCAGCACAGATCTCACATGGAGTGACCGGGATTTGAGCCACGGACCCAGCGGTGAGAGGCCGGCGTGCTGCCGCCCAAGTCACGGAGGCTGAGTTTCTTAAAATAAAATATAAATAAATGTCTTGGTTAAACACTTGAGGTAATTCAACGCCTTGCAAACATATTTTAGTGCATTAAGCCGTGAAAAGTGTAAAAGGAACTTCGAAGAAATGCCATCAAGTCTAATAATTTGCACACCTCTGTATACATACTACTACAGGCAACACAATAACACAGGTTACCAGACAAATTCTACACAGGGCTGAATGACCACGATATCCGAGCCTCTCGAATGAAACAACAACAACAGCAAGGTGTAAATGAAAGACTCAAGGGTTTGCACCAAGGACACAAGTCAGTGGGGAGAATGCGTGCATTAACATAGAGAGACATGGTTATTACCTGCACAAGGTAGAGAAATGTGTAAACAGGTTGATAACGGGGATATAAGTCTCTCCTTACTCTTTGTGGCAAGGCCGCGCGCGGTCACTTGTCGGAGCGTGTCATGTCAGGACGGCGCTACCTCAACACCGAGTTCATTTGAGTTAACTTAACAAGAGGAATGCTGGATTCAAGGACACTATACATCAGAACTCTTAGTGACACGCGTTTCTTTCAGAGCGTGGCACACAGTTCTCAGAGACTGCCTACTTCCACCTTTCGGGCAGGGGCTGCGGCAACGTGATAATGTAGCCCCGTGTACTTTTCACGTGTGTAGAATCTGTCTGATAACCAGTGTTAAATGTGATGGCTGTATTAGTGTGTATTATCCGTAATTCAGGTAAGGACTGCAGACGATCAATTTCAAGTAGTTCCCACTTTTCCTACCAAATGCTACATGCTACCGTCAACGACACTTAGCTGTGAACTTGGCTACTAGATGCCACCGCAACTGGCAGCTGGCGATGAACGTTGGAACTTAAGAGAGCGTTAATCAAATCTAACCTACAAATTTAACTTCACACAAACAATTGTAGTTGCTGAAAGGTTCTATTACATGCTATAAATCTATAATAATAATAATGATAATAATAATTAAAAAAAATAATAATAATAATATCGTATGGCTTCCGGTGCCGGGTGCAAGCTTTGTAATTTGACACCCAAAGGGTAGCTTGCACGTTAAATTTCGTTGTTCCTTGAATCACTATGAAAGTCTAAGAGGTTAGATATCTAAGCTCCTTGAACACTATAGTGCTTTCTAATGGAGAAATGAGGGACTTTGTGTTGGCGGAAACTTCCGAGATTAATTTTGCCATTATGAATACGGCCTACTGAATTTAAATGGGTTCTTTGATATGCCAACATCGTATGACATGCGTGTCGTATTTTTGCCGCCTTTCAAAAATCACTTAACACTGCCAGGAGCGAACCTGCAAGCTCGAGGTTAGTAGACAGACACGTTGACCACTCACCCACCGTCTGATAACCGGTGTTAGTTGTGATAGCTGTATTGGCGTGTGTTATCTTTAATTCAGGTTTTTTTTTTTGCGTATGGCTTTTAGTGCCGGGAGTGTCCGAGGACATGTTCGACTCGCCAGAGGCTGTAGCTGCTTCAAGCTGACACCCATAGGGTGAGCTACAAGACCCGTTCAATTTCAAGTAGTTCCAACTTTCGCTACCAGATGCCACTAACACCTAGTGGTGAACGTTGGAATTTGATAGCGCGTTTCAACGAAATCATCATCATTACCATCATCTTCCTTCCAAGTATTGGGGCCAAATGTCCCGTTACGGTCTTGCACTTTCCCTCCATCTCTTCATCGGACGTCCTATAGATCTACTGTATTTCCCCGTGGCTGGTAGCGAAGGATCTCCTTTGGTAATCTTCCAGGTTCCATCCTTTGGACATGACGCTTCCAGTTCTCTTGGTAGTCACAAATGTATGTAGTTATTGATTTCACTTTTAGTTCCTTCAGCACATCCTCGTTTCTCTTATGATCCCATTTAGTATAGCCTGCTGTTCGGCGCATAAAGGTCATTTCGCCTGCTGTAAGTCTTGAGATATCCTGAGAACTTATTGTCCATGCCTCGCTGCCATAGCACAGGGTTGGTCTGGCTAATGTGTTATACAAACGCAAGCGTGTATGCCTTTGGACAAGAGATGGCTTCATGACGTGATTGATGATTCCTATTGTTCTGGTATAATTAGTTATTTTTGCAGTTATGTCTCGTTCTTCTTGAAAAGATAAATTATATCCTAAATACTTGAATTCGTTAACTCTTTCTAGAATTTTACCATCCAGACAAATTTTATTGGGGATAGGGTCCTTACCTTTAAAGGCCATTACTTTAGTCTTTTCAGTAGAAATGCACATGCAGAATTTTGATGCCACTTTCTGGAGGTTGAATACTGACCACTGCAGATCATCTTCAGATGCTGCTACCAATGCAACATCATCAGAAAATAGTATAGCGTCTAAATTTCTTAGATGCCTGCTGATAGGTATTGAACCATGCCTTTCACACCTCCATTCCTTTATTATAGCATCCATGTAGATTATGAATAGCAATGGAGAGAGTCCACAGCCTTGTCTTACCCCTCTGCTGATTGGCTTTCACTCGGATTTATGATTACTTAACCTTACTGAAATAAGAGTACCACTATACATGTTGTAAATGTTATCAATTAACTGTTGGGGGACACAATCCCTGGCCAATATGTCAATAAGTCTGTTTCTGTCAACAAAATCAAAGGCTTTCTTAAAATCATCAAATGATATGTGTGTTTCGAAATTGAACTCCCTGCGTTTTTCTATCAAAATTTTTAAGGTGAAGTAGGCATCTGCACATGTGCGACCTTTTCTAAACCCATGTTGTTCATTCCCTATCACCTCAGAGTAATGTTTCAGTAAGTTTTCTTTAACAATATTTGCAAAAATGTTGTATCCAGAGTTAAGTATACCTATTCCTCTATAATTTTCCAAATCTTTAATATTTCCCTTCTTATGAAGAGGAACTACTATTGCCTTTTGCCAATCTTCTGGAGGCCTGTTACCCGTCCAGATTAAATTCAATAATCTGAGAAATCTTTTCTTGAAGGCATCACCTGAATATTTCAACATTTCTGCATTTATTGAATCTTCTCCAGGTGTTTTCCCATTTCGAAGTTTCCTCAAGACCTGTTCTAATTCTTCGAGTATAATATTTTCCGAAGACTTGTTGTTAGATGCTTGTAAAACAAGTTGTTCAATATTTGGACTCAACCAAAGGCTCTGAAAATACTCCAGCCATTCTTTGTGAGATATTGCATTAATTTTTACATCTTCTTTTACTTCCCTATTTAGTTTTTTCAAAATTTTATAGGTTTGTGGTTGTGGTCTTGTTATGTCAGTCTCCAGGTACGAGACAAAGTTTTCCCAAATTTCCCTGTGTTTCTAACCTAGAAATTTAGCTTCACACAAGTTTAGTTAGTGGAATCATCTTTTACATGCCATAAATCTATGACATAGGCCCGCCGGCTTTTCTCCCTCTCGGAAGGAAGGCTTTCAACGCTCTCAAAAAAATCCGACATCTTCGGTCGGGTTTGAACCCACGATCTTGGGCATAGAAGCTCAGCCGTCGAAGCCGCCTCTAGCAATGGGTAATGAAGGTTTCATTGTGAAATGATTCGCTTGAACCTTGAAACACCAGGCCGCACGATTGACCACTGTGTGACATTGTCTCGTTTCAACGTATTCAAATTCTATTCTAAAAGCCTGATTGATTGGAGCCCGAGGATATTCCGCCCATTAATCGAGCAATGGCCATCCTACCCAACAGACAATAACGGTGACCGGCCATCTAGCCCAAGGCCTGTGAGACCAGTGACATGGTGGTGTTCCAGCACCGTTCATCGAACTAACGTAACATTATCTTAATACTGACCACTCGCTCGCAGGCACAAACACTCAACCAGGAAGACAGCAGCCTGCCTCAGATCAGATGATATTGATTCATTTTCGGGGTTTTGCGACATCGTGGTAAATATCAATTCGTATAAAGTTATCTGTATTGACATATAAATTAAAATACCTATGAAAAGGTAACTAGTCTTATTCCATCTAAGTCAATAGACTACCACACTGACCGGCAAAAAATAAAATAAAAATTGAAAAATTCAACATTACTTTCATTCAAATCATAAATATGAACACTAAAGGCCTAGTACAGTACATACTGTAGTTATAGCATGGAATTAATTGGTTTCATGGGTGCATTAACATTCTTCATGTCATTTTATCGCTCAAAAATCCCCCCAGGGGCTCACATCTAGTGGGACGTGGGTTGGCGACAACGGGATCCCAGTTGAGTCCGGCATTGCTTCCATTTACTTGTACCGGACTCCTCTCCGTCTTCATTCATGTCGACCTCTCTTGGTCAACTTTTGTTCTCTTCCGACCCTGACGGTATTAGGGTATCCGAGGCTTAGGGAGTCTCTTCCTTTCCCGCCTTAATTGGCCCTTGTCTCATCTTTCCTGATACCCTCCTTCTGCGAGGGGACAGCCTTCTTTTTCTTTTCTTGTTATCTCCTGCCTTCTGCTCAAGACCCTCAAGGAGGAAGGGTGGTATGTAGCCCCACCACTTCGGGTGCACCCTGGATAATGCTACACCCTCAAGGGTTCACTGATGGTGAGTTCGGGAGCTGGCGACCCCGAGGGATTCCTGAGCCAGGTCGGTTTTGTCCCCTTTTTTCTCTGACTTTGGGGCGGGCCCTCTCCTCGTTCCTCTTGCCTTTCATGGCTCTCCTTCCTTCCTTCAATCCTCATTCTTCGAGGGTTGAGGGATTTCTTTTCTTCCTGTCCTTAATGTGCCTTATTCTTTACTTGTTTACCATTTCTTCTTCTAGTTTTTAAGTGTGTAGTTAGTATTAGTTATAGTTTTCATTCTCATCTTTCACTATCAACCAAACCATTAGGGGCCGATAACCTAGATGTTAGGATCCTTACAGCAACAATTATCATCATCATCATCATCACTCAACAATAGCGATTTTTTGACATGATGCTGTTTCCCGCGGAAAGATGTGCGCGCCCACGCTATCGTCAACAATGCAATGTTTTCTTTCTTTTTTCTTTTGCCACTTGTTGGCAGAGGAAAAGATCAATACAGCCATATCCTCAGTTGTTTTTGTGCAATTCAGAAACAAATAAGCGCTTGAGGCCTGAAGATGAGGGCAGTGGCAGTGGCTCTGATCGAAAATGGTGGCGCGTACAACTTTCCGCAGGAAACAGCATCATGATAATGAATCGCCATTGTTAAGTAAAACAATGACATGCAGAATGATAATACATCCAGGAAACCTTACATCCATGCTATAAACAGTAACTTATGTACTAGGCCTAAAGCGTTCATATTGTTTTATGATTTAAATGGAAGTACTGTTTTGTTGAATTTTTCAAGTGATAGTTTTTTTTTGCCGGCCAGTGTTTGAAAACTCCACAGTCTGCTTCCAGTCGACCGACCGGGTCAGGGAATGCAATGAATGAAGCCCCCATCTAGTGGCGAGGATATGAACTGTGCCGGCTGCCGAGGCCCTGACGCACTCCTCTGGAGCAATGACTAAATGAATGACAGATGAAATGAAATGAGAGTGGAGAGTGTTGCTGGAATAAAATTTTTGACAGGGAAAACCGGAGTACCCGGAGAAAACCTGTCTGCCTCCGTTTTGTCCAGCACAGATCTCACATGGAGTGACCGGGATTTCAACCACGGACCCAGCGGTGAGAGGCCAGCGTGCTGCCGCCTAAGCCACGGAGACTTCGGAGGCCAGTGTATATTGAATCTAAATAACACACCGGGTGATTCAGCAGCCCCTTCCAATATCGTTTGCTGCAACCCAACTAACGCATGTTGGCAGGAAGGTCGATATTTCTCTGCCTGTATCCCGTATGATACTAATGTACTGCAAGCATATCCTGCAAACGATACTGAACACTATTACTTTTTCACTCGTATTAGTCTGTAGTCACGTCGAGAGTAAAATCAGGCAAATTCTACACACACTCAAGTACACAAAGCTAAATAAAATGAAACAAATGATGTTGATTGATTTAGGGCTTTGCGACATCGTTGTCATGAAGCCCCGTGTACATGGGTGTGTGTAGGATTGGTCTGATAACCTGTGTCACAGTGATGTCTGTACTAGTGCGTGTAATATTCAGGGAGGATTTGGTCAGGAAGCTCGATTCCCGGTCAGTGTATCTGAGATTTTCAAAGTGAAATGCCATGTTCTGTGGTTCGGATTCCGCGTAAAAAAAGGAAGACCCGTGGCTCATGATCACGAGATTAACGGTCACTTAAAACTTCCCTTCCTTCCTTATTTACTTACTCACTCAGTTCCTTAGGAAGCGGTCGTGGCCCAGCATTTTCCTGGAGTAAAGTGGGAAACCACAGATAATCCGTTCCAAGATGGCTGAGATAGGAATCGAACTCTCCACTTATCAATTTTTGCTCACCCCATTTTGGCTTCAGTGGCGTAGTTGTTAACATGCTGAACTGCTATGCTCAAGATCGCGGGTTTCAACCCGGCCGAAGTCGTCGGATATTTTAAGAGCGTTAAAATCCCTCAGTATGCCTTCCTTCGGAGGGGAAGTAAAGCTGGCGGTCCCAAGTCATAGATTTATGGCATGTAAAAGATCCTTCCACTAACAACACTTGTGTGAAGCAACATTTCTTGGTTAGATTTCGTTGAAACACTCAGGAGCGTGTTGGCGCAGTGGCTTAGCTGATCGTCTTTCACTCGGACGGCTGGGGTTCGAATCCCGATGACAGCGGAGTGGAATTTTTCCCTGAAAAATCACATGGTGTCAGGAAGGGCATCCAGTCTTAAACCCCCGGTCAAAATGGGCCTGGTTGGCTCCAACGACCCCAAATAATTGGGAAAAGGCCGAAGAAAGTAAGTATTTCGTTGAAATGCTCAACCAAAGTTCCAACGATCACCACTAGGTGTCAGTGACATCTGGTAGCGAAAGTTGGAACTACTTGAAATTCAGCGGAACTGGTAGCTCACCCCATGGGTGTCCGCATGAAGCAGCTACAGCCTCTGGCAAGCCGACCATGTCCTCGGACACTCCCAGCACCAAAAGCCATACGCTAAATAAATAAACCCCTCGGACCAGAATTTCTTGGCTTAGCCGGGAATAGAACCCGCCACGAACTTTAACCACTACTCTACGAGGTGGTCTCAAATGAAATTAAAACAACAGAATTATATTTCGCGAAACTCCCTGGTGACAACCAAGAATACCAGTCACTTCGGCACGAAGTGGACCATGCTTGTGGTGATAGGGGTCGCATGGTCGTCGGATTTTTAAGAGCGTTAAAATCCCCTCAGTATGCCTTCCTTCGGAGGGGAAGTAAAGCCGGTGGTCCCATGTCATAGATTAATGGAATGTTAAAGAACCCTCCACTAATTACACCTGTGTGAAGCTAAATTATAATATAGGTTAAACATTCGACAAACGCTCTTAGGTTCCGACGTTCGTTGCCAAGAGCCGACTGCGGTGGCATCTGGTAATCAAGTTCTGAACTAGTAGTCGTTGACGGTGGCGTTTGGCAGCAAAAGTAGGACCTACTTGAAAAAATTCAATTTCTTCAGCCCTCACTTGAATTGAAAAGAGATTACACACACAAATACAGTCATCACAATTAACACCGGTTATCAGACAGATTCTACACACGCCAAAAGTACATGGGGCTACATGACCGCGTTGTCGCCGCCCCTAAACTGAGGAACCAACCAACTTGTTATTGCCATGGAGAAACCAATATGTTGTTAAATACAAGGATAGTTTCCAGGCAATTCTTTGCCTCGTGATTATGCCTCTAGAACTGATTGGCATTAATAACAAAGAATGCAAATACATTTGCCATTGATAGCACAAATGTTTGTAGATATCCGTACTTACAAGTACTGATTGGCGTATAATTTAAACTTTGAATTAATAACAAAAGCATTGACATCACCACCATAGACCAGTACAAGCACTACTGGAAGATGGTAGGGTGGGAACAGGTATAGAGGGAATTCTATGCAGTTAAATTATTGATACACGTAAATTTTAAGTATGTTAGTATTGTAGGTTTAAGATGACGCAGACTACATCCGACGAAGAAGCCGGCCGGTCGGCACTTGCTATCCCTGGCCGCTCATGTCGGCTAAACCAGGAAGACAGGTAGAAGGTTGAGTTGTTACGGTCAACGAGTGAAGATCGTAGACAACATTCCGTTCTGTTTTTATCGGTAAGCGGGAGAGAGAGAAAAAAAAAAGGAGCACCTCGCCCGCTGTAAGGAACATGATGAGGAGAACGGAAATACGGTGATCACAGAGGGAGAAACATACCTCTACAGTTTCTGTTGGAATTATAGAATTAGTGAAAAAAAAACAGGCGGTGGTATTCTTGAAATAGTTTCCGAGAAGACCTCCCAAGAGTACATTTGATGGTTCATTGTTTGTTTCTGTCTCCGAGAATTGTCAGGTGTGTATTGAGCAGACCGGGTTGTTGCCCAATGAGCAGCACTTGAGTTCTTTGCCCGGCGCCATTGCCCTCATAAGGTACACGCAAGGGCGGATTCAGGTTCTTCTTTTACGCTCCACGCGCCTCTTCTTCGAGTACCATGTCTTTACTCGATGATGGTTGTCATCTTGTCCCGTAACCAAAGCCGTTAATTTTTGGCAATTCCTCCTACATAGACACTCGCGTATCAGCCGCCCCTCCTAACTAGAGTGATGGATACAATATCGGATCATCTTCTATACTTGAACGCTGTATTCTAATAACTATGATAAATTCGATTAACATGTTTCTATTTGTACAATATTTTGAACAAGGTAGGTCTATTCCATTTCGCAGGCCCACTATCATTTCACACGTTGTTCATTGCAGTGACCACAAACACTTATTGTGCATTTAAAATAAACAAGAAGCTCCCCAAGACGAGGAAGCAGCATAAATAGTAATGTACTCTGTATTAACAATATTGTAATATCAAAACTTGTGTTATTAGATTTATTGAAATATTGTTATATTGAATTGTGTTAAAATTTGGATTTCATGTAACTCACCAATTATATAAGTTAATACATAAATAAATAAACAAATAAAAATAATTAATATATAAATAAATATATAAATAAATGCATAGATAAATAAATACACGAAAGAAAGAAATAATGACAGAAAGGAAGAAATAAATACATAAAGAAATAAAGAGATAACGAAATAAATTAAGAATCAAATAAAGAAATTAAGAATAGAAAGAAAGAAACTACGATGTGAAGAATAAAATATATAAAAAATGAAAGGAATAAATTAAGAAAGAAAGAAAGAAAGAAAGAAAGAAAGAAAAGAAGAAATAAAGAAATGAAAATAGAAAAAGTATGAAAGAAATAAGGAAATATCGAAAGGAAAAACGAAATGAAGAAAAAAATAAAGAAAGGAAGAAATAAAGAAAGAAAGAATGAAAGGAACAAAGAAAAAAAGAAATAAATAAAGAAAGATAGAAAGAAAGAAAGAAAGAAAGAAAGAAAGAAAGAAAGAAAGAAAGAAAGAAAGAAGGAAAGAAGGAAATAGACAGACAGGCAGATAGATAAACCATATTTTGTTGCTCAACATAGAATCTGCCGTCAATGCTATTAATCGAAAAGTTCGTTGAAATAAGTAGATACATAAATAGCTAACGTACATTTCTAACGCCAAGTAGTTGTCGTCCCACCCGCAAACCATTCAGGAATGTCAAAAATTTTTACTTAAGGAGGCACTTTTGACGAAGCAGCAAAGTTTAAATACATATACTAACACTAACCCTGAAAAATTAATTATTATTGAAAGGTAATACAAGTCGCCTCCGTAGCGTAGCGGTCAGCGTGGTTAGCTGCCGCCCCGGAGGTCCTGGCTTCGATTCCTGGCTCTGCCACGAAATTTGAAAAGTGGTATGAGGACTGGAACAGGGTCTACTCAGCCTCGGGTGGTCCAAATTAGTCGAGGGGGTTCGATTCCCACCTCAGCCATCCTCGAAGAGATTTTCCGTGGTTTCCCACTTCGTTTTCAGGCAAATTCCGGAATGGTTCCTCCTGTACGGCCACGGCCGCCTCCTTCCCTCTTCCTTGCCTATCCCTCCTAATCTCCCCCTCCCTTCCGTCATGAGGACCCTGTTCGCTTTGCCGGTGAGGCCGCCTGGGCGCGGTGCTGGTCTCACACCTCCCTAGTTGTATCCAATCTTATCAGATGTGCCCAGCTCTAGGACACCACCCGTAGGGGCGGTAGAGGTGAGTTCCCTCGCTGAGTCCGTGGGAGCCACCAACCTGGAGAGTAAATTCGATTTAGAAAAATATACAAGGCCACAGTGAGGATGATTCAACGCACTGACCAATGGAAGTGGACGGTATGTTACGGTGAACTTTTACAAAAAATAGAGTACATTGTTAGAAATTTCAGATCACAATATCAATGAAACATGACGCAATTTATCTATAACTGAAGTAGACACGCGTTCATGTAAAACAAACGGACAGACAAGTGAAAATAAACAAGCAAACAGATACCCTCAGAGTGAAATAGCCTACAGCTGGAATAAACAGTGTCACAGGAGATATCAAAATACATGGCGAGGCAACAACCCGCGGTGACCTAGGAGCGGTCAGCCTTTCATAAGAACAGCGCAGATCAACTCGTCTATTTAATGTTTATAGCCCCAGCGAGATGAAACAAAGCACATTGAGCACAATTACCCCGAGCCATTTGCATTCACTCTGCCTTGCTTCCTCATGACCAATATTAGCATATTTCGCTAAAATAATAGCTCATCTCGTTGTTATCCTTGGATAATGGCGGATTATTGAGTCAAGTGGCCGCCAGTTTACATATAAACTGTTGGAAATAGCCGAGTAGGCGTACAAGTTCATCTTGACTCTCACTGCAATTCAGATCAGTCAAATGTCAATACTTCCGTTGTACCGCCTCTGTGGTTTGTGGTTACGAATTTTGAGTTCAGTCCCAAAGTTCTCAGGGATGTGTTGGGGTGCATGTGAGACAATATTAAGGGTGGTGGGTCAGATTTACATCTCACAAGGGATCACTGCGAGCCCTGCTTGCCACGGTGGGTGAGTGGTTATCGTGTCGGACTGCCAACCCCAAGTTTGCAGGTTCGCTCCTGGCCATGGTAAGGCGACAAAATTCACGATACGCGTGTTATACGATGTTGGCATATTAAAGAACTCATTTGAATTCAGTAGGCCGTGTTCATAATGGCAAAATTAATCTCGAGATGTTAAAGAACCTTCCACTAATTACACCTGTGTGAAGTTAAATTATTTAGGTTAAGAATGTTAACAACGCTCTTAGGTTCCTACGTTCATTGCCAAGAGCCGACTGCGGTGGCGTCTAGTAGCTACGTTCTGAACTAGTAATCGTTGACGGTGGCGTTTGGTGGCAAAAGTAGGAACTATTTGGAAAATTCAAAGTCTGCAGTCCTTACTTGAATTTTAAAAACACACACACTAATACATCACAATTAACACCGGTTATCAGGCAGATTCTATACGCACCCAAAGTACACGGGGCTACATGACCGCGTTGTCGCAGCCCCTAAACTGAGGAACCAACCAACCAGCCAATCTCAGACTTTTCCACCAACACAAAAGTCCCTCCTTTCTCTACTAGAAATCGCTATAGTGTCAAGGAGCTTAGATATCTAACCTACTTCACTTTCACAGCGCTCCAAGGAACAACAAAATTTGACATGCAAGCTGCCCTGTAGGCGTCAAATAACAAAGCTTGTAAACGGCAACTGAGGCCATACGATATTATATTATTTTTATTATTGTATTGCCGAACAAAATATATTGTAACTTTCACAAACAAGAACACTACTGTACGACACTAAAGATGATGATGATGTTGTTTTCCCTAATGGTTTGGGTGATCGTGAAGATGAAAATGATATGTAAACCATAACTAAAACTAACATATATATACTAGAAGAAGAAATGGAAAACAAAAGGAGAATAAGGCAAAGAAAGGACAGGAGGAAAAGAAATGCTCTCAACCCTCGAAGAATGCGGATTGAGGGACTTGGAAGAAAGGCAGATAGGAAAGTGAAAGAGGAGAGGGTTCCCCTCACAGATAAGGGACAAAGGGGGAAACTGGACCCAGCTTAGGAATCCCTCTGGGTCGCCAACTCCCGAACTCACCAGCGATGAGCCCCTGAGGGTGTAGCAATATCCAGGGTGCACCAGAAGTAGTGGGGCTACATACACCCAGCCTCCTTGAGGGCCTTGAGCAGAAGGCAGGAGAGAACATGAAATGAAAAAGAAGGCTGACCCCTCGCAGAAGGAGGGTATCCGAAAAGATGAGACAAGGGCCAATTAAGGCGGGAAAGGAAGAGACTCCCTAGGCCTCGGATACCCTAATACCATCGGGGTCGGAAGAGAACAAGAGTTGACCAAGTGAGGTCGACAGGAAAGAAGATAGAGAGGAGGCCGGCACAAGTAAGTGGAAGCAATGCCGGACTCAGCTGGGGTCCCGTGGTCGCCAACCCACGTCCCACTAGATGTGAGCCCCTGGGGGAATCTTAAAAGAAATATGGTGTTTATTTATTTATTTATTTATTTAGCGTATGGCTTTAGATATACAAGATGTACACAGATGAGAATTACTCAATTAGTTTACAAACTACATATTTATATCTAGATTGTTTATATAGGTAATTGTCTCTGGTGATCCATGAGCGAAATCAGTGACGCTGCCTCTGTACTTTCTTTTAGGACACTTGGTGATGATATGCTGGATGGCCTGCTTAGGGTCACCACAACCACAGTTAGATGAAGAAATAATTTTCCATTTATAATGGAAGTCTGCACAGTTGCCATGACCTGTACGAATCCTGTTGAGAGTTGACCATGTTTTCCGAGGAAACTCAAATCCAGGTGGCAGCGATGATCCAATGCGTGGTAATGTTGATCCAGGCCTAGTATCCTGTCTTCCATGCCATTCTTTAGCTAAGTTGAAGTTAGTATTCTCCAAGTATATTGCAGTCCTTGTTGATGGATTTCGAGATCTTAGACGATTCAGGCGAACATCAGCAATGTCACAGTGTATTGGAAGTTGTGGGTTATCCATTATTTTCTTGAACTCCCTGAGGAGAGCATTTTTACGTCTAAGATCTGGTGGAGGGATGCGGCTGAGGATAGGTAGACAATGTGTGGGTGTAGACCTCATTGTGCCAGTGATTAGGCACATGGTGGTGTTGAGCTGGGTATCTATGAGGTTAGTGTGAGGGCTATTCAACCAAACTAGGGCCCATTACTCTGCAGCTGAAAACACAAGTCCCAAAGCTGTACATCGTAGTGAAGTTGCCGATGAACCTCAAGTTGAAATATGGTGTGTTACACCATGATATTAGGCCGACATTAGGACCGTTTTGACACTCAAATGTGTATCCACCCTCAGCCAATTCGAATCTGTCACTAACTGAAAACGACCTGCTTGGTGACACATGTTCCTTTTAACCCCTGAGAACTCGCGTGGAAAAATGCAATACGAGGGCAGGCGCTGGGTCCTTTTGACCCATAGTGTGTCACTTTCTTCTTGTCGTAGTCTACGTATTTTAATGAAGTAATTTTACACCTGGTGTCTTCCTATGAATTATTAAGTAATAATAATATATAATAACCCCTGGCACTACAGCCCATGAAGAGCCTAGGCCTACCGAGCGACCGTTGCCCAGCCATTTGGCCTGCAGATAATGGGGTAACACGTGGTCAGCGCGTCGGGTTCCCTCGGCCGTTAATCTTGGTTTTCGTGATCGGGGCGCTGCCTCACTGTCAGACAGCTACTCAATTGTCCTCAGGAGGCTGTGTGTACCCCGTTCCATCTCTCACACCAGTTTCTAAAATCCCTGATGGAGCCGGGAATCGAATCCGGGGCCTCAGGGTGAGAGGCAGATACGCTACCCCAACACCACAGGGCTGGCTCCTATAAACTATTCCCAATATAAAATTAGTTTATTTTTATTTTTCAAATTTAACATGCAGATAAATGACAGTAATTTTCGTAACAGTATAATTTGTCTTGATAGCGGTGGCAAAGCAGTCATCTTATTATTTTTTTGAAAAAGGAACTAATGACCAATGTGTCCCTACACCCTAAACATGGATGAACAAGAACGTAAGCTATCCGACTGTGCTGCACCAAAATAGGTGAATTTTCCCCCCTTACTGTCTACAGATTTTCCCGACTAACGTAAGCCGAAAATTGTCATGCGAGGACTGGCGCCATGGGTTAATCTGACCCGACCGTCCATAATATAGAAATACTGTAACTTGAGTGTTCAAAAAGCTATGGATATGTTTCTTTTGCAGGTTGAAGTTCAAGGTTAGGAAGGAAGGTACAATAAGCGATAGGAAAAAAAGGGCTGGTCGCCTCCGTAGCGTACCGGTCAGCATGATTAACTGCCGCCCCGGAGGTCCTGGGTTCGATTCCCGGCTCTGCCACGAAATTTGAAAAGTGGTACGAGGACTGAAAGGGGGTCTACTCAGCCTCGGGTGGCCCAAATGAGTAGAGGGGGTTTGATTCCCACCTCAGAAATCCTCGAAGTGGTTTTCCGTGGTTTCCGGCAAATGCCGCGATGGTACCTACCGTAAGGACACGGCCGCCTCCTTCCCACTTCCTTATAAAACCCTCCCACTCTTACCATCCCTTCATCACGCCCCTGTTTGCTTTGTAGGTGAGGCCGCCTGGGCATCGTGCTGGTCACATACCCCAGTTGTATCCCCGACTCAGTGTCTCAAGCTCCAGGACACTGCCCTCAGTGGCGGTAGAGGTGCGATCCCTCGCTTAGTTCGTGGGAAAAGCCGATCCTGGAGGGTAAAATGATAGTAAAAATACAGGTGCGGCAGAAATAACTGACGAATTTCAAACGTAAATAACACAGCAACGCAACACGATAATCACAAATTTATTGCGCAGTTTAAAAGAGCAGTGTTTGATATTTTTGTTACGTAGATTGGAGCGACAGATCTAAAACTTGTATTGGCCACAGCGCTTAAGCAGGTGTTATTGTCGATGTGCGCGCGGCCTGGGAGTATACGTGCATCGCCTTGTCAGGGCTAGTCAGTCGCTAGCATGGCGTGGAGTGGTGAGCAGCGAGGTTTTGTGATTGAAACGTATACTGTACTTCAAAAATGCTGACTCTGTTACCACAACACAGCGTTTATTTCGTAGACACGTTAGTTTACATAGACATGCGAAAGGTCCAAGCAGGAATACCATTCGGGTATGGGTGAATAATTTGCGAGGAACTGGTTCAAGTGTTAAAATGAAACCGCCTGGTAGGCCTCGTAGCGTTAGAACACCAGAGAATATCCGTGTACTGAAACATGACTTTACGCAATCTCCTCAGAGAGATGTTTCCAGAACGTTTAATCTCCTTATGGGGTGACGCTCCATGGCCAGCCCGTTCCCCTGATCTCACCCCTTGCGATTTATTTCTCTGGGGATACCGGAAGGCTCGCGTCTTCCAACGTAAGCCGCGAACACTACACGACCTGAAAGTTGCTATCCGTGAGAAAATCGAGGCAATACCGCTAGACATGACTAGGAAGGTCATGCGGAACTTCAGGGAGAGGCTTCAGAGGTGCATCGAAAGGGGCGGTCGACATTTGTATGACATTTTCAAAACCTAGTGTGTATGTGTATATGATGCAAATAGCAAACAATGCTCTTTTAAACTGCGCAACAAATTTGTGAATATCGTGTTGCATTGCTGTGTTATTTACGTTTGAAATTCGTCAGTTATTTCTGCCGCACCCTGGTAAAATAAAATAAGGGCTGACCAAAACGAAAATAGCGTTATTTAAGCCTTGGGTCAAAAATCCCCTTGCGCTAGGTCGCCGGTTAACAATCATCACCCATTCAAATAATCTGGTGACTACTGTGTGTGGCCCCATTAATTGGATCAGGTCAACACCCACCCATACACCCGCTAATTGCTGCTTCGTTATGCAGTGCACCAGTGCACACCTATTGCGAGTCAAGACTCTGTTTATGACTGCTGTAACTAGCTGAACTGCTTCAATCGTGAGTGTCACATTACCTCCACAGACCAATTCCCTGATAAGTTACACGCCCTTTAAGAGACATCGGAAGGAGCGTTTAATGGTAGAATAAAGATCCCGATAGCTTTTGTTGAACTGCAATCGTGCACGGACGTCCACTGCATTGCAGAGAGGAATGTTTATAATAGGCAGTGCCCTTGTAGGGAGAGCATTAACCGGTTATTTTATTTACAGAATACAAGATACGATGCAACCGAATTAGGTCTGGTTAAGACATTACCAGAGTCTGTTTAAATGTTCAATTCTTGGTGTCGTCACATATTCAATGTTGGTATTTTTTATTCCAGGTCAATAAAAAGAAAATAAATCCAAGTTCATTATCCTACATTTCAGCGCCTTCGGTGGCGTAGTTGGTAGCATGCTGAACTGCTGTGCCCAAAGTCGCGCGTTCAAACCCCGCCGAAGTTGCCGGATTTTTTAAGAGTGTTAATATCCCTCAGTATGTCTTCCTTCGGTGGGGAAGTAAAGCCGGCGGTCCCATGTCATAGATTTATGGTATGTAAAAGAACCTTCCACTAATTACACTTGTGTGAAGCTAAATATTATAGGTTAGATTTGACTAATGCTCTTGGGTTCCAACGTTCGACGGTTGTGTTTGGTAGCCAAAGTAGGAACTCCTTGAAAATTGAATGTCTGCAGTCCTTACTTGAATTAATAATAATATCGTATGGCTTTGGGTGCCGGGTGCAAACTTTGTTATTTGACACCCAGAGGGCAGCTTGCATGTCGAATTTTATTGTTCCTTGAAGCACTATGAAAGTCAAGTAGGTTAGATATCTAAGCTTCTTGACACTATAGCGCTTTCTAGTAGAGAAATGAGGAACTTTGTGTTGGTGGAAATTCCCAAGATTAATTTTGCCATTATGAACACGGCCTACTAAATTCAAATGGGTTCTTTAACATGCCAATATCGTATGACATGTGAGTCGTGACTTTTTCCGCCTTTCAAAATTCACTTACCTCGCACGGCCAGGTGCGAACATGCAAGCTTGGGGTTGGTAATCCGACACGATAACCACTCACCCATCGTGGCAAGCTCTTACTTGAATTAAAAACAGATAACACACACTAATACAGGCATCACAATTAACACCGGTTATCAGACAGATTCGACACACACACAAAGTACACGGGGCTACATGACCACGGTGTCGCAGCCCCTAAACTGAGGAACCAACCAACCATTCTACATTAGGTTTTCTGGTTAGTGGTTAAAGACACAGCGGTCATCAGCCCCAATTAGTGTGAATGTTAAATCAGTACAATAATGATCTGTGAAATTGTGGTGTTTGTAATAACGTTTACGCTACCGGCGTTTAGGTGTGCACTTGACCCTGAGAGCTCTGCGGCAGGAGAGAGGTGTAGAGTGATGCCGGGAGCATACCGAATAGGCGTGCTTTCCTATCTGAAAACATTGACGCGCGTGACAGTAGGTTCTCACAGTCAGACACAGGCATGCTCAGCGTGGCAAATGTTTTACGCTTCTGTAGTAAAGTAGCCTCACTTTCCTGGTTAACGACCGGCGACTCAAACGTTAAGCATTAGCACGAGCCGACAATAGCCATTATTTATGGCTGACAAATACCTGACGGTTCTTTACCAATAAGATGCTTCCTCTATCTGTCCAAGAGGAATGCCGACAAGGTGTTGACGCCAGTCCTGTCTACCTGCTCACCGGCCTTAA
This sequence comes from Meconema thalassinum, assembly GCA_946902985.2. Taxonomy (NCBI): domain Eukaryota; kingdom Metazoa; phylum Arthropoda; class Insecta; order Orthoptera; family Tettigoniidae; genus Meconema; species Meconema thalassinum. Next base: position 897,682,060 of record OX336388.2, read on the forward strand.
TCCGTGAATGCCTCTGCACCCCGCAGCTATGGAATGTATACATCCGTCCAGCTACTGCTCGAGTCCAAGCTTTATGAACTTGCGGGGTGAGGAGAAAGAGCAGGGAAGGGTCGGGCGTGAAGAGAAGGATCTGTCAACAGCCCATCGTGATATATGGTATGCCTTTCCATTCCAATACTGCTAACATTCGGCCGTTGCTCAAACCACTGTGGTGTTAGAAATGACTGAGTGAGTCACCGACCAATGTATTTGGTTCTGTACTATGCACGGACCGAGAAACCTCATCACTCGTCAACACCACTACTCATAGTCCGCGATGCACATTCCTGTCAGGTTCACGCAGCTTAGACTCGAGCAGTAGGTTTCAAAGACGAGCCGGTCGTTAACCAGGAAAGTGAGGCTACTATATATTGGGGGAGTAAGATGGGGAAGTGCAGAGTTAACTGCCGGTAACTGTATATTATATGCCACTGTTTTAGGACACAAAAGATACCGAACACAAGCCGGGATTAAAATTTGCTTAACGGTCTTGATAATGCGGGCGTAATTATAAAGATGATCTTGAAGAAATGCCTTTGTTATTTTAAGAATAAGGGTACGGTATCTTACTTGGAAACAAAATAAGGCACAGGCCGACAGTAAAATTGACACAACTATGCATTCTAACCAAGATACACTATTAGGTTTATTGTTGATGTTGCTTATTTCAGGGACAGCCACATCGCGGTTATATAGCCACGGTGGGTGAGTGGTTATCGTGTCGGACTGCCGACCCCAAGCTTGCAGGTTCGCACCTGGCCGTGCAACAAAATCAAGATACGCATGTTGTACGATGCTGGCATGTTAAATAACCCATTTGAATTCAGTAGGCAGTGTTCATAATGGCAAAATTAATCTCGGGATTTTCCACCAACACAAAGTTCCTCATTTCTCTACTAGAAAGCGCTATAGTGTCAAGGAACTTAGATTGGCCTATCTAAACGCCTTAGCTTTCATAGCGTTCCAAGGAATGATAAAATTCGACATGCAAGCTGCCCTCTGGGCGCAAATAACAAAGCTTGCACCCGGCATCCGAGGCCATACGATATTTTTTATTTTTTATTTTTATAATCGTTTCGGTCGTCTATGGACCACTTTATTTCAACTGCCTTTTCCCTCTTTGTTTCACATTGGCCCAGTATTCGCGCATTCTTCTTCTGTGAGCTTCCTTCCGTTCTTCGGTCCACTTCTTGCCGGTTTTCAATATAGGTTTTGGCTGAAAACTCTGTATCTCCCCAAGTTTCTTCTTCAAAGAGTAACGTTCCAAGATGTCCTCATGTGATATCCCCAGTTCTTGGAGGTCTTTTTCCACCTCTGTAAACCAGATCCCTTTGGTTGTCTTTCCCACAAAGTAGGCACAGATTCGATTGGACAATCTTCCAGAGTTCATTCGTGTTAAATGGCCATAAAAGGAGAGTCTACTTTTGCGAATGGTGTCCGTTATTTTCTCCACATGTAGATAAAGTTCATCGTTGTGTCGTCTTCTATACTCTCCTCGTTCCTTGACCGGGCCCAAGATCTTTCTCAGAATCTTCCTCTCTTTGGTTTCGAGTTGTTCTGAGAGGCCTTTATCATTCATCGCCAGGCATTCTGATGCATATAACGCCTCCGGGCGAATAACGGTAACTTAGTGCCTCAGTTTGGCTTTGAAGGACATTGATCGTGTTTTGTAAATGTCTTTGGTTAAATGGTAAGCCATTTCCATTTTGTTAATCCGTGCCACGAAAGCTTCTTTTTCACGAATGTTGGGCTCTATCCATCCACCCAGGTATTTGAATGTGTTATTTGTCCTCCTTTCACCATAAGTTCTCTGGGTTCTGACTTGATGTTCGTTATAAACTGCGTTTTCTGAAACGAAATCTGAAGATATTATTATTATTATTATTATTATTATTATTATTACAGTAAGCCTCCGTGGCTTAGGCGGCAGCACGCCGGCCTCTCACCGCTGGGTCCGTGGTTCAAATCCCGGTCACTCCATGTGAGATCTGTGCTGGACAAAACGGAGGCAGACAGGTTTTTCTCCGGGTACTCCGGTTTTCCCTGTCAAAATTTCATTCCAGCAACACTCTCCACTATCATTTCATTTCATCTGTCATTCATTTAATCATTGCCCCAGAGGAGTGCGTCAGGCCTCGGCAGCCGGCACAGTTCATATCCTCGCCGCTGGATGGGGGCTTCATTCATTCCATTCCTGACCCGGTCGGGGACTGGAAGCAGGCTGTGGATTTTCATTTTCATTATTATTACAGTATTGTTATTATTATTATTATTATTATTATTATTATTTAGCCACGTGTATTTGGGTGAGTGTATAATTTGTGTTATAACCTGTGTTATTGTGATGGTTGTACTGGTGTGTGTTTCGAGAAGAATTAATGACTGAGAACGAGGCGGCCGTGGCCTTACGTTAGGAACCATCGCAGCATTTTCCTGGAGTAGAAGTGGGGAAACTACGGAAAACCACTTCAGTTATGACCAAGATGGGAATCAAACCCTCCTCTTCTCAGTTATGCCCCACGAGGCTGAGTATACCCTGTTCCAGCCTTCACACCAGACTTAAAATTTCATGACAGAGCCGGGAATCGAATCAGGACCTCTGCAACGACAGCCAAGAACATTAGCCGTTGTACCGCGAGGTAGCCATCATTATAATATTAATAATAATAATAACAATTATAATAATATCCTATGGTCTCGGGTGCCGGGTGCAAGCTTTGTTATTTGACACCCAATGGGTAGCTTACATGTCGAATTTCGTTGTTCCTTGAAGCTCTATGAAAGTCAAGATGTTAGATATCTAAGATCCTTGAACACTATAGCGCATTCTGGTAGAGAAATGAAGAACTTTGTGTTGGCGGAAACTCCCGAGATTAATTTTGCCATTATGAACACGGGCTACTGAATTCAAATGGGTTCTTTGACATGCCAACATCGTATGACATGGTGTCGTAATTTTTGCCGCCTTTCAAAAAAATCACTCACCACGGCCAGGAGAGAACCTGCAAGCTTGGGGTTGGTAGTCCGACACGTTGACCACTCACCCACCGTGGCAAGCAATCGTTATTAGGGTTGGGCTACAGACAGCATGCCCATGCGTATTCTCTCCCTCAGTCATCACGGAGGAAGTTTGTCATTGAAGGTTGGTTGGTTGTTTGGTTCCTCACCTTAGGGACTGCGACAACGCGGTCATGTAGCCCCGTGTACTTTGGGTGTGTGTAGAATCTCTTGATAACCGGTGTAATTGTGATGACTGTATTAGTGTGTGTTATCTGTTTTTAATTCAAGTTTTTTCGTTTGTTTTTTTCGTATGGCAATTTTTAGTGCCGGGAGTGTCCGAGGACATGTTGGGCTCGCCAGTTTTATAGCTGCTTCGAGACGGACACCCAATGGGTGAGCTACAAGTACCGTTTGGGAGGAAAGTTGTAATGGAAGGTCGAGGAGTTGGAAGGTAACGGCTGTGGCTTATAGTTAGGGACCAACCCCGGCATTTGCCCGGAAGAAAGATGGAAAACCACAGAAGACCATCTTCAAGGTTGCCGGCGGGGAGATTCGAACCTCCTCGCCTCCCGGATGTGAGCGATTGCCAGCAGTCATGCCGTAACGACCACGGCTAACTCACCCAGTTTTAATTCAAGTAAGGACTGTAGACATTCAATTTTTCAAATAGTTCCAACTATTGCTACCAAACGCCACCGTCAATTTCCAACTAGTTCTGAACTTGGTTACTAGATGCCACCTCAGTCGGCTCCTGGTGATGAACATTGGAACCTAACAGCGTTAGTGAAATCTAACCTATAATTTAGCTTCACGCAAGTGTAATTAGTGGAAGGTTCTTTATCGTGCCATAAATCTATGACATAGGATCACCGGCTTTACTTCCCCTCTCCGAAGTAAGGTATACTGAGGGTTTTAACGCTGTATTTCAAGCGAGATAAATCTGGCTGGCTGAACCTAGGTATAAAATGTTACCTCGTAACCTGATCGAACGGTTGTGGTCATCAATTATTAATAACAGGTTAACTATCACAGTTTGATGATACTAGCAGCGGGATGAGCTGGACCCGTTAGAACAGACCCAATTACGAGATCCACAGCATCCTCTGTAATGTCCAGTGAACAAGGGGACAACCATGCACAGCCTGTTCCGATTCAACACGGAACTGTAAAATGGGTTGCCTACCCACCCGCAATCGGCTTGAAAATTGCTCGCCGCGCGCTAGCGACGGGGCTGAGTTCGATTCCACTGATTGCCGCCTTCTTATGCAGCATTGGTTAACGTGTCGGATTACTATCCCCAAGCTTGCAGTTCGTCCCTGGCCGTGATTATATAGCCACGGTGGGTGAGTGGTTATCGTGTCGGACTACCAACCCCAAGCTTGCAGGTTCGCTCCTGGCCGTGGTAAGTGATTTTTGAAAGGCGGCAAAAATTACGACACCATGTCATACGATGTTGGCATGTCAAAGAACCCATTTGAATTCAGTAGCCCGTGTTCATAATGGCAACATTAATCTCGGGAGTTTCCGCCAACACAAAGTTCTTCATTTCTCTACTAGAAAGCGCTATAGTGTTCAAAGAGCTTAGATATCTAACCTCCTTGACTTTCACAGTGATTCAAGGAACAACGAAATTCGACATGCAAGCTACCCTTTGGGCGCAAATAACAAAGCTTGCACCCGGCACCCGAGGCCATACGATGTTATTATTATTGTGCAGCATTGCAATGTATTTTGCTCTTTCAAAATATGTTGCGTCGAAGGCTGATTACAATTTTGTAACACATCATTTCCAAATTGTATCTCGTTTTGTGGTATTAGGTTAAAAAGCAATAAATTGTGTTGTAAATAAAATGCAACACAAAAATACATTGTGTTGTAATAAACTATGTTGTATAATAGTACATTATGCAACGAACGTATAATGGCAATAATTAAGACACGAGTATGTTTATAAAACGAGCGTATGCGAGTTTTATAATTTCCATACGAGTGTCTTAATTACCATTATAGGCGAGTTGCATACGACTGTCTATGTTCGACGATAATTATTATAACTATTTTATGTTCGAACATAAATATTCATGAATATCTGTCGAGATTTCGCCAGTTTTATGTGCTGAACAGAGCTCATGAGACGCAGAGAATGCCTTGTATTTGACCATGGCCTCCTCGATTACCCTACTATCACACTAGGCAACGCAGTGAAAGTTAAATTGGAAGGCCTTGGAACTCATTGCAGGTGCGATGCTATCGTTATCTAATTGGTCAAACAACTGTTTCCTGAGCTGTAATTGGTGGGAGAAACTGTTTCATAATGAAAAATAGTGTTGTAATTACCATCATTATGATACAGTTTTCTGACATAAAATAGTCAGGGTCGAACATTTTAAAAAAAACATAGAAATGTTCTGCAAAAGCCATTAACAGAAGCGTAAAATAACAAGTTCTGAAACAGAAATCGTTCAAATTTATTGTGAAGCCTGTGTAAATATATTTTGAAAGAGCAGAATACTTTGCAATGCTCCATAAGAAGGCGGCAATCAGTGAAATCGTACTCAGCCCTGTCGCTAGCGCGCTGCGAGCAGAGCAGATTTCAAGCCGATTGCGGGTGGGTAGGCAACCCACTTTACAGTTCCGTGTTGAATCGGAACAGGCTGTACGGTACTGCTCGGGTCTAAGCTGCGTGGACCTGAGAGGAATGTGCATCGCGGACTATGAGTAGTGGTGTTAGCTTGCCACGGTGGGTGAGTGGATATCGTGTCGTTCTACTAACCCCAAGATTGCAGGTTCGCTCCTGGCCGTGATAAGTGAGTTTTGAAAGGCGGCAAAAATACGACACGCATGTCATACGATGTTGGCATGTCAAAGAACCCATTTGAATTCAGTAGGCCGAGTTCATAATGGCAAAATTAATCTCGGGAGTTTCCGCCATCCTCAAAGTTCCTAATTTCTCTACTAGAAAGCGCTATAGTGTTCAAGGAGCTTAGATATCTAACCTCCTTGACTTTCATAGTGCTTCAAGGAACAACGAAATTCGACATGCAAGCTATACTCTGGGTGTCAAATTACAAAGCTTGCACCCGGCACCGAGGCCATACGATATTATTATTAGTAGTAGTAGTTGTAGTAGTAGTGGTGTTGACGAGTGATGGGGTATCTCGGTCCGTGCGTAGTACAGAACCAAATACATTGGTCGGTGACTCACTCACTCATTCCTAACACCACAGTGGTTTGAGCAACGGAATAGAAAGGAATACCATATATCACGACGGGCTGTTGACAGATCCTTCTCTTCTCGCCCGACCCTTCCCCGCTCTTTCCCTTCACCCCGCAAGTTCATAGAGCTTGGACCCGAGCAGTAAATGTCCACATGTTCGGGGCTTGCGATAACGTGGGCATTGAGCACCGTATAGTTGAGTGTATGTGTGGAATCTGTCCGGTGGACATTGTCAAACCATTTCAACACAGAGTTTGAGGTAGAGCTGGTCATTTGTATTGATTGGCAGGGCAATTTAATTAATCACTAATACATTCACATAATTAATAGAGAGGTATTTTTAGCCTACTTTTCTCATTTTGCAAAAATGAGGAAAAAGTAGACATGGGATTGATCCGGAAAAATGTATGTATGTCTGTCTGTCTGTCTGTCTGTCTGTCTGTGTCCCCCCCCCCTATCAACTCCTAAACGGCTGTAGCTATCGAAACCAAATTTAGTACGAGTAAAGATTTACAACTGAATATCTCAAGGCCATATTTTATATTGACATTAGTGCTACCAACTGCTGAAAAATCGCAATTGAAATTTGAGCTCTATGTTAGATATCTCAGAAGTTATCAATGCGAACTATTCCAAAATTGACACTCATATAGATAATAGCATTCCAGATTGTTTTTCAGAAGTCCATACATGCCAGTGTTGCCAACATGATTACAAGCCTGCCGATAGGTCCAATTTCCAAATGCATGTAACTTCTATACTATCGATTGGATTTCAACTAAATTTCGTATGTACTATGTGCTCTGCAGTAGATATGACTGTGCGTATTCTAAAGAGCCACCAGGGCTACCAACTGTTTATAAATGCTCTCTCTATGTTTTAATCCTAATATCAATATATCAGAAAGAATGCAAGCCAACAACTCTAAACATTGCACACGTATATCACCTGACATTCTACCATAGTGTGGTGTTACTTACATACATCATTGCTTCCAACACGATTCTGAGCCTGCTGATAAGTCCAGTTTGTAAATGCAACGTCCATACTATCCATTAAGACTTCAAACAAATTTTGTATGTGCATTCTATACCTAAAATATGAAACTAAGAATATATTCAGAGTCACCAGGACAGGCAACTGTAGTAAGTTACTCTATTAGACTACACTATTTCAGGTGTATTTCAAACTGCAGAACTTAGAAATGTTAGTATTGCCAACTTGATTTTGTCGTTCTAAATATGTCTATATACATTGGCATGAATCTTAAATTTTAAGAAAAGTAGGCTCTTTAGTTCGTCATGGAACTACTTGTTTCAATTATTATCACGTGGTGAAGACTTGTTTATACTGTGATATTTACTGGTAAAAAGTGAGAGATTTGTCTAAATATTCCTTCTTCGTTCATAAAAATGTTAACTTTTAATGGAGGGATGTATGATGTAGTGCTCTCACCCTTGCTAGCAGGTGGTCGACTGGGGTATTCATCCCCATCTACCTTACATCGTAAATATGACAAATACCTCCCCGGGATAATGTTATGCGTGGTCGTAAAATCATGGGCTCAGAAGCAGCTTACAGATGTCTCAAGACCTTGCTTGACCTTTGTCCTGAAACTTTGAAAATAGGATGTGGAAATACAATAGCTTTCCGACTCGAATTTAAACAATAAAATCTAAATATTAACATAACAGAACTCAGATTACTCTGTCGTATTTTATTTCCTTTCATCCCTCAGCAGTTACACAAATCTACTGTCTCAAACACCACCATAACTCTCCTGCTTTCACATAAGTTACTTTGTGTTGTTTTGTTTTTAACAGGGAATAACAAGGGGAGAAATTCTATCACCTTTCATTAAAAATATGTGCCAAGAGAATGGTGATAATTCCTGTATCCCACTTTTGTTCCCCCCTTTTTTTTCTTTCTACCCTCTCACGCCACTTCTCAAACATCTTATGTCCCTCCTCAAAATTTTCCTCCCTAGTTCTTCTCTTTCCATTCTCTCCCTCAAGGGCTCACTACCTGTACTTAACAAAATATAATTTACACTTGTTACCAGTGCTTGATTTGTAAAAGGAGAGGTTCCGGTACTGTGGGCTCCCGGGTGGTAGGGCGGAGGGGGGGGGGGATATTGGAATATTGAAATATAGAGGTCTAAAAACGATATTTTACGCTTTTTCTGAACACCTTTAAAAATTAATTACTGGAAAGAATAGCAATCTAATTTTTATTGCAATTTTAAATTACCGTAAATTGAGACAGCTGTAGCAACATTTTTCTTACCGTAGCCCCTGACCTATATTAAATTTTAATGTAGGCTACCATTCAACGTACATTATTTCAGTCTGGCTGCATGGCTCAGGGGTAACATCCTCGCTTGCTGAGCCCAAGGTTGCAGGTTCGAAACCTGGCGCAGTCAGCTGGCATTTGAGGGTGCGCAAATGCGAGGGAGCCGTGTCAGTACATTTACTGGCACGTTAAAGATCCTCTTCGGGGCAAAATTCCGGCACCCCGGCGTCTCTAAAAGCCAGGGTAGTTAAAAGGGACGTAAAACCAATAACATTATTATTATTATACATTATTTCAATTTAATTTTTTTATGTAATTCAAGAAAATAAATATATATCGTTTGAAAATACTCACAACTACCGATCCACAGTTCTAAAAATAATGTTATATATTCGACATTTCCTCCGATCAGAGGTTTCGTACGGCGTACCGGTGCGTACCGTCAAAAAAATAGCCCTGCTTGTTACTAAACAAGCCAATTAGCAAACATATCGTATACAAGATAAATACAGTAATACAATAGTACATTATGCAACGAGCCTATAATGGCAATAATTAAGAAGGAAGGAAGATTGTAGTTTTACGTGACCGTGAATCTTGTGATTATGAGCCACGGGACCTCCTTTTTACGTGGAATCCGAACCACAGGACATGGCATTTCACTTCAAAAATCTCACATGCATTGACCGGGAATCGAACCCGGACCGCCTTGGTGAGAGGCATACAGCTAGACCGCTGAGCCACCACAATAGTTAAGACACGAGTATTTTTATAAAACGAGCGTATGCGAGTTTTATAATTTCCATACGAGTGTCTTAATTACCATTATAGGCGAGTTGCATACGACTGTTTATGTTCGACGATAATTATAACTTTATTATATGTTTTAACATAAATATTCATAAATATCTGTTGAGAGTCAGCCACAAGAATTTTGTTATCGGAGAGCGAGCGCTAGACATCTCTCTGTCTTTCAAGATTTCTGAACGACCGACGCATGCGCTCTGTGTGCTTGCAATGCCATATTATGCAGGCCATATGTTTACATCTGCCGTCCCTCAGTAATATTGCCACCGGAGTCGTTTGAAGGCTGTGTAGAAATTAGGGTTGATGATATTAAGGTACAGTGCTATTTCTTGTCTCATATTCGCCAGTTTATTTACGCGAACATATGGACGGTGCGTATTCCATGTCGGTAATTTATTATAGTTCGATGTTGTGTTTATGTCCGACATGTTGGATTTTGAGCGCATGCGCGAAGGTATCGTTACATAATTGGTCAATGAACGAGCTCTGATTGGGTGGAGAAACTGTATCGTAATGAAAAACAGTGTTATAATGACCATCATTATGATACAGTTTTCTGACACATAATAGTGAGGTTCGAACATAATAGTACATTATGCAACGAGCCTATAATGGCAATAATTAAGACACGAGTATGTTTATAAAACAAGCGTATGCGAGGGAGGAAAATTTTGAGGAGGGACAAAATATGTTTGGAAAGTGGCGAGAGAGGGTAAAAAGAAAAAAAGGGAACATAATTTCCATTATAGGCGAGTTGCATACGACTGTTTATGTTCGACGATAATTATTAAAACTATTTTATGTTCGAAGATAAATATTCATAAATATCTGTCGAGATTTTGCCAGTTTTATGTTCTGAACAGAGCGAATGAGACACAGAGAATGCCATGTATTTGACCATGGCCTTCTCCATCACCCCACTATGACACTAGGCGACGCAGTGAAATTTAAATTAGAAGGCCTTGGAACTCAGCGCGGGTGCGATGCTAACCTTATCTAATTGGTCAAACAACTGTTTCTTGGTGGGAGAAACTGTTTCATAATGAAAAATAGTGTTATAATGGCCATCATTATGATACAGTTTTCTGCCATATAATAGTCAGGGTCGAACATAACTTAGAATAGTCTATAATAATTAACTAAATAACCTACCTAGTGTATTATTAAATCTATTGTAAAAACAATTTTTATATGAATCATTGTATGCTCTTTTATAAACACAAGTACAAGAGTGATTACTCGAAATAGCCTACTATCAATTCCACGGAAGTTTTATATTGGATACTAACAATATTATAAAAAGCTGTGTGGAACGGATATATGATTTATGAGACATAGATGTAATAGTCTGAGTGTAAATGATCTCTTAACGATCGAACCTAATCATCCAGGTGAATTTATTAATGAAATGTATCTTCTTAGATTTACGGAGCAACAGCCATTAAAATTGGGTACCATTGTATTGACAGACTGAAAAGCATTTACATTTTATTTACTAGGGAAACACTAGATAATGTCTTCCAAAATTAGAATAAAACGTCACCACATAGTAGATTCTTGGATGTTCCGGGTAAACTCGAGAACCGCTGGATGGAATTTGATGTGGTTTATACCATTCTGTAAAGAATTTCTTGTGGAAGGTTTCTATAGAAAGTAATTTATTTATAACCAAAGGAAGTCGAGCAGTAACGATTTCAGTGAATCGAGTCGAAAAAAAACTACCATCCGTGTGCCTTTTAAGCTTACGCTGGGAAAAACCGTTAAAAAGTGTATGAATTGTTCAGCATGAAAATTTCTACAAAAAGAGTTTTTACGATTTCATTTCTTCCAACAATTTCCATTCAATTATTAGCTTCCTAGCTAGCGAGTGAGCCTATCACCCCAGTTTCAGACTTCGTTCCACAGAATACACAGTCAAGTTAAGTTTGGACGGAAGGGGGATTTGTGTCTCATGCACTTCGCCATTCTGAAATACGTCTGGCAAGAATTCGTTGCACATGCTATGTCCATGATAATATAATTAATAGTCCAGTCACTGATTTAACCCATCATGCTGAAACTGAAAACGGATATAGGTCGCAGGTTTTTGAAATCGAGACAAAAAAATACAGTCAGTCTGAAAGACTAGACGTAATATCATTTCAAATGACACATGCTACAAATGCTACACATGTTAGAAAAGCTCAGAAGGGCTTCTGGCTTCGCTCGAAGCCCCAGGACTCTTTGAACAGACTCCATTGCCCATTAACTTAGGCTTCCCGCGCGGGCACCTCTTTAAGGGTCACCCTGTATTTGAGTCTGACATCTTTTACAACTCATTAAGAGTCACCCATTATTTGAATCTGATATCTTGCAAACCTCTTTAAGGGTCACCCTGTATTTGAATTGAATCTAACATATTGTACACCTCGTTAAGTGTCACCATGTTATTTGCTCTGACAACCTGCACACCTCTTTAGGAGGCACCCTGTATTCTTATCTGGCATCTTGTATATATCTTTAGAAGTCACCCTGTATTCTTGTCTTACATCTTGTGCACTTCTTTATTAGTCACCCTGTATTATTCTCTGCCATCTTGTACACCTCTTTAAGAGTCACCTTGTATTCTTATCTTATCTTGTATATCTCTTTAGGAGTCACCATGTATTCTTATCTGGCATCTTGTACTGTATTTTGCTCTGACATCCTGCACACCTCCTTAGGAGGCACCCTGTATTCTTATCTGGCATCTTGTATATCTCTTTAGAAGTCACCCTGTATTCTTGTGTGACATCTTGTACACCTCTTTAGGAGTCACCCTGTATTTTTGTCTGACATCTTGTTCACCTCTTTAGGAGTCACCCTGTAGTCTTTTCTGTCATCTTGTACACCTCTTTAAGAGTCACCTTGTATTATTATCTGGCGTCTTGTATATCTCTTTAGGAGTCACCCTGTATTCTTATCTGGCATCTTGTACACCTCTTTAGGAGTCACCCTATATTCTTTTCTCTTCGCTCAAAGCCCCAGGTCGCTCGACGCCCCAGAAATCTTTCAACAGACTCCATTAACCATTAACTTCGGCTTCCCGCGTGGCTGCATGACGTCACGCACTCGCCGTCCTTTACCCATTAACTTAGGCTTCCCGCACGGCTGCATGACGTCACTTCCGTCTCCGTAACGCAACCGTCTCCGTCCCGCATAACTTTAGACTCAAGCATAACGACGAAGTCGACAAGATCATTTGAAAGGATAAAAAACGCCTTTAAAGCTTACATTGGGTAAACCGTTAAAGATATCTGGCGAAGCCAGGGCGGGTTTCTAGTTTATTTATAGAATTCAGTGAAATCGTCCCAAAATAACTATATTTAACGAAAGAACACTCATCGTTTTATATCTAATGATGGGAAAAATGAGAAATCAATTTTGTTCAGTAAGTTCTTTAGCCTACGTTGTAAAAGAATGAATTCATACCAAACAAGTAAATGTTAAAGCAGCTTTCTTTCTGGCCTAAGAGGTGTAAAACAATCTCATCAACATAATAGAGATGCAAGTATTTATAGTCGGTGAATGTAACGGAGGAAGGGCAGTTGGAATGTTTATGGTTTGCCTCACATGTGCAGACATGGAATACATCTTTATATTCGTTTAATGCAACACAAAGATTTTTACACCTACCAGTATACTGAATAATTGAGACGAAGACAACTACCACTTAAGACACAATTAAGCTGTCTCGCCAATATCCAGTCACATGTAAGGGTAGGTGAGTCCAAGCACCTGTTATTACAGCCTCCAGTTCAATTCCGGGTGGGGGCTGACAAGCGATTACGTTATTAACACGTCCTTATCTCAATCTTGAGTGCTACCAAAATATTGATGGGCTAGTGTTAAAGACTCTTCCTTTGAAGGCGGTACTTGTTTCATTTTAAGATTTGATATATCGTAATCATTATCCATAACGTCTAGCTTTCCACGGTGGGTGAGTGTTTAATGTGTCGGACCACCAACCCCAAGCCTGCAGGTTCACTCCTGGCCGTGGTAAGTGATTTTTGAAAGGCGACAAAAATCACGACATTCATGTCATACGTTGTTGGCATGTAAAATAACCAATTTGAATTCAGTAGGCCATGTTCATAATGGAAAAATTAATCTAGAGATTTCCCGCCAACACAAAGTTCTTCCATTCTCTTAGAAAGCGCTGTAGTGTCAAGGAGCTCAGATACCTAACCTCCTTGACTTTCCTAGCGTTCCAATGATACACGAAATTTGGCATGCAAGATGCCCTCTGGGTGTCAAATAACAAAGCTTGCACCCGGCACCGGAGGCCATACAATATTATTATTACGTATTCCATAAAATCCATGGTGGTAAGTGTAATATGGGCAAACTTTAAACATCATATTATTGGTAATGAATTAACAAGTGTTTCTTCCTTTCTTCAGCCATTTATTAATTCATTCATTCATATTCAATTATTTATTGTTTTGCTTAGTAAGTTAGTTATTCCTTGCTTCATTGAGCCGTTTGTTTGCTTATTTATGTATTATTGCATTTGTTTATTTGCAGGCTTGGTAATGTTTGTGTAGCGCGCGTGCCTGGGTTCTATTCCCGACTACATCAGGGATTTTAGAATCCGACGTGAGGGCTGTAAAGGGGTGCACACAGCTACGTGAGGACAATTTAGTAATTGTCTAATCTGAGAGGCAGTGTCCCGGTCCCGAAAACCAAGATTAACTGCTGAGAGAACCCGACGTGCTAACCACGCATCATCCCACAATATATATTTATTCATTCATTCATTCATTAAGTCAGTAAGTTAGTTAGTAAGTCAGTGAGTTAGATAGATAGTTAGTCAGTCAGTTAGTAATATAGTTAGTCAGTCAGTTAGTTACTAATATAGTTAGTCAGTCAGTCAGTCATTTAGTTAGTCGGTTAAATATTAAGTCAGTTAGTTAGTTAGTCAGTTAGCTAGTAAGTCAGTTAGTTAGTTAGTTACTTAATTAGTTAGTTATTTAGTTAGTCAGTCAGTCAGATAGATAGTTAGTCAGTCAGTTAGTAATATAGTTAGTCAGTCCGTCAGTCAGTTAGTTAGTTACTTAGTTAGTTAGTTAGTTAGTCAGTCAGTTAGTAATATAGTTAGTTAGTCAGTCAGATAGTTGGTCAGACAGTTTGTTAGTAAGTAAGTCAGTTAGTTTATTAGTCACCCAGCTAGTTAGTTAGTCAGTCACTCAGCTAGTTAGTTAGTTGGTTAGACAGTCAGTTAGTTAGTTAGTTAGCCAGTTATTTATTTATTTAGTTAGTTAGTTAAATTGTTAGTTAGTCATTCGATCAGTTAGTTAGTTAGTTTGTAAGTCAGTTAGTCACTCAGTTAGTTATTAATTCATTAAGTTAGTTAATTAGTCAGTCAGTCATTCTGTTAGTTAGTTAGTTCAGTATTAAGTGGCGGAACTACGAGGTCATTTGCCCCTAGTTAGTTAGTTTATTTAGTTACCGTAGTTAGTTAAGTTATTTATTTATTTATTTATTTATTTATTTATTTATTTATTTATTTATAGACCAGATGATGGTATCTGTAAACTCAGACGGATGCTGTCCGGTGCGAAAGACTTACTGTACGCAGTAGTTGGAACTTGACGAACAATGTAGCAGAGTGCAAAAAGCTGAAAGTACCGTTATGTTCAAGTAGTACAGAACTTATTGCAACATTACAACTACAATGCTGAGACTCTTACCGTACTGGGATGCGAAGCCGGTTCTGCTAGCTATCCCACAGTTTATCTAATCCCAGCTCAGTCAAGAGATTGGTGTTTTAGTGATTATCTGTTTCATATATCCACTACCTCAAGTGCAAATTATCAAGGAGTTCATTCAAGACCGATCCAAAGTCCACGAAGACCGTCTCACAGTGCAATGGTTTCTGTTGATGACTGTCATCCTTGAGACTCCGGCTCACTCCCAATTCTGCCTAGACATGTAAAAATCGCCCTGTAGTAGTTGATATCGTCATCGGTATTCATAAGTTTCCTGACCAATTAAATATAATCTTAACAGGTACCACCCACTTGATATGATAAATAAGGCATTCAGTATAAGAAGTGAGCAGTGAAACACTACTCATTAATATACATCGCACAAAAATATTTATCAACAGCGAAGCAAACAAGGGACAATAACATATTCCGTTATAATTGATCCAATTTACACATTACATTCCAGTGTTCAGCCCCTCCCTTTATTTGGCATTCATTTTCTTACATACATACATTTCCGGTTCAACTAGCTATATGTCTGATCCTACCCAGAGGCAATGTAATTGGCTATATATCAGGTTGTCAACATAACTCATGTACTACAACATACACACATCAAAAAAAGTTTTGCATCACCTCGGTTCCCAGATCTCCGGCATATAGACGTTGACTGTGTATATTGTATCAAAGATACAGTCCCTTTGACTGTTCATAGATGTCACTAAAACTGCTCAAAGATGTAAACAACCATGCATGAGCAGGGCCTATTAGACGGAGGGGGTACGACAGCCGATCAGTTCCAGTCATTCCACCAGGACGAAGGTACGCTGCTCATGTTGTCTGTAGTTCTACCATGCCTAGAAGGTCAATACCGCAGTTCGATCGCGTCCGCATTGTTACTTTGTGTCAAGAAGGGCTCTCAACAAGGGAAGTTTCCAGGCGTCTCAGAGTGAACCAAAGCGATGTTGTTCGGACATGGAGGAGGTACAGAGATACAGGAACTGTCGATGACAGGCCTCGCTCAGGCCGCCCAAGGGCTACTACTGTAGTGGATGACCGCTACTTACGGATTGCCGCTCGGAGGAACCCTGACAGCAATGCCACCATGTTGAATAATGCGTTTCGTTCAGCCACAGGACGTCGTGTTTCAACTCAAACTGTGCGCAATAGGCTGCATGATGCGCAACTTCACTCCCGACGTCCATGGCGAGGTCCAGCTTTGCAACCCCGACACCATGCAGCGCGGTACAGATGGGCCCAACAACATGCTGAATGGACCCCACAGAATTGGCATCACGTTCTCTTCACCGATGAGTGTCGCATATGCCTTCAACCAGACAATCGTCGGAGACGTGTTTGGAGGCACCCTGGTCAGGCTGAACGTCTTAGACACACTGTCCAGCGAGTGCAGCAAGGTGGTGGTTCCCTGATGTTTTGGGGTGGCATTATGTGGGGCCGACGTACGCCACTGGTGGTCATGGAAGGCTCCGAAACGGCTTTACGATACCTGAATGACATCCTCCGACCCATAGTGCACCCATATCGGCAGAATATTGGAGAGGCATTTGTCTTCATGGACGACAATTCTCGACCTCATCGTGCACATCTTGTGAATGCGTTCCTTCAAGATAACGACATCGCTCGACTACAGTGGCCAGCATGTTCGCCAGACATGAACCCTATCGAACATGCCTGGGATATGTTGAAAAGGGCTGTTTATGGACGTCTTGACCCACCAACCACTCTGAGAGATTTACGCCGAATTGTCGTTGAGGAGTGGGACAATTTGGACCAACAGTGTCTTGATGAACTTGTGGATAGTATGCCACGACGAATACAGGCATGCATCAATGCAAGAGGACGTGCTACTGGGTATTAGAGGTAGTGGTGTGTACTGCAATCTGGACCACAAATGCTGAAAGTCTAGCTGTATGATGGTACAACATGCAATGTGTGGGTCTCATGAGCAATAAAACGAGCTGAAATGTTGTTTGTGTTGATCTCTATTCCCTTTGTATTTAAAGGTTCCGGAACTCTTGGAACCGAGGTGATGCAAAACTTTTTTTGATGTGTGTATTTCAGACACACACATACAGTATATACGGCTTGTTATTCATGCTCACTTACCGCCAAAGGAAAGCGACACTATTGCCATAAAATTGATGACTTTTTCACCAAGTTTTGATTATGTTTCCCTTATTAATAATAATTATAAATTGTTAAATAATTACACCTCCTTGACTTGTGGATACATACCACCCAAAGTCTCTGATAAGCTTTTATAAGTGCAGTGTAATATAGTAAGTAATATTAAAAAATCTCATGTCATTTTAAACTCTGCAATTTTTCTAGGTTTGTGACGTGTCTTGTGTGGGTTTCACTTAGGACACCAAGCTGGCTCATCAGCGGGCTCTTGGTGTGCCCACCCGAACCCCCACAGGGGTAGTGAACTGCGCGCTACCTCCCTTTATATGAAGCGCACCTGCGCCTATTTACTGCGAGAACTCAACGCTCAAGCAGCCATAATCTCCATATGAAGGCTTTCACTTCCCGTGAAAGCCAATATACCATCTTTTTGGATGCCTTCATCGGAGGTTATATCTGCTTGAGCTTTGAGTTCTCGCAGTAAAGAGGTGCAGGTGCGCCTCATATAAAGGGAGGTAGCGCGCAGTTCACTACTCCTGTGGGCGTCCAGGCAGGGACACCAAGATCCCGCTGAGGAGCCAGCTTGGTGTCCTAGGCAAAACCCCACACAAGACACGGCACAAACCTTTAAAAAATGCTGAGTTTGAATTCACTAGCCGTGAAAGCCAATATACCATCTTCATGTCATTTTATTTCGCCTTACTAGCATTCTTGGTTGTTATATCTGAGGTCCAGGTTCGATTCCAACTCTGCCTAGAAATTAAATTATGATGTGAGGACTGGAACGACAGAACTCACAAGAGGTGGGTTTGATTTCCAACCACAGCCCTCCTCGAAGTGGTTTTCCATGGTTTCCCACTTCGTCTCAGGGCAAATGCCGTGCCGGGATGGTACCTACTGTAAGGCCACGGCCGCCTCCTTCCTGTCTTCCTTGCCTATCCCTCCCAATCTGCCCTACCGTCCCATCCCTCATATGGTCCTTGTTCGCTTTGCAGGTGAGGCCGCCTGGGCGAGGTGCTCGTCTCGTCTCCCCTGCTGTATCCCCCAACCCGAAGTTTCAAGAGTCAGGACACTGCCCTGAAGGCAGCAAAAGGTGGGATCCTTCGCTGAGTCCCAGGGAAAAGTCAACCCTGAGGGTAAAACGACTAAGAAGGAGAAGAAGAAGAAGAAGTTAATTCCTTTGGGGGGCTTGAGACATCTCGGCCATCAGCTCCGTATAGTTGGGTGTGCATTGAATGTGTCTGATAACCTGTACTCTTATGATGACTGTAGTAGTGTGGGTAACTCTATCAGGAACATGGATGAGGTAAGCGCCCCGGGACCTAGAGAGGCATTTGCCTCGATGGAGTGTGGAAAAATCCGTGGGAAACCACACTTAGCATAGTCAATGTCAGCGCCGGGATTCGAACGTACGATCTCCGGACTTGCTGCAGCTACCCTCGCAGCAGTCAAGCACAATTTAACGAGCTCAGTTATGCTACGCGGTATTAAATTTTATGTTCTTTAATGCAGTGGTGGCGCCTAAATGACGTTCGTGTGTAGCACGCGTTTCAGAGCTTTCACCGGAGCGGCTAGCTGGTGAACTATGTCTTAATTCCCCGTACAAATACAAACCGATATAAAATAAGTGAATTAATTGATGTATAAGGATTACAACGCAACCAAGAACTACATTTTCCAACCACCCCGAGCCGATAAAAAGTTACCTTACAAAAATGATAACAACTTTGTTTCTTGGACACACAAAATTTTGAATTTAATAAACCAGTTATACAACATTCCAATGTATATTGTGTTAAAATTTGAACTCGATCTGATGACGGGTTTGTGAGATAATAATTCTTAAATGTGACGCATGGTTGAAACACGCTTAAAAACGGGCACTTTTATGTTGCAACTGCAATAAAAAAAAAAAAAACCTACATGAACTAACATAAAAGAGAACGACGAAAATGATGATGTTATTGAATTTTATGTAGGTATATTGGTTACTTCACAAACAACCTTCAAACTCGAGTACACATAATATTTTGGTCGACAGTATGCATGTGGACTGAATTCCTAATCCTAGAAATAGTTTCGAAGAGCACATAAACGTTCTGTGGAATGCAGCACATCTTTATTATGTCATAACATATTGACAATTGATAACGCTCGTGTCTCTCTGTGCCAAGGAACATTGGAAGATATTTGTGTACCACACTGCTCCAGTTCTGTCGCTACTGTCTCATGTCGTGGAACAACCAGAGCGAGTCTGGCATACAGAGTTCAAGGACACGGCACGTTCTTCCGACCAGCGAGCAATAAAACAAACTCTTGTGTCCTGTCCACTCATTAGCGCTGCCGGCCTTCATGATGCCCCCCTCATAATAAAGTTACATCTCACACCACTAGAGTGCCTTTTATCTCCCAAGGATACCGCCTCGTATGCACCTAAGCAATACCACACCACATATTACGAAATTATAAGGTGCGTTCAAAAAGTAACGAGCCGGAGGCATAATTACAGAAACCAGTACCTGTATGTTAGAAGTATTGGCCCTGGCTGTTGAGGCACTTGTCCCACTGAGACACGAGGCGGTGAATGGCTGTCTCATAAAATTCCCTGGGCTGCGATGTGAACCTGTTCCGCACGTACAGCTGGACGACGGCGTCCGAGGTGAATCGTTGGCCCCACAGAGCCCTTTTCAGGGGACCAAACATGGCGTAATCACAGGGAGAGAGGTCTGGACTGTATGGAGGGTGGCCGAGAACCTCCCATTTGAATGTCTGTAGGAGTGGCGCGACTGTGTTGGCCGTATGAGGTCGTGCATTGTAGTGGAGTGACCATGGCGGCTATGGCGTTCACTGTCACTCGGCGGTCCTGGGTAATGAGTGCATCAACCAGCTGGACGTTGTCATCGGTAATGCAGGGAGGTGCCCCAGACCGGGCATAATCGACTAACGATACACGTCCTTCCCTGAAGCGCTTGTGCCACGCCTTGATCCTTGCAAGGGACATGCAGTGTTCGCCGTACACTTGTGACATTCGGCGAAGAATGTCCGTTCCCCCTACTCCTTCCGCTTCAGAAAACGAACAACACCTCTTTGCACTTCGGTTGACGCCTCCATGTCACTGTTTGCAATGCGACTGGCAGCGTTGGACGATCGATGCATGCTGCTGCTCGCTTTGTAACGTCACGTGACGTGCACGCGTGCTCTCTAGCGACGGGCTGTGACCTTACACGCTCTGGTCGGACCACACCTCGTTACACACGCCACGATTAGCCGATGTAGTCACCGGTTTGCGCATTCCAGCCTCCGGCTCGTTACTTTTTGAACGCACCTGATACTATTTGGTTGATTTTTGAACTCCCCTCCCTCCACTTGTAATCACGCGCAATCATCGCATCAACTCCCCACCCCCCTTCTCTGTATTACGTAATCACAAAGCAATACCTAATATATCTTATTTCGTCACTATTTATCCGCATAAAAATAATATTAAAGAAAAATAAAACAATATCAGAGACTCGGGACATCAATTTCTGTAGAAGATGTAACGCTGCAGGTATTTGAGATGCTTCGGGGGCAAAAATAAGAACGAAAGATCATTCAATTTTATTATTTATTTATCTTGAATGTAATTTTAATTTTTAATAGCTTAGGCTTTCACGGCCGGCGTTCATAATTAAGTACAAGATTTTGGGCTTGTAGGCCGTGGTCAGCAGTAGAATCTGATCAAGGAAAGGAGCGGAACCCTTGAAAATGCCGGACGCAGTTTCCTGTGAAACGTCGGGAGATATACTCCCTGGACCACAGCCTACAAGCCTAAAAATCTTGTACTTAATTATTTAATTTTTTATTTTTAATTTTCTATTTGAATTAGTAATTTTAATTTTCAATTTTTAACTTTTAATTTTCAATTTTTAATTTTTAACTTTTGATTTAAATTTCTAATTTTTAATTTTTAACTTTTATTTTGTCATTCTTGAAATTTAATTTTTAATTTTTAATTTTCTATTTTAATTAGTAATTTTAATTTTCAATTTTTAACTTTTAATTTTCAATTTTTAATTTTTAACTTTTGATTTAAATTTCTAATTTTTAATTTTTAACTCTTATTTTGTCATTCTTAAAATGTATTTTTTAATTTTTAATTTTCTATTTTAATTAGTAATTTTAATTTTCAATTTTTAACTTTAAATTTTCAATTTTCAATTTTTAACTTTTGATTTAAATTTTTAATTTTTAACTTTTAATTTGTCATTCTTGAAATTTAATTTTTAATTTTAGTTTTTAATTTTTAATTTCAAATTTTAATTTTTAGTTTTTAATTTTTATTTTAAAATTTTTGAAATATTTGAACAATTGACAAAGTCTTACTGTACAATACTTTGTTTTTCATCAAAAGTATTTTTTGAACCTCTGTATGATCTGAATAGAAGTATTCTTTGGCTTCGCTCGCGCCACCCATCAGCGCGGCTGAAAAGTAGACTACGGTAGAGCAAAGAATTGAGTTGATTTTTGTTGTTAAGTGATCAGTTGGATAACATCTCCCTTCACGTCATCAACGAAATCAAGCATCGAATTCCCCCACCCCCAATTTGTGCTTACGTAATAATTGGACGGTCTCTTTCGTTGTCCTTTACCTTCTGTGGTACCGGGTGAGTTAGCCGTGGTCGTTACGGCATGACTGCTGGCAGTCGCTCACATCCGGGAGGCGAGGAGGTTCGAATCCCCCCGCCGGCAACCTTGAAGATGGTCTTCTGTGGTTTCCCATCTTCCATCCAGGCAAATGCCGGGGTTGGTCCCAAACTATAGGCCACAGCCGCTACCTTCCAACTCCTCGTCCTTCCATTACAACTTTCCTCCCCAACGGTACTTGTAGCTCACCCATTGGGTGTCAGTCTTGAAGCAGCTACAAAACTGGGGCCAAACATGTCCTCGGACACTCCCGGCACCAAAAGCCATTAGCTAAAAAAAACACACCTTCTCTGGTCTAAGTGCAAGTTTATACTCTCCTTTCTCAAAGTTCCTGGGTTCGACTCACAGTATTGTTTGTTTTAAAATCGCTTGTCCTCCAGACTCGACTGCATCCACTGACCCTGCGAGGAATCATTCCTCTACCATCGCAAATACGGTGTCTGGGATTCGGACACAATTACCAGATACAACTGGGGATAGTGACAAGCGGCCGCTAACTTGGGTCTCATTAATGAAGGGTCAGGGAAGGGATTTTTGAAGGAAGTCGGCAGTGGACCTGTTAAAAGGAACCGGAGGTGAAAATGGGGAAAAATGAAAACCATTTTCAAGACGGCCGAGGTTGGATTCGAACCCACGGTCTCCCGATGCCAGCGAGGCATGATGTATCAAGTTAGCGCTCTCGGTCAGCGTGGCCGTTCCCTGGTTTTTATAAGACCTGTAATTCTGGTCTGAAGGATGAGGCGGGTATACTAAGATTCGTTGTTGTTGTTGTTGTTGTTGATTCATTTAGGGTCCTTATGGAATCGTGGTTTTTGGTACCGTGTATTTGGGTTATGGAATGTGTGTGAAAAGCTAAAGGAAGTAGGAGACTTCTGTTACTTAGGAAGTAAAATAACCAGTGATGGACGATGCAAAGAGGATATAAAAAGTAGATTGGCTCAGGTAAGAAAAGCATTTCTACAAAGAAGGAATCTGTTGACATCGAATATAGATTTAGGTATTAGGAAGTAGTTTTTGAAAGCCTTTGTCTGGAGCGTGGCGCACTCTATGGAAGTGAAACTTGGACTATTGGTGCAGTAAAATTAGGAGAATTAAAGCGTGTGAAATGTGGTATCACAAGATAATTATGAAGATCAGATGGGTAGATAGGGTTACAAACGAAGAGGTATTAAGAAAAGTGGGAGAGGAGAGATGTTTGTAGTGACTGCTAATGAAGAGAAGAGATAGGTTGGTAGGACACATACTAAGACACCCAGTAATAGCAAGCTTAGTTATGGATGGAAGGGTCGAGGACAAGAACTGTAGGGGTAGACCAAGGTTAGAATATGTTAAACAGATTGCCTCGGATGTAGGGTGTGGTAGCTATGTAGAGATGAAACGATTAGCTAAGGACAGGGAGGCATGGAGATCTGCATCAAAGCAGTCAAACGACTGAAGACTCAAACGACCACAACAACAACAACAATGTGTGTGATAATCTGTGCCATTGTAATGGTTGTATTAGTGTGTGTTACTGTACTTCAGGTTATGATTTGTAAGAAGGCGGCCGAGATATTAAATTAGGATCCATTATGGTTCTTGCACGGAGTAGAAGGGGAGACAACGAAAAATCCCTTCTAGGATGGTTGAAGCTGGAAACGAACTCTTCTCAGATTTGTCTTATGAGACTGAGTGTACCCCATTCCAACCCTCAGACTAGAATTAAATTTCTTGTCAGAGCCGACAATCGAACCCAGGAACTTTGGATTTGACTCGGACTACAGAAGGTAAGGATGTTTGACGAGGGCTGGGTACAGAAAGTAGGTTTCAGGGTTTCTGGATCCTACTGAAGACAAATTCCGGGATATTACCTAACATAAGGCCAAGGCTACCTCCTTTCCATTTTGAAATACACCCTTTTGTATAGCCACCACAACAACACTGGTCGTCATTGAGGGTATGATAAGGAGCAGTTAAGTAGCTTGCTTCCCACCAAGGTTTTGTTTTTGTCATGTGGCCTCCTGACAGGCCGAGTGCAGGTCTTTCTAGTCGACGCCCGTGGGTGACCTGCGCGTCGGGATGAGAGATGGAATGTATGATGATGAATGAAACTGGGCAAGGATGTGGAAGGAAGCAGCCGTGGCCTTTCAGAGGTACCGTCCCATCATTTGCCTGGTGTTGAAAATGAAGAAACCACGGAGGTGGGGCTCGAACCCACGCGTCTACAGAGTCAGCAGAGAGCTTGGCCCCATGATCTAACGCTGCGCTTTAGCGTGCGTAGCCACTGCTGTTAGTCCCACCAAGGTGAATCATGTTCATTCCAGATTAACACAATATTATGCAGGATTTTCGAGATGGGTGGTTCTAATTCCACGTTAAAAGAAAGAGCCCGTGTCTTATAATTGCGAGACCGACTGACTGACTGACTTTGTTACTAAATTTTAACCCTCCGTCGGGCGCACCTAATCTGTGAGATTAAGAGGAAATACTTTTCACCTCCCAGAATTAGGTTTTTCCATGAACAGTGCACGCGTCGCAACAGCTTCCGCTTTACCGATAGTTGCGTGAGGGTGAGCTCATCCTATTTCAGTGCCCTTCGCTACTCTGTAGTGAGCCGATTCACCCAGGAGATTAACTGTGCCCGATTGCGTAAGTATTAGTAGGTCATGCTTTTGTTTACGCTGGAGTATCATCCATTTCTTTTCCTTATATCGATGAAAACATTCTTTTATTTTAGTTAATTCAATCTGTAGCTTGTTTATATCTCAGTAAAGAAGCTTGAGTGTATTATGATTGCATAATTTGACTCTGTTCATTATACGTAATTAGTTTTTGATTTTAGTAACGAATTTTATAATTTCAACAGGATATTTTCCTTTCTTCGAGCTAAAAAAAATACAACAGTTATATGGGATACTAAATTCTAGTGGGCGACTGTCTCAATGCGATATAATGTGACGGAACTCTTAGGATATAGTCTTAGGTATCACTGGCCTGATTCGCTTGTGGGAGGTCAGAACGTTCTGTAGTGGCTGACATGAAGTGCTGTCTTCTGTCCGCCCTCCTCAAGAACCATTCATTGTTCGAGAGCTTCCTTACTGTAACAGTCTTTGTCACCTCCCAAATTAGTGGGCTTGGTCCTGTTCAGCACGCCCATGTGTAACTAAGTAGTAAGATAAATGTACACTCGAGGTCACCAGGACATGTAAATGGTAGTGCTCAATATTTAGCATCTGAAAATCTAGTCGAATTTCTTATGGTCATAACTTCATTATTCAAACTAAGCTTACTTCTACACTATAACGTAAACTTTCGCAGCAACCATTTGTATAATTATATTACGTAGCTTTGGGGCCAATAGTTGGAGTTGTATAATAATAATAATAATAGTAATGATAATAATAAGACAGGGAGACGGTCTATCACCTCAACTCTTTAACTGTGCCCTGGAAAGGTGATAAGGGAGTGGCGAAAGGAGCTAACTAGTCAAGGGGTACCAAGTGGTATCACTTTGGGACACAAGTGCAATGGGCTCAGTGTTGACCTGGCACTTCTATCTCATTCAATAAATACGTCTGTGAAACAACTTAATGTTCTCACGCAACAACCAGCTAAGGTAGGACTACATGTGTCACTTGAAAAAAAAAAAAGTCCTCTCGGCACGCCGGAAGGCGGAGGTAGATTTCACCGGACAAACTTGGGGATAGGCGAAAATAGGCAGAATATGCAGATTTTCGTAGAAGGATCAGACCTCATTTAATGCGAGATGGTATTTTATAATTGGAGCTTAATTAACTTTGTTTTTCGTCATTTTATGCTTATTTTAAACATTTTATTGTCTTATGGGAACGGTAACCTTCTTGTCATTTGGGGTCCATTTTTATACTTGTGGTCACACTGTCCTTATGCTAGGTTTCGACACTGATGTGCAACTATGTAACGGTCTGTTACTTCTTCACGCAAAATTATATCTACCGCAGAGATTTTGGTTGGTTCCTCAGTTTAGGGGCTGCGACAACGCGGTCATGTAACCCCGTGTACTTTGGGATGGCTGTATTAGTCTGTAATTCAGGTAAGGACTGCAGACGGTCAATTTCAAGCAGTAGTTACTAATGTTGCTACCAGGTACTACCGTCAACGACACCTAGCTGTGAACTTGGCTACTAGATGCCACCGCAACCAGCAACTCGCAACGAACGTTGGAACTTCCCCTCCAAAGGAAAGCATACTGAGGGATTTTTGGCGCTCTTAGAAAATCCGACGACTTCGGCCGGCTTTGAACTCGCGACCTTGGGCATAAACATTCAGCATGCTACCAGTTACGTCACCGAAGCCGCTTCACACTTAGATGGAAATCTGAATCTGATCTCGTGC
Source organism: Meconema thalassinum (assembly GCA_946902985.2). Lineage (NCBI taxonomy): Eukaryota > Metazoa > Arthropoda > Insecta > Orthoptera > Tettigoniidae > Meconema > Meconema thalassinum. The sequence goes on from OX336388.2 coordinate 897,708,328, forward strand.
AAGTGCGTTATCTTGGCAACGTCTGATGGCTCATCCCTCATCAATTTAGTAGTGTTGCCATGGCAACCACTGATAGGTCTTGGCATTTTCTTATAATTCCGAAATTATTTTTCTCATCCCTTGGCATAATGGTGGGTTATATCAAAAATTCTTTCAGACAAAAGTTTTAGGTAATTATTATGGGAATATTGTCCATTTTGTACGGTTTTAATATTGTGCCTATTAAGAGAGATATGATTAATGTTTCCCGAAAAACACACTTTTTCCCACCCCTTTGGTCAATGGTTGGTGCTATAAAAGAAACTCTTCAAACATACATTTTTGGGCTTTATCCGACACATAGTATGAATGTTGAACGGATTCGATATTTCACATATTAAGAGAGTTATAGCAATATTTCACTTTTTCGAAAAAAAAAAGCCCCCCATTTTCACCCCCCAACGACCGATTTAGCCCAGTAACGAACTCGACCGAGATTTTATAGGTATACGTATTCGGTAAAAAATTCAAAGTGATTGGTACAAAATTACGGCAGTTATCGTGTCCACAATAAACTGATATACATATACATACATAAATTATATATAACTTTTGAACTGACGGTGGTTTTGGGGCCTGGGGATGTGAAACGCGAAGATATGTCGAAATTTTCCGGAAGTCGAAACATGGTACCCATTGCAATAGTTAGCTTTCTAACGAAATCTACCTCTGGTTGGTTCCTCACTTTAGGGGCTGCGACAACGCGGTCATCTAACCCCGTGTACTTTGGGTGAGTGTAGAATCTGTCTGATACACGGTGTGAATTGTAATGGCTGTATTAGTCTTAATTCATGTAAGTACTGCAGACGGTCAATTTCAAGCAGTAGTTCCTAATGTTGCTACCAGGTACAACCGTCAACGACACCTAGCTGTGAACTTGGCTACTAGATGCCACCCCAACCATCAACTCGCAACGAACGTTGGAACTTCCCCTCCAAAGGAAAGCATACTGAGGGATTCTAGTGCTCTTAGAAAATCCGACGACTTCGGCCGGCTTTGAAACCGCGACATTGGGCATAGCCATTCAGCATGCTACCAGTTACGTCACCGAAGCCGCTTCCCACTTTATCAGGCGGCTTTGGTGGCGTAGTCGGTAACATGCTGAGCTTCTATGCCCAAGATACCGGGTTCAAACCCGGCCGAAGCCGTCGGATTTTTTAAGAGCGTTAAATATCCCTCAGTATGCCTTCCTTCGGAGGGGAAGTAAAGCCGGCGGTCCCATGTCATAGATTTATGGCATGTTAAAGATCCTTCCACTAATTGCACCTGTGTGAAGCTAAATTGGATAGGTTAAGAATGTATACAACGCTCTTAGGTTTCTATGTTCGTTGCCAAGAGCCGACTGCGGCGGCGTCTAGTAGCTTAGTTCTGAACTTGGCCTCGTAGTCGTTGACAGTGGCGCTTGGCGGCAAAAGTAGGAACTATCTGAAAAATTGTTAGTTGCAGTACTTAAATTAACACACAGATAACACACACTAATACAGTCATCACAATTAACACCGGTTATCAGACAGATTCTACACACACCCAAAGTACACGGGGCTACATGACCGCGTTGTCGCAGCCCCTAAACTTAAGAACCAACCAACCAACCACTTAATCAGATGGAAATACTGAATCTGATCTCGTGCAAGTGCGTTGTCATGGCAACGTCTGATGGTCCATGCCTCATCAATTTAGTAGTGTTGCCATGGCAACCACTGATAGCTCTTGGCATTTTCTTATAATTCCGAAATCATTTTTCTCGTCCCTTGGCGTAATGGTGGGTCATATCAAAAATTCTTTCAGACAAAAGTTTTAGGTAATTATTAGGGGAATATTGTCCATTTTGTACGGTTTTGATATTGTGCCTATTAAGAGAGATATGATTAATGTTTCCCGAAAAACCCACTTTTTTCCACCCCTTTGGTCAATGGTTGGTGCTATCAAAAATCTTATTTGACATAAATTTTTGGCACTTATCCGACACATATTATGAACTTTGAATGGATTCGATATTGCACGTATTAAGAGAGTTATAGCGAAATTTCACTTTTTCGAAAAAAGCCCCCCATTTTCACCCCCTTCGACCGATTTAGCCCAGTAACGAACTCGACCGAGATTTTATAGGTATACATCTTCGGTAAAAAATTCGAAGTAATTGGTGCAAAATTACGGCAGTTATCGTGTCCACAAGAAACTGATATACATATATATATACATATATATATACATATATATATATATATACATAAATTATATATAAACTTTTGAACTGACGGTGGTTTTGGGGTCTGGGGGATGTGAAACGCGAAGATATGTCGAAATTTTCCGGAAGTCGAAACATGGGACCCATTGCAATAGTTAGCTTTCTAATGAAATCTACCTAACACAGTACAACACAAACATCAGTGAATCTCTTTGTACACTGCATTTGGACCAGGGAGAGATCAAGAAAACTGACAGATATATGTTCCTAGCAGAATGGCTTGAACCGAATCTCTCGAGTTAACAAGTTAGAAATGGCTTATCAACTAACCAAGAACACATATAATAAGAAGTGTCTCTCCCGAAAGACTAAAATGAGACACTACCAGACAGTTATACGTCCTGAAGCCTTATATGCTTCAGAATGTCTAGTATTCAACCGGAAGGGACTCACGGACAAACTCGAAGTACAGGAGTGAAAGATAATGAGGAAGATATTGGGGCCTGTTAAGGAAGGAAATGAATACAGAAGGCGGCCTAATCAAGAGCTCTACACGTACTGTGAAAGAATCTCGGATGTTGTTAGGAAATGACGTCTAGCATTTTATGGGCACGTCTACAGGATGCATCCTACCAGGTTGACCAATCAGCTCCTCGGTTACTAGCAAAAGCGGAAGACCAAGTCACCATGGTCGTGGGAAGTGAGCAAAGATCTGCAAGCACTTGGAGGGACGGAAAGAGACTTAAAAGACCGAACATCTCTCAGGAAGATGCTTCAGTAATTGAAGTTCCAGGACAAACCGCCAAGAAAGAAAACAGGTGCCCTCTGGACACAGGAGAGGAGGGAACAATACAGCCAGAGGATGCGTAACTACTGGGCAAACATCTAAGTCCACTCCTAATGTAACAGTGGAATGTCGTGGTCCTTAGACGGCCTACACGAAACAACAAGAAGAAGAATCGAACCAGCCTCTCCCTAACTTTTCCCTTACACCCTTCCCTCCCCCTCCCCCCCCCCCCTCGCATCTGTCAATTTAATTTTTACATGGCTCATTCCCCTCCCTAAGGGGGAGGTACACCTTTCGGATGACAATTTCTAGCGAGTTAAAAAAAATCATATCTCATAAACTCTATGTTGCAAAGAAATAGAACTTTGCGGGATTATTAAACACAATAGGCGACTTCGTTGGCGTAGTTGGTAGCATGCTGAGCTTCTATGCCCAAGGTCGCGGGTTCAAACCCGGCCGAGGTCATCGGATATTTTTAAGAGCGTTAAAAGTCCCTCAGTATGCCCTCCTTCGGAGGGGAAGTAAATCCGGTGGGTCCAAGTCATAGATTTATGGTATTTAAAAGAACCTTCCACTAACTAAACTTGTGTGAAGCAAAATTCGTAGGTTAGGTTTAATAATGCTCTTAAGTTCTAACGTTTGTCACCAGGCGCTGGTTGTGATGGCATCTAGTTGTAGTCCAGTTCACAGCTAGGTGTCGTGGACGGTAGCATTTGGTAGCGAAAGCAGGAACTACTTGAAATTATTGTGTGCAGTCCTTACTTGAATTTAAAAAAAAACAGATAACACACACTAATACAGTCATCACAATATTAATACCTGTTATCAGACAGATTCTACACACACCCAAAGTACACGAGGCTGTCCCTAAACTAAGGAACCAACCAACATTTTATAATTTGCTTGCAGTCATGCATTATTATACCACCAAACTTTCAGTAGTTTTTTGTACAGTTGGGCAGCATTGACATGATAATTACCCCCATAAATTTAAAATATTGACATGAATGTTCTTTTGAGCTGTTGGTAACATACACCAAAATAATTATTGATACACCTATTGAGGATTTATTTTCATATTCTTAGTCTAAATGTAGCCTATATTTTTTACTTTTGTTAGGCAAACAATATTCTCATAAATGGGAAGTTTGCTCGACACACAAAATATTTTGTATTTGGGTAGTATTGTTCATATTAGTACAATACACAATGGTGCAAAAATTCATTGGAGGTATCTTGAATAATATTCGAGTTATCATGTAAGCGCTGTGTGAAATGATGTTATTGGGAAACGAGCTTCAAACTTGCCTAAGAGCGTGCGTGGTAGTCTGAAGTTTAATGAGGCAACTTAAGCGACAGCAACTAACATTTAGGAGGATATCTCTGGAAGTATTGATGATATTTTAATTTTATTTTCACCAAATAAAAGACGAAAGATTAGTCATTCAAATAATTCATTTAAAATAATTAACATTCTTTGACCCCACTTAAGCTCTTTCTAGTTACGCCACTGAGCATGGACCACGTCATGCACACCCTGGTTCAGAAGAAAGTACAGTTTCTACGGAACAGTGGAGGTGGCATTCATCATATTTATTTATGAGTGGAATTAATGGGCCACTTCACAGAAACAAATGAGTAATTTGTGCCCGCTCGCCGCCTTGTCAGGTGGAGAATAGAACATCAGTGCTCACTTCCGCCCAGCCCACTGTGCAGTGCCAAGCTAGAACAATCTGTATCGCTCTGGGCGATATCAACCAACATTCGCGTACTATGGACGTCAGGAATGTGCAAGATAAATTGCTCAACTTTCAACAATAAACTCACTCGACAAAATATTTGTCACCCCCTTAGACATCGTTCTAATACTGTGTAACACTGCCCGTAGCTGGAGCCCTGCGCGGATAAACAAATCGTTATCCGTATCCGCCTCGCATCCGCACGACTTCTATCTGCATCTACCTCACATCCGCAAGACTGCTATCCGCATCCGCCCCGCATCCCCACGACTGTTATCCGCATCCGCCCCACATCCACACGACTGCTATCTGCTTCCACCCCGCATCTGCAAGACTGTTATCCGCATCCGCCCCACATCCACATGACTGCTATCTGCTTCCACCCCGCATCTGCAAGACTGCTATCCGCATCAGCACCGCATCCGCACGACTGTTATCCGCATCCGCCCCGCATCCGCACGACTGTTATCCGCATCCGCCCCACATCCACACGACTGCTATCTGCTTCCACCCCGCATCCACACGACTGTTATCCGCATCCGCCCCGCATCCGCACGACTGTTATCCGCATCCGCCCCACATCCACACGACTGCTATCTGCTTCCACCCCGCATCTGCAAGACTGCTATCCGCATCCGCCCCGCATCCGCACGACTGTTATCCGCATCCGCCCCACATCCACACGACTGCTATCTGCTTCCACCCCGCATCCACACGACTGTTATCCGCATCCGCCCCGCATCCACACGACTGTTATCCGCATCCGCCCCACATCCACACGACTGCTATCTGCTTCCACCCCGCATCTGCAAGACTGCTATCCGCATCCGCCCTACATCCACACGACTGTTATCCGCATCCGCCCCACATCCCCACGACTGTTATCCGCATCCGCCCCACATCCACACGACTGCTATCCGCATCCGCCCCGCATCCGCACGACTGCTATCCGCATCCGCCCCACATCCACACGACTGCTATCTGCTTCCACCCCGCATCCGCACGACTGTTATCCGCATCCGCCCCGCATCCGCACGACTGCTATCCGCATCCGCCCCGCATCCGCACGACTGTTATCCGCATCCGCCCCACATCCACACGACTGCTATCTACATCCACCCCGCATCCAGACGCCTTTGTCTAGAGAGTGGCGCTCTATGGAAGTGCAACATGGACTGTTGGCGCAGCAGAGAAGAGACGAACAGAGGCGTTTGAAATGTGATGATTCAGGAAATGATGAAGATGGGTACAGAGTAACAAATGAAGTGGCAGAGCAGAGTTGTTTCTGGCGACTGCTAATGAAGAAAGGAGATAGGTTGGTACGACACTTACTAAGAGATCCAGGAAGGGTCGAGGATAATAACTGTAGCAGTAGACCACGGTTAGAATATGTTTAAGCAGATTGCCTCAGATGTAGGATGTGGTAGCTATGTAGAGTTGGAAGGGTTAGCTCAGGACAAGGAGGCATGGAGAGCTACAAAGAACTGAAAACTGAAACAACAACGAGGTATATAATGAGAATATGGTGACCAAACACTATTTCACATTAAGTCCTCTAAGAGGCCACAAGTCAAAATACCGTCATGCAAGGGATAATGAGAAGAAAATTGAAGTGGATCGGCCACACCTTGAAAGTATCTTGTGACAGGCATTGAATTGGAATCCTGAAAGTAGTCGCAAACAAGGCACACCGATGATCTCCTGGAAGATAACTATAGACAGGGAGTTGGCTGTAAATAACAAGGCATGGGGAGAATACGCTGGAAAAATCATAGGGAACTTAAAAAGAAAGAAAGAAAGAAAGAAAGAAAGAAAGAAATATATGCACGATCTATCCTTATTGTTAATATATGCAATTGTGTGTTGTAACTTATCATTTTAACCCTGGAATACTAACATTATTCAATTGATGCTTAATACTAATAATACGTTAAATTTACGTAGCCTGCATTAAGAACTTTGTGCTAAGGCACCAATTAGTTAAATGGTTGAAATTAATATAGGCCTATATTTCGTATGTAACATTATTTATATACACTGAATCCACTGTGGTCTTTGAAATTTAATATCTACGCTAAGTTCTATCTCAAATACAACAAATACAGAAATCCAGGGCCGGATTTAAATTGTATGCGCTCCTAGGCCCGTGGGGGTTTTCCGCACCCTCATCATACCATCGTGAAGGAGGGACAATTTAGACCTCAGAAAGGTCTTCGTGAAGGTAATTTTGATTTTATTCTAATGTATCGTGAAGTAAAATCAATTAAATAAATTAAAATAATGGAGAAACAATTGTTTCTAAATTTGTATATAATTATAAACTATGCATAAATAGGCCAACGAGATATTAAAATAAGTTTAAACCATTTAAGAATTATTATACTCTTACAGATATTCATATACACTACATTATACAACCTACAATTCTGCATAATGAATTATTCAAATTAAACTGATATTAATATTCAAGACTTAAATTTTCTCCTAATAAATTATAAAACATTCCTGTTCTAAAGTGAAGTCGAAAAATCTGCTGTTGAAAAACATTTGTTGGAAAATGATGACCACAATATAAATTGAAAAAGTGTGAACATTTTGGAAAGTTTAATAATAATCATAAAATTATACGAAATTGGTTTAAAAAAGTCATAAGTAGTAAAACTCTAGTTAGGCTATTTTTGCACTGTAAAAAGAACTTGCGCTCCTCAGTATGGTAAGCCCCTAGGCCGGGGCCAATTGGTAAATCCAACCCTGCAGATGTCATTTACTTTGACCTGAATAGCAGTACGTAATCTCTTCAGACTCTTATATTGTCTCTGGTTTTATGAGGTTGCTTTTATAAACCTCTGAAGTTATGTGACATATTGAACCCTTTATCCTCTGTTGGATAAGTGATTCTATGTTTTATTTCTTCAATTAATAAATATTTCCACCAGCATCATGAAAGTAGCCAGACGGAGATGAGGAAATTTCAAGCATTTGTTGGAGACAGCGGGGGCATACCTGAAGCAGTTTGACAAAAGGCTAAATACTTTAGCTGTGAAAGGAAATAGCCTAGCGATGTGTCAGAAGGACAGGTGTTGGCCACCTCAAAATAGAAGCGACGCGCAGTGAGACATGGTTCTGGTATGTTCATTGTAATATTCGGGCCTAGAAGAAATATGATGCAGTAACGTGAGTGGCTGATGAAGATAATAGACACTCCTACGACGCCAAGATCTGCTAACAACCGCCAAGTTACAGAAAATGTGGAACCAATGAGAAATGAATGCCTACGAGCGCGGCAAGACCAGCTTGGGTACGCGGTGACTAGCATTCACGCGGGAAATCGCCTAGACAAAATCTCTACGATCGATTCTAGGATTAATGGGCATATTCTTGACCTGTGCAATGTTACGAGTTCAGTGATATTTATTTCATTCCTGTACCACCATTATTTCGAGAATTTTTTGTATAATCCCCCCCCCCCCCCCATCAAGACCTAGGGCCAGTTCATTTATAAGTGGCGTGAAAAGCCAAGACAATGACTATTACTCTGTGCGTCGACGGACGTAGGCTTATTACTTGTGTTCGTCTGAGGACGGAACGTATTACATTTTGTGTGTCGTGGACACAGGTTGATTATTACTTTTGTGCGTCTAAGGACGTAGGCTGTTATACTTTTGCGTGTCATGAGGACATAGAAGTTATTGTAAATGTGTTAAATTCAGTGATAGATAGTCACAGTACTATATTTTGTAGGGGCAGTATCGTCGATAATTCGCCTACAAACTGTTACGGGGAAAGTAGTACCTGGAACGGCGAATTTAGTAGTCAGATATCAAGTGTATAATAATCTAACTTTCTGAATCAGCACGAGAGATGACATCGATTACCATAGAATAAGTTTGGAATTCTCAACACTCCGTCCAGATGGCTGAGATGAGATAAGAAGTATTCAATTGGGAGATGGCAGCTGATGTTCTTTGACGGGTGACTGAACGAGAGATGAGTACAATATAATATTCTTTATTATTTGATAAATTAACTTATGGTTTATGGGACATATTTTTGTAAATACTTTGCTTGTTTGATTAACGTAGTATTTTAGTTTTGGTCTGACACACCTTTTGCATGGAAACAGCTCGCATATGTTATTAGTGGAAGGTTCTTGTTTTAGTTTGTTGTTTTAACTAACGTAGCTATGTGAACGGCCGTGTTTGCATATGTTACGCAATGCGGTTAGAAAAACGTCTCTCGGAGATATGTTGTGTTTCAGAAGTAGGACTGAGTTAATATAATGATACAGTAGATTGGAGGGTAATTAAATTGTTTAAGGTTTATTATTGATCAGATTCAATGAGATTATTGCCTTTGGAGCAATGTAATTTGTGACGAAGAGCAATCAGCTCTATCGTAGGTTGTAATTTTTTTTTAAATGTTTGCGAGCATCTATTCAGCAGACCTGTGTGAAAATCGTCATGTCATTCCCATAGGTGTGATTGTGTGTATTTTGTGGTCATTACAAGCGGGATTTTCAGCTTAGACTGATTTCTGTCAGCTTGGTGCCAGATCCATATTGTAACCTTGCTAGGGCAATTGTGGATATTTTGATTATTGTCTGACCATATGTTGAGGTGGTTGAGATTTTGTTGCTGTTGGTTCCTTGAGATAACGGCACAGCTGGTCAGTTATTTATATACACTGGAGTTGGGACATGACGAGTATTGAGAAGGGGGAGATGTTTCACAAGGCGGTCTGAACGTTGCAAGCAAGGTCATTAGTGAGGAGCGCTTATTGACTCCGTAATTACTTGAAATACAGAATAAGAACTGATCAATGGTAAAAATTGATTAAATAAATGGGAGTTGCCTACGAATCACGATAATCTCCGAAGCGTTACCTTAACATGCAGTTTTGTTCATATAAAGTAATCTTAGCCGGTCAGGCTTTTGTTGTTGTTGGTTTAGTCCATGTTTATTTTCCATATCAGTGACCCGTGAAGTCACGTGCAATGCTGTCTTTCCTTGTGTGTTTATTGAGCAATTGGCCAGGTTGGCAGCTCAGCTTGTTAAGTGCGTCATCGCACTAATGAGGGTCTCAGGGAGATTCCTGTAAATAGTAGATTTGTAGTATGGGTGTCAGCATAAGATTTTAAGGGGTTTTATTAATGTCATGCCCATATCCATAAACGTTGATTTACGCGATGATTGTTCGTGAGCACCGTGGCTGTTAACCCGTTGTAAACGAACAGTCATCCAAGTACTCATTTCTCGTAGTTAGTCATCACGCGTACAAGAAATTCAAATGCAAGGTAGTGGAACATGGATCCACATTTTTATAAAGGGGGAGATCCGTCTGACTCCACAACATTGATAGATGTTCCTGTCATGGGAAAATTCAGGGAGGATATTTCTATTATTGTTGTTTATTTTCTTTTTATGCACAATTAGTCATTAAATCATGTTATTATTTTACGTCTTGTCTCCTTACTTTCGTAATTATAGTTTTAATCCTATGACCCTTGCCTCAGTAGAGCATGTTGTTTGGCGGACGTAACCATCACACTATGAACTGAGCGCGACCCCTTGATCAAGATTCTTGCACATAAACACTGCTATTCTGAAGGGTTCATAGGGATAAAACTGGCGCGGCCAAGCGTGGGGCCATTCACTGTGGTGTAACGGCGGAGAAATTACACATATCAATATTGGCGTATTTGAGTAAAACTGACATGCCGCAAGTGCAGGCAGATATGACAGTATTTAATCACCGGAGAGTGATATTTTATTAAAAGTAATTGAGGCGAAGTGGATACCGCCAAATGTGTGAAATATAAATTAAAATCAGGAGTTTGCAAAGTAAAATACGGTTCACGTTTTTGTCTATTGAATTAAAGTAAAAGGTAATATATGTGATACCGGGCGCCCAATGATTAAAGTTAAAACTAGATTGGTTTAGAAAGTCAAACTCATGAAAATATTAGGAGGCTGTAGCCTAAAATGACAATTAATACTTTGTTAATTAGTCAGTGTTAATATCAGATCAGGATAACAATTTAATGACTAAATATGTGCTTGGGTTTAAAATTAAATTGAGTAAAACTAGAACTACTCAGAGATGCAATCGACTAGTGGGATTAAATGTAAAAATAAATGAACTGAGTAGGGTAAAGAAATTAAATGTGCATTGGATTGTATGTATGTGTCAAAGGGCATTGCTTTATGCCATTTCCCTAATGTCTCATTTAAATTGTATAACATGGCAACGGTGGAACAGATTCAAGAAATCATTGAGAGTGCAGCTAGGAGAACACGGGAATTGTTGGACACTAAATTGGCGGAACAGAGTCAATCATTAAACACTAGTATGTTAGAACAAAGTGAAGCAATAAACAATACTATGTTAGAACAAAGTGAGTCTATAAACAAATTATCTGAACAAAGTGAATCATTGCGGACACAATTAAACAATAGTAGGCTAGAACAAAGTGAGTCTATAAAGAAATTATCTGAACAAAGTGAATCATTGCGGACACAATTAAACAATAGTAGGCTAGAACAAAGTGAGTCTATAAACAAATTATCCGAGCAGAGTGAATCACTGAAAACTAAACTAGCTGAACAAAGTGAATCATTGCGAACACAATTAAATAACAGTAGGATGGAACAAAATGAATATCAGGCGGAACAAGCTAGGTTATTAAAAAGTGAAATTAATGACACTATCAATTCACAGTTAGAGACGCTAACCGCAGAGATGAAAGATCATACTAATCAACAGATGGTATTACTGGCCCCAGATGTGAGTAAAAATAATGAAAAGCAATTAGATCAGATTAAGAAAATGGAAAGTATTTTTGATAAAAAACTTAGCATTCTGGATGAAACGGTGTTAGCTAAATTAAAGCAAATTGAAATAGCATGTACTATGAATACAAGCGAGGTCAAGATAGCTCAGGATAAATTGGAAGGACGATTTAAGGAGATGGAGAAAAGCGGCAGGGTCATTCAACAACAATTATCAGCAATAGATGAAAACATATCCGGCATAATTAAGACATGGACCGTCTCGAAATAAAATCAGCGGAACAATGGAAAAGCCTAGAAGCGGATCAGGAGCAATTAAAGAGTACCTTAGACGACACTAAAAGCCAGATTGAAGAGAAAGTAAGCACGATTAAAGAGCAGATAAGAAAAGATTGGAAAAAAATGAATATCGATTCTAAAGAGGAAAGATCCACCATTCTTAAGACAGTAGGCGAAAATCACACTCGTATTCAAGCATTAGAGCAAGAAATGAAGAGCAAGCTTAAAGAACAGACGGACAGGATCATTAAAGCCGAACTGAGGTCATTAGAGCAATCGTCGATATTTAAAACGGGAGCGTTGAAAGACAAGCAGGACGACTCAAATAGCCCGGAGGGTACTAGCATAGCAGGAAGTCAGACTCAGGCGGAGAGCCCATTAACAACAAACACGGAAGGGTTTCGCAAGAATATAGAAAGGAGTTCAACACCACAAGACGGTCATCAGCCCACACAACTTATTCAGGTAAATCGCTCAAACGATTACAAACCGCAGAAGTACACGGAAAATTCAGGGGTGATGCCTAAAGCTTTTATCAAAGAGATTGAAGACCATTACAATGACACTGGGGTACCTGAAGCACGTAGATTGAGGATGATGGAGAGATTTTTATCAGGAAATGTCCTTACATAGTTTTTAAGCATCAAATATACATTTGGAACCATCTCAGATTTTAGATTAGCGTTTCTGCGCAAGTACTGGTCGCCAGCAATACAACAGAGTCTAAGGATGGAGCTTTACTCTAGAAAATACCAAACTACCCAGCAAACGAAATACTCAGATTTCTTTAACATGCAAATGCTAACATTTCGCGACCTTGATTACCCTTTAAATGAAGCAGATCTGGTGATGACTATAGCGAGGCAATTGCCAGTCAACGTGCAACAAGTACTAGTCGCAGCGAGCGTTAGTACGGCCCTACATGCAGAGCAGATATTACGTCAGATCGATGAGACTACATCTCATAGTCATTATAGAGGAGGAAGACAGCTGGAATTAGTCAATACCACACAGGTCATAAAACCAAAACAGGCAAACACCAAAACGCAGGGTACTAATACAAGCACCTCCACACCTAGGCGAAACCAGGAGGAAGGAGAAAACAGACCATACCAGCGTAACGAAAATAACTATAACAATAGATCATACCAAGGCAACAATAGATATCAACAGAGAGAATATCAGCAATGGCGTGAAAATCGAAGGAATGACAGGCCTTATGGAAGATACGGTGATTACAATGCCAATCAAAGATGGAAAGGAAGGAGAGGTCAAAATCAAGGAGAGCCACGTAATTATCGAAATGACTGGGATGATAGGCACGCTCAATCGCAAAATTACCTAGAGGAGTTACACGCTAGCCAAGGTGGAGAGCTTGGAAGATGGGAAAAGGCCATTGGGAACATGAAGAATCCAGACACACATACTGAGGAAGCTGGAAGTCTACTGAGACAAGAGGAATATCAAGGGCATAAGCGACAGAATGATGAGGGGAGTCGAAATGGAGCTAAAAAAATGCTGCTAAATTTGGATAAAGAAGACAGTCTACAAACGCAACAGTCGGAAGTTGAAGATGGATGGATAGTAGCGAACATACAAGAATGGATTGCTTTGCCAGAAGACTGCCTGGAGGAGACGGTGAAACCACGGAACGATGAAATTAGGCAATTACCCATTATTTACGCGAGGATTGGTGGAATTAAGATAAGATCTTTATTGGATACGGGGTCACAGATCAGTCTGGTATCGGAGGCCTTGGTTCGAGAGTTGGGACGGAGTCAGAATATTCCTGTAATTCCCCTACCACAGCTCAAAGTGAGGGGTGTTATTCCTGAACGCACCGTCACTTGTAAACGTCAGGCATACTTAGAGCTGAACATATTGGAACACACTTTTGGGCAAACATTCATTATCATGGCAAAGATGAATTTCAATATAATTCTTGGTGCAAATTTCATTTGTGACTATCAAGCAGTGATAGATTTGCACAAGAATACAGTCAGTTTTAGAGAGTATGATCAGCTGAAGAATGTGGGATTGCATATGGATGAAATCACTACCGGAAGAGATGTAAATTCTTGGGCATTGGAAGCAATATCAGAAGAGACGGAAGAGGAGATACGAAAGGCAGAAGATAACATCGTAGAAGGGGCTGTTGTGGAACTAGATGAGGAGATTGAATCCCAGGAGATATGGTCTTTATTAACAGAAGGAGATAACAGTGATGCACAATTTGAAGAGTTACTACAGGAGCGGCTTAATGACATTCAACTTGGAGGTGGACACAGAAAACAGTTGGAAGAGATTTTAAGGAAACACAAAGCAGTATTTGATACAGTACCTGGGAAAATATTAAATTTCAAATATTCTATGCAAGTCGAGGACTGGTCACCTTTCAAAAGCAGGTTGTACCCAATTCCTGAAAAATATCGTGGTCAAGTTAAGGTCATTATAGATGAGATGTTACAAGCTGGAGTGATAAGGAAGACACCTACACCTTATCTAAATGCGATTTTGGCAGTCACAAAACCAAATGGATCTATTAGACTTTGTTTAGATGCCAGAAATCTCAACATGAGACTCATGTTTCCTGAATATGACAGAGCGCCAATTATCAGAGACGTACTAAAAGGCTTTAAAAACAAGAGCATTTATTCATCAGTCGATTTGACGTCCAGTTTCCACCATCTTGAATTGGATGAGAAGTCACAGCTTCTAACTGGCTTCTTATTCGATAACCAGACGTTTTGCTTCGTCCGAATGCCCTTTGGAGTCAAAACAGCGGGATGTGCTTTAATCCGAGCCCTGGACCGGAATCTAACCGAGGAAGTTAAGGAGATGACGGTACGCTATATTGATGACATTCTGCTGGCATCCGACAACATTGAAACTCACATGGAGAATTTAGATAAAGTATTGGGCAACCTGAATGCATCGAATTTCAAAGTAAATCTGAAGAAATCGCATTTCTTCAAGAGCGAGATCTTATATTTGGGTCACGTCATTGACAAGGAGGGAGTGAAGCCAAATCCAGCTAAGATCGAAGCGATAAAGAATTTCCCTACACCAACGAGAGTCAAGCACATTCGGGCTTTCTTAGGCGTAACGGGATTCTTTAAAGAAAACTGTCCAGGTTATACGGAGACTGTAGCTCCCATGCAGGAAAGGTTAAAGAAAAATAATAAATGGTTATGGAATGCGGAGTGTGAGAAGGCATTCCAAGCAACAAAACAGCTATTGGAAAACTGCATTAAATTAGGATATCCAGATTTCAAGCACAAATTTATAATCCAAGCGGATGCTTCACTAATTGGTATAGGTGCTATGCTCTACCAAGAAGATCCAGCTAACCTGCAACATAAAACATATTTGGCATTTGTCAGCCGAAAATTGCGTAAGTACGAGCGCAATTATACTGTAACCGAGATAGAATTGTTGGCCATCCTTCATGCGCTTCAACAATGGAAACGAATAATCTATGGTTACCCCATTGTTGTCAGGACTGATCACAAGGCACTAACATTCTTGTTTAAGACGTCGATGGCGAGCGAACGTGTGACACGTTGGTCTATATATATTCAGCAGTTTAGCATTGAGATTAAACATTGCCCAGGAAAGATGAACGTGATTCCGGATGCACTCAGCAGGAACCCAGAGCCTGATAATGAAGAAACAGCGACGGTACAACACTTGGAGTTAACACCGAAGGACCGGGAATTCTTGGAGGAGTTACGTGAAATACAGCGAGAACAGGAAGCGGAACCATGGATGATGCTATTAATTCGATACTTCAAAAAGCAGCTACCTACAGGAACACCTGCATTTCGAGAAGCAAAAGCCAAAGAAGGAAGATATGTTTATGTCAACAATTTGCTGCACAAATGGGTAGATAATGACCACACCAAGTTACGCATATTAGTACCTGCATCATTACAGCGAGGACTGACATGGCATACGCACGAAAGTTACGGTCACGTGGGCGTAGACAAGTGCGAAGCGACAATAGGAGAGACATTTACATGGCCACGTATGAGAACAACTATATGTGGCGTCATTACAACTTGTGATCCGTGTCAGAGGACAAAGCCAAATAACTATTTAATGAGGCAGTATCCTAGACCATTGCTACCTCAGAAACCATGCGAGCTACTGGCCCTGGACTGTTTCGGTCCAATTCCAAAAGGAAGGCGAGGTTGCCGTCACTTGCTAGTGTGCATTGATGTATTTTCTAAGTTCGTAGTACTATGCCCTATTCAGAAAACTACATCGAAGCAAGTACTCAGTCGTATTCGAAATAGAGTTATTCCAATCCTTGGGAAACCAGAATTTATATTGTCAGATCATGGCAGTTATTTCACAAGCGCCGAATTCAAGAAAGGTATGGAGGACATGGGTATAAAACACGTTTTAAGCAGTATCCGACATGCCCAAGCTAATCCAAGTGAGAGAGCAATAAAATGTGTAACATCATACTTGAGAATCTTCATTCCCAATGAACATCACAGATGGGTGGATAAAATTAAGGACGTAGAGACATGCATGAATTCTACCAGGCACGAGTCAACAGGACAAATCCCTATGGTCCTACACAAGAACGAGTATCCAGTGAGAACGTGGAAAAGCATCATTAACTGTCCACAAGATCCCATGATAGCACCTGACCTGCGAATTGAGAGAACGAGAGCCTACATGAGAAAACAAGCAGACCGCAGATTACGGCGAGTAAGAAATAAGAGGTTTCACAGTGATCTTGAAATCAACCAGCTCGTTTTGGTGAAACGACCCGCTACATCGGACCCAGAGAAGAAGATCTTCAGTAAATTCTGCGAAAAGTTCATAGGACCCTATTCTATCGTAAGAAACCTTGGAAATAATGCTTACAGAGTGAAGGAATTGAGTACAGGAACAATGTCAGTCTACAACGCTGCCAACTTAAAAAAGTATCGAAGAAGCGATCCATGAGAGCGCCGAAATAACGATGCAGTTTGAATATATGGACGTCCTACTATCAACAAAGTGAACGGGGAGCAGTTGAGTACGGCACGTGAAGGAGGAAGTAGAGTTGGTGTTGACAAACATTAACGAGACGAGCAGAGTGTTGCCTCAGGCATCAGCGGGTCTTGCAAGCAGACTGAGAGGGGAGATACAAGCAGGAAATGAAAACGAGTAAATGCCATTCAAGACAAGAGCGGCTAGACCAAGTAATAGAAAAGGGGTGATACAGAAATAAAACAAATTGGCCTACGGAAGTCTTTTAAAATTTTCGACTTTATTCCTAAGTTCGAAATTTTGTGAGTGGGAGAGTTGTGAACCCTTTATCCTCTGTTGAATAAGTGATTCTATGTTTTATTTCTTCAATTAATAAATATTTCCACCAGCATCATGAAAGTAGCCAGACGGAGATGAGGAAATTTCAAGCATTTGTTGGAGACAGTGGGGACATACCTGAAGCAGTTTGACAAAAGGCTAAATACTTTAGCTGTGAAAGGAAATAGCCTAGCGATGTGTCAGAAGGACAGGTGTTGGCCACCTCAAAATAGAAGCGACGCGCAGTGAGACATGGTTCTGGTATGTTCATTGTAATATTCGCGCCTAGAAGAAATATGATGCAGTAACGTGAGTGGCTGATGAAGATAATAGACACTCCTACGACGCCAAGATCTGCTAAAAACCGCCAAGTTACAGAAAATGTGGAACCAATGAGAAATGAATGCCTACGAGCGCGGCAAGACCAGCTTGGGTACGCGGTGACTAGCATTCAAGCAGGGAAATCGCCTAGACAAAATCTCTACGATCGATTCTAGGATTAATGGGCATATTCTTGACCTGTGCAATGTTACGAGTTCAGTGATATTTATTTCATTCCTGTACCACCATTATTTCGAGAAATTTTTGCATAATTCCCCCCCCCCCCCCCATCAAGACCTAGGGCCAGTTCATTTATAAGTGGCGTGAAAAGCCAAGACAATGACTATTACTCTGTGCGTCGACGGACGTAGGCTTATTACTTGTGTTCGTCTGAGGACGGAACGTATTACATTTTGTGTGTCGTGGACACAGGTTGATTTTTACTTTTGTGCGTCTAAGGACGTAGGCTGTTATACTTTTGCGTGTCATGAGGACATAGAAGTTATTGTAAATGTGTTAAATTCAGTGATAGATAGTCACAGTACTATATTTTGTAGGGGCAGTATCGTCGATAATTCGCCAACAAACTGTTACGGGGAAAGTAGTACCTGGAACGGCGAATTTAGTAGTCAGATATCAAGTGTATAATATTCTAACTTTCTGAATCAGCACGAGAGATGACATCGATTACCATAGAAGAAGTTTGGAATTCTCAACACTCCGTCCAGATGGCTGAGATGAGATAAGAAGTATTCAATTGGGAGATGGCAGCTGATGTTCTTTGACGGGTGACTGAACGAGAGATGAGTACAATATAATATTCTTTATTATTTGATAAATTAACTTATGGTTTATGGGACATATTTTTGTAAATACTTTGCTTGTTTGATTAACGTAGTATTTTAGTTTTGGTCTGACACACCTTTTGCATGGAAACAGCTCGCATATGTTATTAGTGGAAGGTTCTTGTTTTTGTTTGTTGTTTTAACTAACGTAGCTATGTGAACGGCCGTGTTTGCATATGTTACGCAATGCGGTTAGAAAAACGTCTCTCGGAGATATGTTGTGTTTCAGAAGTAGGACTGAGTTAATATAATGATACAGTAGATTGGAGGGTAATTAAATTGTTTAAGGTTTATTATTGATCAGATTCAATGAGATTATTGCCTTTGGAGCAATGTAATTTGTGACGAAGAGCAATCAGCTCTATCGTAGGTTGTAATTTTTTTTTAAATGTTTGCGAGCATCTATTCAGCAGACCTGTGTGAAAATCGTCATGTCATTCCCATAGGTGTGATTGTGTGTATTTTGTGGTCATTACAAGCGGGATTTTCAGCTTAGACTGATTTCTGTCAGCTTGGTGCCAGATCCATATTGTAACCTTGCGAGGGCAATTGTGGATATTTTGATTATTGTCTGACCATATGTTGAGGTGGTTGAGATTTTGTTGCTGTTGGTTCCTTGAGATAACGGCACAGCTGGTCAGTTATTTATATACACTGGAGTTGGGACATGCCGAGTATTGAGAAGGGGGAGATGTTTCACAAGGCGGTCTGAACGTTGCAAGCAAGGTCATTAGTGAGGAGCGCTTATTGACTCCGTAATTACTTGAAATACAGAATAAGAACTGATCAATGGTAAAAATTGATTAAATAAATGGGAGTTGCCTACGAATCACGATAATCTCCGAAGCGTTACCTTAACATGCAGTTTTGTTCATATAAAGTAATCTTAGCCGGTCAGGCTTTTGTTGTTGTTGGTTTAGTCCATGTTTATTTTCCATATCAGTGACCCGTGAAGTCACGTGCAATGCTGTCTTTCCTTGTGTGTTTATTGAGCAATTGGCCAGGTTGGCAGCTCAGCTTGTTAAGTGCGTCATCGCACTAATGAGGGTCTCAGGGAGATTCCTGTAAATAGTAGATTTGTAGTATGGGTGTCAGCATAAGATTTTAAGGGGTTTTATTAATGTCATGCCCATATCCATAAACGTTGATTTACGCGATGATTGTTCGTGAGCACCGTGGCTGTTAACCCGTTGTAAACGAACAGTCATCCAAGTACTCATTTCTCGTAGTTAGTCATCACGCGTACAAGAAATTCAAATGCAAGGTAGTGGAACATGGATCCACATTTTTATAAAGGGGGAGATCCGTCTGACTCCTCAACATTGATAGATGTTCCTGTCATGGGAAAATTCAGGGAGGATATTTCTATTATTGTTGTTTATTTTCTTTTTATGCACAATTAGTCATTAAATCATGTTATTATTTTACGTCTTGTCTCCTTACTTTCGTAATTATAGTTTTAATCCTATGACCCTTGCCTCAGTAGAGCATGTTGTTTGGCGGACGTAACCATCACACTATGAACTGAGCGTGACCCCTTGATCAAGATTCTTGCACATAAACACTGCTATTCTGAAGGGTTCAATATCCACATCAAATTCTCCACCTCTTTGTTTTTGCCATCGAGAAACCAATAAGTTGTTAAATTCAAGGATAGTTTCCAGGCAATTCTTTGCCTCATGATTATACCTCTAGAACTGATTGGCATTAATAACAAAAGCACTGACATAGCCACCGTAGACCAGTAGAAGCACTGCTGGAAGATGGTTGGGTGGGGACAGATATAGAGGGAATTCCAATCAGTTGAATTATTAATACACGTAAATTTTACGTATGTTAGTATTGTAGGGTTAAACTTGATAAGCTGGCTGTCTTATGATCTCTTAGTTTTGCAGTGGTTATTTTAGCGCATCCCAAAATGCAGTTTCCATAATTCTAGTCAGTGTTATTTTTACGTCAACAATGAGAGTCTGTTTAAGGAGCGAAGGAAGCCACGCCTGTCCACGCTTTTGGTAGTCAGTAGAGGCGCCAAGCCTGTATGGCCCATTGTCTAGCGGGCGTGAGGCTCGTGCCTCCTGTGTTCACACCGCCCCGCACCGCACTACAAGGATCATCGGCACTAACGAATGCGATACGCTCGAGAGTATTACCGCACCGGTCGTGACGGACAATCTAGTTTCACCACACCGTTTGATACCGAACATTCATTCCTGAGCAGCAATAATACCGTCGTTGGCGAGTTAGTTTATTAAAACGGTTCTTATTGTGACTATGGTACATTTACGGGCTTGGGACATCTTAGTTATCAGCACGCGCAAATCCTGAGAGAAGACAACAGTGGCAGTCAACTTTAGGTCTACTTTGAAATCCCGGCTCTGACAAACAAAAAATTACAGTCAGTCTGAAAGACTAGACGTTGTATCATTTCAAATGACGCATGCTACAAATGCTACACATGTTAGAAAGGCTCAGGAGGGCTCCCAGGACTCTTTCAACAGACTCCATTACCCATTAACTTAGGCTTCCCGCGCGGGCACATCTTTAAGGGTCACCCTGTATTTGAGTCTCATATCTTGTACAACTCTTTAAGAGTCACCCATTATTTGAATCTGATATCTCGCAAACCTCTTTAAGGGTCACCCTGTATTTGAATTGAATCTAACATACTGTACACCTCGTTAAGTGTCACCCTGTAATTTGCTCTGACATCCTGCACACCTCTTTAGGAGGCATCCTGAATTCTTATCTGGCATCTTGTATATCTCTTTAGAAGTCACCCTGTATTGTTATCCGGCATCTTGTACTGTATTTTGCCCTGACATCCTGCACTCCTCTTTAGGAGGCACCCTGTATTTTTATATGGCATCTTGTATATCTCTTTAGAAGTCACCATGTATTCTTGTGTGACATCTTGTACACCTCGTTAGGAGTCACCCAGAAACTTTGTCTGACATCTTGTGCACCTCTTTAGGGGTCACACTGTATTCTTCTCTGCCATCTTGTACACCTCTTGAAGAGTCACCTTGTATTCTTATCTGGCATCTTGTATATCTCGTTAGGAGTCACCCTGTATTCTTGTGTGACATCTTGTACACCTCTTTAGGAGTCACCCTGTAACCTTGTCTGACATCCTGTGCACCTCTTTAGGGGTCACCCTGTATTCTTCTCTGCCCTCTTGTACACCTCTTTAAGAGTCACCTCGTATTCTTATTTGGCATCTTGTATACCTCTTTATGAGTCACCCTGTATTCTTATCTGGCATCTTGTACTGTATTTTGCTCTGACATCCTGCACACCTCTTTAGGAGGCACCCTGTATTCTTGTGTGACATCTTGTACACCTCTTTAGGAGTCACCCTGTAACCTTGTCTGACGTCTTGTGCACCTCTTTAGGAGTCACCCTGTATTCTTCTCTGCCATCTTGTACACCTCTTGAAGAGTCACCTTGTATTCTTATCAGGCATCTTGTATATCTCTTTAGGAGTCACCCTCTATTCTTGTGTGACATCTTGTACACTTCTTTAGGAATCACCCTGTAACCTTGTCTGACATCTTTTGCACCTCTTTAGGAGTCACCCTGTATTCTTCTCTGCCATCTTGTACACCTCTTGAAGAGTCACCTTGTATTCTTATCTGGCATCTTGTATATCTCTTTAGGAGTCACCCTGTATTCTTGTGTGACATCTTGTACACCTCTTTAGGAGTCACCCTGTATTCTTCTCTGCCATCTTGTTCACCTCTTTAAGAATCACCTTGTATTCTTATCTGGCATCTTGTATATCTCTATATGAGTCACCCTGTATTCTTATCTGGCATCTTGTACTGTATTTAGCTCTGACATCCTGCACACCTCTTTAGGAGGCACCCTGTATTCGTGTCTGACATCTTGTGCACCTCTTTAGGAGTCACCCTGTATTCTTCTCTGCCATTTTGTGCACCTCTTTAAGAGTCACCCTGTATTCTTCTCTGCCATTTTGTACACCTCTTTAGGAGTCACTCTGTATTGTTATCTGGCATCTTGTACTGTGTTTTGCTCTGACATCCTGCACACCTCTTTAGAAGTCACCCTGTATTCTTGTGTGACATCTTGTGCACCTCTTTAGGAGTCTTCTCTACCATCTTGTACACCTCTTTAAGAGTCACCTTGTATTCTTATCTGGCATCTTTTACTGTATTTTGCTCTGACATCCTCCACACCTCTTTAGGAGACATCCTGTATTCTTATATGGCATCTTGTATATCTCTTTAGGAGTCACCCTGTATTGTTATCTGGCATCTTGTACCGTATTTTGCTCTGACATCCTGCACACCTCTTTAGGAGGCACCCTGTATTTTTATATGGCATCTTGTATATCTCTTTAGAAGTCACCCTGTATTCTTGTGTTCGCTTCGCTCGACGCCCCAGGACTCTTTCAACAAACTCCAATAACCATTAGCTTCTGCTTCCCGCGTGGCTGCATGACGTCACGCACTCGCTTCCCGCACGGCTGCATGACGTCACTTCCCGCGCGGCTGCATGACGTCACTTCCGTCTCTGTCACGCATAACGTTGGACCCAAGCATAACGACGAAGTCGAAAAGATCATTTGAAATGATAAAAATCTGATCTGAAGACTGGATACATCAGTCTCGCGAGGCAGAACTGAGAAAAGATGGGTTCGATTCCAACGTCAGGTATCATAGAAGTGGTTTTTGCCTGGTGTACCACGTTTACCCCTGGTGAATTGCGATACTGTACCTAACGTAAGGCTCCTTTAAAGTCCTAGTTCCAATTGCATACCATACCATAATATGGCAATCACAATGATACAGGTTGTCAGACAAATCCCTGGTGCACACAAGTGCACGGGGCAAGCGGGAATCACGTACACGCGACTACACATTTATACTAAATGGAAATCATTATACAGCTGGAAGTATTGCAGATGGGTTTGCTGAGTATTTCTCTTCAGTATATATCAAAACGAATTTTACTTATAACGTGGATCATTTGTCTTTGAATGAATTTCCTGTTTTCCCCAGGGTTGATATGCTGAACGTGACTCACATAACGGTGGATGAAGTAAGAACAACTATAAATAGAAAATTAAAGCCTAAGAAATCCTGTGGGCCTGATGGCATACCACCTTACATAATCAAGGGCTGTGTGGACTTATTGGTTTCTCAGTTGACCTTCATCTTTAATCTTTCTTTAAAGACGTCATGCTTTCCTGGAAAGTGGAAAATGTCTAGAATTATTCCAATCGTAAAGGGAGGCAACTCTGAAATGATATCGAACTACCGTCCTGTCTCAGTGATAAATGCTATAGCAAAAGTATATGAGCACATTTTATATTCTAAGATTTACAATCATATTAAGGTTGAGCTCTCACAATATCAGCATGGCTTTATGCCCGGCAGATCAGTTATTACAAATTTGCTGTGTTTTACTCAAAAGGTTTACAATGCATTAGATACCAATAGAAGAACTGACGTGATATACATGGATTTAGAAAAGGCATTCGACAAAGTAGACCATAAAATTCTGGTGACAAAGCTGTACCAGTTTGGAGTTGCTAAACCATTACTTCAATTGTTATGCTCCTACTTAAAATTTAGACAGCAATTTGTTTGTTTCAGGAGTGAAATTTCAGGTAATTTTGTTAGTTCTTCTGGTGTCCCACAAGTATCTAATCTTGGGCCTCTTCTATTTCTAATTTTGGTTAATAATTTGCCTAATATTCTATGTTACTCCGACTGCTTATTGTTTGCTGACGATGTAAAGCTATATAAGACCATATACAACTTGAGAGACGAGAATGACCTTCAGAGGGATGTTAATAATATTGTAGCTTGGTGTGTTAGTAATAATTTAGTCCTTAATGTAAAAAAATGTAAAGTCATGGTATTTACAAGGAAGAAGGAGTATATAAATCCTAAATATTGTATTGGAGAAACAGCACTCGAAATTGTACCGTCGATAAATGATTTAGGAATTATTTATGACAGCAAATTAACCTTTAATAACCATATTGCAAATATAATTAGTTCGGCCAACAAGATGCTTGGTTTTGTCATTAGAAACTCCAAATTATTTACTAAAACTGGAGTAATTGTTAAGTTGTATGAAAGTTTAGTTCGAAGCAAGTTAGAATATTCAGCAGTAATCTGGGATCCCTTTTATAAAGATCAAATTCATCACATTGAGATTGTGCAAAATAAATTTCTAAGATACATGTATTATAAGACGTTCAATGTATTTTGTCCATTTGATACTTCGACTCAGTTTTTACGAAATTTGTTCAATTTCAAGTCCTTGAAAAGTAGAAGGTCGTTAAGTTCTTTGCAACTGCTGAGGAAAATTTTAACTGGAAAAGTTGACTGCCAAGAATTATTTCAATTCATCACTTTTCATGTACCACAAGTAAGATCTCGACAGCAAGCACTCTTTCACATCCCAAGATCTAAAAGTGTTCACCATTCTAATTCACCTTTAGTTAAAATATTATCATTTTATAATTCAATTGATGTTCAAGTAGATTTATTCGCTGGCGCTAACTTATTCAATAAACAAGTAAAAGCAGCTGTTCCTTGAATACTGGGTACTCTTTTCTCCTTTATTTTTGTATATTCTTTTTTTCTACTTTGTAAAGTTTTGTTTTCATTTTACGGTTTATATTTTCACGATCTCCTTTGTAGTATTTATGTTCTGTTCTTCATTTGTGTAATTTGTGTAATCTGTTTTCTCTATTTTCCACTGATACATGTTGTTATTTAATCAGATAATGTCAAGATGGAATGTATTTGGGCTGGTGCCTGTGTTCCTTCATATTGATAAATAATTAAATAAATAAATAAATAACAACGATGTTGTACAGTTCTTGAAATGAATCACGTCTCACTTGTATGAGCAACAAACCATGATAATAGAGTATTATTTTATGAGCTCTGCTGTCCCTATAAACAAGTAAAGCATAGGCTACATAAATATCAGAGCTTACAATCAGGTTTACCCACAATGCAGAAATCACACGTCTATTATTATTGCAAAGCTTTTCACATAAATACTCCACCAAGGATATGAACTCCTTTCAATTATTACTTATGCTTGTTATTTTGTTTACATTACAACTGTTCTGTTTTGAGTTATGGAGGGTGGGGCAGAACTGCATTGCGTAACGATTCTCGCAGAAAAGGATTTCTCTCGGAAAAACTTAGTCGTGTTTAACGCGCTGCACACTAGTTGCGGATAAATCCACCGCAAGGGCAATAGTAAATATCCTTTCAATGTTGCCTAGTAATCCGATATAGAATACAATTTAGTCAGTCTTGCCAAGGTGGGTGAGTGGTTATCGTGTCGGATTACTAACCCCAAGCTTGCAGGCTCACTCCTGGCCGTGGTAAGTGATTTTTGAAAGGCGGCAAAAATGAC
The DNA here is from genome assembly GCA_946902985.2 of Meconema thalassinum. Classification (NCBI taxonomy): domain Eukaryota; kingdom Metazoa; phylum Arthropoda; class Insecta; order Orthoptera; family Tettigoniidae; genus Meconema; species Meconema thalassinum. Next base: position 897,734,031 of record OX336388.2, read on the forward strand.
GATACGCATGTCATACGATGTTGACATGTTAAAGAACCCATTTGAATTCAGTAGGCCGTGCTCATAATGGCAAAATTAATCTAGGTATTTTCCGCCAACACAAGGTTCCTCATTTCTCTACTACAAAGCGCTATAAAGTCAAGGCGCTTAGATATCTAACCTCATTGACTTTCATAGTGATTCAAGGAAGAACGAAATTCGACATGCAAGCTGCCCTCTGGGTGTCAAATAACAAAGCTTGAACCCGGCACCCGAGGCCATGCATTTCAGTCGGTCAACAGGATTGCACCACATTATATTAGGGAAGGGGGGAGGGGGAGAGAGAGAGAGGGAGGGGGGGGGGCAATATTCAAACACTCTAATCTGTAAGATATATTACATTACATATGCAACACACAAACAGAGGGGGAGTAATGACACGTTTCGATCGTCATGCAATCTCATCAGACCCTCTTCACCTAGGCTAAGAAAAAGTACGGTGGTTGTATCACCCGTGTGTACAAATATATTTAAAATCTTTAAATCACAAACGTTTGTTATAACCAGGGCCCGGAATTTGATGGACTAAAAATGTTTACAAAATGACCTATAAAATGGCTGGTGTAATCACACAAAATGACCCGAAAACTTTAAAAAATTACCTAAAACTTGAATGAAACTCACATAATTTCATCACAAAAAGCAAACAGACTACATCACTGTATGTTGAAATGATTTTAACTGGTACCTAATATAATTCAATTATTATTTTACATATACGAATTATTTGAACACAAATGCTGGCTATTATTTTAGTTTTATGTGTCTCCTGGCATGTGGATATTCCAAGAAATAAGGGTTCAACAAAGTTGTGAAGATTCTCATGGCTTCGTATTCATCTTGACTTTCAGTTCCGTTAATATCGAGTACCATACGCAAAAAAAAAAAAAACACATCATAAACCATTAACAAATGTGAGAAAATGACTCAAAATGTATAAAATATTCTAGGAAATTCCATAAAGTGACCTAATAATGACGCGGAAAGCGAGAAAATTACCTAAAATTAAAATACTTAGAAAAATGATGACAAAAATGACTTAGGCTAATAAATATGCATTTCTGTAATGTTGGGGACATGAACAGGATTTGTATATAAGTTAGCAATGTCTGTGGCGAACCATTTAAAATATGTCATGTCATCAGAATCCTGGTCCTGGTTATAACTTGTGTAACGTGTCAGTCTTATTTACAAATATTATAGTTCAGTTGGTCTGGAGCAGTTCTACACCTGGTGCGTCATTGTTAATGTCAATCTTTACATTGAACAAGAAATCAAGGAAATTGGAGAAAAAATTAAAGTGGGAGTGAAGATTCAAAGAGAAATCATTTTAACTCTAAGATTTGCTGATGACATCGTCATCTTGGCCGACTCGCCAGAGGATTTTAATGAGTTTTTAAATGGCAAGGACTCCGTCTTGAGGAAATAATTCATGATGAAAATCAATAAATCTAAAACAAACCTATTGGAAAACAGCCGAAATAAATCAGGGACCTCTATGGACATCAAATTGGCAGGTGAAAAGGTAAAGGAAGTAGGAGACTTCTGTTACTTAGGAAGCAAAATAACCAGTGATGGATGAAGTGAAGTGGATATAAAAGGTAGTTTAGCACAAGCAAGGAAAGCATTTCTACAGAGAAGGAATCTGTTGACTTTATCCTTCAAGCAACATCTTTTGAACTTGTCGAAGAAACTGAAAACCCGAAACAATATTATTCAGAAGCTAACTGGTACAACTTGGGGATCTGCTGCGAACATCCTGCGCTCTTCAGCCTTAGCATTGGTTTTCTCTACTGCCGACTATTATGCTTCAGTGTGGCTTAATAGCCCGTATACGAAGTATATTGACCCACAATTGAATACCAGCATACGTCTTATATCTGGCACCATCAGACCAACTCCAGTCCACTGGCTCCCACTGTTGTCTGGTATAATGCCACCTGACTTACGAAGATCCCTTGCTCTTGTTCGAGAGTACAACAAGATCTGCAAGAATCCTCTGCTACCTGTTCTAGGCGACATACCAGCTCTTAGTCTCCAAAGATTGAAATCACGACATCCACCTCTTTGTGATGTTGCTCTGAAGACATCCACCAACTTCGATGCATTGGAGGAATGGAAAGGCCGCTGGGATAACTCCACTGACTTGCCCCTACATAACATGTTCAGAGGGAAAAAATTGCTAACGGATACCAACTACCGCGCGCAACTTGGTCCAGACTATACAGGATCAGGACAGGTCATGGAAGATGCAGAGATTCCCTCTATAAGTGGAACTTTGTACCATCTCCAGAATGTGATTGTGGAGTCCCTCGTCAGACCATTCCCCACATTTTAAGCGAGTGTCAACTACGGGCTTATCCAGGTAGATTGGAAGACTTTCTATCACCAACAGCGGAGGCACTGCAGTGGGTTCAAAGTTGGACATTCAGCTATAACGGATAACACTAATGCCTGAAGTGAATCAATGTTTTTTTTTGTTATTGTGTATATATTGTATGTATTATGTATATAATTTCCTTGCCATACGCTAATGATAATAATAGATTTAGGTATTAGGAAGTCATTTTTGAAACCCTTTGTCTGAAGCGTGGCGCTCTATGGAAGTGAAACTTGGACTGTTGGTGCAGTAGAAAAGAGGAGAATAGAAGCGTTTGAAATGTTGTATTACCGGAGAATGATGAAGATCAGATGGGTAGGTAGGGTTACAAACGGTCATTGTGCTATAGTTGTTGTCTGCCACTTCTGGTGTTCTTGGTGGATTGTTTGGCAGCTGCTCTCGTGCTGAAATCTTGAAACTTTCTATTGAACCAGTATTCTTCCAGTTTCTTGCTGAACTCTATCTTACGTTCCTTGGACCATTTCTTGGACGTGTTTTGGTGAACTCTTGTAATGCATGTAGGGGAGGTTTGGTTTCAACTGTCAGACGGTAGCGACTCCTGTCATTAATTGTGTCTTTCTGAATGTGAAGTTTTGTTTGATCCACAGAGTCCCAGTGGCTTTACCCTTCTTGGCTACCTTGAAGACCTTATAAAACAGTCTGTGGTGGTCCATTCTCTACATGTGGCGGTAGAAAGTCCGGCGTCTATTATATAGTGCTTAGTTTGTTAATCTACGCAAATGATACACTGCACTATGGTTGAATAATATTATGCAAACTTAGCTGGTATTTGTAATCCTGTGCAGCGTCCATTGTCACATACTACAACCCTTGGACTCATTCCATAAAAGAAATTAATTTATCCTTATCTGAAAATGTTCAAATTTTATATTGTAACAAGCTGACCCGGCAGACGTTGTCCTGCCAATCAAAGAAAGTGTTGTAACTTTGTTTCTTGAAGTGCTTTTGGATACACATTTTTTTTTCAATTTCTGTTAACTGCCTCTAAACTATCGTGAATAGAATTAACTAATTCAGAAACATTCGTTGGAGCGTGCACAACAACTCTCCAAAGTTTCATCGCAAACGGATAAATGGCATTTAACGCATACTCGATTTGGTTTAAATGATTCGTGCGCTGTAACTCATTTGATGAATCTACTCGCGCTCTTCCAACTGCGAAATGGATTTACTAAGTTAGAAAGTTTCGCGTAAGTGTACACAACTCATCAATGTTTCATCGCAATCGATGAATAGTATATGAACGCATACATGATTTTGTTGGAACGCTTCGCGCGTCGTCACTCATTTTTTACATCTACTCGTGCGCTACCAATATTGTAAAATGGATTTACCAAGTTGAACACCTTCCCTGGCGTGTACACAACAACACATCAAAGTTTCATCGGAATCGGATGAATGACATATGAACGCATAAGTGATTTTCTTTAAATGATTCGCGTGCCGTCACTCATTTGTTGAATCAACTCATGCGCTACCTATTGTAAAATAGATTTACTAAGCCTGAAACCTTCTCAGGCGTGTACTCAATGATTCACCAAGGTTTGATCGCAATCGGATGAATGATATATGACCGCATACGGGACATTGTGGAAACGATTCACGCGCCGTCGCTCATTTGTTGAATCTACTCGTGCGCTACTTATTAAAAACTGGATTTACTAAGACAGAAACATTTCCTGGAGTGTACACAACAATTCACCAAAGTTTCATAGCAATCGGATAAATGGTATATGGACGCATACGGTACTTTGTTGAAATGATTCGCGTGCCGTCACACATTTGTTGAATCTACTCGTGGGCTACCTATTGTAAAAGGGATTTATTAAGCCAGAAACCTTCCGTAGGGTGTACACAACATCTCACCCAAGTTTCATCGTAATCGGACGAATGGTATTTGAATGCATACGGGACCTTATTGAAACGCTTCGCGCGTCGTCGCTTATTTGTTGAATATACTCGTGCGAAACCTCCTCTGAAATGGATTTACTAAGTTAGAAACCCTCACGTAAGTGTACACAACATCTCACCCAAGTTTCATTGCAATCGGATGAATGGTATATGAACGCATACGGGACTTTGATTTAAAGTTCGCGCGTCGTTGCTCATTTGTTCAATCTACTCGTCAGCTACCTATTGTAAAGTGGATTTACTAAGTTAGAAACCCTCACGTAAGTGTACACAACATCTCACCCAAGTTTCATCGCTATCGGACGAATGGTATTTGAACGCATACGGGACTTTGTTGAAACGCTTCGCACGTCACCGCTCATTTGTTGAATCTACTCGTGCGCAACCTCCTGTGAAATGGATTACTAAGTTAGAAACCTTCACTTAAGTGTACACAACAACTCATCAAAATTTCATCTCAATCTATGAATGGAATATAAACTTATACGGGATGTTGTTGAAACGCTTCGCGCGTCGTCACTCATTTGTTGAATCTAGTCGTGCGCTACCTAATGTGAAATTGATTTACTAAGCCAGAAGCCTTCCCTGGGGTGTACACAACATCTCACCCAAGTTTCATCGCTAACGGACGAATGGTATTTGAACGCATACGGGACCTTTTTGAAACGCTTCACTCGTCGTCGCTCATTTGTTGAATCTATTCGTGCGCTATCTATTGTAAAATGGATTTATTAAGCCAAACACCTTCCCCGGAGCTCACTCAACATATCACCCAAGTTTCATGGCAATCGGATGAATGGTATATGAACGCATACGGGACTTAGAAACGCTCTAACGTGCAGAGACAAACAGTAGAATTCGACATCACTGCCACCTTTGGTATAAAACACAACTTTCCGCCACGGGCGGAGTGTAAGTAATGGCGGTAGTTGCACAGATTGCGACCAGGTGGCTCTAACGTGCAGAGACAAACCGTCCAAAGACATTAGCTTTCACGAAGGCCAAAGCTAGTGGTTTCCATGACGACTGTTTTTGACTGTATATTGTGGTTCTAAAATTGTGTGTAAATTGTGGTTCTAAAATTGGGTTCATTCCACCTACCGGGTCGGATTGTGAATCTAAACCATACATGGACCCACACTAATATACATACCAAATTCCATCAAAATCGGTGCAGTCGTTTAGGAGGAGTTCAGTCACATACACACGTGTCGAAGAATTATATGTATAAAGATTTTCAAAGCTTGAATTCCTTTCATTGAAATTGTAAGAGCATTTTTGTAATATAGCGAAATTCTATAAACTGAGCCGCAATTGTTTGAACCAAAGACAGCCTTAAGATGACCCCACTGGGGTAAGAATCAGCTGGTCTATTGATAGATCTAAGGAACGTTTTCGATCTGCCAGTAATTATCAATCAAGAAAAAATACTCACGCAAAGACGTAAAGTTAGCTAACAGCATCTCGGACACTTACCTGAAACAGAAGACAAAAATATTATATTATACAACTTCACAAACACACACTACGTGTTGAAAATGATAACTGTGCACTAGGTGCCAATTATTTAGGATGAATGAGAAAGCATGTTTACGACATTACCCATTCAAGAATCAGATGCGTATCCGTATTACGATATAAGCAGGGCTGTTATATCCATAGACGATGCCTAGTTCCATAGATACCATATGATAAAGAAGGGTTAAATTCTTTGGACATGTTTCAAGATTGCCTGACGACAGACTCACTAAGAAAATTGTTAACCACTTCAACAAGCCCAATAGAAAAAGCAACTCATGAACAATGGTGTGCCAACACCAAGAAGGACAAGAAATAAACATCACTGATCAAGACAACCGCAACAGAATCCCTTTCAGAAATAAGATACACACATTTGAGGGGTTCCTAGAGCGACCAAGAAGAAACAACATTGGACAGCTGAAAAGAAAGAAGTTGTGAGCAAGGGAATGAAGGAAAACTGGCGCCAAACAAAACTGAAATCATGAAGAGTTATTTACGTGGTCCTTGTTTGACCAAAATCCATTATGATGATGGAATAGAACTTAATTCTTAGAATCTAATTTTGAAGTCTAAGAGAAATGGACGTCCTTACAAAAGTATTTATGAAAATGGTCAAACAGGTAAAAAAAAAAGGCTATTAACATGAAAATATTATCAAATACGGGTATATTGTACTAAAAATCTTGTATTATTTAATTATTATATTTTGACATTTTCATATAGTGCCAACCAGTATTTTAAGATGTGAAATAGTCTTGATTTTATTGTACATCGAATCCGTTATTTTATGAAGTATATTATTTGAAATATTGGATTTTTTATTATTATCACGTATTATTGTCTCCATTGTTCGTTGCTCGTGATACAGTTCAAAATTTATCTGGTCTTTTTGTCTTCTAAATTCCACGTTGTTGGCTTCTGTTTATGTCGTCCTTAGACAATGAAATAATGTATTAAAATGTGTCTACTTTGGTCTTAATATGCTTTGTGTTTATTATGTGGTAATTGTAATTTATATGACATTAATTATTAAAGAAACTCGCACAAGTAGTTCATTAAGGATACATTAAATTTACACTACATTCATTATTTTATATTTTACTTTGTTTCAGTCTTATGGTTCTAAGCAGGTCTCGATTATTGACTTGGATAGTTTTTTGCATCTTGTAATGTGGTATCGATCACATGTGCGTTCACAAAGATCACATACACATGTTTCGTTCGGCTCGTGATGGTTCTTCTCTTTGCACACTCTGTGGTGGTATCCATGCGTTGCCAATGAGTTCACGAAATGGCGCAGGTCTTGGTTGGTTTCCATATATGATCTATTCACCATGGCCTCCTTTGCATAGAAGTCAGCCCATATCTCACTTGACTTTTGTTTTCTTATTTTACATGACATTAAAATATGCTGATATTATTATTTTGGTGTTTCGAAGTGTGTTTCATAATCATAGTCTAGTCTGTATGCAAGGGAAAATATTATCCACGATACCGTAGTTGTTACCCATTCAACATTTGATTGCCGCTGAGCGTGGCTGCACCAATGTTTGTTGATTATTGTAGCAGCTGCCCCGCGGGGCGTAACGGGGAACACAGCGATGACAGTGCATTCGGCACATAAGTCAAGCAGCATTAGGATACGCGTCACAGGAGCTCATGTCACCACGGACTGTTAAACGATGACTGAGGCTACTGGAGCTGACTGTACCTGTCAACGAAGCAGGCTGACGTGTGACACAAGTAAACAAAGAATAGTTCCCATCTCGACCGCCGGCAATCAATTCGTGAAAGGGTAATACTCCATGGTACATAGTGGCGCAGATAGAACAGAAGAAGTTGGTTGGTTCCTTAGCTTAGGGGCTGCGACAACGCGTTTATGTAGCCTCGTGTACTTTGGGAGTGTGTAGAATCTGTCTGATAACCGGTGTTAATTGTGATGACTGTATTAGTGTGTGTATCTATTTTAATTCAAGTAAGGACTGCAAACATTTAATTTTTTCAAGTAGTTCCTACTTTTGCCGCCAAACGCCACCGTCAACGACCAACTGGATCAGAACTTAGTTACCAGATGCCACAGCAGTCAGCTCTTGACGACGAACGTAGGAACCTAAGAACGTTAGTCAAATGTTTAACCTATATATAATTTAGCTTCACACAGGTGTAATTAGTGGAAGGTTCTTTAACATGCTATAAATCTATGACATGGGACAGCCGGCTTTACTTCCCCTCCGAAGGAAGGCATACTGAGGGATTTTTAAAGTTCTTAAAAAATCCGACGACTTCGGCCGGGTTTGAACCCGCGATCTTGGGCATAGAAACTCAGCATTCTACCAACTACGCCACCGAAGCCGCTAGAAGAAGAAGAAGAATAGATACGAATTATTTGAAATTCTGTGTAGCTGATTTGGAAATGAATGAATGTAGACTTGCGGTTGTTTATTGTAACAGCACTTGAAGATCCTTGGTTTATAGACCACAGTAAACAAAAGGCAAGTATACAATATCCTGGTGTATAATGAGCGGTTCACTTAGCTGTCGCTTGGGGCGCCTCATCACACCCTGTCGTGATCCCAGCGCTTCCTTATCAAGTCTCCGTGAGCGTCCCGGCAAATTAATCGTCAGTTCGCGAACCGGGGAGGTCTTGCCTCACTTCCCGGATACTGAGGGCGCGCCGGGTTTATCCGCCAATTCACATCTCATACATCCTCATAAAGTTCGTACTGGATGAATAGGAGAACGCCCAAGGGTCACAATATATCTCACACATGGGCAGCAATGATTGTGATTCGTTTACATGTCGATAAAACATTGTAATCTGATATTGTAGCTTACTGTGCACATGTATATTTCCCTGTGTTATAACTTGGATGTACCTGGAACTTAACATTTTCTGATCATACTTCATATTTTTCAAAAATTAATAGAGGCATGGACATAAAAATGTGGAGCATATAAATATTATTACTATTATAATCATGCCTCGTGAGACAAAACTAAGAAGAGGAGGGTTCGATTCCCACCTCACCCATCTGGGATGGTTCCTAACTTAAGGGCACGGCCAGTACCTATCTCAACTTACGATTCGTTTGTTTTGTTGACTTTATGAGGATTGCAAAATATTCGCTAGCTAAAAACATACTGTAATAGAATTCTTACATTCTCTCTCCAGTTTACAAATACACACACTAGTGCAGCCATGACAAGAACACAGGTTATCACACAAATCCCACACACACACACACAATTATAACGAGCTAAATGACCATCATGTCGCAACCTTTTAAAATAAGCAACAACAGCAACAAAAACAAATATTTTCATTACATTACTGCCGACCAAAATATTGGTTGGTTGGTTGGTTCCATAGTTTAGGGGCTGCGGCAACGCGGTCATGCAGCCCCGTGTACTTTGGGTGAGTGTAGAATCTGTCTGATAATCGGTGTTAATTGTGATGACTGTATTAGTGTGTGTATCTGTTTTTTTAATTCAAGTAGGGACTGCAACTTTGAATTTTCAAATAGTTCCTACTTTTGCCGCCAAACGCCACCGTCAACGACTACTAGGCCTAGTTCAGAACTAGCTACTAGACGCCACCGCAGTCGGCTCTTGGCAACGAACGTAGCAACCAAAGAGCGTTGTTTACATTCTTAACCTATCCAATTTAGTTTCACACAGGTGTAATTAGTGGAAAGATCTTTAACATGCCATAAATCTATGACATGGGACCGCCGGCTTTACTTCCCCTCCGAAGGAAGGCATACTGAGGGATTTTTAACGCTCTTAAAAAATCCGACCAAAATATTATGATTGTGCACTCGAGTTTGAAGGTTGTTTGTGAAGTAACCAATAGACCTACATAAAATCCAATAATACCATCATGTTCGTCGTTCTATTTAACGTTAGTTCATGTAGGTTTGGAATTTTTAATTTATTTTACTATTCTTTTATGGCAGTTGGAACACAAAACGTGCCCGTTTTTAAGCGTGTTTCAACCATGCGTCACATTTAAGAATTATTATCTCACAAACCCGTCATCCGATCGAATCCACATTTTAACACAATATACATTGGAAAGTTGTATAACTGATTTATTAATTTCAAAATTGTGTGTGTCCAAGAAACAAAGTTGTTATCATTTTTGTAAGGTAACTTTTTCTCGGCTCTGGATCGTTGGATAATGTAGTTCATGGTCGCGTTGTAATCCTTATACATCAACAAGTTATTCTGTATGACTGTGAAATACGTAAATTAATTCAATTATTTATTAGCCTACTTTTCACATTTTGCAAAAATGAGGGAAAAGTAGACTTATGAGATCGATCCGGGAAAATGTGTGTCTGTCTGTCTGTCTGTCTGTCTGGCTGTGTGTGTGTGTGTGTGTCCCCCCCCCCCTATCAACTCCTAAACGGCTGCAGCTATCGGCACCAAATTTGGTAAGAGCAAAGATCTATACCTGAATATCTCACGGCAATATTTTAAATTAACGTCAGTGCTACCAACTGCTGAAAAATCGCAATTGAAATTTGAGCTCTATGTGGGATATCTCAGAAGTTATACAAGCGAACTATTCCAAAATTGGCACACACATAGACAATAGCATTCCAGATTAATTTTCAGAAGACCATACGTGCCTGTATTGCCGACATGATTCTAAGCCTGCCGATAGGTCCAATTTCTAAATGCATGTAACTTCTATACTATCGATTGGATTTCAACCAGATTTCATATGTACTATGTTTACTACAGCAGATATGACTGTGCGTATTCTAATGAGCCACCAGGGCTGCCAACTGTTAATAAATACTCTCACTATGATTTTACCGTAATGTCAATATATCAGAAAGTATGAAAGCCAACAGCTCTAAACATTGCACACGTATAGTACCTAATATTCTACCTTAGTTCGGTGTAACTTATATACATCAGTGCTGCCAACATGATTCTAAGCCTGTTGATAGGTCCAGTTTTTAAATGCATATAACTTCTATACTAGTAAATGAATTTCAACCAAATTTCGTATTTGCTTTGTGTACCATAACAGTTATGACAATGTGTATTCGTAAGAACAAGCAAGGCTGCCAACTATTAATAAATACTCTCTCTATTTGTTTAATCCTAATATCAATATATCAGAAAGTATACAAGTCATCATCTCTAAACTTTGCACACGTATAGTACCTGACATTCAATATAAATTTGGAGTAAATAATATACCTCAGTGCTGCCAACATGATTCTAAGCTTTCTGATAGTTTCAATTTTTATTTTAATGTAACTTCTATTTTAACAAGTGGATTTTATCCAAAATTGGCACTATAATAGATCGTAATATTTCAGATTAATTCTGAGCATCACATACATGCCATGGTTACAAACATGATTTTACGCGCACTGATAAATCCAATATCAAAAAGCATATAACGCCCATACTATCCATTAGACTTCAGCCAAATTATGTATGTGCATTCTATACCTTACGAGATAGAACTAAGTCAGACTATTCAGAGTCACCAGGGCTGCCTACTGTAGTAATTTACTCTATTACTCTTTTACTTGATTTCGTTATTATTCTAGATAGATCTATATAGATTGGCATCATTCTGAAATTTTAAGAAAAGTAGGCTCTTTAGTTCGTCACGGAACTACTTGTTATTATTATTATTGTATTTGTTCGGGGAAATATGAAATGGTTCACCAGCTAGCCGCTCCGGGGAAAGCTGTACAGCGTTGCCAAATGGAGCCCATCACGTGTCATGGCGCGTCTCCCTCGGTAGCGATGGGCTCCATCTCAGCAACGCTGTACAGCATTCCCCGGAGCGGCTAGCTGCTGGACCATGTCTTATTTCCCCGTACAAATACAAACCGATAAAAAATAAGTGAATTAATTTACGTATTTCACAGTCAGACAGCTTACCTTTTTGATGTATAAGGATTTCAACGCGACCAAGAACTACATTTTACAACGACCCCGAGCCGAGAAAAACTTTCCTTACAAAAATTATAACAACTTTGTTTCTTGGTCAAACAAAATTTTGAAATTAATAAACCAGTTATACAACATTCCAATGTATATTGTGTTAAAATTTGGATTCGATCTGATGACGGGTTTGTGATATAATATTCTTAAATATGACGCATGGTTGAAACGCGCTTAAAAACGGGCACTTTTTGTGTTCCAACAACGATAAAAAAATATTAAAATATAAATTAAAAATTCCAAACCTACATGAACTAACGTAAAATACAACAATGAAAATGATGATGTTATTGGATTTTATGTAGGTCTATTGGTTACTTCACAAACAACCTTCAAACTCATGTGCACATAATATTTTGGTCGACAGTAAGTACAGTATGTACCGGTAATGTTAAACTTCGAAAAGTAACATATCAATAAGTGTAAATGCTTACGAGTTGTGTTTGAATATATGGGCCTCTTGTCATGAATTATCTGCTATAATTTTTCGAATGTTAAGTGAACTGCGGTGACTTCGGTGGCGTAGTTGGTAGCATGCTGAGCTTCTATACCCAAGGTCATGGGTTCAAACCTGTCAGAAGTCGTCGGATTTTTTACGAGCGTTAAAAGTCCCTGTGTATGAATTCCTTCGGAGGGGAAGTAAAGCCTGCGGTCCCATGTCATAGATTTATGGCACGAAAAGGAACCTTCCACTAACTACACTTGTGTGAAGCCAAACTTTGTAGGTTAGAATATTTGATAACGCAATATTAGTTCCAACGTTCACCACCACGTACTGGCTTTTTAAACGCCTATTTAAACTGGTGGCATATTGTATTGTGGTTAGAGTGGAATAAGGTTGTGTAAACTTAGCCAGTATTTGAATTCTGAGTCCTAAATTTCGTCCTTTTTCGCTCACTGCTCATCTCGGAGTGGTTGCTGCGATCTCCTTAGGCGACATCTACTTGTTATTCTCTAGCACTTAGAGCGCGGGCGTCGTAATATTACGTTCGAAGGTAACTTTTTAAAACTGCGGCGAGCGTAATATTACGTTGATCGATTTATCGCACTTTGTGTTGGAGACGAACGTAATATTACAGCTCTAGCACTCGAGTGTGGGTGCCAGTAAGCATGAAGTTGCACATACTATCGCTAGATAGCACCACGTCACTGTTCAGCGGAAGAATATCGAACTGTTCGAAGGCAAGCGATGCAAGTTCAAGTAGGGAAAACCTGTTTTCCTTTCCTTTGTTTTTATTCTTTGTGGACAGATTTTTCTCTCGCAAAAACGTTGAGTTTATTCTATGACTAGTATATACTGTATATTTGGGGTTATAATTCGCATTACAGATTCTGAATCTGACGCAACCGAAGAGACAGTTCTCCCTTCTACTTCTGCCAGCGCGCCCGCTCGTTCCAGGACGAGAGCGCGCGCAACAGCTGTTTACGGCATTTGTTTTTACATTATAGTTTTATTTTCAATCGTGTCGGATTATTATTAAATTTGTAGTGTAAGGGTTTGGAAATCGAACGGACTTTTCAATTTATTTGTAACTCGAACCACATTCAGTTTGTGCCATTCTGAACATAGCCATAAATTCTGGAAATCAGCCAGCACAGGGGTGAGGAGCAACATTTAAGGCATCAGCAGGGTAAGTGTTAGACTGTATTGCTAATCACTACGTCTAAGTGCTGCCCGCGCCATCTGTTGTTGTTTCTTAAAGCCTTGCTTGATTTAATTAGTTTGTGTCTTGAGCTGGCAATGTCCTAACCTGTTGTGATGTATGCTGATGGTTCAGGACGATCTCAACTTTTAACGACCAATCTCTACCCCGCATCGCATAATTTATTGGGTCCTCTTATTTGAAGCACGTCTATAGTTGATGCGTTATTATTAATGTAGTATAAGTGTGTTAAACTGTGACGAACTTCTGGGATGATGTTGTCCTCTCATAAGCGCAACAGGTCTACTGGAGCGTCCTGAACTCGTTAACACTGGCTAACTTATGGCTTGGGTTACTGAGAGTAAGGTACAACGCACGTCCTTCCCACTAGCATTTTCCCCATAATAATTGTTATCCCTCATTTTTAATAATTGCCTGGCTTTTTTCGTTATGTTGTTATGTCACAATGACCCCACATCACCAGTTGAATTACAGAATCATCTCATCACCAGTTAAGGGTTAAATACCAGCTGCTACTGTCTTCTTCCATAGTTCAAATAATTGAATTATTATGAAGTCTTTTCAAGATTGATTCACTTCCGATAACTTTTCTTGTGAAGCAGTATACTGAATTGGAAAATCTATCACATCACGTATAAGTGACCTAGGAATTGAGACGGCTAGAGAGTGAAATCACACAAGTTAATGGCGGCTTGCTTCCAAGTAGTCTCACGGATAACGAGCTCTGAAGATAAGATCTGTTGTTCCGAAACACTACAACTTAACTAGTTTGGGATAATGCATGACCCGTCAAGATTGCTTGCGCAATGCACGATATGTGAGCACTGATGTTAGGGATGATACAACATAGATTATTTCATATAGGCACAATAATTACATCTCTCCGATTAAAACTATGAATGAATTAAGCATGGAGATTTTTCAACCTGAGATGAGTCGTATATTTCGTGATATCGGAAAAGGTATCGACCGTGGGAATTAATTACATAATTGACACATCAGATCATTCAATCATGCCCTGAGGATACATCGAACATTATAATAAGGAACAACAGGACTGTTTCGATAATTAGATTTTTCAAACCAGTTCCAGTAGGCTATTGGTACATGATCGTGCACAGAGTAGGGACCGAAAGAAAATGGTTAGAAACAAATAAATGCAAGTTTCAGTCATCAGTCATTTGACTGGTTTGACGCAGCACTCCATACCTCCCTGTCCTGAGCTAATCGATTCATCTGTTTAACATATTCTACCCTCGGTCCATTCCTACAATTCTTGTCCTTACCCCTTCCTTCCATAACTAAGTGTGCTATTCATGGGTGTCTTAGTATGTGTTCAACCAACCAATCTCTTCTCTTTATTAGTAATCTCTTTATTTGTTACTCTATATACCCATCTGATCATCATTCTCCTGTAACACCACATTTCAAATCAGAGTTTGACAAAATTAAAATAAAATAAACTCAAAAAGTAAAAAAAAAAACACGAATAAGTCTAAAAAGTACAAAAAAACAAAATTAGTCAAAATCCAAAAAGAAAACAATCACAATTAGTCAAAAATAGTGGAAAACCAGCTCAAAATTTCAAAAAATACATTTTTCAAATGTAGTCCAAATCTTCCCCAAAAAATCAAGCAAAATTATTCAATAAACTTCCCCATTCTGCTAGCCCAGAGAGTGATATAAGAGTTGACGTAAGTGGTATTTACTACCAGTTTCTAGAATCGTAGCCGTCACACATGCGAAGCGCTAGCGTTCTGGGGTTAAAAAGATACGTTGGTTGGTTCCTTAGTTCAGAGGCTGCGACAACGCGGTCATGTAGCCCCGCGTACTTTGGGTGTGTGTAGAATCTGTCTGATAACCGGTGTTAAGGTTGAAGGACTGCAGACGTTTTTCTTTTCACGTAGTTCCTACTTTTGCTACGAAATTCTACCATCCACGACACCTATCTTCAGACGTGGCTACTAAATGCCATCGCAGTCAGCACCTGGCGGCGAACATTGAAACTAATATAGCGTTATCAAACTAACCTATAAATTTTAGCTTCCACGAGTGAGTTAGTGAAAGGTTCTTTTTCATGCCATAAATCTATGACATGGGACCGCCGGTTTTACTTCCCCTCCGAAGGAAGACATACTGAGGGATATTTAACGCTCTTAAAAAATCCGACGACTTTGGCCGGGTTTGAACCCGCGATCTTGGGCATTTAAGTTCAGCATGCTACCAACTATGCCACCGAAGCCACCTTTAAACGACATAAGGCTTCTGCTAATTTTACAATAAAACAAAAATGACGTTTACATTCAACTAACGTATTCTTTGGTCAAGAGAATACCTCTACAACCTACCGCTCGGTGGCTTCGCTCGCGTTTTCCGTCAGCGCCGCTCTAGAGCCATATTGAGCATAAAATGAGTTAATTTTTGTCATTTTTTATTTCGTTCCTCTCCCTCCCCGCACGTCATCAACGTAATCATAAATTTCAACTCCTCCCTTTGTGATTATGTAATATGTAGACGGCCCCTTACGAAATGTTAAACCCTGGGGCAATCATTTGGCAAGAAAAATGAGATGTTTGGATCACATAATTCCTTTGAATTAATTTCGTTCGTCTCTCGTTTTTAGCCTATTTTCAATTTTGAAAAAAAAAATAGGCTTATGAGATCACCTTTTGTCCGTGTGTGTGTCCGTGTGTGTGTGTGTGTGTGTGTGTGTTTGTGTGTGTGTGTGTGAGAGAGGTGTGTGTGTGTCCTAATAACATTTAAACGGCTGGAGCGATTTCAATGAAGCTCGTTAAGTTCATAGCACTGTTCCGGGCGACCTCGACCGTGGCCTTCAAATTTTGTTAAGTTTCACCAATCCAACATGGCGGCTGTGCGAAATATTTCACCAGCATTCAATATCTCCGAAACTATTACCGATATCACCCTGGAATTTATTACGGTCATAAAGAGAACTACTAGAAGTTCACCTATGTAACTTCAGAAAAACTGGTAACTACAAAACCAACATGGCGGCCACGCGAATTTGCGACTTTTAAATAGAAGTTTCTCGCGAATTAACCAACCAAACGCAATGAAAATTCGTACAGTATATGTTTATACACAGTGTAATGCACCGACATCTACCTTGGTTCAATTGTTAACATAACCACAAGATGGCGGTTGTGCGAAATATTTCACCGGCATTCTATATCTCTGAAACTATTAGCTGTGTCACCCTGAAATTTTGTACCGAGATAAAGGGCACTACTGGAAGTTCAACTATGCAACTTTCAAAAAGCGGTTAACTACAAAACGAACATGGCGGCCAAGCGAATTTGAAAATTTTAAATAGACCTTTCTCGCGATTTAATGTTCCTAACGCAATGAAATCTGGTACAGGAAATGTTTACACACATTGTAATGCACTGGTATCTAATTAAGTTCAATTGTTTACATAACCTAAAGATGGCGGCTGTGCGAATTTAAAAATAAAGTTTTTATTTCTTGTGTCGTAATCAAGCGATCAAAGTGAAAGTTTGAATAATGAACCTACGCAATACTTTTCCTTTAATGGTGCATGACTCTATGGCCTATACATTTAACAATCCAACATGGCGACCATCCGAAATATTCAGACGACTCTGAATATCTACGAATCCGATATAGCAATCAAACTGATTTTTTTTATGTTCATAGGGGCTATGAACGTAAGTTCACCTATAGGACTTTAAATAACCTGGTGATCACAAATCCAACATGGCGGCGACGTGAATATAAATATTAGCATGGACGTTTCTCGTAATTTAACCATCCGAGTGCAGTAAAACTCGGTACAGTAAATCCTTTTACGAATGTTAATCCACTGGCATCTAATTTATTTCAATTGTTTCCATAACCACAAGATGGCAGCTGTGCGAAATTTTAAAATCGTGTTTTTACTTCTTGTGTCTTAATCATGCGATTGAAGTTTGAATGCTACACGTACACAATAATCTTCATGTAACATTACATAACCCTGGGACCTACATATATAAAATCCAACATGGCGACCATCCGAAATATTTAGTCGGTACTCAATATCTATGAATCTATTACAGCAATCAAACTGAAATGTTGTATGTTGATAGAGGCAATTAATATAAGTAGAATATATGAAAATAGGCTGTATAGTTCTTCACGGAACTACTTGTTTCGTAGTCAGTTTACCCTCCAGGTCGGCTTTTCCCACGGACTCAGTGAGGGATCCCACATTTACCGCCTCTACGGGCAGTGTCTTGGGGCTTGACGTCGGAGCAGGTAATACAACTGGGGAGGCGGGACTAGCGCCTCACCTGCAAAGTGAACAGGGGGCCTCATGAGGGATGGGAAGAATAGGAGGGATAGACAAGGAAGAGAGAAGGAGGCGGCCGTGGCCTGATGGTAGGTACCATCCCGGCATTTCTTCGAAGACGAAGGGGAAAACCACGGAAACCACTGTTCAAATTTTCGTGGCAGAGCTGGGAATCGAACCTCGGACGTCCGGGGTAGCAGCTAAGCACGCTGACTACTACACCATGGAGGCGACTGTTTGAATCTATGTCGGTGTTAGTTCGTTTAAGGGGCTTGGGATATCTTAGTCATCAGGTTCGGTTAGTTTGCAATTTGTCTGATAACCTGTGTTTCTGTGATAGCCATTGTAATGTGTGTTAACTGTAAATATTAGGATCGGGAATGGGACTTGAAATAAGGTATTATCCTGGCATTTTCCTGTAGGGAGAGTGGAAAAATCCGGGGAAAAACAACACTCAGGGTAGCCGTTGTCAGCGCCGGGATTTGAACCTTCGATCTCCGGACTTTGTGCAGCCCTCAATAACAATCGTATGGAAAGATTTAACGCGCCCGACTATGTTGGGGAGTCCTTTAATTAATATTCTTAATTGGGATGTAAAATTTTCAGTGTCCTAAGGAAGGATTTTTTTTCACCCTGTGTTATAGGCTATAATTTGGCTCGTAGAATTGAATCTCATTATTTGAGCAAATTCAATTAGATAAGCAACTATATTTGCTTATCATTTTAATGCGCAGTACCATTAATCAAAACCTTTGGTGATAAGAAAATTGAATCCAACATGGTACATGCATAATAATCCCATCAATGTGTAATGATTCATAAAGGCGATTAATTTATGAACCAAGACGATTACACAGCGTTATTGAGTAGAACATAATGTACCGTATGCTAATGCTTTCAGTATGGTGGCCATGGGACTTTGCATCTCCAAGAAACTCTGATACGGTAAGGCTTTTGGTAATGGTATAGCTGCTAGCGTTCTTGGCTGTCGCCCTGGAGGTCGGGATTCGATTCCCGGCTCGGCCAAGAAATTTTAATTCTGGTGTGAGGGCTGAAATGGGGTGCACTTAGCCTCATAAGGCAAAAGTGAGAAGAAGTGGGTTCGATTCCCACCTCAGCCATTCTGGAAGTGCTTTTCTGTGGTTCCTTGACGTCTATTCCACGCAAGTACTGAGATGGTTCCTAACGTAAGGCTACGGCAGTTTTCTCCCCAATCCTATCACCAATTCACAAATACACACACTCGTACAGCCATCACAAAAACACAGGTTATCACACAAATGCCACACAAGTACACGGGGTTCTATGGCTACGATATTACAGGCCCTAAAATAAGAAGAGAAAATGACAATAAATGCAATGGGCTGATGACCAAAATATTCCAAGTTCCTAAAATGAATTAACAATCACTGATAGTAGGTCAACGGTTATGGTGTTCATCCCCAAGAAACTCGGAAACTCTACCGCTTTTGTCCGCCTTATTGCTTTGTGGCTAGCATTCTTGGCTGTCACCGTGGAGCCCGGGTTCGATTCCCAGCTTTGGCAAGATATTTAAATCAGATCTGAGGGCTGGAAAGGGGTACACTCAGCCTCGTGAGGCAAAGCTGAAAAAATGATGATGATTATAATTGTTGTTTTAAGGGGCCTAACATCTAGGTTATCGGCCCCTAATGGTTTGGGTGATAGTGAAAGATGAGATGATAATGAAAACTATAACTAATACTAACTGCAGACTTACATACTAGAAGAAGAAATGGTAAACAAATAAAGGATAAGGCAAATAAAGGACAGGAAGAAAAAAATGCCCTCAATCCTCGAAGAATGAGGATTGAGGGACTAGGTAGGAAGGAGAGCCATTAAAGGCAGATAGGAAGAGGAAAGAGGAGAGATCCCGCACAAAAGTCAGTGGAAAAAGAGGAAAAAACGGACCCAGCTCAGGAATCCCTCGGGGTCGCCAACTTCCGTACTCACCAGCCGTGAGACCCTGAGGGTGTAGCAATATCCAGGATGCACTAGAAAAGGTGGGGCTACATACACCCTGCCTCCTTGAGGGCCTTGTGCAGAAGACAGGAGATAACAGGAAAAGAAAAAGAAGGCTGACCCCTCGCACAGAATGAGGAAAGATGAGACAAGGGCCAATTAAGGCAGGAAAGTAAGAGACTCCCTAGGCCTCGGATACCCTAATACCATCGCGGTCTGAAAAGAACAAGAGTTGACCAAGAGAGGTCGACAGGAAAGAAGACGGAGAGGAGGCTGGGACAAGTAAGTGGAAGCAATGTTGGACACAGCTGGGGTCCCGTGGTCATCACCCACGTCCCACTAGATGTGAGCCCCTGGGGGGAAACAGAGAAGAAGCGGGTTTGATTCCTACCTCAGCCATTGGAAGTGGTTTTCCGTGGTTTCCCACGTCTTCTCCAGGCAAATGCCTGGATAGTACCTAACGTAAGGACACGGCCCCTTCCTACCAAATCCTACTTACACACTCTAGTACAGACATCACAGTAACACAGGGATATTTTCTTTATTCGGCTTATCCTAAGTCATTAGGGTTGCCGGAGCTAACCAGGCTAATTTTGGTTTTGACGATGATTTAAGGCCGGATGCCCTTCCTGACGCCACGTGATTCCTCAGATGAAATTTCCACCCCACTGTCAGCGGGATTGGAAGCCCGGCCGTTCGGGTGATCGCTTGGCGATCGAAACGGGTCAACCAAGTACATTTTTTTCAGGATGTCTTGTCATTTGGGTACAATCGTGTTGCCCGACTGAAAAGCATCCAACTATCACTAATTAATATGTATACACAAAACTGTCAATTCTCCTAAATAGGGCCTACTTAGCTTCCAGTATATCATTTTAAGCTTTTGCCACGAATAAGGTCTTCTGTATTTCCCTTTCTTTATTCTCCAGAAAGTCTCCAGGAAGCATCGCAAACAACGATCTGTGCTACACGCTTCTTGATCTGTCCGCCATGTTTCTCCAGGGTGAAACCGAGTCTACGCATGCGCGAGAGCCGTAAAGCGTATTTAAGTAATTACGAACCCAAATGGCCTCGTGAAATGCATCGACGATAATCACTCATTAACTCTCGTATTTAAGTTAAAAAGGAATTACTAACGTCGCCTCCGTGGTGTAGCCTAGTGGTCAGCGGGATTAGCTGCATCCCAGGAGGTGAGCGGTCTGCCACGAAATTTGAAAAGTGGTATGAGGAGTGGAACGGTGTCTACCCAGCCTCGGGTGGTCCAAATGAGTAGAGGGGGTTCGATTGGTTTTCCGTGGTTTCCCACTGCGTCTTCGGACAAATGCCGGGATGGTAACTAACGAAAGGCCTAGACCGCCTCCTCCCCTCTTCCTTGTCTATCCCTCCCACCCTTCCCATCCCTTCATGAGACCCCTGTTCACTTTGCCGGTGAGGCCACCTGGGCTACGTGCTAGTCACACTCCCCTGTTGTATCTCCGACTAGAGTATCAAGCTCCAGGACTCTGACAGTGGCAGTAGAGGTGGGATCCCTTGCTTAGTCCGTGGGAAAAGCCAACCCTGGAGGGTAAACTATAAATAAGAAAAAGAAGAAGGAATTAACTAACTAACTAAATAACTAACTAACTGAGTTTCAACTCACTGGCCGTGAAAGCCAATATACCATCTTTTTGGAATCCTTCATAGGGTGGTTATGGCTGCTTGAGCTTTTAGTTTTCGCAATAAAGTGGTGCAGTTGCACTTCATATGAAGGGAGGTAGCTCGCAGTTCACTACTCCTGTGGGGGGGGGGGGGGGTCCGGGCGGGGACACCAAGAGCCCGCTGTGATGAGCCAGCTTGGTGTCCTAGGCGAAACCCCACACAAGACACGGCACAACCTAAAAAAATTGCTGAGTTTTAACTAATCATTTGGACCGAGTTGGGGAAAACGGCCGTTAGTAACCAGCTGAGTGAACAGGACCAACCCGCGTGGAGGCGACCTGTTGGAAAAGCGAACAGACACACCCATGTAGCACAATAAGACATTCACTGAGCGCTGTGATGTGAAGTGTACGATAAGACCGTGCGCTTGTCATGGGATCAAATTAATTATCTCAAATGCGAGCTCCAGGAATGTGACGAACTGGGCGAGCCCCAGTTCGCGACCCCGTGTCGCAGGTATGTGCGCAACTCTTTTGTTTGCGTGCCCCCTTCTATTGACACAGCGTGCTTGACCTGACCTGGACCGTTTCACTTCTCAGTGCCGCACTTAATTATCATTCCTTCTGAGCCTGACTACGGTCATGCAATTTTCATCACTTTACATGCCATTACTGGGCTCCTCTTCCGGTGCACCAACTTATTTCCATAACATAAGCATGTTTCTTTCTTTAATACCTATTGACACATATAAAGTACATTTCCTTTGCGCCAAAGGAATGAATGAACAACTGTTTTGCCTCTTCCTCATCTTTGTTCTAAGTTTAGCGGTATCAACCAATGTAAAGTTCCACTCCGTAGTTAAAATTGTATTCATTTAAGACGCAAGTAACGGAAATAAGTGACCTCTATGACTTAGAGCCAGGTTCATCTGAGTTCGTCTAACAGTTAACAAACCAATTAAGGCGTTGACGGACGATTACCGAAATGGCATGGTTCACCAAACTGTAACAATCCATCAGCATCCCTAACGAGTCATTAAAACTAATTGCTCTATCAACATAGAATTAACAACTTGATGGTCGATTTACGTAGCATTCAAATCCAAAACTGAGGGAGCAATAAACTTTATTCTGAACGATGACGATGTTTATGAACACAAGCTAGATTTTCATCGACCACGAACTTATGAAGAACGAAGGAATTAGGCCTACTTTGATGAATGCGACGACACGGAATTTATTATTATGAGAATTCAGTTGTCAAAACCTTCTGTGTTTAATGTTCTACAGACGATAGAACCTTACCTAGAATTCATAAGTGACAAGTGTGATACCGTATGTACAATTTCTTGTTTATGTGTATGGTAATATCATGAGATGTAGTCTATCTACTGTACCCGATCTCCGGATAGTAGGCTGTCAGATATCCGCCCCCTCAATCGGATTGCCAATAATCAAACGCGCCGGCATAGCTACATCAATGAAAATGGCACTGACAGATACTATCGAGATTAGAGCACAATAGTTAACAAGAAAATTATTGTGGAACACACCATAATATACGGGGGTTCATGCTTACCTTTACTTACCTCTTAAATATATCTCGGGGACTGGGTTGTCAACTGGATCACTTAAAAGTATGTCCTCACAATAACCTCCACCATGATATTTAAAATGAACCAGAACGAAGACGAGAAACTTTAAACTGCACAATAATTTATTTCACATAAAGAATGATTTTTAACAAAATGAAACAACAAAATATACGTGGCAATCAGAAGCCATTAACCACATAACCATGTCCTCCTGTAGGACCTGTATTCTCTACATATAATGTTTTAGCTTTCTCAAGCTCATAACAACGAAAATATAACAATGCAATGGGAATGGAAACGGGATTTGGGATGAGACACACATATCAATTGCTTTGCGTGTTTATATCCTGCACATTTTATTTATAGCCACAAGGCTATTATGAAACGCCCTTGGTCTCAGTAACACAGTTGTCCGGACCAGCTGCAAGGCACCTGTGTCGTCAAAGCGGACACCCGTTCGTTCAACCCTAGCATAAGCGTGCTACCTCAGAGCTCGGCTCTCCTTTTAAACACGTAAATGTTCACATCTCAACTGAAATATTATCACGCAAATGTCTTACATGCTTCCTTCAAACACCATTGGATTCCTCCAACAATCCCAAATCATGATTATTTGTTCAAACCACTTGCTTAACTTGCATTGTTTAGAGTATAAAAAAACTCTAAATGTTAATAACAAAAGTTCATTAATTATTTATAACAATAACAAATTGTTTATAACAATGTCAAATGACCATTGAAAATTTAATACACGCTTCTATTAATCACTATCATTTCAAATTATTTAACAAAGATATTTACAAAATTATTTTACAATATTAAATTGTTTATATTATTTATACAAGGAATACATTGAACCACACGTTTATCCGGTTGATAATTACTCAAATCGTGTTGATATAATCGACCAATGAAGGTTAGTTATATTAAACTGTCAAATCCAGGTTTAATAACGTTTAATAATAATTATTAATATTTGTGACTGTAACCTCCATTCAAAATCTTTATCTCAAATTATTTAACACTCTTGTTAATTTTAACAGTATCTTCATATGAATAATCTTTCAAAGAACAGGAACAATAACATTCAGCGGGAAATACTTCGCTCAAGACGCCCAAAATTACACAACAATTGGCCCAAAATTCATCATATATCTATATATATATGGCATAAAAATCTTCCAAACTACACACAAAACCCTCCACTATTAATTCATCAACTTCATTAATTATTGTGGGAACCTCCTTCATTATTCAAGGGCATTACTCAACAGCGACTTTTACACGTCCACTGAACTATCGATTATACATCCATTGTTCCTCTTTAAAAATTCTTATATTCATCAATTGTAATAATGACTGTTATCATTTAACCTTCGTGGGTTTCATTCATGAATCGATATGAAGTTAAAATTTGCCAATCACAAATAAATTTAATAGCAAATACGATTAGACACTCCTGCCTGGTCTATCAAAATTGAGATTAACATCTTCAAAGTAACGCAGTATAAAAATACTATCTTCAAACAAAGTTCAACTAAACTGCAAAATAGTCGAATAGAATACAATTAGATTGTGGAATGCAAACATTATTGTTCCAATCTAGAATTGAGAAAAACTCCTATCTTCATTATTCATTACTATAGTGTATTCAATAAATTGTAATTAACGTTCGTATTTCATAAAATTGTCTATAATGCAATGATAAATGTCTATGTTGCAATCATGTTCATAAGACGACTAGTATTTCAAAGATCGTCGATATCGTAGTAGATTTTAATGCTCTAAAATCTTTTTATTATTCTTCTTTCTTGAGGATGACAGAAAATTGATCAAAGTAATTTACTGATTAGAATTACTTTAATAAAAAGACACGCTGTCTGAATTCAAATCTGCCATAGCAAATCATTAACTTTACAGTCAAATCGAGACTACAAAAATTATGCAAATTACTGAAAGAATCTAAATCATCAGTCTCAACTGATCCAAAATTATTTAAGTATGCCAATGACATAACAATGTCTCAAAAATCGAAGAAAAAGGCATAAATCATCGAAGTGTACTGAGTACAAAAATATCAATCAATAAAATGGGGCAAAAGGTAGGACAGAAAATATGGGAAGAATGGTTTGCTCAGATATCGCTACAATACTGAAATAATACAAGAAACGTTCACAACTACCTTATCTGCCGATTGACGTTCCAGAGGAAAATTCCCCAAAGAAGACTGCTGATGGATCCATTTCACCAACTTAAAGATGAGCTCCATCCTCGAAACAGGAATCAGCGTCCTCGGAGAATCGAACTGCTTCCTCCTCCGAAATTGCACTGCTCCGTGGATACGAGAAACATCCTTCCGGCAAAATTCTTCATTGTGCGCCGGGATAACCCTGGCCTCTCTTGAAAGTTCTCTGAAGTTCTTGCAGGAATTCGTCATGAAGTTTAATGTAGCTATTTCCGCAGAAATATTCATAGTTGTGGAGTATGAAAATATTTCCATTGTTGTCTGGTATAATTCAGCGATGGATTAACGATGCATGAGTGTAGTTGGATGTTCACTACATGCTCGCTTTTGTAGAAAGACGATTAACGAAGTTCCATGCTGTTACTTTACTCCAATAATGTATGTCCCAATTGCATCAAAGCCTTAGCCCTCCATCACAACTGCAGTTATAATGATCAAAAGCACTGCAATATTATAGTGTTCCATAGTCGAATGTATCGTTGTAATACCAAACTGTTGCACTCCACGTGTCAGCCGTAGTGTATATTGTGGAATATAAAAGTGTTTCTCCTGTGGCGAGAAAATCACTTTTGTTGGCAGCCTAAAAGTTCCAATATCTTTCGAAGTATCACTGTGAAATCGTTGAAATCTTGTATACACTTTAATGTGATACTGCCTAATAGAATTATCATACAGGCTGAAGTTAGCGCTTGATATCTTGACTGGTGGAAACGTTAATGTGCGCGTTTCAACTTCACCTAGTTTTGAGCAGCGTGAAATGGAACTGCTCCGAGTTCGTTCGATGCGGCAAGGCTTTCACCTCACGCTAAAGACACCTTACTTCACTGAATCACTTGGAAATAACTATATCACCAGAAATATATATGCGATCACAAGTATTAGATCTGAGCGTATCAGTATCAGTATGAGTATGAGAGCTCCTCTCTCCTGTGCACGACCTTTTATCAACTTCTTAAGGGGCGTAACCATCCCTTCCATAGCCTGTTGCTGCGTCATTGCTGGAAGTTTTAACTTTGGCTATACTTGACGGATTTTCAAAATTCAAAAACTCAAAAATATTTTCTTCAAAATTCCAAATCAATGCCATAACTGAAAATAGATTTCCACAAATCTGCATGCCAAAAGTAATCGAATATCGTAGTTTCAGCAATCTCCGTCTTCCTTCCAAACTATCGTTCATTGGTTCGCGTCTCTCCTCCAATAGCGTAGCTTCTTCCTTAGCACAATACCTTGTTTCCTGCGACTGCGTCGTAAATCTCGGATCTTTCTCGAATAAAATCATGACGTCACCAAGAATCTCAGCTCAACCAGCCTACTGGCATGAATTCTACGTCATCCGTGCCTACGTCATGAATATCCACGTCATAACTATGACATCCATAACTTTACTGATATTTTCCAATACAGCCACCGTGGTCTCAACATAATTCAATTTCCGGGGGCAGTACCACATGGAGTTAATATAATAAAAGACAAACTTGACGTCACAGTATCAGTCCTCTTATTTTCAACGATTTCACGATACTTATCCACCAAGTGAGTAAAGTCACACTTTGAAAAGCCTACAGCATACATTTTTAGCTTATTTTCAATTTTGAAAAAATAGGCTTATGAGATCACCTTTTGTCCGTGTGTGTGTGCGTGTGTGTGTGTGAGAGAGAGAGAGGTGTGTGTGCCCCCCCCCCCTAATAAAATCTAAACGGCTGGAGCGATTTTAATGAAACTCGGTAAGTTCATAGCACTATTCCCGGCGACCTCGACCGTGCCCTTCAAATTTTGTTACGTCTCACCAATCCAACATGGCGGCTGTGCGAAATATTTCACTAGCATTCAATATCTCCAAAACTATTACCGATATCGCCCTGAAATTGTGTACGGTCATAAAAGGCACTACTAGAAGTTCATCTATGAGACTTTCAAAAACCTGGTGACTACGAAACCAACATGGCGGCCAAGCGAAGTTGAGACTTTTAAATAGACTTTTCTCGCGATTTAACTATCCAAACGTAATGAAACTTGGTACAGCAAATGTTTATATACATTGTAATGCACTGAAGTTTAATTTAGTTCAATTGTTTACATAACCTCAAAATGGCGGCTGTGCGAAATATTTCACTGAAATTCTATATCTCCGAAACTATTACAGATATCACCCTGCAATTTTGTATGGTGATAAAGGGTACTGATACAAGTTTATCTATGTATATTTCATAAACTTGTAAAGTACAAAACGAACATGGCAACCAAGCGAATTTGAAATATTTTAATAGACTTTTCTCGCGATTTAACTCTCTGAGCGCTGTGAAATGTGGTACAGTAAATGATTTTGCAGATTGTAATGCACTGCCATCTAATTTAATTCAATTGTTTACATAACCTCAAGATGGCGGCTGTGCGAAATTTTAAAATTAAGTTTTTATTTCTTGTGTCGTAATCATGCGATCGAAGTGAATGTTTGAATAATGAACCTGGGCAATAATTGTCCTTGAATGGTACATAACTCTATGGCCTATACATGTAACAATCCTAAATGGCGAGCTTCCGAAATATTTAGACGGTTCTTAATATCTATGAATCTTTTACAGCAACCAAACTGATTTTTTTATGTTCATAGAGACTATGAACATATGTTCACCTATAGGACATTCAGTAACCTGGTGAGCACAAATCCAACATGGCGGTGACGCGAAGTATAAATATTTAAATGGACGTTTCTCGCGAATTAACTATCCGAGTGCCATGAAACGATGCACGTTAAATGCTTATACAAATGTTGATCCACTGGCATCTAATTTATTTCAATTGTTTGCATAATCACAAGATGGCTGCTGTGCGTAATTTTAGAATCTCGTTTTTACTTCTTGTGTTCTAATCATGCGATTGCAGTTTGAATACCACACGTACACAATAATCTTAATGTAATAGTACAAAAATAAAAATCCAACCTGGCGACCATTTGAAATATTTAGACGGTTCTCAATATCTACGAATCTGTTACAGCAATTAAACTGAAATTTTGTATGTTCATAGAGGCAATTAACATGAGCAGAATATATGAAAATAGGCTGTATAATTCTTCACGGAACTACTTGTTTAACTATATATCATGGACGTTTGACAGATAACTTTTTCAGGGAATGTCATCTAATGCGTCTCTTTTTGAAAAGAGGATCTAAGAAAATCCTAGTGTGTATTCAAAAATCCTCTAAGGATGGTGCAGGTCTTCAGAATTGCAGTCTTTTGTGCAATAGTAGTGGTATATAAGGGAAGATTTAGTGTGGCTAGATTTACTGAAAATGATTTATTATTATTATTATTATTACTTGCTTACTTTTATCGTTGTGGCCACTAGGGACCGCGATATCTCAACTGGTTTTCTTCTTGTTAGACCACCACGCCTTCATCCTTTCAGAATGGGATATCTTCCTTTCATCCGAGTGAACATATCTCTTGCTGGGTTTTACTCCTCTTGATGAACCTGATGGAGTGTTTGTTTCAATGGGGTTCTGAGCAAGATATCTGATTCAGAAATTTCAAACTTTAACACTTCCACCAGCCAAAGAGGCATCACCTTTAACCCTTGGAAGTATGATAATAGTCGGTTGGAGAATCTACTGACTGGCATTCTGAGGAGGTGGGCATAGAATGTTATTCTCCGTTTCCGGATAACACTCGAGATCTATATTATTATCTTAATCTTATTATTATTATTATTATTAATATTCTTATTATTATCATTATTATTATATTGGATTTAATGGCGATCGGGAACTCGGCACGGCTTAAGGGTGGAGCACACAGTCTCGGAAAGATTGGCTGCGTGGCTCAGCGGTAACGTTCTTGCTTGCTGTTCCCAAGGTTTCAGGATCGAATCCTGGCGCAGTCAGCTGGCATTTGAGGGTGCACAAATGCGAGAGATGTGTCTTTAGATTTACTGGCACGTTTAAGTTCCCCTCCGGAGCAAAATTCCGGCAACTCAAAAAGCAGCAGTTGTTAAAAGGGACGTAATACAAATAACATTATTATTATTTAGTCTCAGGAAGGTTGCGAACGTCTAGTCTAGAGTGCAGTTGTGAAGAGCACTCAGTGTGCCAGCTGAACAAACTTGATCCTCCGTCATTCGGAAGCAGAGGTTAAGGTTTCAAGCCCACTTCACTTGCGGAGTCAACAGACCTTCAAAATCACTTGCTCTCGTTCTGGGAATGATTCCCATAGCCAGTGGAGGGGCTGGAATCAAATACGCGATGTCAAGGTGAGTCCGAAGCAACATGACACACAGACAATATTGTATTTCTTTGTATAGGTTTCCTCGTTGTCCTCAACTATTGACAGATATCGTATTGAATTACTCTAAAGCAGGGCCATCCACACAGCGCTCCGGCCGTGCTCTAAGCCAGTGCTCCGAGAGCCTTAGTGGAAGAAAAATCTAGTTTCCGTAGTGGTGGGAGGAGCTTGGCTGGTTGAGCACGTGGTCTACCCGCCACGCCGAAGTGAGTATTGTTTGGCTCAACGTGCATTTGTGAGCGTTTCTTTTCGGTTCTTAAGCTTACCAAAAGTAAACATCGTGCAACGATGAGCGATAGAAACTTGCACAATTGTTTACGAATAGCTGTGTCCATAAATATTGTACCCGATTTGGAGAAGATTGTTTCCTCCAAAACTAAAAGCTCGTAAAAACCACGGAGCAAAGGTCTCTCAAGGTCTGTACTATCTGTTCAAATTGGTAAAGTGTTGTTTAATTCTCCTCTCTAATAGAATATGTTCACATTTCAGTTTGAAATAAATCACAATATTATTTACTTAACACTTGCGTTCGTTTCCTGCACAATCCATACATCGGAGTGCCATTCGATTTGTATAGCCTATGCGGTATATTTTATTATGGCAAAACAGACCTATCAATATGTTGTCAGTAAACCCACAAAAGCCGTCGACCGCACGACTGTACGAATGTATCTATTCAGCGCGATCCGAGCATCATCCGTCTGTATCAGTTCTCCTCGCTGCCACAGTGTAGTGGTGGTAGGGGAAGGAGCGCTAGCCTGACTGCCCAGTGCTCCCCGAGCGCGGCCGCGCTCCCAGAGCGCAATGGCTGGATGATCCTGCTCTAAAGCTTGCAGTAAAGACGCGAGCGTTAAGGTATACTCCACGACTGCAAGGAGAAGTTCGGATATCAATGGTTGGAATGACGTTCATTCGTGTGGTTATTAACCCTTGAGAACTGGCGTGAAAATATATCACACGAAGACTGGTGACGGGTCATTTTGACCCATAGCGTGTCACTCCCTCTTTGTCGAAGTCGAACTGATTTTAATGAAGTAATTTTACACCCGGTGTCCTCCTATGAACTATTCCCAATATAAAATGAGGTTTATTTATATTTTTCAAATTTAACATGCAGAAAAATTACAATTAATTTCGAAACTGAATAATTGGCCCTGATAGTGGCAACAAACCAGTCATCGCAATTCTTTTTGAACAAAGGAGCTGATGACCAAGTTGCCCCCAGACCCTTAACATGGATCGACAAGAACGTGAGCTATGTGATTGAGCTGCACCAAAATAGGTGGATTTACCGCCTTATTTTTTAGAGATTGCTCCGACTAACGTAAGCCGAAAATTGTCTCGTGAGGACTGGCGCCATGGGTAAATCTGACCCGACCGTAAATAATATAGAAATAACTTGAGTGTTGAAAGAGATATGGACATGTTTCTATTGAATGGTGAAGTTCAAGGCTAGGAAAGAAGGTACAGTAAGCGACAGGAAATGAGGGCTGACCAAAACGAAAATATAGAGCCTCAGGTCAAAAATACCAAAGCGGGCTGGGTCTATCTGTGATTAGCACGGACAAAATACCCACAAGGATATCAGGTGGTTACCATGGCAACAGCTGTTCGTCATCTAGGCCTATGCATTCTAGTTCAGTCGACACATCTATATATTGCTGTATGAATATCTTACTTGTATTGCTGTAAATTCGTTGTAAGGGCTTGGGACATCTTGGTCATCAGCCCCATGTAGTTGGGTGTATTTTAAATTTGTATGATAACCTGTATTTATATGATGACTATAGTATTGTTTGTAACTGTATTAAGGACAGAGATGAGGTAGGCGCCCCGGGATTTAAAATAAGGTATTATCCCGGTATTTGCCTGGAGGGAATGTGGAAGGACCCGGGGAAAAGCACACATAGAATACTCACTGCAAGTGCCGGGACTCAATCCTACGATCCCTGGACATGCTTCAGATGCCCACATGGTCGTAGTGCACGATTTATTGAAAAGTCAAACTGCTAATCTAATCGACGGGCATCAAAATGCCTAAATACACATACGATGGTTAAGAAAAGGATAGTAATTTTTAGAAATAAATAAATAAAGAATGAATTCTCATACTTAAGTGAATTGTATTTAGGTTGGTTGGTTGGTTCCTCAGTTTAGGGGCTGCAACAACGCGATCATGTAGCTCCGTGTACTTTGACTGTGTGTAGAAACTGTCTCAGTATGCCTTCCTTCGGAGGGGAAGTAAAGCCAGCGGGCCCATAGCATTGATTTATGGCATGTAAAAGAACCTTCCATTAACTAAACTTGTGTGAATTAACTTTTGTAGGTTAGGTTTGATTAATGCTCTTAAGTTAGAACGTTTGTCACTAGGCGCTGGTTGCGATGGCATCTAGTAGTAGCCAAGTACACAGCTAGGTGTCGTGGACGATAGCATTTGGTAGCAAAAGTAGGAACTACTTGAAATTATTGTCTGCAGTCCTTACTTGAATTAAAACATATAACACACACTAATAGAGTCATCACAATTAACACCGGTTATCAGACAAATTCTACACACACCCAAAGTACATGGGGCTACATGACCGCGTTGTCGCTGCACCTAATCTAAGGAATCAACCAGATTCTGTCTGTTAACCGGTGTAAATTGTGATAGCTGTATTAGTGTGTGTTATCTGTAATTTAAGTTAGGACTGCAGACCATCAATTTCAAGAAGTGCCTACTTTTGCTAACAACTGCTACCGTCAACAACACCTAGCTGTGAACTTGGCTCCTAGATGCCACCGCAACCGGCAGCTGGTGGCGTACGTTGGAACTTAATAGAGCATTAATCAAGTCTAACCTACAAATTTAGAATCTTTTATATGCCATAAATCTATGAGATGGGCCCGCTGGCTTTACTTCCCCTCCGAAGGAAGGCATACTGAAGGATTTTTATAGCTCTTAAAAATCCGACGACTTCGGCCGGGTTTGAACCCGCAATCTTATATTTCACCTAAAACTCCTTAATCATATCCCTAGAGGTTGATAGTACGTAAATTACCAAGATATCTCCAAAAGGTACAATGTACGTAAATACCCAAGTTCATATCCGCTAGCCCCCCCCAGGGGCTCACATCTAGTGGGACGTTGGTTAGTGACCACGGGACCCCAGCTGAGTCCAGGATTGCATCCACTTACTTGTGCCGGGCTCCTCTCCGTCTTCTTTCCTGTCGACCTCTCTTGGTCAACTCTTGTTCTTTTCCGACCCCGACGGTATTAGTGTATCTGAGGTCCAGGGAGTCTTTCACTTTCCTGCCTTAATTGGCCCATGTCTCATCTATGATACCCTCATTCTTCGAAGGGTCGGCCTTCCTTCTCTTTTCA
Organism: Meconema thalassinum; assembly: GCA_946902985.2. Classification (NCBI taxonomy): domain Eukaryota; kingdom Metazoa; phylum Arthropoda; class Insecta; order Orthoptera; family Tettigoniidae; genus Meconema; species Meconema thalassinum. The sequence continues at coordinate 897,766,963 of OX336388.2, forward strand.
TGTTGTCTCCTGCCTTCTGCACAAGGCCCTCAAGGAGACAGGGTGTATGTAGCCCCACCACTTCTGGTGCACCCTGGATATTGCTACACCCTCAGGGGCTCATGCCCCCTTTATCCTCCGACTTTGGGGCGGGCCCTCTCCTCTTTCCCCTTTCCCATCAGCCTTTCATGGCTCTCCTTCCTAACAAGTCCCTCAATCCTCATTCTTCGAGATTTGAAGGAATTTCTTTTCTTGCTGTCCTTTATTTGCCTTAACGTTTATTTTTTTACAATTTCTTCTTCTAATATGTATGTCTGTGGTTAGTATTAGTTGTAGTTTTCAATCTCCTCTCATCTTTCACTAACACCCAAACCATCAGGGACCTATAACCTAGATGTTAGGCCCCTTAAAACAACAATTATCATCATCATCATCATCATCATCATCATCATCATCATTATCATCATATCCCCTAAAGCAATAGTGTTCATGGAAGGTCTAGTCTATGACATTAAAGGATGTTTTCAACATTGAGTTGCTTGCCTGAAGGGTTAAAACTTGCTATTTTATACAGTTCCTCGTGCGGCAAACATCAATAGACCCCAGGTCGACCTACCTTGTTCTTGCTTCCAGGCGACCACGGGACCCCAGCTGAGTTCGGCATTGCTTCCACTTACTTGTGCCGGGCTCATTTCTGCCATCTTTCCTATCAACCACCCTTGGTCAACTCTTGTTCTTTTCCGACCCCGACGGTATTAGAGTATCCGAGGCCTAAGGAGTCTTTTACTTTCCCGCCTTAATTGATATTTCTCTCATCTTTCCTGATCCCTCATTCTTCGAGGGGTCAGACCTTTTCTGTTCTCTTCATATCTCCTGCCTTCTGCTCAAGGCCCTTAAGGAGGCAGGGTGTGTGTAGCCCCACCACTTCTGGTGCACTCTGGATCGTGCTACTCCCTCAAGTGATCACGGCTGGTGAGTTCGGGAGTTGGCAACCCCGAGGGATTCCTGAGCTGGGTCCGCTCGTTTTCCCTTTTTCAAGTGCCTCTGGGACTGACCCTCTCCTCTTTCCCTTTCCTCTGCCTCTTCTGGCTCTCCTTCCTTCCTAGTCCCACAATCCTCATTCTTCGAGGGTTGAGGGCATTTCTTTTCTGCATGTCCTTTGTTTGCCTTATCCTTTATTTGTTTACCATTTCTTCTTCTAGTTTGTAAGAGAGTAGTTAGTATTAGTTATAGTTTCCATGACATTCACCTCTCATCTTTCACTATCACCCAAACCATTAGGGGGCGATAACCTAGATGTTAGGCCCCTCAAAACAACAATTATCATCATCAACAACAATAGCAAAGTGTACTGAAGGTGACTTGCACTCTGAAAGGCCCCACATAGCGCTGGGGCTGAGCCCGAGACTTGACCAGTAAACACCACGGACGGACGGTTTGCTATTATCTGATGCGCCGACGCCCTTGCTTATAGTCCGAGCAGGCCGAAGTTTACAATGCCAGTGTAGATCAATCGCCAGTCTGTTATTATTCATAATGGCTAGCGAATACAAACTGTACAAAACAACATCGCGGTGGGAGGCGTCTTCAGCGCAGCCTCTGACCCGCTGTGGACAAGAAACAAGCTTTGCGATTTTCCTCACAAGGGAGTCTTGGAAATGTAAGATCCAAGAGTATTTATTAATCTCATGTAATCGTTTTGAGGATTAGGGAATAACCCTTCTATTTTGGCAAAAAGTCGTGTTGACCGACTGCAAAGCATCAAACTTTTATTGTAGTTAGTGGAAGGTTCTAAATATATGTCATGGGACCGCTGATTTTACTTCCCCTCCTTGAATTAAAAACAGATAACACACACTAATACAGCCATCAACACCGGTTATCAGACAGATTCTACACACACCCAAAGTACGCGGGGCTACATGGCCGCGTTGTCGCAGCTCCTAAAAACTAAGGAACCAACCAGAATCTGTCTTTTAACCGGTTGACGGCTGTATTAAAGTGTAATATCTGTTATTCAGATAAGGGCTGCAGACGAACAATTTCAAGCTGTTCCTACTTTTGCTACCAAATGCTACCGTCAACGACATCTAGCTGTGTACTTGGCTACTAGATGCCACCACAACCTGCACCTGGTGGGGAACGTTGGAACTTAATAGAGCATTAATTAAATCTAACCTACAAATTTAGCTTCACACAATTATAGTTAGTGGCTGGTTCTTTTACATGCCATAAATCTATGACTTGGGTCCACCGCGCCAGCTTTACTTCCCCTCCAAAGTAAGGCATACAGAGGGATTTGAAACGCTCTTAAAAATCCGACGACTTCGGCTGGGTTTGAACCCGCAATCTTGAGCTTAGAAGCTCAGCATGCTACCTACCAACTACGCCTCCCAAGCTGCTTCGCCTTAGAGACTCCGGGGTGTCAGTATCTAGCCTAAACTAGGAATTTTAACGTGCCATTAAAACCACTGTCACGTTTATCTCCTATCTGAGCACCCTCAAAGTCCGGGATTTGGTCCCGCGGCCTTGTGCACATCAGGCGCGAATCTTACAGTCACCCTGAACATCGCGCTCGGACCGCACTCGAGTGGAACAGATTCCTCTCACACGCATACCACCTGCTGTTGTGTACTTAATGTTTTGACTGGAATATCTTTATTGACTCGCCAGAGATACTACACGTGACGCCCATCACTTGCATCCAGTGTCCCCGCCTCACATTGTAGTGGTTCCGGTTAGATGGTTGCGCCTAGTGGTCTACCACCCACAGTACTCGCCACTCAATTTGCACAGGTCCTGTCACTTCTGTGACCACAATTCACGTGTTTCATGTACTGACAAATGTACTGCGCTCATATGCTCGGTACATTCTATCTAGTCCACCTCGTGGCATAGTGAATAGCATTCTTGGCTGTCATTACGGAGGTCGGGGTTCGATTTCGGGCTCTGCCAATAAATTTAATTCTAGTCTGAGACCTGGAACGGGGTACACTCAGCCTCGGATGCACAACTGAGAGGAGGCGGGTTCGATTCCTACCTCAGCCATCCTGGAAGTGGTTTTCCGTGGTTCCCCCCCACTTCTATTCCAGGAAAATGCTGGGATGGTACGTAACTTAAGGCCAGGACGGCTTCCTACCTCAAATCCTACGAGTACCTCAATTACAAATACACACACTAGTACCGACATAACAGTGACACAGGTTATCTGAGAAATTATACACACACCCAAGTACACGGGGCTACATTAGTACGACGTCGTAAAGCCCTAAGAAAGTATCAACAACATCTTGAAGTAAGTGAAACTCAAATAAAAAAACAATGTAATTGAAGAACTGGAAGAAACCAAAAGTGTTTCTTGTGAGACGCTGCCTAAAGGGATTCCTTGTAACTAAGAGAGAGAGAGAGGGAACAGGTTAAATAACTGTTCCAATAGTTTGTAAACAGGCTGCAATCTGTTTAACATTCTGGTGGACCAAGAGGCGATCCCCAGTGGGGCACACGGGTTTGAACTCGCGAGTGACATGCCAAGCAGGAAACCAGTGTGTGATTAGGGTTTGAACGTTTTTGGAATTCTTGACAGAGATTACCGTTGAGCAATGCCTCTGGCTGTCGATTCTTGTAGTCGTCAGTTCTAACGGAACCCGAGTACATCACCGAAGAAGCTTCACCGTTAATAACCTCGCTGTCATTATGAGCATACTCAGGTTAAAAAAAAACTTTCCATGTTTTATAACGTTGTTTCTTCTCTTGCTAGCATAGCCACGGCAGGACTGTATAGCTACCCATTTTAAGATCTAACGTTCAGATCCAGGCGCTGAATGTAGTTATTCCTTGTGATTGTTCCCTCTCCTTTCAGGCAAATGCCGGGATAGTACCTTATTTCAAGTACCAGGAGCAGCTTCGGTGGCGTAGAGCGTAGAGCTAATTTTCTACGTTAGATTTCGTTGCAACGCTCTATCAAAGTTCCAACGTTCAGTGACATCTGGTAGCGAAAGTTGGAACTACTTGAAATTGAATGGAAATTGTAGCTCACCCCGTGGGTGTCCGCTTGAAGCAGCTGTTCCAGCCGAGCAGCTCACCAGTGAGCAGTGGTGAACTCGCCGCCTTGCGTGAGTAAACCTGCAACATGGAATACATCTCTGCTGTGGGGGCTGCCGTCACTGCGCGGTGGATACATCAAGACTGGCAGGAAGCGCATGGACTTGTGTTATGACCTTCACCTAGTGACGTATTGGCTATCACCCCCAGTCCCTCCCCAACCGTGTTCCGAGCATCACTGCTGAGTACTCGCGTGTACGCATACTCAAACTCATGGATTTGGAACAGCCTGAGCTACAGCCTCTGGCGAGCCGAACATGTCCTCGGACACTCCCGGCACTAAAAGCCATACGCTAAATAAATAAATAAATAAATAAATAAATAAATAAATAAATAAATAAATAAATAAATAAATCAAGCCCCGGGGCACCTACCTCATCTTCTTCTTGTCGTGCTGTCTTCTATCGAAGGTAGCTGGTCATCATGGCTATTCTAGTTTTAGAGTCTGCCACACGAAAAAGGGTCGTTGTGTTCATCTCAAACCAGTACTTGAGGTTCTTCAGCCTTGAGATTCTCCTTCGGCCAGGTCTCCACTGTCCTGAGATTTTTCCCTGAATTACCAACTGCAGAATCCTTTATTAGCCTATTTTCAGTTTTGAAAAAATAGGCTTATGAGATCACCTTTTGTCCGTGTGTGTGTGCGTGTGTGTGTGTGTGTGATTCGTGTTTGTGTCCCCCCCTAATAAAATCTAAACGGCTAGAGCAATTTCAATGAAACTCGGTAGGTTCATAGCACTATTCCGGGCGACCCCGACCGTGCCCTTCAAATTTTGTTACGACTCACCAATCCAACATGGCGGCTGTGCGAAATATTTCACTAGCATTCAATATCTCCGAAACTATTAGCGACATTACCCTGACATTTCGTATGGTGATAAAGGGAACAACTATAAGTTCACTTATGTGACCTTTGAAAACCTGGTAACTACAAAACCAACATGGCGGCCAAGCGAAGTTGCGACTTTTAAAAAGACGTTTCTCGCGATTTAACCAACCAAACGCAATGAAACTTGGTAGAGTATATGTTCATATACATTGTAATGCACCGACATCTAACTTCGTTCAATTGTTTACATAACCACAAGATGGCGGATGTGCGAAATATTTCACCGGCATTCTATATCTCTGAAACTATTACTGGTATCTCCCTGAAATTTTGTACGGAGATAGAGGACAATACTGGAAGTCCATCTATAAGGCTTTCAAAAACCGGTTAACTACAAAACGAACATGGCGGCCAAACGAATTTGAAAATTTTAAATAGTCCTTTCTCGCGATTTAATGTTTCAAACGCACTGAAATCTGGTACAGGAAATATTTATACACATTATAATGCACTGGTATCTAATTTAGTTCAATTGTTTACATAACCTCAAGATGGCGGCTGTGCGAATTTTAAAATTAAGTTTTTATTTCTTGTGATGTAGTCATGCGATCGAAGTGAAAGTTTGAATAATGAACCTACGTAACAATTTTCCTTTAATGGTACATGACTCTATGGCCTATACATTTAACAATCCAACATGGTGACCATCCAATATATTTAGACGGCTCTGAATATCTACGAATCTATTATAGCAATCAAACTGAATTTTATAATGTTCATAGGGGCTATGAACTTAAGTTCACCTATAGGACTTTAAATAACCTAGTGATCACAAATCCAACATGGCGGCGACGTGAAGTATAAATATTCACATGGACGTTTATCGCAATTTAACCATCCGAGTGCAGTGAAACTTGGTACAGTAAATCCTCATACGAATGGTAATCCACTGGCATCTAATTTATTTCAATTGTTTCCATAACCTCAAGATGGCAGCTGTGCGAATTTTTAAAATCTCCTTGTTACTTCTTGTGTCCTAATTATGCGATCGAAGTTTGAATACTACACCTACACAATAATCTGCATGTAACGGTACATAACTCTAGGACCTTCATATGTAAAATACAACATGGCGACCATCCGAAATATTTAGTCGTTTCTCAATATCTACGAGTATCTTACAGCACTCAAACTGAAATTGTGTATTTTGACAGTGGCAGTTAACATAAGTAGGATATATGAAAATAGGCTGTATAGTTCTTCACGGAACTACTTGTTTTTAATTCCGCATCACGTGTCCAAAATATTCGAGTTTCGCCTCTTGAGGGAAAGGAGCTCTTCAGTCTTCTTTCTTAATCTCCCGGGTGGGGACCCCAAGAGCCCGCTGATGAGCCAGCTTGTTGTTCTAGGCGAAACCCCACACAAGACACGGCACAAACCTAGAAGAGCGGCTTCGGTGGCGTAATTGGTAGCTAGCGGAGCTTCTATGCCCAAAATCGCGGGTTCAAAGCCGGCCGAAGTCGTCGGATGTTTTAAGAGCGTTAAAAATCCTTCAGTATGCCTTCCTTTGGAGGGAAGTAAAGCCAGCGGTCCCATGTCATGGATTTATGGCATGTTAAAGAACCTGCCACTAATTACACCTGTGTGAAGCTAAATTATATATAGGTTAAACATTCGAGAAACGCTCTTAAGTTCCGACGTTCGTCGCCAGGAGCCGACTGCGGTGGCATCTGGTAATCAAGTTCTGAATTAGTAGTCGTTGACGGTGGCGTTTGGCGGCAAAAGTAGGAACTACTTGAAAAAATTCAATGTCTGCAGTCCTCACTTGAATTGAAAACCGATAACACACACTAATACAGTCACCACAATTAACACCGGTTATCAGACAGATTCTACACACACCCAAAGTACACGGAGCTACATGGCCGCGTTGTCGCAGCCCCTAAACTGAGGAACCAAACAACCAAAACCTAGAAGAATTGCTGAATTTTAATTCACTGGGCGTGAAAGCCAATATAGGCTACCATCTTTTTAATGAAGTAATTCTTTTTTGAAGAAGGGGAATGGTAATAGATTTATTTATTATTTATTTATCATATGGCTTTTATGCCGGGAGTGTCCGAGGACATGTTCGGCTCGCCTGAGTCTGTAGCTGCTTCCAGCGGACACCCTAAAGGGTGAGCTACAAGTTCCGTTCAATTTCAAGTAGTTCCAACTTTCGCCACCAGATATCAATGATACCTAGTGATGAACGTTGGAACTTTGATCGAGCGTTCTGACGAAATCTAACCTAACAATTTTTGCTTTACACAAGTTTAGTCTGTGAAAGGATCTTTTACATGCCATAAATCTATGACGTGGGACCGCCAGCTTTACTTCCCCTCCGAAGGAAGGCATACTGAAGGATTTTTTAACGCTCTTAAAAAATCCGACAACTTCGGCCGGGTTTGAACCCGCTATCTTGGGCATAGCAGTTCAGCATGCTACCGACTACGCCACCGAAGCCGCTATGGTAATAGATGATTAAAGTGTGTCGAAAATACAGGGTTTCTATAAAAGAACTCCGGGGTTTTAAAAATTCATATCTTAATAACTGTAGAAGATACCAAAATGTAGTTAATTTCTCTGAAACGAGTAGCTCATCAAGTTTTACTCCTACCAATTGGGAATGTGTTCATCAACAGTTGGCAGCGCTGCGGAGCGTTGACCTTGAAACAACGTAGCGGCAGTCAGTGTTGTCTGGATTGCCGCGCTATGGCGACCCTGCAACAAAAGGCTCAATGCGTTATTTGGCTAATAGAAACTAATTCTGCTGTTACGGTACAAATAAACTTTTGACGTCATTATGGTGTTGACCCGCCTACGGATAAAACCATTCGCCAATGGCTAAGTGCTTTCAAACAAACAGGAAGTGTTTTAAAACAAAAGTCGCCGGGTAGGCCACGTGTGTCACAATAGAATGTGGACAGAATCCGAGCTTCATGCCTTCAAAGCCCTAAGAAATCATTTACAAGACGCAGTCTGGAGTTGGGGTTACGAAGATCAACAGTTCATCAGGTAGTTCATAAAAGACTTCGTTTAACTGCTTACAAAATTCAACTGTTACACCACATTAAACCGGCAGACAAGATTAAGAGATTAGACTTTTCTGTTTCTATGCTAAACGAAATCGATGAAAATAACCATTTAAAAAAATGTTTAGTGATGAAGCGACTTTTCATGTGAACGGGTCTGTAAACAGACATAACAGCAGAATTTGGGGATCAGAGCCGCCCCATGAGTTCATGGAGTATGAACGTGACACGCCAGAAGTGAATGTTTGGTGTGGTCTTATGCATGATAGAGTAATAGGTCCCTTCATTTTTGTTGAAAGAAATATCAATGGTGATGTCTATTGTGACATGTTAGAGGAATATGTTTTTCCTTAGTTAGATGACATTGAGGCGGAGAAGGGTTTAGTCCACTTCCAACAAGATGGTGTACCGTCACACTTCAGTTTGCGTGTGCGTGAGGCACTTGACGCTCGAATCGGCAACAGATGGATTGGAAGGGAAGGACCTATTCCATGGCCTCCAAGGAGCCCTGATATGACTCCATTGGACTTTTTCTTCTGGGGGCATATCAAGAATCTTGTGTATGCGGAGAAAATTCATGATGTTGGCCATCTCAGGGAACGAATAATCAATTGTGTGGCAACCGTCCCCCCAGACATGCTGTCCAGGATATGGGAAGAGGTGGAATACCGTTACGATGTGTGCCGTGCCACTAACGGGGCTCATATTGAACTTTATTAAATTGTTAAAAAAAACTTGAAGATGCAACCTTTCCAATCATGTATTAAACGTTAATATAACTTTTTTACTTCATTACAATATTTTGCCTCAAATCCCCGGAGTTGTTTTATAGACACCCTGTATAATTAGCCGTCTAGAGGTGTAGTGGCTAGCATTCATCCCGGAGATCTGGTTTCGATTCCCGGCTGAGTCAAGAAATGGAATTCTGGTCTGAGAGCTGGAACGGGGTAAAACTTAGAAGACGTGGGTTCGTTCCCCATCTCAGACATCTTGGAAGTGGTTATCCATGGTTTTCCACTTCTACTTCAGGCGAATGCTGTGATGGGTCCTAACTAAAGGCACGACCACCTCGTTCTGAATCATAACCTGAATTGCAAATGCTAATACAGTCATCAGAATATTGCAGATTATCAGATAAATTCCACACGCACACACCCAGTTAATTCTGGTTTGAGGGCTGGAAATGGGTACACTCAGTCTCGTGAAGTAAAACTGAGAAGATTGCTGCCTCAGCCACCTTGGAAGTGGTTTATCGTGGTTTCCCACTTTCATTCCAGTTTTTTTTAATTTACATTTTTAGCGTATGGCTTTTAGTGCCGGGAGAGACCGAGGACATGTTTGGCTCGCCAGTTTGTAGCTGCTTCTAGGCGGACACCCGTGGGGTGAGCTACGAGTACCGTCGCGTGTGGAGTGTTGTCTGGGAAGGAAAGTTTGAATGTAAGGACGAGGAATTGGAAGGTAGCGGCTGTGGCCTATAGTTAGGGACCAACCCCGCCATTTGCCAGGAAGGAAGATGGGAAAACACAGAAGACTATCTTCAAGGTTGCCGGCGGGGGGATTCGAACCTCCTCGCCTCCCGGATGTGGGCGACTGCCTGCAGCCAAGCCGTAACGACCACGGCTAACTCACCCGGTTTCACTCCAGGTGAAAGCTGGGGATGGGTCCTATGGATTACGGCCACCTCCTTCCAAATCTTCACCTGAATTACACTCTCCAATACACCAATCACAATAACACTAATTTACTACAATATTCCACTTTACAATAAAGCCTCCGTGGCTTAGGCGGCAGCACGCCGGCCTCTCACCGCTGGGTCCGTGGTGGTGTATTCTTGGAATACACGGTACGAGAGATTATAATCTTCAATGCTTTTGCATGTCCTTTCCTTCCTCTTTGTCAAACACCAACAGTGATCTTCTGTTTTCTCTTAGATGTTCAGGTCGCTTATATCTTTTATGAGTCTGTTCTAGATATATATACTCTGTGACTCACCTAGCGTCATCTAGCAGCGAATCTCTGAAGCTCTTCAACTTTTCCTGGTGCAAGAGGACTTACTTATCCATTTGGCCACCAGATCCTGTTACCATCGCCAGCTATTTTCTCCTTGAGCAAGAGGACTCTGTCTACTTTTTTACTCACCATGCTGCGCTAGTATCGCCTGTTTTCAACTCTTTGAAGACCAGCTCATCAAGAGAAAATAATTTTCTGTTATAAAGTTGGCAATGTTTATATGTTCTCCTTTTGTCTCCTATCCCCCACTCGTTTCCCCTTCCTTGGACCCTCCGTGCTCCGTTGAGCAAGTCTCACTTCTCAGTCGGCAGTTGACTCGATCAGTCAGGGCTCAACTAGGGCCAGTCTCCTCTAACCAAGAGACATTCTCTACGTTCTACGCCATGTTGGCGCATTAAGTATCGGTTAAGGGAACCTCACCTTCGCCATGCAACAAAGATAAGTACCTGCTTCAAGTTTTAACCTCATCTTCATGATTTTACCGACCACATGCTTTTAACTATCTTTTATAGGCAGTGTGAAATTACTTATTTTGGGGCAAAATCATCCTCCGCGGGATTTTCCATGTTGAGCTTTTATTTAATCAAGCTAATCTTAGTGAAAAGCAGCATTTCTTATGCTTGCCAATTGAGAAATCTTCTCACTACGTGGGATATTATCTAATACCCGCTGTTTATAATTTACAAAGCAAGTTCCTCCGCTGGATTTACTTTGGCCCCATTTTTCTACTAAGATCGTTCTGGAACCTTCCAGATCTTGTACTCTATCTGCGAGTCTTGCCATCAGGTATTTTTCACTCACTTGTGAAAATAATATTTAAAATGAGGAATTTACCTTACAAATTACTGCAATAGCTAACTTTCGTCCACCGTTGGAATGATCTATGGCGCATCTAATTGTAATTCCCAATTTTTTCAAGAAATAGACTCTCGCCTACCTAGTGCAACCGGTTCTTTTCAGCATTGTAATAACTTTCTTTCTCATGAACTTTCGTGTTTCTACAGTGAACTTTGCATCAATCTTTACAGACTACAGTGATAACCAGTGCTTGCTCCACTTTTCTACCGCGTCGCAATCGTCCGTTTATATTAAATACGGCCATGAACATTGATCCTATATCCCAATGATCTTTCCTCAACCTTCTACTAACAACCCATATTAATAAAATTGTAACTTTTCTATAAGGTGTCACTCACGAAGTGCCCTTCCATTTTTTCTTGTTTAACATTAATTAATTACTGTATAACTACGTGTTTCAAACACGATTTAAATTTACATTGTTTCTTCCCTATAATCAGGGAAAACAATTTTTTCCCACTCTTGAGTGAGTTATTTCTAGGTTTCACGAAATGGAAACTGCCCCATTTTGCTCGTGATTCCTACTTCAACGTGGGAAGTCTAGAATCTTCCTTTTGACTTTCTTCAGGTTTCATAGTAAGTGACCTGCCCTCTTGTATAATGGTCATAAAAGTAATGCAGCTTAAATATAGGAAGTTGTAGGAACTTCTATCTTATTTTTCATGTTTTCTTATTGTTATTTTAGAAGTTTTCACTCTTTCTAGAATATTCTCTCCGGAATTTCTTAAGGTACACTCTTTGTACTCCAATTAACGTTCAAACTTTAATTACTTCATTGGTTATTTGTTTAAATCTTATAAAGATTTTAGAAACCTGTAAGGTTTCAAACCTTGTAAATTGTCAATTGCCTGGAGCAAACGTTTAATGTTGTGAGGTCTGTGACCCCATTTGTTAAAAAGTTCAAATGAACTATGTTTGTCAAAAATATATTACATACCTATTAAATTCATTAACCTTCTTTGAATTGTTTAATAAATTAAATATTTGTTTTTGGATTTATCATTTCTCAAATACAACGGTTAAGCAAGATCCTGTCTTCCCTGACTCTTCCCAAGTGCATGCCATCGTTAATACAGAACAAATCTGCTATTATTTGTATTGCCAGACTATCACCCTTCCCTATAGTACTTTTATGCATGCTTGGGAGGAAATACACTAAAGCCTTTCTTTGGCAAACCGCCCAAGTCTTAGCTGCGGTTCCCGTTAGCATCGATCAAGCTCGTACCTACTTTAGGTATCAGAGAGTTAATTTTCAGTGGCAACTGCCTCTAATGGTATTTAAAGTTAAATTTACTACTTTTGTGGAACTCTCATCCTATTTTTCTATCCTTTTTTTCCAATCCAAAATCTACTTCCTTCTCTTAATCATCTTCCCTTGGTGGGTGGGTTATTCCTTATCCAATAATCTACCCACGTGGTTCAAATCCCGGTCACTCCATGTGAGTCCTGTGCTGGACAAAACGGAAGCAGACCGGTTTTTCTCCGGGTACTCTGGCTTTCGCTGTCAAAATTTCATTCCAGCAACACTTTCCACTATCATTTCATTTCATCTGTCATTCATTTAATCATTGCCCCAGAGGAGTGCGTCAGGCCTCGGCAGCCGGCACAGTTCATATCCTCGCCGCTAGATGGGGGCTTCATTCATTCCATTCCTGACCCGTTCGGAGACTGGGAGCAGGCTGTGGATTTTCATTTCATTCCACTTTACAATACAATGGGTTTTCCCCCTATATTCTAAATAAACAAAATTAATTAAACGGGGTAAACTTTGATTATCACCTCAAATATCCCTGGTTTTATTGAATTTGAATAACATAAACATTGTACTGTAAAGTGGATATTTATTGTAGTATATCATAATCAATACGGGAAATGATAGAAATAAGACTAAAGTCTTAGATTTTCATAACGCTGATTATCAAACGAATTCCACAACCAAGCACATGTGGCTACATGACCTTGATGTCGCAAAGCCCCTAAATAAATCAACAACAAATTTTCAAATCATTCGGGACAAAATTCCAAAACACCCAGTGGCGACGTTGAAACAAACCGTTAGCATGTCGAAGCTCCTCATAATAGCTTCTGATTGTTATTCTTTCCAATCCGTCAAAGAAGAGGCCATTCACACTACCCACTTGGTATTCTGGAACCGCATTATTTTCCGGAGTTTTTCTCTACATACCAGAGTAATGGCGGCCACCATTTCCGGGCTCCCACGTCACTTTCCTCAATTAACAGAATTACTCAGAACATGGGCCGACTAACAAGCAGAGCTTACCTGCTCACCTCTTAAGAGTTCCGCAAACAATGATAGCGACTGATCATCACAGTGATAGAGATGCTTCTTCTTCCAGCCTGTTAATTGCTTTCAGGGGCTTGGATTTTTTAAGAGCGTTAAAATCCTTCAGTAGAATCTGATAACCAGTGTTAATTGTGATGACTGTATTAGCGTGTGTATCTGTCTTTTTAAATTCAAGTATGGACTGCAACTTTGAATTTTTCAAATAGTTCCTACTTTTTCCGCCAAACGCCACCGTCAATGACTACTAGGCCTAGTTCAGAACTTAGCTACTAGACGCCACCGCAGTCGGCTCTTGGCAACGAACGCAGCAACCTAAGAGCGTTGTTTACATTCTTAACCTATACAATTTAGTTTAACACAGGTGTAATTAGTGGTAAGTTCTTTAACATGCCATGAATCTATGACATGGGACCGCCGGCTTTACTTCCCCTCCGAAGGAAGGCATACTGAGTGATTTTAACGCTCTTAAAAAATCCGACGGCTTCGGCTGGTTTTGAACCCCCTATGTTGGGCATAGAAGCTCAGCATGCTACCAACTACGCCACCGAAGCCGCCTCAAAGGAATTTTGATTTCCTTTTTTTATAATAGTGATCAATTTCCTTCTGCTTGCCACGTGTCGGTCTACAAACCCCAAAATTGCAGGTTTGGTCCTGGCCATGGTAAGTGATTTTTGAAAGGCGGAAAAAGTTACGACACCATGGCATACGATGTTGGCTTGTCAAAGAACCCATTTGAATTCAGTAGGCCGTGTTCATAATGGCAAAATTAATCTCGGGAGTTTCCGCCAACACAAAGTTCCTCATTTCTCTACTAGAAAGTGCTATAGTGTTCAAGGAGTTTAGATATCTAACCTCCTTGACTTTCATAGGCTTCAAGGAACAACGAAATTCGACATGCAAGCTACCCTTTGGATGTCAAATAACGAAGCTTGCACCCGGCATCCGAGGCCATACGATATTATTATTATTATTATTATTATTATTATTATTATTATTATTATTAATTTCCTTGTTTCGTCTACTTCCTTGAGGACCCCTTCATTAGTCCTTTTCTCCATACAGCTTAATTTCAGCATCCTTCTCCACATCCACAATTCCGCTGCTTCCAGGCGTTGTATGTCCTGTTTCCTTAGAGTCCAAGTTTCACATCCATATTGCAAACCACTCCAGACAAATGTTTTGATAAACGATTTTCTCGTTTTAATGCTACTGTTCCTGCTTGTCAGAAGCTGTCTCTTATTGCTGAAGGCCTGTTTAGCAAGGGAAATTCTCCTTTTCATTTCTATATTAATTAATCAATGGTAGAAATAAGTCATGAAAATTGTTGGCTTTACAGTTGCAGATATTTTTTATTGATTTGCTAGAAACTAGAACTTGACTGCATTATGACACGAAACATAAAAATAGAATGGCACTCTGTTAGACATCTCGTGTTCTATCCACATAAACCTCGTTAGACTGTAATCTATATTCCTCGCCGACGGATGGCACCACCAAGATAGCAAAGACAAGGAAGATAGGTCGCGATGTTGGCTGTTGAACTTGTTGTAAAACAGCAGTCGACAGCGTTTTTATGTGTCCTTGTGTCTTATTCTCACCGTTGACACATCATCGCATCACATATTTTACACCACAAATGTGTGAAAGTAGCACGATCTCAACTTATCTTATCTGTGAACATGGAATAGGAAGGGCTACCGAAACGTGGTGGATGCACGCGAACCGGTAAGTTCCGGCTGTTTCCCAACAATTAACAATGTAAGACAAGATAAATAACTCTTTCTCTGTGCTCTTCTTTTAACCCTCGAGGGCTGACGTATGGCTAATTTTGACTCGAGGATTAAATAATGTTCTATATTATCGTTTTGGACAGCCCTTATTTCCTATCGCGGGCCCCAGCTGAGTCAGGCATTGCTTCCACTAACTTGTGCCGGGCTCCTCTCCGTCGTCTTTCCTGTCCACCACACTTGGTCAACTCTTGTACTCTTCCGACCCCGACGGTATTAGAGTATCCGAGGCCTAGGGAGTCTC
The DNA here is from genome assembly GCA_946902985.2 of Meconema thalassinum. Lineage (NCBI taxonomy): Eukaryota > Metazoa > Arthropoda > Insecta > Orthoptera > Tettigoniidae > Meconema > Meconema thalassinum. The sequence goes on from OX336388.2 coordinate 897,782,147, forward strand.
TTCTTTACTGCCTTAATTGGGCGTTGTCTCATCTTTTCTGATACCCTCCTTCTGCGAGGGGTCGGCCTTCTTTTTCTTTTCATGATTTCCCCTGCCTTCTGCCCAAGGCCCTAAAGGAGGTAGGGTGTATGAAGCCCCACCACTTCTGGTGCACCCTGGATATTGCGCCACCCTCAGGGGCTCACGGCTGGTGAGTTCGGGAGTTGGCGACCCCGAGGGATTCCTGAGCTGGGTCCGGATTTCCCCCTTTTATCCATTACCTCCGGGGCGGACCCTCTCCTCTTTCACTTTCCTATCTGCCTTTCATGGCTCTCCTTCCTTCCAAGTCCCTCCATCCGCATTCTTCGAGGTCTGAGGGAATTTCTTTTCCTCCTGTCCTTTATTTGCCTTAATCTCCTTTCGTTTTCCATTTGTTCTTCTAGTATGTAAGTTCGTAGTTAGTTTTAGTAATAGTTACCATTTCATTATCATCTTCACGATCACCCAAACCATTAGGGACCGATAACCTAGATGTTAGGCCCCTTCAAACAACAATTATCATCATCATCATCATCATCATCATTTCCTATCGCTTACTGTACCATCCTTCCAAGCCTTGAACTTCACCATGTAAAAGTATCAAGTCCATAGCTTTTTGAACACTCAAGATATTTCTATATTATTTACGGTAGGGTCAGATTTACCCATGGCGCCAGTACTCGCGTGACAATTTTCGGCTTACGTTATTCGGGACAATCTGTAAAAAAATAAGGGGGAAAAACTATTTTGGTGCAGCAAAATCACGTAGCTCACGTTCTTGTTGATCCATGTTTAGAGTCTAGGGACACCTTGGTCATCAGTTCCTTTGTTCAAAAACATCGAGACGACTGCTTTACCGCCACTATCAAGGCCAATTATAGTGTTACGAAAAGTATTGTCATTTTTATGCATGTTAAATTTGAAAAAAAAATATGAATAAACCTCATTTTATATTGGGAATAGTTCATAGGAAGACACCAGGTGTAAAATTACTTCATTAAAATCCGTACGACTACGACAAAAGGGGAGTGACATACTATGGGTCAAAATGACCCGGCGCCAGTCCTTGGGTTATTTATTTTCACACCAGTTCTCAGCTTGCCACGGTGGGTGAGTGGTTAACGTGTCGGTCTACTAACCCCCCAAGCTTGCAGGTTCGCTCCTGGCCGTGGTAAGTGATTTTTGAAATGCGACAAAAATTACGACACCATGTCATACGATGTTGGCATGTCAAAGAACCCGTTTGAATTCAGTAGGCCGTGTTCATAATGGCAAAATTAATCTCGGGAGTTTCCGCCAACACAAAGTTCCTCATTTCTCTACTAGAAAGCGCTATAGTGTTCAAGGAGCTTAGATATCTAACCTCCTTGACTTTCATAGTGCTTCAAGGAACAACGAAATTCGACGTGCAAGCTACCCTTTGGGTGTCAAATAACAAAGCTTGCACCCGGCACCCGAGGCCATACGATATTATTATTATTATTATTATTAATATTATTATTATTATTATTACACCAGTTCTCGTTGTTGTTTGAGTCTTCAGCCTTTTGACTGGTTTGATGCAGCTCTCCATGCCTCCCTGTCCTGAGCTAAACGTTTCATCTCTACATAGCTACCACACCCTACATCCAAGGCAATCTGTTTAACATATTCTAACCTTGGTCTACCCCTACAGTTCTTGTCCTCGACCCTTCCTTCCATAACTAAGCTTGCTATTCCTGGATGTCTTAGTATGTGTCCAACCAACCTATCTCTTCTCTTCATTAGCAGTCGCCAGAAACATCTCTCCTCTCCCACTCGTCTTAATACCTCTTCGTTTGTAACCCTATCTACCCATCTGATCTTCATCATTCTCCTGTAACACCACATTTCAAATGCTTCAATTCTCCTCTTTTCTGCTGCACCAATAGTCCAAGTTTCACTTCCATAGAGCGCCACACTCCAGACAAAGGCTTTCAAAAATGACTTCCTAATACCTAAATCTATATTCGATGTCAGCAGATTCCTTTTTTGTAGAAATGCTTTCTTTGCCTGAGCCAACCTACTTTTTATATCCTCTTTGCTTCGTCCATCACTGGTTATTCTGCTTCCTAAGTAACAGAAGTCTCCTACTTCCTTCAGCTTTTCACCTGCCAATTTGATCTCCATAGAGGTTTCTGATTTATTTCGGCTGCATTCCAGTATTTTTGTTTTACATTTATTAATTTTCATCATGAATTCTTTCCGTAAGACTGAGTCCATACCATTCAAAAACTCATTCAAATCCTCAGGCTTGTCGGCCAAGATGACGATGTCATCAGCAAATCTCAGAGTTGAAATTATTTCTCCTTGAATCTTCACTCCCACTTTACATTTTTCTCTAATTTCCTTCATTGCTTGTTCAATGTAAAGATTGAAAAGTATGGGTGATAAGTTGCAGCCTTGCCTTACACCTTTCTGAATACCAGCTTCTCTCTCATGTCCTTCAACTCGAATGACTGCTGTCTGGTTTCTGTATAGATTGTATATCACCCTCCTATCCCTGTACTTTATTCCAATGGATTTCAAAATGTCAAACAATTTAGTCCAATCAACGTTATCAAAAGCCTTTTCTAAGTCTACAAAAGCCATGAACGTTCTCTTATCTTTCCTTATTCTACCTTCCAAAATCAGCCTAAGACTTAGTACAGCTTCCCTTGTTCCTACATTTCTCCTGAAACCAAATTGGTCTTCACCCAACTCCGTTTCTATCTGGCTTTCAATCCTCTTGTAAATTATTCTAGACAGGATCTTTGAAGCATGAGTAATCAAGCTGATTGTACGGTAATCTTCACATCTGTCAGCTCCCACTTTCTTTGGTATAGGGATGATTACATTCTTCTTGAAATCAGGGGGTACCTCACCTGTCTCATAAATCCTACACACCAAGTGAAATAACCTGATCAGACCTTCATCTCCTATGCAGCGTAGCAACTCAATCGGTATATCATCTATGCCTGGTGCTTTGTTCCTGCTTAAGTCTTCCAAAGCTCTATCAAATTCTGATCTCAATATTAAATCTCCTTTCGCATCCTCATCAATTTCCTCCTCCCTTTCCATTACATGATTCTCAATCTCCTTTCCCTTATACAAACTCTCTATGTAAGCTTTCCATCTCTCAACCTTTTCTTCCCTATCTGTTAGAGGCTTTCCATTTTTGTCCTTAATATTACAGCACTTAGTCTTCTTTTCCCCAAAAGTATTCTTAATCCTTCGATAAGCTGTGTCTACTTTTCCTAATTTCAGACAATTTTCTATACCTGCACATTTCTCTTTCAACCATTCTTCTTTTGCTTCCTTGCACTTCTTGTTAACCTCATTTCTCAGACGTCTGTATTCTGCTTTCCCCTTTTCATCTCTTACATTCTTGTGTTTCCGCCTTTCATCCATCAATTCTAGTATATCCTGAGTGATCCACGGTTTTCTACCTATTCTTTCTTTCCTACCAATGTTTTCTTCTGCGGATTTTGTTATTTCATTCTTCAAAAGTGCCCATTCGTCTGCAATTGAAGTTTGTTTAGGGTTTTTCATTAGTCCTTCCTTTATACTCTTCTTGAATCTTTCGTTTACATCCTTCTCTTTCAGTCTGTCTATTGCCCACCTTTTTGGCTTTTGACTTTTCTTCAGTTTCTTCAACTTTAATCTGCATTTCATTACAACCAGATTGTGGTCAGAGTTTATGTCAGCACCAGGATATGTTTTACAATCCAAAATCTGGTTTCGAAACCTCTGCTTGACCATAATGAAGTCGATTTGGTAACGCCCTGTATCTCCTGGTCTCATCCATGTGTATATTCTTCTATTGTGGTTATTGAATAAGGTGTTAGCTATGACCAACTCATGCTCGGTGCAGAATTCTACCAGCCTGCTTCCTCGATCATTCCTTTCACCTAATCCGAAACCTCCTACTATCTTCCCTTCTCTCCCTTTTCCTACCACAGCATTCCAATCTCCCATTACTATAACATTCTCATCACCCTTGATATACCTCAGAATTTCGTCTATTTCTTCGTAGACCTTTTCAACATCCTCATCATCAGCTTGACTGGTAGGCATATAGACTTGTACCACTGTGGTGCAGGTAGGTTTAGTATTGATTTTTGCTACAATAATCCGTTCACTATATTGCTCATAATATTCCACCCGCTGTCCAAGTTTCCTACTCAATATGAGGCCAACCCCTGCTTGGCCATTGTTTGATTTAGTGCTAATGACCCTATAGTCTCCTGACCAAAAGTCCTGTTCTTCCTGCCAGCGCATTTCACTAATCCCAACCAAATCCAACCTCAACCTATCCATTTCCCTTTCTAAGTTTTCTAACCTTCCACTTCCTAGCAGACTTCTAACATTCCACGCTCCGATCCGTAGAATGTCAGATTTCCTCTTTGTCACTTCTGTGATGTTAACCCCCTCTCGAGTAGTCCCCACCCGGAGATCCGAACGGGGGACTAGTTTACCTCCGGATTGAAATTTTACAAGGGAGGAGGCCATCATCACATGTAATTATGCATAGAGAGGTGCATATCCTCGGGAATAGCATACGGCTGTAGTTTCCCGTTGCTTTCAGCCGTGCAGCAGGACGCAGTGTAGCCATTATTTGGCTTATATTATCAATATCTTAACCGTCAATAAGACTAGTAAAGAATTGATTTATTCTGAAAGGCTGCTACTCCCTCTCAGAATAAGTAAAGAGCAATTCTACTAACAAAAATACTAACCGTCTACCGTACTAACAATTAAATACCAAAATTCTACTAACGAAAAAAATACTAAAGTTCCACCAACAACAAATACTACCACTAAAACAGTCTGTCACCAGGCACACTCACATGCACCCTCACACATCACAGTCTACTGAAACAATGAACTATAACTAATAAACAATGCAACTGCTACCAGACACACTCACACACCACAGTCTAATAGAACAATGACATATATCTAATAGACAAACTAACTACCTACTTACAACTAAAACTAACTACATACTTACTGTACTGTTATTTGAATTGACAATATTTACAAAATGCAATTTAGTTAGAAAATACTTACAAAATGTAATTTAGATTCAAAACAGTCACAAAATGCAATTGAGAATAAAAATACTTACAAAATACCCACCCTACACAATATTGGCATTTATCGAAGGATTGATTAATTATCTTAATGTCTTTCAAGTGCTGTGAGCCATTGTCTGTGGTTTTTCTTACACACACTGCACAGTTCCTGATTACTATGTATAGACATGAACTATATTGCAATGTAATAAGGTTGGGCACAATAGCAGATATTTTAGTGTGAGCTCCACCATCATCATCATCTTCATTTCCCGTTTCCACACAGCTTAGTGTATAATGTTCACGGTACCAGTCTAATGAAATTCTATAAGATCTAAAACACCCAAATGAACCACAACACCTATAAATGTCTAAATGAACCAGAAACAAACCTTTATTAAGTGCCCACATTTTTTGCCACGATATGTGTACACACACAAATCTACCCTTATTCATGTATGTCATCATCATCATCTTGCAGTTTCCAGCCACTGGCCGGGTCTGTTTGGAACACAAGCCTCTCCAACGTCTTCTGTCTTCCCACCATCTCTCAGCCTCCACCCTTGTCCAGTCTTCTCCTCTCTTCTTCACGCTTTCTTCCACCCCCTTCAGCCACCTGTCTCTCGTCTTCCTCTCGGTCTCTTTCCTTCCCACTTCGTCTCGTGTACTCTCCTGGGTATCCTCTTCTCCTCCATTCGTTTTACATGTCCATATCATCTAAGTCTAGATTTCTCTATACCATCCTGTAATGGTTCATCTTTCATTAATTCTCTGGCCTCTCATTTCTTATTCTGTCCATCTTTGTAGCTCCAATACTGCTTCTCAAGAACCTCATCTCACTGGCCTGTATTTTGCTGTTCTCCCTTCCTTTCATAACCCAGGTCTCCTTATTCATTTATGTATTTACCCGAATAACTCCACCGACTTGGATTGGCGTGTCTGTATGTCGTTTCAATAAAATTGACACATAGGAAGAATAATTTTATTTATGCATTTCTTGACACAAAGAAGACTTAAATATCACACATATGGTCGCCGCTATGGCCAATACTCTTTATCACCCTGCCATTCTCAATGGTATTTTATTGAGCCACTAGTTGCCATTCCTAAAGAGTGTATTGGAGATGTGGAGTTCTCTGTCGACTTGAAGTGCTTTCTACTAGTTTTTTTTTTTTTAATGAAACTTTTTTTTTGAAAAATCCATGCACATAATTTTTTATCTTAAATCAGCTAATTAAAAAGTATACGATTCATTTACTGGTAACTTAACACCCCTAAAATAAGGTTGAGAAAGTTCTCAAAATTCGTTAATACTCATCAGCATAGGAGATCCCAATAACGCTCCGCTCCCAAGCGAATAACTCTTTAGGTGACATTAACGTACAAAAGCTATAATATTGAACAATACTGTATATGCAAAATGTGCGGTCATAAGAAAAAATCAACCACAGGCAACTGGAAACTGCTTGTTCATTAACCTCTGACCTAATACATTTAATAGGTGGCCTATTCAGTTGTTGGGTACACCCTGTCATAGTCCTCAGACCAGAATTAACATTTCTTGGCATAACTGGGATTTTGATCTTCAGGGATTGGTCAATAACGCTACCACTACACTACCAGGCGAACTGACATTTTATCAAACCGACAGTTGTGAAATAAGGATTCACGCAACAAGCATCTGTAAACACCGGAGCTAGCTAAACCTTTCTATGTACAAGAGAGGTAATATGAAGAGCTTTAGTCGTCTGAACTATCTAAGAAATCAACCCGGCATTTGTCTGGCGCAGAAGTGGGAAAATACGAAAACCATTCTAGGACAGCTGAGGTGGAAATCGAATCCGCCTCTCAGTTTGGCCTCACAAGGCTGAATGTAACCCGTTCCTGACTTCAGACCAGAATGAAATTTATCGGCAGAGCCAATGATCGAACCCGGACCTCAGGAGAGAGAGCCATGAATGTTAGCTACTACACCACTAGGTGGACTTTTTAATCTTGTGACGTGGAGGTCGTTATGATTGATGTAGGGAGGGAAAGTAATCATTTTAATTAGTTACATAGCCTAATTACTTATTATTGCTCACTCTTCGCACAGTCAAGATTGGTGTGTACTGGCGTAGAATTCATACTTCGAACTTGAGTAATCTCTGCAACTGGATGTGTCAACAGAGGGAAGCAAGAACGTACTCCTTTCCAGTGGATGAGTGTCAGCAAACAATGTGCTCTTTCGAAAGAAAGCATTCGGGTATGTTGATTAACTGATCTACAATGGCAAATGCGAAACCCTATCCGAGAGGAGATTCGACCTACACCGAGATATCTATTGTAGTGTGCATACAGACCTACCCGCTATCATTGAGCTAAATGAGAATTTACAATCTCCAGGAATTTTTATACAAGCTTACAGAGAGGTGATGCATTTCCTAGGAGTCCCAGATATACGAAGTTAAATATAAAAGCTGCAGAAATATATCACTTTAAACATGTGTTAAGTCATAGACGCAAACACGCTTCCGAATTTCTCACGCTTCAATTCCTACGCTTATACAATACAGAGCAACTGTGATGTTAAGTTAGTTCGCGCTGTGGTTTAATGTAGTTAGCTATACCTTGACAATGTCGAAGTTGTGCTAGCAGTTTTGGCAAGTTTACACAAACCCAACTTCATTCTTGCTCTGAGAATCGGAAGCCGTAGCAAGGAAACCTTATCGATCCCGAACATTCCACAAACTGTATTAGACGAGAAGCGTCGCACCACATATCCCTCGTCAATAGTACAGCACAATCCCGATGTGTCCTACAACAACAGATAATCTCATTTTTGGAAAGGTTGATAAATTCACATCCACGAACGTATCCAGAATCAAAAATCAAATAATTCAAACCGGGGAAAAGTTGATCTATGCGGAGTGACTAAAAAGAAGTCTCCCTCCCTGGGCGAAATTCTCAAGCAACAGATGTCAGGAAACTAAGGGAGAAAATATTAGACCATTATCATATCACGCTCTTAATAATAATTATTTCTGATTGTCATGCCTGGTTAGTAATCAGAGTACAAACAAGTTACAGAACAGCGCAAAGGCTCTCCCATTATTTTTCGAACATTTTCTCTCTGTTAATGTACAGTAGAGCGTCGTTTATCCGGACTAATTGGGACCGAAAGTGCTCCGGATAACGATTTTTCCGGATAATCAAACATGCGTTTATTTCATAGGAAAAATATGCACAGTACATTATGGTAATAACCACCAAGCTTCTCATTCAGCTGCTACGCTTTCTCACATAACAAAGGTCCAGAAATGGAATCTCCCTAACTTCTTGTCTGAATAAAACATAAGTACACCGCTTTTTCCAATTTTTATCCGTAGCTGATCTCATGGTTCTACCATTTTAAGACCCTTCTTCACTATCTAACTTCGATACATAATTCAGAATTTCACCTTTCCTTTTTTCAAATCATAAATTGTGGATTTTCCAACACTAAGTTTTCATTAGAAACTGCACACTCTCGCATTTCTCCAATTTATTAATGATCTTCTTCTCAATGGATAAAACATTGCGATTTCGTTTTTCTCTTTTGTCACTCGTAGAAGCCATTTTCACAACCTAATACAGTACTGTACAGCACAGTACAGTACAGTACAGTACAGTAGGCCCACACACACTCACATACTGTAATACATTGAAACATTATAGAGTAAACAAACGGAAGGAGACAACAGAGACAACAATTGAAAACGAGAACCGACTCACTACTGTAGTGAGCGCGCGCTGCTCCGTCCTTTTTTTTTTTTTTTTTTGCTCGTCCGGATTGTTTACGTTCCGGTTGTTTGACGTCCGGATAAACGACTTTCTACTGTATTCATATATGACAGATGGTGGAGAAGCATGGCGTCATGCTATATTTATGATATTCTTGAACACATGCTGATCAGTATCGAATTTATGGCATGTAGCAGATGATCGTCATCCACAATGGTGTCCATTATTTGACCTATTGTGCATTCAGTGGATTTGTGTAGCCTACGATATTTTTTTTCTTACATGAGCTCCAAGAAATTTGAAATTTGCCATTGGCCAGTTTGTAGATATATTTCCATTTACTAGCGGAAGACAGTCCATTGTCTTCGCCGTTGCGTTTCATGACCACAGTACTTCGTGATTCAATAGGTTTATTTAAAAAAAAAAGTCACCTAGTGGGAGTCCCTTTTGATGAGCGCAATGTTGGTGTAAATTATCTGTAGTCCTCAAACGGACCCTTGTATTGGTGGGGAATTATTATTAGGACTTAAAATGCTTCCAGTGTATCTCAGACAGCATAACAGATATAATAGACTACATTTTTGAGGCGTGCTATGTTTCTCAGCAAAATCGATCCATTTGACTTTTCATTTGAGTTGGTAAGAACTGACCCTATCGTATTAAATAAAAATTACAAGTTTTAAAAAATAATAATTTGTACTGAAAAGTGGAAGCCATAGTTAGTAATTATAGATTTCATTACGGGCCAAAAATGGTAATTATGTCGAAAGTCATAGATATACAATATTTCTAGTAGTCTCTAGATAGGCTAGAGCAGAGTTTCCCAAACTGTGGTACGCTCTTACTGCTCCAGTGGTACGCGGTGATGTAACAAAAAATATTTTAAAAAATTAGATAAGGTAAAGGCATTTAAGATTGCACAGTCTTTAAGATTGCGCAGTGGCATTTTCTTACAGTTGGCAGCACTGCTGACCCAAACCATTCTGTTGAGAAACGTGGCTTGCAGAGTGCTCTTCGAAACTGTGAAAGATTTTGCTGATTCTAATTCTATAAAGAATTAAGAGGTAAGAATAACTAATCATCCTATTTGATATAATTTATATTCTTGAGAAAATAAGCCTTAGCGCTCATTTAAATTATGATATAGTTGAAATAAATACTACTCTCACAATGGGAACTCCTAACAAAGGCTTTGAATGGCTCGGTGTGTGTATACGTAACTGCTTCTGACACCTATTAGCGTAAGTGTTGAACTACGCAGAAGCCTGAAAGACCGTGCACTCTGCGCAGTCTTGCAGGTATTGTGCGCCATCTTACAGGCACATTCTTGTTCTGTAGAAATAGTTTATATCTAGGATATTCTTTCTTGCAGACTTCTATTTAACGGCAGTATGAGCTAATCATACTCAAGAAAATCAGACAGGAAACTTATATTTACGTCAGAAATCTTAGAGGAAGCCAGAAGGAGAATTGAAAATGGTGAAAGTCAAGCAAAAGTGGCTACTTCATTGGGTACCAAGGAATCCACTTTGAGAAACAGATTAAAATTGGTAAGGAAGAAATTAATTACGGTAGTTGATTAATAATTGTTTATGGTAATTCTCCTTATACTGGATAACCACATTTCCCACTGCAGCATTGATGCTATTCTTTACTGCAGAGAACACAGCATCACCTTGCTTTCTCTACCACCCCATGCAAGCCACAGGCTTCAGCCTTTGGATGTTGGCTTTTTTGGGCCTCTGAAGAAAGCTTATTCTCAAGAAGCTGATACGTGGTTGGTGAATCATCCTGGCAATGCAATTACACAGGCCAACGTGGCCAGGATCTTCAAATCAGCCTACGAGAGAGCAGCAAAAATGGAGATAGCCGTTCAAGCTTTCATGAAAACTGGAATTCATCCGTTTAACCGGAATGTATTTTCGGATGACGACTCTGCTCCTTAGGAGGTAACATTCCGCCCATCTGTGCAGGAGAAAGAACCTGCTGTAGGGGAGCAAATTCAGAATTCAAAAATTGACGAGCCACAAGTGTCACCTGCTATGATATCTCCCCTACCAAAGGCAGCTCAAACAACCAAACGAAAGAGAACTTGCAAAAGGTCTAAAATTCTATCTTCCTCTCCTTATAAGAATGGCCTAACGAGGAATGAACAAGCGAAAAAAAAAAAGGGCAGGAAAACTCTTCGCTACGATGGAAGTTCAGTAGCGTCAACTTCGTCAGCTGTCACAACCGCCGAAGAAGAGAAATTCGTGTGTCCTTGCTATGACGAAGAGTATGAGGATCCAATTATTGAAGACTGGGTGCAATGTAGTAGGTGCAAACGGTGGTGGCATGAAGGGTGTTCGAACTATGAAGGCATAGGACTCTTCAAATATGAATTATGCAAATGCGCATTCTTACAGGTCACCATGCGCATTCTTCAAGGACAGTGCCTGTAAGATTGCGCATTTGCAATTAATTTAAAAATATTAATTTACATTTAATTTATATTATTTTTCGTGTTTTTTGTATACGCATTGTGTTCGTAATTATTTGAAGTATTGTTAATAAATTTTGTGTTAAATTGGTCACAAAAGTTGTTTATGGACATAAATAAATTAAGTGCGCAATCTTAAGTGCCCTTACCTTACGAAAAATATAAAAATATAAATTTTAAAATATAAAAACATTGATGTGTTGCCGGAGGACTTTAAGACCAAAGATAAGGAGCAGTTTTATGAATTGAATTGTGGTTAAGAACTAAGGCAAACTTTTTCATAAATGACTCTTGTGAAATTTTGGTTGAGAGGCGTGCAGACCATGCAGACATAGCTGACAAAGCAGTTAAGATTTTTACCGCCTTTCACTACTTTGTACTTGTGAGTGTCGGCATTTTCTTCACTTGTTTATCACAATAATAAATACCAGAATAAGCTCCTTACAGTGGAAAACTATCTTCCTTTGAGACTCAGCAATCTTAAACCAGACATTTCTAAGTTGGCTTCTAATCTTCAAGCTCACCCTTCATGCTGAAGTTACTTGAACTTTGGTTTTTATGTGTAATTATTAAGAGTTCTTTTTTTAATATTTCATTTCTGAATGTTTGAATTGAATACTTATTGTAATAAATAATAACACAAGTGGACACACTTTTTATTATTTGAACTTTAACTCCAACAGTTAACTCTACCAAACAATTTACAATCCATCTTTTGGTCTACTTCGTAGTGGTGGTCGCTATAGTTACTATATTCCCAACCATTAGGTGGTACGCGAGCGATTCCCATCTCGTAAAGAAGTTTGGGAAACAGTTCTCAAGGGTTAAGATAGCCGATGCATACTTAGATATTGTACTGCTTCAGTCTCATTGCCAAGAGGGGTCATGAAATGTGCTGGCAGATAATACACACTCCCAGGGACAAGAAACGGCACTGGTAGTTCAGTATGCATTATTTAGAATCGCAATGGCTTATTGCCAACCCCCACACTTCCTCGAACTGTGTGATTCAGTTATCAGCTAAGCATCGCACTAGCGTTCTTACATTGTAGAGACTCCACCGACGGTACATTTGATTCTTTTGCAATTTTCTTCCGTGAAATATATTATTTATCCGTATTAAGCTAAGTACCGACAGTAGTGGCTACGCTGGCTAACGCGCAGCATTAGGTCATGGGGCCAAGCTCTCTGCTGACTCGGTAGACGCGTGGGTTCGAGCCCCACCGTCGGCCGTCCTTGAAATGGTTTTCCGTGGTTTCCCCATTTTCAACACCAGGCAAATGCTGGGACGGTACCTTCTGACAGGCCACGGCCGCTTCCTTCCACATCCTTGCTCAGTTTCATTCACCATCATTCATTTCATCTCTCATTAACTCCTCTCATGAGGTTGGCGTCAGGAAGGGCATCCGGCCGTAAAAACCATCACCACAAAGACTTCCATCGCATCTCATCCCCGACCCCGTTGGAAAACGGGAATAATAAGGGGTAGACATACAATCCGTATTAAGCTAAGTCAATACCATATCAGTGCTTTTTAGCCTACTTTAGATTTCTTTTTCATAAAATGGAAGTAGATGATGATGATGATGATGATGATGATAATTGTTGTTTTAAGGGGCCTAACATATAGGTTATCGGCCCCTAATGGTCTGGTTGATGGCGAAAATGACAATGAAATGGAAACCATAACGAAAATTAAGTTACACTGAAAATACTGACAAAAGGGAACTCAGATTGAAACGACTCACAAAATGTAGTTTAGGTTCAAAATACTTACAAAATACTTACAAAATGCAATGGATATTCGAAATACTCACAAAATGCAATTGAATTTCAAAATACTTACAAAATGCAATTAAGATTGAAAATACGTACAAAAAGCAATCGAGGTTCAAAATATTTACGAAATGCAATTTAATTGAAAGAATACTCAATGCAAGTTAGATTGAAAAAGGCCGGTTCAGATTCAAAATACTCACTACTGTAAGTGCAATTGAAAATCGAAATACTTACAAAATGTAATTGAAATTGAAAAGGCTTACAAAATGTATGGTAGATTCAAAATGCTCACAATATGTGGTAGCCTGCGATTCAAAATACTGTACTGACAAAATACAATTTAGATCGAAAATACCAAAATACTAACAGAATGCAGTGAAGATTGAAAATACTTATAAAATGTGGTTGAGATTCAAAATACTCACTAAATAGACACGGGGAGCCAATCCATAAAAAAGGGCGGGAATCGTAAAGAGAAAGGGAACTATAATGAACAGAACAAGAAGGCCGATCTCTTGAAGAATGAGGCATCAGGAAAGATGAGATAAGGGCGAATTAAGGCGGGAAAGGAAGAGACTCCCTAGGCCTCTGATACCCTAATACCGTCGGGGTCGGGAGAGAACAAGAGTTGACCAAGGGAGGCTGACAGGAAAGAGAACAGAGAGGAGCCCGGCATAAGTAAGTGGAAGCAATGCCGGACTCAGCTGGGGTCCCGTGGTCGCGAACCCACGTCCCAGGAGATGTGAGGGTGAAAGAATGGCTTCAAGTCTCTCCACTATCCTGAGTCTGTTCTCAAGAAACAATCCCACAATACGACCGTTGTTTTCAAGTGGTATGACAATGATAGTGATTTTATAACATATCATGATATTCCGGGTGAATAATGACGTTCACTAAGTCGCTGCCGAGTGAATGATGACGTACACTTAGACGCTGACAAGCGGAGCTTTATTTTCCAAGATTGCGTGGATGCTTGAAGAGTATGACTTAGATTGTTCTGATCTCACGAGGCTCACATTTCAAGGTCACCACTCTCATTCTCGTTGACAACTCTTTCCACGTACTAACTCTTTTGTTTCGCTTGCAACATGCCTTTTAAAAGCAAAACACTGCCCTTCCAGAATTCCAAGTAATAATCGCAATTACGTCTTCTAATAATATCACTTTTTCTTGTGTAACAATTGACAATTAAATATATTACCTTCATGTGTTTTGTATTGTTTTGATTGAAAGGTCGTGATTCAATGCCAGGGTCTATCGAAACTTATTTGGAGACATCGTTTGTGTCGATTTTCAACCCACGAGGACTGGCGCATGGGTATTTTTCACCCGAAGCTTAAGTAATGCTCCGTATTTTCTTTTTGGTCAGCCCTTATTTCCTATCGCTTACTGTACCTTCCTCCCTAGCCTTGAACTTCACCTTGCAAAAGAAACATGTCCTTAGCTTTTTTAACACTCAAGTTATTTCTATATTATTTACGGTCGGGTGAGATTTACCCATGGCGCCAGTCCTGGCGTGACAATTTTCGGCTTACGTTAGTCGGGACAATCAGTAAAAAAAAAAAAAAAAAAAAAACCAAGGGGGGAGCCCACCTATTTTGGTGCGGCACAATCACATATCTCACTTTCTTGGTCATCCATGTTTAGGGTCAAGGGATACTTTGGTCATCAGCTACTTTGTTCAAAAACATTATGATAACTGCTTTACCGCCTCTATCAAGGCCGACTATACTGTTACGAAAATTGCCATCTGTCTGCATGTTAAAAATATAAATAATCCTCATTTTATATTGGGAATAGTTCATAGGAAGACACCAGGTGTAAAATTACCTCATTAAAATACGTACGACTACGACAAAAAGGGAGTGACACACTATGGGTCAAAATGACCCTGTGCCAATCCTCGTATTATATTTTTCACGCCACATCATGCCAATATTGGATGAAATACATTTGTTAGTATAGAAGTTACATGTATTTTAAAATTGGACCTATCAGCAGGCTTAGAGTCATTTTGGCAGCACTGACGTATATTAGTTTCTCCAAATTAATCAAGAATGTCGGGTACTGTACGTGTGCAAATTTTATAGCTGTTGATTTACATACTTTATGATATTCTGTATTAATATTAGGGTAAAAATTAGAGACAGCATTTATTAACAGTTGGCAGCCCTGGTTGCTCTTATGAATAAGCATAGTCATATCTGTTATGGTATACATAGCACATACGAAATTTGGTTGAAATCCAATTGATAGTATAGAAGTTACATAAATTTAAAATTGGTCCTATCAGCAGGCTTAGAATCATGTTGGTAGCACTGACGTAGGCTACATAAGTTACTCCAAGTTAATCTAGAATGTCAACGTATTAAATTGTATTTTCTACCCAAATGAGCATACGCTTTCCGCTAAAATATTTTGTAATGCTTGTTGTGTTCCACCTCCGTAATGGAATTGCGGATACCAACGTGCATGTTTTAATGTCACAGCAAGAAGTGACAGACTTAGGGTCATCCATTATCACAAGAAGAGCTGAAACAGCCTCCTAAATCCATCGAGAAATTTCCATCAAATTCTAGAGTTATTAGCACACATAGGATAGAATATCGGGAAATATATTCGATTTGAGTGCGAGTTCGTTCATTCATCTATTTATATGTTGTTTTATTTATTTGTTGATTTGTTAATAAATTTTATTTATTGAATTTGTTATATGTTTTATCATTTTAAATGATTATGTCGACTTCGCTGGGGTCTGGCGTTACGTTACGATGACGGGACGAAATGTACCGAGAATGCACTGAGGTGTGTGACGTCATAATACTGCTTGGGCTTCCTCCTTTCCCAGCGCGCTCTGGTGAGCGTGACGTCATCCAGCCACCTACCTCTTTTGACCTTAGTTTGCACTTCCTTTTTTTATTTTATTTTATTATTATTTTCTTTTTTGCTAACGGACTTTGAGTTCACGTAGCATTTGTAGCATTTAAAATGATATAAAGTCTAGTTTTCAGACTATCAGTGTTTTTTAAATTAAATTGTTTAATTATTTATTTGTTAATTTGTTTCTTCTAAATGCAAGGAACGCCTTGGTGAGAGGCAAGCAGCCTGGTGGAAGCCCCCCCCCCCCCTCCCCTTTTTTTTCAGTGTTGCCTTAGTAATCGAAATGTATTGTATGTATTTATGTATGTATGTATTTTAGTCTTCAACACGATTGTAGTGGCGTTTCCCTAATGCTGGAAAACTTACTTGTGTTTAACAAATACACGGTGTAGCCTATACAGTGTATTTATCACTCTCATTATAATGTTTGGGGTACAATCGTGTTGACCGACTGAAAATAACATTACATTTAGATATAAATAAACAAACACGCAAACAAACTATACATGGAGATCGTGATGTTAAAGTGGTCAGGCTGCTCGCCTCTCACCAAGGCGTACCTTGCATATTGGAGGAACAACTTAACAATTAAATAATTTAAAAATGCAATAAATTATCAAATTCTTTGAATTCAACAGAATAATTTAGTGATATGAAAGAAGATATTCATCCTTTCAATTTAAGATACAGTAGAGGTTTTTCTCAAAATGATCAAAATATGGAGTTTTTCTCTAGACTGTACCCTTTAGAAGGTCTAGGAACAAATTGGACCCCGCAAACCTATTGCATTTCAGCTTGAAATGGCATTCAATTTTGTGCTTTCGAATTTCAATGTCCCCTCATAAAACATTTAGTCAAAGTTAGTATTGTTTATATATGAATTTAGTGACTTATTTGAATCACTTCAGTGACAATAATATTTTTCTCTGTTGATCAACATAAGAACCTAGTAAATGTTTGGGAAGTAACGGGAAGTGTAACCTAGTTACTTTTCAATTAGACAGTCTAATCTTGGTCTACCTCTACGGTTCTTGTCCTCGGCTCATTCTTCCATAATCAGGTTTGTAGAGTCTTGTTAATAAAAGCTGTACTAAGGTAAGACCTTTGCGACTGGGCAACTTATATCAATTATTTGAGCAGCTAATATGACGTAACTTCCCGGATAGGGATAGAGGCGGCAGTGGCCTTCAGTTACGAACCATCCTGACATTTGCCTGGAGTATAGAAGAGGGAAACCACCGAAATTCGCCTCTTAGATAGCTTAGGAGGGAATCGAACTCACCTCTTACAGTAGTTGCCTCACGAGGCTGACAGTGAGTGTATCCCGTGCTGGGAGCAGCTTACCGACATTTGATGAAAATGAAAATCCACAGCCTGCTTCCAGTCTCCGACCGGGTCAGGAATGGAATGAATGACGCCCCCATTTAGCGGCGAGGATTTGAACTGTGCCGGCTGCCGAGGCCTGACGCACTCCTCTGGGACAATGCTTAAATGAATGACAGATGAAATGAAATGATAGTGGAGAGTGTTGCTGGAATGAAATGGTGACAGGGAAAACCGGAGTACCCGGAGAAAAACCTGTCTGCCTCCGTTTTGTCCAGCACAGATCTCACATGGAGTGACCGGGATTTGAACCACGGACCCAGCGGTGAGAGGCCGGCGTGCTGCCGCCTAAGCCACGGAGGCTACCGACATTTGATAAATATTCGTTTTCAGAACACAGAAAATGATTGACGTGATACTGTGACAAAAGTTTTGAAAAGCTATTCAAGACTTCGCATCCCCAGGGGCTCACGCTTAGCGGAACGTGGGTCGGCAACCACGGGGCCCCAGCTGAGTCCAGCATTGCTTCCACTTACTTGTGCTGGGCTCCTCACTGTCACTTTTTCTTTCACCTCCCTTGGCCAACTCTTGTTCTCTTCCGACCCCGACGGTATTAGGGTATCCGAGACCTAGGGAGTCTTCACTTTCCCGCCTTAATCGGCCCTTCTCTAATCTTTCCTAATACCCTCATTCTTCGAGGGGTCAACCTTCTTTTTCTTTTCATGTTATCTCCTGCCTTCGGCTCAAGGCTCTCAAGGAGGCAGGGTGTCTGTAGCCCTACCACTTCTGGGGGACCCTGGATAGTGCTACACCCTCAAGGGCTCACGGCTGGTGAGTTCGGGATTTAGTGTCCCCGAGGGAGTCTTGAGCTGGGTCAAGTTTTACCCCCTTTTTCCATTGCCTTTGGGGCGGACCCTCTCCTCTTTCCCTTTCCTCGCTGCCTTCCTTGGCTCTCCTTTCTCCCACGTCCCTCAACTCTCATCCTTCGAGGTTTGAGGGCATTTCCTTTCCTTCTGTCTTTCATTTACATTCTTCAGTTTGCCATTTCCCCTTCTAGTTTGTAGGTGAGTAGATAGTTCTAGTTGTAAGTTTCATCTTTCATTTCCACTATCACCCAAACCATTATGAGCCAATAACCCTTTAAACAACACTTATGATGATGATCATGATCATCATCATCATCATCGAGACATCGCCGGTACCATTTCCGCCATACTAGGCTGCGATGTCAACAAGTTGTGTAATACACCGTATCCTTGACACTACTACGGAACTTGCGAAACACTAGTCTTATAAATCTCGCATGCTTGGACGTGCCGCTAACATTTAACTTGTATTAATGAGCTGAGAGGGCAAACACGTGCCTAGCATCCTGTCTTAGTGTCCGTTTGGACACATCTTTGGCCGTTAAAGACTGATGGACTCTGCAAATTAATCAGAGATCCACACACAACTCCTGAGATGTGAAGAAGTAGACATCCGCCAGTAGCTTACTGTCTCCATGACAACGCACCCGCAAATTGGTCGCTACTGGTCACAGAGTTTTGTCAAACATAGCATTGGGCTACTGTGCTTGAACAACCCGCTTATTCTCCAGACTTAGTCCCCTGCAACATTTGATTTATTACAAATATTAATGGGTGATGGACGAAGCAAAGAGGATATAAAAAGTAGGTTGGCTTAGGCAAGGTAAGCTGCATTTCTAACGTACAGAAGAGGAATCGTTTGACATTAAATATAGATTTTGGTATTAGAAAGTCATTTTTGAAAGCCTTTGCCTGGAGAATGGCACTCTATGGAAGTGAATCTAGGACTTCCGGCGCTGCAGAAAAGAGGAAAATAGAAGCATTTGAAACGTGGTGTTACACGAGAATGATGAAGATCAAAGGGGTAGATAGGGTAACAAATAAAGGGGTATTACGACGAATGGGAGAGAAGAGATGTTCTGGAGACTTCTAATGAAGAGAATAGATAGGTTGGTAGGACACTTACTAAGACATCCAGAAATAGCAAACTTAGTTATGGATGGAAGAGTCGAGGACATGAACTGTAGGGGTGGACCATGGTTAGCATATGTTAAACTGATTGCCTCGGATGTAAGGTGTGGTAGGTATGAAACGATTAGCTCAGGAGAGGGAGGCGTAGAGGGCTGCATCAAATCAATCGACGAAGACTCGATCACCCACAATGAGTGCAGTTTGCATTTTTTATATATTTTATATATTTTGCCTCGTGCAAATGTCCATGGAAATGCTGCTAAATTTGCGCCATTATTTTAAATATCCACGATAAATTAAATAATTGGTCCGTTGAAGGCAGGTTTTACGTCATGTACGAGGGCAGATCAAAAAATAAGTTGCACTTCCCAGTTAAGGCTGTTTATTACACCAGCTATACAACAGCAACACGCCTATAACGACATACAATGTAACGTCACTTTTCCACATAGTTTCCAAGAGACTCCAAACATTTATTTAGGCGAACGCACAACCAACTTGTCGATGCCGGATGCATAGAAAGTTCCTCCAGCTGTCTGCAACCACACGGAGACAGCGGCCTTCGCCTCCTCACTGGTCTGGAAACGTCGATCACCGAGCTCCGTTTTGAGCTTACCGAACAGATGAAAGTCGCATGGCGCTAGGTCGGGACTGTAGGGTGGATGTTGCCAGACCTCCCACTTGAATCACTGCAGCAGTTCACTCGTTTGGCGGACCTAGCGCCATGTGACTTGCATGTGTTCGGTAAGCTCAAAACGGAGCACGGTGGTCGACGTTTCCAGACCGATGAGGAGGTAAAGGCTGCTGTCTCCGTGTGGTTGCAGAACGCTGGAGCATCTTTCTATGCATCCGGCATCGACAAGTTGGTTGTGCGTTCGCAGAAATGTTTAGAGTCACTTGGAAACTATGTAGAAAAGTGACGTTACATTGTATGTCGTTATAGGCGTGTTGCTGTTGTATTGGTGGTGTAATAAATGGCCATAACTGGGAAGTGCAACTTATTCTTTGATCCACCTTCGTATATTAGTAAACTAAACAAACTGCTAAAGTAGGTGTAGCAATAGCACACGCAATGATGACGTAGCTAGGGTCCCTACGGTCCCTAACTAGTTGTGAGCCCCTTCTCTGTCCCATGTAGACACTGGCTAAGCCTCATTAGTACTACTAAGCTACATACACGGCTGAAGTATGTGGATCAGAACACTGATGTCAAGAATACTTCTCGTCCCGTAATTGCAGCCTTAACATTGACCATAACCGGCAAGGACAAGGTGCTGAATAGAACAAGACGTTCGACCAGTTATTACATTCCTGTTCACAGGCCAATATATTATCTAGGAAACGGCTAGATTTTGTTTGTGTGAGAGGTTTCACGGTAGGGGTTGCATTTCCATGAAATAGAATGGTTTATTTCTTCCCACACTGTTTGAACATAGATTTACTGCTTATTCCATATAAGTAAAGTTTAAATGACATCCTGTCTCTAACGAGCTACAAAATGCATTCAAACATCGATATCTCGAACCTTTATTACAGTACTTGAATTTTCGATAAATCGCATTAATTATTATTTCTCGAAATACTTCACTGGCAACCTGCCCCGGCTCCGCCCGGGAACAATTATCAATGCATTAAGTAATAAGCACTCTTTTTTCGATGTCAATGAACTACGACCTATATCCGTTTTACGTCTCGGCATGATGGATTAAAATCACTGACAGGACTATTAATTTTATTATCATGGAGATGCATATGCAACGAATTCTTGTCAGACGTAATTTAAGAATGGCGAGGTGCATGGAACACAAATCCCCCTTCCGTCCAATCTAAAAACACTTATAGTGGGCTATATATTGGAGATAGAGATGTGCTCTCGTGAACGTTTTTGTAGAACTTTTCATGCTGAACAATTCGTACACTCATAGTATAAAGATATTTTTAAAGGTTTGACCAGCATAACCTTAAAATGCGCACGGACGCCAGTTTTTTTTCGACTTTTTCTCTGAAATCGTTACTGCTTGTCTTCCTTTGGCCATAAATAAATTATTTTCTACCGAAATTGTCCCGGATATATCCTTTACAGAATGGTGAAACCCGCATCAAAATCCATCCAGTGGTTCTCGAGATTACCCGTTACACCCAAGAATCGGGGACTTGTTTTATACCATGTACAGATGTAGGCTATATTAGGTAAATATCAAGAGAAAGCTACCTATTGCAACGGATACTATGTCATGACTTCCGGAAAATTTTGACATTTGCATTTGCATTTTACATCCCTCAAACCCCCAAACCACCGTCAGTGTAACCCTTTATAGCGCAAAACTATTCTTTTCCTTTTATGTGTTTTTACATCATAATTTATTTATATGATTATAATTATTAATGATGTTATTTTTAGCCTATTTTCAATTTATGAAAAAATAGGCTTATGAGATCACCTTTTGTCCGTGTATCTGACTGCGTGTGCGTGCGTGTGCGTGTGTGTGTGTGTGTGTCAATAAAATCTAAACGGCTGGAGCGATTTCAATGAAACTCGATAAGGTCATAGCACCATTTCGGCCGACCCCGACCGTGCCCTTCAAATTGTATTACGTCTCACCAATTCAACATGGCTGCTGTGCGAAATATTTCACCGGGATTAAATATCTCCGAAACTGTTACCGATATCATCCTGAAATTTTGTACAGTGATCAACGGAACTTGTAGAAATTCAGCTATGTGATGATTGAAAACCTGGTAACTACAAAACCAACATGGCTGCCAAGCAAAGTTGCGACTTTAAAATAGACGTTTCTCGTGATTTAACGAACCAAACGCAATAAAACTTGGTACAGTACATGTCTATACACATCGTAATGTACCGACATCAAATTTCATTCAATTGTTTACATAACCTCAAGATGGCGGCTTTGCGAAATATTTCACCGGCATTCTATATCTCCGAAACTATTACTGATATCACCCTGACATTTTGTACGGAGATAAAGGGCACTAGTAGACGTTCACATGTGAGACTTTCAAAAACCTCTTAACTACAAAACGAACATGGCGGCAAGGCGAAGTTGAAAATTTTAAATAGACTTTTCTCGCGATTAATCATCCAAACGCAATGAAACCTGGTACAGCAAATGTTTCTACACATTGTAATGCACTGGCATCTAATATAGTTCAATTGTTCACATAACCTCAAGATGGCAGCTGTGGGAAATTTTAAAATTATTTTTTTGTTTCTTGTGTCGTAATTATGCGATCGAAGTGAAAGTTTGAGTAATGAAGCTACGCAATTTTTTTTTCTTTGTGGTACATAACTTATGGCCTATACATACAACAATACAAAATGGCGACCATCCGAAATATTTCTACGGTTCTCAGTATCTACAGCAATCAAACTGTTTTTTATGTTCATGGAGGCTATGAACATAAGTTCATCTATAGGACTTTCAATAACCTGGTGAGCACATCTGCAGCATGGCGGCGACGCGAAGTATAAATATTTAAGTGGACGTTTCTCGCGATTTAATCATCCGAGTGCAGTGGAACTTTGCACAGTAAACGATTATACAATTGTTAATCCACTGGCATCTAGTTTATTTCAATTGTTTTCATAAACACAATATGGCAGCTGTGCGAAATTTAAAAATCTCTTTTTTACGTATTGTATCCTAATCATGCGACTGGCGTTTGAATACGACACGTACACAATAATCTTCATGTAATAGTACATCCATTTGAAATATTTATACGGTTCTCAATATCTACGAATCTATTACAACAAACAAACTGAAATTTTGTATGTAGATAGAGGCAATTAATTTGAGTAGGATATATGAAAATAGGCTGTATAGTTCTTCACGGAACTACTTGTTTTCCGTGTGTCTGTCTGTGTGTGCGTGTGTGTGTGTGTGTGTGTGTGTGTGAGGATTTTTGTGTGTCCCCATAATAACTTCTAAACGGCTGGAGCGATTTCAATGAAACTCAGTAAGTTCATAGCACTATTTTGGGCGACCCCGACCGTGTCCTTCAAATTTTGTTACGTCTCACCAATCCAACATGGCGGCTGTGCGAAATATTTCACCAGCATTCAATATCTCCGAAATTATTACCGATATCACCATGGAACATTGTACGGTGATAAAGGGAACTACTAGAAGTTCACCTATGTGACTTTTGAAAACCTGGTAACTACAAAACCAACATGGGGGCCAAGCGAAGTTGCGACTTTTAAATAGACGTTTCTCGCGATTTAACCAACCAAATGCAATGAAACTTGGTACAGTATATGTTTATACACAAGGTAATGCACCGACATCTAACTTCGTTCAATTTCTTACATAACCTCAAAATGGCGGCTGTGCGAAATATTATTTGTTTATTTCTCTAATTTTAATGTTGTGTATGTTCTTATAGATTTAATTTTCATATTTTTATTGAATTATTTAATTACCTAGTTTCAAATTGATATTTACCATTTATACTGTAGTTATGTTTATTATTTAAATTTTTATATTTCGTTTATTATTGTATTTTTTATATTTATTTAGTCGATGTATCCTCCAGGATGGTGGTTCCCACGGACTCAGCGAGGGAGCTAACCACTACCGCCTCTACGGGCAGTGTCTTGGAGCTTGGAACATCTGGTCGGGGTGGATACAACCGGGGAGGTGTGATGAGCACTTCGCCCAGGCGGCCTCGCCTGCTAAGCGAACAGAGGCCTCATGAGGGATGGGAAGGGAGGGGATGATTGGTATGGATTGGCTAGGAAGAGGGATGGAGGCAGCCGTGGCCTTACAGTAGGTACCATCCCGGCATTTGCCCGAAGACGAAGTGGGAAACCACGGAAAACCACTTCGAGGATGGCTGAGTGGGAATCGAACCCTCTCTACTCATTTGGACCACCCGAGGCTGAGTAGACCCCGTTCCAGTCCTCATACCACTTTTCAAATTTCGTGGCAGAGCAGGGAATCAAACCCAGGACCTCCGGGGCGGCAGCTAACCATGCTGACCGCTACGCTTCGAGGCGGCGTTTATTATTGTAATTTTATTTTTATTTCTAGATCTATATTTCGTTTTTGCACTTTACTTGTTAAGGTTTTTAGTTTTAATTTTTTTTGAAATTTTATCCAACACATTCCCTCAAGTAGATACGTATACCTAAATATTTGATTTTTAGAAAATTCTTCGAAAATTGGGTGAAAAAATCAACTATCAGCATCTTTGAAAGCATTAACTGTCCTTATGACAGGTGGTTAATAAAGAGACCACTCACTATCCCAGAAAGAGATAAAGTTTCCCAGGGTGCGAGGAAGTTGAGACACTGGGCCATGTTCTGGGATGTTGTCTAAAAGATGAGCGGATGAGGAACACTCGACATCACATGGTTCGGTCTCAAATCGGAGTGACTGGCTGCGTGGCTCAGCGGTAACGTTCTCGTTTGATATGTCCAAGATTGCAGGATCAAATCCTGGCGCAGTCAGCTGGCATTTGAGGGTGCGCAAATGTGAGGGAGCCGTGTCAGTAGATTTACTAGCACGTTAATGATCCCCTTCGGAGCCAAATTCAGGCACTCCGGCGTCTCTAAAAGCCAGAGTAGTTAAAAGGGACGTAAAACAAAGTCGACCTGACATTTTTTTTTACAAAAAAGAGATTTTGTGATTTCGTATTCCTCTTGGAGAAACGCATCGAATGGATGTGTAAGATGTTCCAAAACACAATATTTATGGTTAAAAATCGATATTAATGTTTGACTTTATTTCCGTTCAATGGTTGTTTTTTTTTATGTGTAACATCTTTCCACTCGGTTGCTGGATTTTTTGTGGGAGTGATTTTGAAAAATGGGACGGAAGTGGATCGGAACGGAAGTGTGCTCGAACGGAATTGTGCTAGCTGGCAGTGGTGGATCGAACGGAAGCGTAAGACGCACTGCCAACTCGATCGATCGATCCAGCTGGCAGTGGTAAGAGAAACAATGAGCGCGCGGTGTCGGAAATTGATACCATGACGTACTCTCGACCATGTGGAATGTATATGACATACTGAACGGTAAACTCTCATGCGAACTCTGGTGTCAAGTGATTGAAACAAAGCACATGGTACATGTTCGAAGTCTTCGTAGCAGTATTTAAATGGTAAAATGCCTTAATATCAAACATTGTAAGTAGTCGGCATTGCCGGTATTATGTTTCTGCACAATGGCTATTCAAATATTAACCCACATAACGGTAATGCAGTCATCAATATAATATAATCGTTGCGGTTATACGAGAATTGAGCAAGCCTTCATGAACTATTGCTGAATACATTCTCTTTACTCACAAGAGGGCCTATTCATAAGGCGTTTTAAACTCAATTTCACGCAGGAACATTATCGAAACAAGCAAAATATAAATGGAACTTAATTCCGTAATGCAGTATTATTGGAACGTGGAAATAAGTCACCATCTTGTGCACAATATTTGCGGAGTCGAAATAGCCGTGGGGTTAGCGCCTATGACTGTGAATCTAGAGATCTCGGGTTTGAATCCCGGACGGGGTAGATATTTTTGCTACCTGATTATCATTTTAAACGATATTTTTTATCATATCAATATGACTCATTTTAACAGAATCCATATGAAATTACGTGTTGGTCTGTGAATCAAGAGGTCATGTTTATAAGGAATTTAAGGTTATGAGCAGTGTCGCGTCTATTAATCTAGTTGATCCATATCGTATTCTTTATTTAGGCTGGTGCTGGTGGAAGCTACAAATCATCTAATAAAATGAGTTCCGTATTATAAACTGGCCGGCCCCGTGGTGTTGGGGTAGCACGCCTGCCTCTCACCCGGAGGCCCCGGGTTCGATCCCCTGCTCCGTCAGGGATTTTAAAACTGACGTGAGGGTTGTAACGGGGTGCACTCAGCCTCGTGATGACAATTGAGTAGCTGTCTGACAGTGAGACAGTGCCCCGATCACGAATACCAAGATTAACGGCCGAGGGGACCCGACGCGCTGATCACGCGTCACCCCAATATCTGCAGGCCAAATGGCTGGGCAGCGGTCACTTGGTCGGCCTTAGCCCGTCATGGGCTGGATAGTGCCAGGGGTTGTTTTATTATAAACTACATTACTGTAAAACACTTCCTTTTACAATAGATTAATATTTGTGCCAATAATATTATAAAATACCGGTGTATCAACAATTTCACGTGAGGTTTCTTCTATGTCAGATGTTACACATCATTTGCGACTACTGTAAGGCTCGTATTTTTTTCTTTCGCTTTTCTCAATAACTTGAGAAATGCAGATAGATACGGAGATAATTAATTATCTGTGTAAAAATTAGGAAATTACAATACTTAGGTCATATAATGTGAGTAGGAGACAGGTCTCGTCTTCTACAAGAAATTATTCAAGGGAAGGTTGAGGGCAGGAGGAGTCAACGAAGAAGAAGGATCTCTTGGTTGGACGATTTTAAAAAATGGTTCAAGTGTAGTTCCAGTGAACTTTTCAGTGCTGCTAGATCCAAAAACCGGATTGCTGTTATGATCTCCAACCTTCTTAGAGGAGACGGCATATGAAGGTGAAGAAGAAGTGTAGTATTCCTCGTCAATGTAACTCTCTGAAGAAGTGTGTCAGGAATTCGTTAGCACATATTCCAAGTCTCTTTTAAACCGGCAAGGCTAAATAAATCTAATTACCGTACCGTGAAACACTTCTGAAAGGAATAGCCTAGCAATAGCGGTTCTCTTGAAGAAGTAACGGTGCTATTGGCACTCGGAGAAAAGACTTATGAATAAGGAGGAATATGACATAGTGAGCCGTGAGTCTGGCTCAATGCCACTTATGCTCACATGGCAGACCAATGGTAATTATGAGTTATGACATCTGGTTTGTAGTGACCATATTAGAGCCAGATTATTCAGCGTAACAAACATTGTTACCCAACAGCAGAACTGGGAACTATTTACGACACAGCCACCCCCACCCACACAGCTCTCACATTATGGGACATACGGTACTTATTAACTACTAGCAACCCACCCGGCTTCGCCCGGTTTCTTTAACGGTATACCCAGCGTAGGCGGCTTCGGTGGTGTAGTTGGTAGCATGCTGAGCTTCTATGCCCAAGAACGCGGGTTCAAACCCGGCCGAAGTCGTCGGATCTTTTGAGAGCGTTAAAAATCCCTCAGTATACCTTCCTTTGGAGGGTAAGTAAAGCCGGCGGTCCCATGTCATAGATTTATGGCATGTTAAAGAACCTTCCACCAACTACAACTGTGTGAAGCTAAATTAGGTTAAAAATGTAAACAATGTCCAGGTTCCTACGTTCGTCACCAGGAGCCGACTGCAGTGGCGTCTAGTAGCCAAGTTCTGAACTAGTAGTTGTTGACGGTGGCGTTTGGTGGCTAAAATTCAAAAATTGAAAAATTCAAAGTATGCAATCCTTACTTGAATTAAGAAACAGAAACACACAATAATTCAGTCATCACAATTATCACAGACCGGTTATCAGACAGATTCTACACACACCCAAAGCACTCGGGGCTACATGCCCGCGTTGTCGCACACCCTAAACTGAGGAACCAACCAACCAACCATACCCAGCGTAAGCTTAAAAGGCGCACGGACGGCAGGTTTTGCTTCGACTCGATTCACTGAAATCGTTACTGCTCGGTTTCCTTTGCTCATAAATGAATGTCTTTCTACAGAAACTTTCCTAGAGAAATCCTTACAGAGTGGTGATAACCGCATCAAATTCCATTCCGTGGTTCTCGAGATTACCCGTTACACCCGAGAATCGGGAACTTTGTTTTATACTACTGTATGTAGAGGTTGTGAAAGCTGGTCATTACATCTACCCGATCACTTCCCTAGTTGCTGCTTAAGGTATTTCATTGATGCGTTAGTCAATCGTGGAGGTGAGAGCATAAATTAGAAAAAGAAAATAGACTCATGAGATCGATCCCGGAAAATGTGTGTTATTGTTATTCTTCCTTGTTGTTATTGTTTTTGTTCTTTTTGTTCACAATTGTTTAGTTATTGTCATATAGACTTTCACGGCCCGTGTTATTATTCATAATGTTGAATTTTGGGCTTATGCCGTGTTTTATTATATTGCAATTCGACGCGTTTCGAAAGAAACCATGTCTTTCATCGTCAGGAATAATCTGGAATACGACAATGTTGCTAAGAGAAAGCAACGAAGAACATATAGAAGGTGCCCAAAGATGGACGCCATTATAGCCCCATGTTAGGGACAACGGAAAGCAGCAGTGAATTACTTTCTCAGGGTTCTGATAATAGGTAACCAGGATTCACTGAGATTGTAGCCGGTGTCGCGGTTAAAATTATCTGGATGTTTACGTATTTCAACCGCCTCCCTGATGATTCTGGGACGATATTGCTTTATACGGGCAAGAACATCCACTCCTTGGAACATGACATCATGGCCAGGTGTTAAAGCATGATCGGCAACAGCTGATTTATCAGGTTGAATGAGCCTGATACATCTATTATGTTCCTTAATGCGAGTGCATATTGTTCTCGAAGTCTGCCCGATGTAAACCTTGCCACAAGTACAGGGAACTCTGTAGATACCCGGTTGTTGCAATTTAGGCAAACTGTCCTTAGTTGGTCGCAGGAGTTGCCTAATCTTAACAGAAGTTCCAAATACAGTCCGTATGTATGCACGGAAGGTAAGCAGTTCCTCTTACATCTCTTTTCTCAACTGACGTCCTATTATTATTTGTTGGTTTCAGAACCGTAGAAATCAAAGCCTTGCTATAACCGTTGCTCTCAAAGGTGGTTTGCAGGGTGTTAATTTCTTCTTGTAAAGAAGACACTTCACAAATCCTCCTAGCCCTGGTAGTTAGAGTTGTAAGGATACCATGTTTCTGGGCAGGGTGATGGTGAGAACTTGCGTGGAGATATCTATTGGTGTGTGTTGGCTTACGAAAAACGCTGTGTCCTAAAGATCCATCCTCTTTCTTGGTGACGAGAACATCTAAAAAAGGTATTTTGCCGTCAGATTCCTTTTCCATGGTGAAACAAATAGAAGGGTGCTGGAGATTAAGGTGATCCAGGAAATGGCTAAGATTTTCCTCACCTTCCGTGTTTATTTTATTACATTTGGAATATTTTTGTGGTAATTCTTATTTTTTGCATTTTAGCCTACTTTTCTCATTTTGCAACAAGTAGATCCGTGACGATCTAAAGAGCCTACTTCTCTTAAAATTTAAGATTCATGCCAATCTATATAGACCTATCTAGAATAATGACGAAATCAAGTTGGTAATACTAACATTTCTAAGTACTGCAGTTTGAAATACACCTGAAATAGTGTAGCCTAATAGAGTAACTTACTACAATTAGCAGCCCTAATGACTCTGAATATATTCTTCGTTCCATCTTTTAAGGTATAGAATGCACATACAGAATTTGGTTGAAGTCTAATGGACGTTACATGCTGTTTGATATTGGATTTATCAGTGCGCGTAAAATCGTGTTGGGAACAATGTCATGTATGTGATGCTCAGAATTAATCTCAAATATTACGATCTATTATAGTGCCAAGAAAAACAAAAACAACAACAACAAGAAAGAAAAACAATAACAGTAAGAAATACAATAAGAATAAGGAGGAATAACAATAAGAAAATCAAAAAAAATAACAAAGAAGAACAATAAGAATAAGAAAGAAAAACAATAACAATAAGAAAGAAAAACAATAACAATAACATAAGAAAAACAAAAACAATAACAATAAGAAAGAAAAACAATAACAATGACAATAAGAAAGAAGAACAATAAGAATAACAATAAGAAAGAAGAACAATAAGAATAAGAAAGAAAAACAATAACAATGGCAATAAGAAAGAAGAACAATAAGAATAAGAAAGAAAAACAATAACAATGGCAATAAGAAAGAAGAACAATAAGAATAAGAAAGAAAAACAATAAC
This sequence comes from Meconema thalassinum, assembly GCA_946902985.2. Classification (NCBI taxonomy): domain Eukaryota; kingdom Metazoa; phylum Arthropoda; class Insecta; order Orthoptera; family Tettigoniidae; genus Meconema; species Meconema thalassinum. The sequence goes on from OX336388.2 coordinate 897,812,402, forward strand.
AATGGCAATAAGAAAGAAGAACAATAAGAATAAGAAAGAAAAACAACAATAAGAATAAAAAAGAATAACAATAAGAAAAACAAAAACAATAACAAAGAAGAACAATAAGAATAAGAAAGAAAAACAATAACAATAAGAAAGAAAAACAATAACAATAACATAAGAAAAACAAAAACAATAACAATAAGAAAGAAAAACAATAACAATGACAATAAGAAAGAAGAACAATAAGAATAACAATAAGAAAGAAGAACAATAAGAATAAGAAAGAAAAACAATAACAATGGCAATAAGAAAGAAGAACAATAAGAATAAGAAAGAAAAACAATAACAATGGCAATAAGAAAGAAGAACAATAAGAATAAGAAAGAAAAACAATAACAATGGCAATAAGAAAGAAGAACAATAAGAATAAGAAAGAAAAACAACAATAAGAATAAAAAAGAATAACAATAAGAAAAACAAAAACAATAACAAAAACAATTATGAACAAAAACGAAAAACAATAACAATAAGAAAAACAATAATACAAACACACAAAAACTCAAACACCTGCGCAGACATAAGACACAAACACCAATACAGACACAGACACAGACACAAACACTAAATGTTAAATTGATATACTGTAGGCTATATCATATTTGAGTATTATAGTCTAAATACATTTAAAAAGAAACCCTGGTACTACAGCCCATGAAGGGCCTAGGTGAACCAAGCGACCGCTGCCCAGCCATTTGGCCTGCAGATAATGGGATGACGCGTTGTCAACGCATTGGGTCCCCTCGGCCGTTAATCTTGGTTTTCGTGACCGGGTCTAAATACATTTTGGTGGATCATTATTACGCAGCGTTTCACGACAAGTAATTCAACCATTTGTGTGAGAAAATATCAATTGTAACCTCCCGCCCAATCTAGTAGGGCGCACTCGTGTGGACCGACTGAAAATCTTCTACCAAACCAAAACGACTTCAGATGTGGTTCTCAAATTAACGCTAAACAAAAACAAATTCACAGGTACAGACACAGACACAAAATCCTGAATTGATATCTGAATTGAGTATTTCAGTCTAAATACATTAAAAGAAACCCTGGCACTACAGCCCATGAAGGGCCTAGGTGTACCAAGCGACCGCAGCCCAGCCATTTGGCCTGCAGATATTGGGATGACTCGTGGTCAGCGGACCTCTTGTCCTGTTATTTGCACAGGATGAAAATCCACAGCCCGCTTACAGTAGACCGACCGGGTCAGGGAATGGATTGAATGACGCCTCCAACTAGCGGCGAGGATATGAATTGTGCTGGCTGCCGAAGCCTATCGCACCCCTCTGGGGCAATGATTAAATGAATGACAGATGATATGAAAATTTCATATGATAGTGCAGAGTGAAGCTGGAATGAAATTGTGACAGGGAAAACCGGAGTACCCAGAGAAAAACCTGTCTCTGTCTGCCTCCGCTTTGTCCAGCACAAATCTCACATGGAGTGACCGGGATTTGAACCACGGTCCCAGCGATGAAGGGTGGCATGCTGCCATCTAAGCCACGGAGCCTCATTTGCACAGAATACTTAAGATTAATGGGATGTCTCGTTTATTCCAACTTGGCACTAAGCTACTTTAATCTATGTTTCAATCCCTGAGGAAGCGGCAAGTATTAAACCACTCATTCTTTATAGGCCAAGAGTTCCTCGAATTGAACAGAAGGAGAGCCACCAATTATTGTAAGAGTGACAGCCTGAATGGCAGCAGACGGCTAGGACAAGCTGAAATCTAGCTGGGTTTAGTCAGCTCTAGGCCCGCTTGTACAGTTCTCACCATAGCCAGACGACCAGACGCGCAAAAAACATTTCAATAGACAATACAGAGTTCCTAACAAGGAAGTACAGCATCGAGTCGGCTACTCACTATCGATACGTTTAAACATGTCCGGTAGACGACAGTACAGCTTGCAAACACTGCTCTTGCAGTAACCAGCACAAGAAACAAATCACTTCCATTCTCTTAGCGCAAACAGAATTTTAAGAATACTGACCTACGCAATGCACTTTAGTTTAACCTCTTTGCTGTACACAAGTTGTTGACTCTTTTGTTGTGCAGGGGGCGTGGTGGCGCAGCGGTCAAACTGTCTGCCTCTCACCAAGGTGGACCAGGTTCGATTCCCGGTCAATGCATGTGAGATTTTCGAAGTGAAATGCTAAGTCCTGTGATTCGGATTCCACGTAAAATGGAGGTCCCGTCACGAGATTAACGCTCACGTTCAACTAGAAGCTTCCTTCATTTTGTTGTGTGATTATTATTGATTAGTTTTCGGTACCCGCGGTTGGTTCCTCTGTTTAAGGGCTGCGACAAGGCGGTCATGTATCCACGTGTACTTTGGGTGTGTGTAGAATCTGTCTGATAACCGGTGTTAATTGTGGTGGCTGTTTTAGTATGTGTTACCTGTTTATAATCAAAGTAAGGACTGCGGACAATAATTTCAAGTACTGTAGTTCCTACTTTAGCTACCAAATGTTACTGTCCACAACACCTAGCTTGCGGACTTAGCTACTAGATGGCATCGCAGTCAGCACTCGGCGGCAAACGTTGGAAATAATATAGCATTATCAATTCTAACCTACAAATCTTGGCCTAACACAATTGTAGTTAATGGAAGGTTATTTTTCATGCCATAAATCTATTACATGGGACCGCCGGCTTTACTTCCCCTCCGATGGAAGGCCCTGAAGCATTTTTAACGCTCTTAAAAAATCCGACTTCAGCCGGGTTTGAACCTGCGACCTTGGGCATAGAAGCTCAGCATGCTACCAACTACGCCACCGATGCTGCTCGTACCCGACGTTGACGGGCTAAAGGATAGCAGTTATGAAGGATTCTGTCTGCCTTTCTCTCTCTCTCTCTTCTCCTGGCCCCCACCCCAGTGCTCCAGGGACTCACGTCTAGGGGGATGTGGGTTGGCAACTAATTGTAGTCCTGGTCAGAGATGTAACGGGGTACACTCAGCCTCGTGAGGTATATCTAGGTTCGAATCCTACCTCAGCCACCCGGGAATTCCCACTTGTACTCCAGGCAAATGACGGGAAGGTACCTAACTTAAGGCTACGGGCACTTCCTACCCAAATCCTACCGCAATTACAAATACACACACTAGCACAGACATCACAGTGACACAGGTTATCATATAAATTCTACACACACCTAAGTACACGAGGCAAAATGACCACGATGTCACAAAGCCCCTAAAAAAGAATCAACATCAACACATCTGCCCTCGCCTCGCCACTACCGTGTACAGTAGCCTACTTCTTCCTATTCACGCTTCATCTATATTTTCTTTGATGCGAAGCGCATCTCTATTCCTGCATACCACAGGTCCGGGTTCGATTCCCGGCTCTAACAAGGAAAGAAATGTAATTCTGATCTGGGGGCTGGGGAACAGGGCACTCTCAGCCTCGTGAGGGAAAACTGAGATGAAGTGGGTGAGATTCTTACCTCAGCTTTTCTAGAAATGATTTTCCATGGTTTTCGCAATTCTATTACAAACGGGTGCGGGGACGGTACTTAATGAACCCGCGAGGAATGGCGCAAGGGTATTATTGACCCGAGGTTTAAATAATGGTCTATATTTTCGTTTTGGTCAGCCCTTATTTCCTGTCGCTCACTGTACCTTCCTTCCTATTCTTGAACTTCAACCTAAAAATGAAACCTGTCCATAGCTTTTTGAACACTGAAGTTATTTCTATATTATTTACGGTTGGGTCAGATTTACCCATGGCGCCAGTCCTCGCGTGGCAATTTTTGGCTTACGTTAGTCGGGACAATCTGTAAAAAAATAAGATGACTGCTTTGCTGCCACTATCAAGCTTCTATGCCCCAGATTGCGGATTTTTAAGAGCGTTAAAATCCCTCAGTATGCCCTCCTTCGGATGGGAAGTAAAGCCGGCAGTCCCATGTCATAGATTTAAGGCGTGATAAAGAACCTTCCACTAATTACACCCTGTGTGAAGCTAAATTATAGGTTAAGATTTGACTAAAGCTGTTAGTTCCAACGTTCGTCACCAGGAGCCGCATGCGGTGGCCTCTAGTAACCAAGATCAGAACTAGTTGTTCGTTGGCGGTTGACGGTGGCGTTTGGTAGCAAAAGTTGGACAGATTCCACACACAACCCAAAGTACACGGGGCTACATGACCGCGTTGTCGCAGCCCCTAAACTGAGGAACCAACCAACCATACTGTTACGAAAATTATTGCCATTTTGCTGCATGTTAAATTTGAAAAATATAAATAAACCTCATTTTATATTTGTAATAGTTCATAGGAAGACACCAGGTGTAAAATTACTGCATTAAAATCCGTACGACCACGACAAAAAGGGAGTGACACATTATGGGTCAAAATGACCCGGCGCCAGTCCTCGTGTTATATATTTTCACGCCAATTCTCAAGGGTTAAGGTCTCGATTGTCTCCTATAGAAATTCTAGCTCCTATTACAAATACACACTCTAGTACCGCCATCACAATGACACAGGTTATCGGACAGGTTACACAAGTGCATGGGGCTACAAGGCCACGATGTGCTATTGGAAAAGCACGGAGTACTGAAGCTTAATCTTGCTGTTCCCTCTATGAATATATTAGCTGCTATCGAGACGAATCACTTTCAGTCAACACCTACGTTATTCACCATATCTTGTTCATCAACCTCTCGAAGTGAAAAATATGCATAATTAATTCAGAATCTGTGGGTTGACAGCTTCAAAGAATTTGGATATCTTCCAAGATGGCCAGCGAGGAATCATAAGTTAATATGAAGTCTTCCGATCCAGTGAACTGCATACTTGAGTAGATTGCATCGACAAGTAACCTTGAGTAGAATACATTACATTACAGTATCGATAGCAGTAACTACGCTTGCTAACGCGCAGCGCTAAGCCAAGGGAACAAGCTACAGTATCAGTGTACTCGGTAGTCATGGGTTCGAACCTTATTGTCGACCGACAGCAATGGCTACGCTCGCTAAAGCGCAGCGTTAGGTCATGGGGTCAAGCTCTCTGCTGACTCGGTAGACGCGTGTGTTCGAACCCCACCATAGGCCGTCCTTGAAATGGTTTTCCATGGTTTCCCCATTTTCAACACCAGGCAAATGCTGGGACGGTACCTTCTGACAGGCCACGGCCGCTTCCTTCCACATCCTTGCCCATTTTCATTCATCTTCATCCATTCCATCTCTCATCCAGATGCGCAGGTCAACCACGGGCGTCGACTAGAAAGACCTGCACTCGGTCTCTCAGGAGGCCACACGTCCAAAAGCCTTATTGTCGGCCACGCTTGAAATGGTTTCCCGTGGAATGGACATCGTGCTCATTTCAGACCCATGTAGTTGGGTGTTTGGAGAATTAAGTTATTAATTATTCCTGTTTAAAAAGGCCGAACAGCGATGTCATTTCCCCCTTGGAGAATTTGTCTGATAACCTGTGTTATTGTATTTGATATTTCAACTTTTCAGTCAATCAACACAACGTGATCCCAATTACTGGAACATGCGAGTAATAGTTAATAAACATACAAGACTTTGAAGGCTTGTAGGGGCAACCAAGACGCTTACGTTTAGCATACGAATTTAAAAACTACCACAACACACATTCACAGCTTCTACATATTCGTCGCTCTATCCTACTCCTACTCTTGTCGTCTGCGACATCATGGTCATGTAGTACCGTGTACTTGCTTGCCACGGTGGGTGAGTGGTTAACGTGTCGGACTACAAACCCCAAGCTTGCAGGTTCGCCCCTGGCCGTGGTAAGTGATTTTTGAAAGGCGACAAAAATCACGACATGGATGTCATACGTTGTTGGCATTTTAAAGAACCCATTTGAATTCAGTAGGCCGAGTTCAATGGCAAAGTTCCAACGTTCACCACTAAGTATCATTGATATCTGGTGGCGAAAGTTGGAACTACTTGAAATTTAACGGAACTTGTAGCTCACCCTAATAAGGGTGTCCGCTGGAAGCAGCTACAGACTCAGGCGAGCCGAACATGTCCTCGGACACTCCCGGCACTAAAAGCCTCACGACAAATAAATAAATAAATAAATAAATAAATAAATAAATAAATAAATAAATAAATGGCAAAATTAATCTCGTAATTTTCCGCCAACACAAAGTTCCTCCATTCTCTACTAGAAAGCGCTGTAGTGTCAAGGAGCTTAGATATCTAACCTCCTTGACTTTCATAGCGTTCAAAGGATCGATGAAATTCGACATGCAAGCTGCCCTCTGGGTGTCAATTAACAAAGCTTGCACCCGGCACCCATGGCCATACGATAAAAGAAAAAACCGTGTACTTGCGTGTGTATAGAAGTAATCTGATAACCTGTGTCACTGATATGTCTGTATTATTGTGTGCATTTGTAAGTCAGGTGACTATAAGGAAGAAAGCAGCCGATGCCTTAAGGTTTTCCTTTCTTAAACAGTAAGTGGGCGTGATACCACATTTCTTTCCTTATGTTTCTTTTTGACGTGAAGACGTCAAAAAAATCGTTGGAATACAGTGACGTTCGTGAAACGGTGTTACAGTGAAAAGTGATGATATCGTTTTATCTCTCTTCTGCTGCAACGCTCTCGCTCTCTCTTCTGTTGCTGCGCTCGAGTGTTGCTACTGTTGATTTTGGATGTCACGGGTGAACCTCTGAATGGATTTTGATGCGGTTTTCACCATTCTGTAAAGGATATCTCGAGGAAGATTTCTGTACAAAATAATTTATTTATGAGTGTAAGAATTGATCAGCATGGAAATTTCTACCAAAACGTCCGCGAGAGCATATCTCTATCTACAAAACATCGCCAACTACAGTATAAGTGTTTCTACGTATTTATTTAGACTATTCCAACAATCTCCATTCAAATTCCGAGGCGATAGTTTACGAGCTAGCTAGGGACGAGTCTATCACCCCAGTTACAACCTACAGAGGTGGCCAAATTATTAGACTAAAGGTCTGAAAATGCATTATTCAATTTTGCTGAGTACACATTTATTTGCTTTTCTATGGGAACTGACACTGGGGTTGTTACAATGATATAGGGACATTTGCATAATGTTTTTAGGATTTTCTGTCTCATAGTTTGGCAAAACTGTTACAATTTATTGTCAGCTGTCTCAATGAACTATTTATTTCTGTGCACATGATATTGGTTGTTTGAAATTTACTAAGAATTTAGTGATTGTTTATTTACTATCTTCACTTAATTCCTTCAGCAGAGCTCTGGTGCTTTATGCTGACATATTTAAACCTATATTTGCGACGTGATTAGAAGGCAGTGCATAACATCGAACTATCAAGGACATTTTATGTTTATGGGAAGAAAAGTGTTATGTCCCCAAGGAAAATTGGGATACCAAGGACATTGCTTGCTGAAAGATACTGCGCACAACAGGAGATAGCTACAAGACTTAATATTGCACAGAAATCAGTAGGTAGAATTAATAAAATAGAAGAAAACTGGGAGGTTTACCAGTCACAACGAAAAGAAAAATGTGGTAGGAAAAGTAAATTAAGCCCTAGGGGTGTGCGAAAACTGACGTCAATTTCACGAAACCATCGCTCAGCTACTAGCAATGAAGTAAGAAATAATTTGAAGAGTAGTGAGTGCCATAGATGTATCTGCAAGAACTGTAAGAAGAACATTGAACAATAGTGGATTAAAATCTAGACGACCCAGAAGAAGAGCATAGATCACTCCAGTTTTGGCAAAAAAAAAAAAGAGAGATTGGAAAGGGCAAAAGGCCTGCAAGATTGCTCTACAGGCGACTGGAAGGTACACGTAACATCAAAATAATAGGTTTACAAACATTAACTACTCTTATCATAGATTTAACAATGTTCTCTGGAAACTTATAAAAATTGTTGTTATTATTGTTCCTTTATTGAATGTAATAATGCCGCCAATGCACTACTAAAATGAAAATTTTACCCTAGGTTTGCTTCAGTGATGAATCTGTATTTGAAGTAAGTGAAGAAACGAGTCAGTACGTTCGTATGAGGCCAGAAGAAGAGTTTTATCACCAGTGCATACAACAGACAGTAAATTATCCAATATAAGTTATGGTCTGGAGTATGATGTCTGTGTATGGAACCGGAAGATTATATATTGTAAAGGGTACCATGAAGCTGGACCAATATATAAAAGACCCTGAGAAGCGTCTCGTACCTCAGATAAGAGATTGGATTGGGGAAAATCCTTGCGTCTTTATGCATGATGGTGCACCCTGTCATGCGGCCAAGAAAGTGGCTCAATTCCTCAGGGATAAAAATATTTCTGTGCTTCCGTGACCCAGAACTTGCCTGGACATGAACCTCATTGAAAATTTGTGGGCTATTGTCAAGACGAAAATCAAGAAAACCACTTTTACAACAAAAATTGGGCTGATTGAAACTTTGGTACGGAATTGGCACCATGGCAATGACATCAAAAACAATTGCCAAACACTAATTGAAAGTATGCCCAAAAGGATGAAAATGCTTATTTCCAACAAAGGAATGCATACAAAGTATTGAGGCACATGCATGTTTGATTTTCATTTGTATGAATTGCCAGGAAAATTAAATATGTCATTTTTCAAGCTTTAGTCTAATAATTTGGCCACCTCTGTAGCTAGCGGGCGAACATATGAAGCTGAAATTTCGCAAGAGCGACAGTTGAAACAAATCAGTACGAAGATACGTTGTCACGCTCAAATATCGTTGCACACACCCAATATTTTTTTCTTTATGATGTCGAATTGGCAGGTGAACAGCTAAACGAAGTAGATGGCTTCTGTAACTTGGGAAGCAAAATAACCAGTGATCGACGTAGCAAAGAGGATATAAAAAGTAAGTTAGCACAGGCAAGGAAAGCATTTTACAGAAAAGGAATCTGTTGACATCGAATATAGATTTAGATATAAAAAAAAAGTCAACCCCTGGCACTATCCAGCCCATGACGGGCTAAGGCCGACCAAGCGACCGCTGCCCAGCCATTTGGCCTGCAGATATTGGGGTGACGCGTGATCAGCGCGTCGGGTCCCCTCGGCCGTTAATCTTGGTATTCGTGATCGGGGCGTTGTCTCACTGTCAGACAGCTACTCAATTGTCCTCACGAGGCTGAGTGCACCCCGTTCCAACCCTCACGTCAGTTTCAAAATCCCTGACGGAGCCGGGGATCGAACCCGGGGCCTCCGGGCGAGAGACAGGCGCGCTACCCCAACGCCACGGGGCCGGTGATTTAGATATTAGGAAGTCATTTTTGAAAGCCTTTGTCTGGAGCGTGGCGCTCTATGGAAGTGAAACTTGGACTATTGGTGCAGCAGAAAAGAAGAGAATTGAGGCGTTTGAAATGTGGGTGTTACAGGAGAATGATGAAGATCAGATCAGTAGGTAGGGTTACGAATGCAGAGGTATTAAGACGAGTGGGAGAGGAGAGATGTTCCTGGCAATTGCTAATGAAGAGAAGGGATAGGTTGGTAGGATACATTAGACACCCAGGAATAGCAAACTTAGTTATGGAAGGAAGGGTCGAGGACAAGAACTGTTAGAATATGTTAGAGAGATTGCCTCGGATGTAGGGTGTGGTAGCTATGTAGAGATGCAACGATTAGCTTAGGACAGGGAAGTATGGAGTGCTGCATCAAACCAGTCGATAGACTGAAGACTCAAACAACAACAACGTACTTGTTGGTTTTTCTTTGTACATGAAGACGTCACCACTGGAGATGAAATTCCCCATGACCCGGTCCGGAATCGAACCCAGGATCCTTCGGGCAAAGCCTAGCACGCTAACCTATTAGCCACGGATCCGGACAAAAGTTAGGAACCATCACAACATTTGCCTTGAGTAGTTGCAAACCACGGAAAGTACCTTCCAAAATGATTGAGGTGGGAATCGATCCAGCCTCTTCTCAGTATTTTCTCACGAGAGACGGATTCGGTGGCGTAGTTGGTAGCATGCTGAGCTTCTATGCCCAAGATCGCGGATTCAAACCCGGCCGAAGTCGTCGGAGTTAAAAATTCCCCAGTATGCCTTCCTTCAGTGGGGAAGTAAAGCCGCCGACAGTCCCATGGCATGAAAAAGAACTACTGTAATTACACTTGTGGAAGCTAAAATTTGTAGATTAGTTTGATAACGCGCTATTAGTTCCAACGTTCGCCACAGGGTGCTGACTGCTATGGCATTTAATAGCCAAGTCCGCAGCTAGGTGTCGTGGATGGTAGCATTTGGAACTACGTGAAAAAATTAATCGTCTGCAGTCCTTCTACATGAATTACAGATAACACACACTAATGCAGCCATCGCAATTAACACCGGTTATCAGACAGATTCTACAAACACCCAAAGTACACGGGGCTACATGAACGCGTTGTCGCAGCCCCTAAACTAAGGAACCAACCAATCAACGTAGGGTACTGAAAACTAAACAATAATCACACAACAAAATGAAGAAAAGAAGCTTGTAGTTTAACGTGAGCGTTAATCTCGTGATCATGAGCCACGGTACCTCTATTTTACGTGGAATCCGAACCACAGGATATAGCATTTCACTTCGAAAACCTCACATGCATTGACCGGAAATCGAACCTGGTCCACCTTGGTGAGAGGCAAACAGCTTGACCGCTGTGGTCCTTTTGTTTTCCATTTGTTCTTATAGTCTGTAATTAGTTCTAGTTCTAGTTTATCTTACATTCTCATCATTCATTAATGCACTCAAACCTAGATATTAGGCCCCTTAAAACAGCAATTATCATCATCATCATCATCAACTCGTCCTGGGAGTGATTTTCAGTGGTTTCCCACTTCTAATGCGGACAAATAACGGGATGGTTCATAACTTAATGCCACGGCCGCCTCCTAGCCAATCCTCATCTGAATTACTAATACACACAGTAATAGCCTACAGTCATCATGATAATACAGGTTACCAGACAAAATTACAAACACACATCCAAGTACACGGGGCTAAATGACCACTATGTCTAAGTCCCTCAAATGAGGTGGCTTCGGTGGTGTAGTTGATAGCATGCTGAGCATCTATGCCCAAGGTCACGGGTTCAAATCCTGCTAAAGTCGTCGGTTTTTTAAAGAGTGTTAACAATCCCTCATTATGTCTTCCTTAGGAGGGGAAGTAAAGCCGGCGATCCCATGTCATAGATTTATGGCAGGATAAAGAACCTTCCTCTAATTACACTTGTGTGAAGCCAAAGTTTAGATTTGACTAACGCTCTTAAGTACCAAAGTTCGTCGACAGGAGCAGACTGCTGTGGCATCAAGTAACCAAGTTCAGAACTAGCTGGTCGTTGACGGTGGCGTTTGTTAGCAAAAGTTGGAACTACTTGAAAATCGAATGTCTGCAATCCTTACTTGAATTAAAAACAGATAACACACACTAATAAAGCCATCACAATTAACACCGGTTATCAGACAGATTCTACACACACCCAAAGTACACGGGGCTACATGACCGCATTGTCGCAGCCCCTAAACTGACGAACCAACCAACCCCTCAAATGACACAACCACAATAGAATGGTAGGCGCTCCTCTGCTGTGTATGGCTGGCTTAACACACATTGTGTATTTCAAGAATTCAAAGTGTTTTCGAATCGAAACAAAGAAGATAAAACTAGGTTTATGGGGCAGATGACCTCATTGTTCTGCCCCTCAATGCAACAATAACTAACTAAACTGAGTTGGTAGATAATGACATTCCTGACTGTCCTAACATGACAGTCAATGGACGAATGTTTCTGGGAACACTATTGTTCTGCATGGAGGACGTTAATATGTCATTCTGTATGTCATAATCCTAACAAACCTTTGTTCTACTGATTTGTATCCGGTTTGGATCACATTTAGTAACTTACAGGCACTTATTAAGTTTGTGCTCCGAAAAAGTCATCACTCATTGAATACACTGGCAAACAAAAGGAAAAATAAGAAGTTACGTGACGAACTAAAGAGCCTACTTTTCTTAAAATTTAAGATTCATGCCAAAGATTAATCTACAGTATATGGATCTATCTAGAATAATGACGAAATTAAGTTGGTAATATCGAAATTTCTAATTAGTTCGAATACTGTATACCTGGCATAATTTAGCCTAATAGAGCACTACAGTTGGCAGCCCTGGTGACTGAATATATTTTTAGTTCCATCTCTTAAGGTACTGAATACAAAATTTGGTTGAAGTCCAATGGATAGCATGGACGTTACATGCAGTTAAACATTGGATCTAACAGCGCGCGTAAAATCATGCTGGCAACAATGTCATGGATGTACAGGTCAGATGTAATCTGAAATAATATGATCTATTGTTGCGCCAATTCTGAATGAAATCCATTAGTCAGTATAGAAGTTACAAGCATTCTAAAATTGGACCTGTCAGCAGGCTTAGAATCATGTTGGCAACACTGACGTATATTAGTTACTCCAAATTAATCTAGAATGCCAGGTACTATACGTGTACAAAGTGTAGAGCTATTGGCTTGCATACTTTCTGATATACAGTAAAAACTCGATTAACCATCATTGTCGGAACCGTGGTCGTGACGGTTGAGCGAATACAGGGTCTGTCATATAAAGTAAGAACGGTGAGCGGCGGCTTTGTTAACGGCTGCTCTAGTGGCCTTGGCCGGGCTTGTGGCGTGCCACGGCCCCTGCTGTAGTATTGAAAGTGCGCGCATAATACTTGCAATAAACGTGCAGGTGTTCAGTCGCCAGTCGGAACCTCAGATGATAACATGAGACAGTTATCATTAGTTATTGTTATTTAAGGGGCGGAACTACGAGGTCATCTGCCCATAAACAGTTATCATTACAACATCGTATTTTTGTATGTAAAATTTATTTTAAGTACGAGTCGGCTCGGCGGGTACGTGATTCAGTTGTTCAGCAGTTTCCTGATGAAGTGCCACCTTCACTAGCACTGATTCACATAATTGTAAATAAGCATAAAATTAAAATTCAGAAATATTACAGTGGCAGAACTTACTTGCGTCAGCCAGAATGTGGTTACCAGATACAATGTATGTATAACCCAGGAAGGACGACACTTCCAGCATCTTTTATAAGGTAATATTTCATACAGGATTGTACACACGCTTAAAGCAGGGGGCCGTGGCGGGCCACAAGCTCGGCCAAGGCCATCGCAGCACCGAATAACAAAACTGCCGTTTGCCTTTCTTACTTTATATGAAAGACCCTGTAGACGGATAACGGAAACACTGTATTATTCCTCCAAAACATGACCTCAATCAATTATATTATAGACAGATATCACTCTCACAGTAATATATTTCGGAGCGAAAAGAAATTAAACACGATTGCAATAGCAAATAAAACTATTTATTGCATGATAGAAACATCCGTACAGTAGCTACAAATGTGGTAAAATAATGTACAGTACAGTAATATAAACTTACAGGTGAAATAGTTCATGCAGCTTGAAATGGCGGGCTGGTACACTCACTTCCCACTAAAATAGAGTAAGTAAACAAATCGAACGCGTCACTGCACCTTAAATCACTTTGTTATTGCAGTATTATTATGCTATTACAGCACTGACGGTTAACAGAAACTGACGGTTAAAAGAGTGACGGTTAAACGAAGTTTTACTGTATTGATATTAGGGTAACAAATATAGAGACAGCATTTAATAACAGTTGGCAGTCCTGGTTGCTCTTAAGAATACGCAGTCATATCTGTTATGGAACACATAGCACATACGAAATTTGGTTGAAATCCATTTGATAGTATAGATGTTACATGTATTGGTGTGCATTATCTGTGATTCAGGTAGAAGGACTGCAGACGATTATTTTTTTCAAGTAGTTCCAAATGCTACCATCCACGATACCTAGCAGTGGACTTGGCTACTAAATGCCATCGCAGTCATCAGCCGGTGGCAAACGTTGGAACTACGAGAGCGTTATCAAACTAACCTACACATTTTAGCTTCCATAAGTGTAATTTGTTCTTTTTCATGCCATGGGACCGCCAGCTTTACTTCCCCTCCGAAGGAAGGCATACTGAGGACTTCTTAATTCCGACGACTTCGGCCGGGTTTGAACCTGCGATCTTGGGCATAGAAGCTCAGCATGCTACCAACTAAACAAACTGCTGAAAAAGCGCAATTGAAATTTGAGCTCCATGTTAGATATTATGGAAGGTATGAATGTGAGCTATTTCAAAATTTCACACGTATACATAATATATCAGTTTAATTTCTAGGAGGTCATACATGGCAGTGTTGCCAAAATGATTATAAGCCTGCTGAAAGGTCCAATTTTTAAATGCATATAACTTCTACACTATCAATTGGAATTCAACCAAATTTTGTATGTGCTTTGTGTCCACAAACAGATATGACTGAACGTATTCTTAACAGCCACCAGGGCTGCCAATGTTAATAAATGCTCTCAATTTCTTTTATCCAAATACCAATATATCAGAAAGTATGCAAGCCGACAGCTTTAAACTATGCACACGTATAGTACCTGACATTCTATATTAATTTGGAGTAACTTATATACGTCAGTGATACCAACATGATTCTCCCGAACTAAAAAAGTATACCTTAAAATGGCATTCCATTAATAAAAAAAAGCGAATCGGCCATTATGGTGATTTTTAATTCAGCTGTTGGAATCACACGAGAATAAGCCATTCATGAACCTGAAACATTTTCATTGTTGGTTAGTGGTTTTACAAATACCACTTCACTATCTCAAGTATTCCTCCGGAAAATCAAATTCAACATTTATTTATTTATTTATTTATTTATTTATTTATTTATTCATTTATTGCCACAACAGGGCAGTGCCCCAATTGCAGTAGCAAACAATTGTATACACACATATAATACATGAAAATACATTAAAATACAAAATAAATAGAGTATTATGCAACGAGCCTATAACGGCAATAATTAAGACACGAGTATCTTTATAAAATGAGCGTATGCGAGTTTTATAATTTCCATACGAGTGTCTTAATTACCATTATAGGTGAGTTGCATACGACTGTTTATGTTTGACGATAATTATTATAACTATTTTATGTTCGGACATAAATATTCATAAATATCTGTCGAGATTTCGCCAGTTTTATGTACTGAACAGAGCGCATGGGACGCACTGAATACCTTGTATTTGACCATGGCCTCCTCGATTGCCCCACTATGACACTAGACCAGGCAGTGCAATTTAAATTAGAAGGCCTTGGAACTCAACACAGGTGCGTTGCTATCCTCACCTAATTGGTCAAACAATTGTGTCTTGATCTCTGATTGGTGGGAGAAACTGCTTCATAATGAAAAATAGTGTTATAATGACCATCATTATGATACAGTTTTCTGACATATAATAGTCAGGGTCGGACATAATAGTACATTATGCAACGAGCCTATAATGGCTATAATTAAGACACGAGTATTTTTTATAAAACGAGCGTATGCGAGTTTTATAATTTCCGTACGAGTGTCTTAATTACTATTATAGGCGAGTTGCATACGACTGTTTATGTTCGACGATAATTATTATTACTATTTTATGTTCGAACATAAATATTCATAAATATCTCTTCAGTCACTAGAATGTTGTGATCGGGTGATGCGAGGGGGAGTATATCTCTGATTTCCAAGCTCTCTGGACAACCGACGCATGCGCTCTGTGTGCTTCAATGCCATATGTTCAGATTGTGCTCCAGTATTCAGTAAAACTGTCACCAAAGTCGTTTCAAAACCACGCGCTGTGTAGAAATTGGTTTGGGGGATATTAAGGTACAGTGCTATTTCTTGTCTCATATTCACCAGTTTATTTACGCGAACATTCGGTAATTTATATAGACATGTTGGATTTTGAGCGCTTGCGCGAAGGTATCCTTATCTAATTGGTCACACAACTGTTTCTTGAGCTCTGATTGGTGGGAGAAACTGTTTCATAATGAAAAATAGTGTTATAATGAGCCTCATTATGATACAGTTTTCTGACACATAATAGTTAGGGTCGAACATAAAATACATTAGAATAGTAAATAAAAATTGAAAAAAAAATGAAAGTTAAAAAATTAAAATTAAAACTCAAAATTTAAAAAAGAAATTGTTAACAAGGAATATACACAAGTTCAATAATAGTCGCAAGAAAATGAAGCATGATTTTTAATATTTGGCCACATAATGTAAAACTAAATTCATATTTTTAGGTACTAATACAATAGCAATGCAAGATGGTAAGAAGTGAAACCTAACACTAATAGCAGCTAAATTTCATATCTATGTTAAATCACCCTCTACCTCGTATGATAATTTCCAGCCATTTGCTTTTCCCAGCAGCTGTTTTCCAAATTAAACAATTACATTACCAGATAGAGTTGGTAGATAATGTCATTCCAAACTGTCATAACACAGAGTGGAACTATTGTTCTCACTTGGCCACCAGATTTCGTTAAATTGAGAGATGACGTAGAGCAGCGACATGCCATTCTGTTTGTCATAACGAACCTTTGTTCTATTGATTTGTGTCTGAGTAGGGCGGGTAGGTAGGTCACATCTGCATGTCACGTGACTTTGGGTGTGCACACTTAAGGTGGATCCACTTGGACGTCCTGGTGGGTTAAAAGAAGAAAACAAAACAACAATTTTATTCGTACATTCATACAAGTTGAATAATGATATGGTATGAAATTTTAATTGGTCCTCAGAATGATGGGAGTCTTCATCGAGACGATCAATTAAAGGATACACTTATATGCATGCTATATAATTAGCCGTCTTTTGGCTGCCTTATTTAAAAGAAACAAATAATAGGGTCTCAAATATTTGCTTACTTGTCTGCTATAACATCTGACTTCCTGACTTCACTACTTTATGGACACAATCAGGGTATCTGCAGATTTGCAATACTTCTATAACAGCTTAAAACAAATCAAATTTCTGAAACTTATGTAAAAGTTTAATTTAGTTGCTATTTATCCAGTGTTGTCTCCAATAAAAAGATTGATTTTTAGTCGTCAACCTAGTGTTGTATGAGGCAAAAATGTTTACCATATTACTTATACGTATTAACTTGTTTACTACAAAACGAACATGGCGGCCAAGCGAAGTTGAAACTCACTCATCGACACTAATGAAGACATTTCATTACAAGTTATCTTATTTTCTTGAAATTGATATGACTGATTCCAAGAATATAAACTAGTGGATTTTTGCCAAAAAAGAAAAATTAAATACATTTTAAATACATCTTTTTCAAAGATTAATCACAAAAATAAAGTGCATTTTTAGGACGCGATATCTTTGCTCTTTTTCAACTTAATTGAGCCATTGTTGTTGCAAATTGATCTGCTGTATGTTCAGAATGTTGTATAGCAGAATCGATTTTGTATCATTGATTGAGGCAAATATATTAGCATTGTTTTACAATTTACGTTATTTTGATTGAAAAAATAAATTAATTGTGGGGGGCGCGACCCCTAATTTCAATTTAACAGCTTCATTCTGCTTTACAACATAGCTGCATAATTTGTCTATATTTTAGTTTTTAAATGAAACTAATATCTGCATTCTATGTGGACATTTTAACTGCCCAAGTCAAGACAAATATTGAAAAAATGAAGTGAGAGAAATCGTAACTTCAAGTTGAGTTACACATTTAGAGTAAAGAGTCTTACTATTCAACTCCTAAATACTGCCTTTTCTTTGGATTTTAGGTCAATCTTCTGCATTCTCCAACCCGAGAGTATCTCCTACATTGTTTTAGTTCTGGAGTAGACCGTCTCAAAGCCAGATTAGTGTGTGCTTTATCTGCAGCACCTATGCGTCAAAGTGACAGCTGCGTGCACACCGATCATTAAAGTGAATATAAATGAGCTAAACAACAATAAAACTAGTATAAACTATATATTTTTGGAAACTAGGAAGGACATACTATCGAATAAGACAATATAAAAAGTTAATTTTCATGAAAATTACTACCGTAATGGAAGGGTCGATGAGTACCTTATAAACTTTTCTCGCGGTTTAACCATCCCAACGCAATGAAACTTGGTACAGCAATTGTTTTTTTTTTTTAATATTCTTTATTTTTTATTTTGAGTTCTAATTTTTAATTTATTTATTTTTATTTTTCATTTTTTATTTCGTTTTATTTTATTTAGTAGCAACACTGTGTTACAGCAGATGAAAGTGAACTGCTGATGTTTGCCAGAGATGGTCGATGGCTAGATTATATGGTGTCGGAATGCGGCTAATGGGAGACGTGGTGAAAGGTCGACCGCCTTACTTCAACAATGGTTGAGTGGGTGGGTGGTTGGTTGGGGCGGGGCCCCCATCTTCCACTGAGAGCAGGTCACGAACACTCTTTTGGCAACGTGATTAGGTCAATAAGACCGGTATGAGTAATGGCGAACTCAGCAAGAGAATGAATCTGATTGTGTAAGTGCTTGTATTATTATAATAACATATACACCATCGTACCGCCTAAACTCTGCACCATTATACTGCAAGTGCCCTCACAGCAGTTAACCATCTGTTTCCCCGTATGCAATCCTATGGCTTTGAAAACAGCAGATAATATGCTAGGCCTATAGGCATAACAACAAAACACTGCTATTCCAAAAAGATGGTATATTGGCTTTCACGGCCGGTGAATTAAAACTCAGCAATTCTTCTAGGTTTGTGCCGTTCTTGTGTGGGGTTTCGCCTAGGACACCACGCTGGCTCATCGGCGGGCTCTTGGTGTCCCCGCCCGGACCCCCACAGAAGTAACGAACTGCGCGCTACCTCCCTTTATATAGAGTGCAACTGCACTACTTGACTGCGAGAACTAGAAGCTCAAGAAGCATTAACCTCCCTATGAAGGCTTCCAAAAAGATGGTATATTGGCTTTCACGGCCGGTGAATTAAAACTCAGCAATTCTTCTAGGTTTGTGCCGTGTCTTGTGTGGGGTTTCGCCTCGGACACCATGCTGGCTCATCGGCGGGCTCTTGGTGTCCCCGCCCAGACCCCCACAGAAGTAACGAACTGCACGCTACCTTCCTTTATATAGAGTGAAACTGCACTACTTTACTGCGAGAACTAGAAGCTCAAGCAGCATTAACCTCCCTATGAAGGCTTCCAAAAAGATGGTATATTGGCTTTCACGGCCGGTGAATTAAAACTCAGCAATTCTTCTAGGTTTGTGCCGTGTCTTGTGTGGGGTTTCGCCTAGGACACCACGCTGGCTCATCGGCGGGCTCTTGGTGTCCCCGCCCGGACCCCCACAGAAGTAACGAACTGCGCGCTACCTCCCTTTATATAGAGTGCAACTGCACTACTTGACTGCGAGAACTAGAAGCTCAAGAAGCATTAACCTCCTTATGAAGGCTTCCAAAAAGATGGTATATTGGCTTTCACGGCCGATGAATTAAAACTCAGCAATTCTTCTCGGTTTGTGCCGTGTCTTGTGTGGGGTTTCGCCTCGGACACCATGCTGGCTCATCGGCGGGCTCTTGGTGTCCCCGCCCAGACCCCCACAGAAGTAACGAACTGCACGCTACCTCCCTTTATATAGAGTGAAACTGCACTACTTTACTGCGAGAACTAGAAGCTCAAGCAGCATTAACCTCCCTATGAAGGCTTCCAAAAAGATGGTATATTGGCTTTCACGGCCGGTGAATTAAAACTCAGCAATTATTCTAGGTTTGTGCCGTGTCTTGTGTGGGGGTTTCGCCTAGGACACCAAGCTGACTCATCGGCGGGCTCTTGGTGTCCTAGGTGAAACCCCGCATAAGACACGGCACAAACCTAGAAGAATTGCCGAGTTTTACTGCTATTCCACCTCACCAAAACTATTGTATTGTTATTGTTTTAAGGGGCGGAACAGTAAGGTCATCTGCTCTTTACCAATAATATATATTCTGAGATTAACGATTGGAATCCATATATGTTTCAGAATGCATCACTCCTTCTTTAGCAGAAAGCCAACAAAATACAGACAATACAACTACTGAAATTTAAAAATTCATAACAGACTACGTATAGACTTTTAAAACAACAAAAAATAAAAACAATAAATAAAAACTTGAGTGAAGAAACAGCCAACAAATATGATCCTAAAAAAATATAAAGAGATTCGGAAATGCAATATAAAACAAGTATTTCCTTGACGAACTAAAGAGCCGACTTTTCTTAAAAATTAAGATTCATGCCAATGATTAATCTATATAGATCTATCTAGACTAATGACGAGGCTGGCTGCGTGGCTCAGCGGTAACGTTCTCGCTTGCTAAGTCCAAGGTTGCAGGATCGAATCCTGGTGCAGTCTGTTGGCATTTGAGGATGCGCAAATGCGAGGGAGCCGTGTCAATAGATTTACTGGCACGTTGAAAATCCCCTTCGGAGCAAAATTCTGGCATCCAGGCTTATCTAAAAGCGGCAGTAGTTAAAAGAGACGTAAAACTAACAACATTATTATCATTATTACTACTAATGACGAAATTAAGTTGGTAATACTGACATTTTTAATTAGTTCGAAATATACCTGAAATACTGTAGCCTATTATTATAGGGCCCGATTTCTTAGGTTTTTTCCTGGCTATGTAATTCACAAATTTCAACGCTTATGTTCGTCTCACACTTCCTGAAGCAGAATATGTGAATTTCATTCGACATTTTAAAAAAAACTAAATGAGGGGTTGACACCTAAAATAACCTAAATAGCTGTTTTGCCTTTTTCCCCATTGAAATGCATCGTAAAATTATTTCCACCGCGATTACAAGCAGTGGGACGGAGATAGTTCAGGTTACAACCGTCAAATACAGTACGATCATGATGATAATACAGTGGAACGTGGCTAATTCAAACTTCCATAATTCGAAATCTTCTTTAATTCGAATTTTTCTCTTGGTCCCTAGCATGTTATATACAATCAATGCTAAATAATCGTGGTTAATTCGAATTATATTTTGGATAATTCGAAGTTTTTAGTGTAAAAAGCCGATCGGAAGCCAAACAGTTGGGACAGTTGGGTCAGTTCCCGAAAAACAGTTCCCAGTGCAGCCCAGGCAACAAACCACATCACAGAACTTACGCCGTTTGTTTAATGTAGAAATGACGTAAGTAGTTCTGTCTTCCGTTTCTTAAATTTGTTAAGATTCTTTTGTGATGGCTGAGAGACTTAATTGAAGGAAACAGGTAAAAATCTTAAACTATTTTGAAAAACAGTAGATTTCTCTAAGACTAACTTGATTGCTGGATTACTACTGTCGTTAAATAGGTGAATAGTACATTTTGGTTTTATTTTTCATTTGAAACTTTTGAGATTATTCACGATACAGTCTTTATAAAGTACGGTTGTCTGTTAATCTGCTTTGTTGAACGTAAATCATTATGTAAACATAATACAATATATATTCTCTACCCTTTTCAAAGAATTTTCTTAATTCGAATTTTTGGATAATTCGAATTTTTTTACTGGTCCCTTGAGGTTCGAATTATCCAAGTTCCACTGTATTAATTGTTGTTTTAAGGGGCCAAAAAACCTAGATTATCGGCCCCTAATGGTTTAGGTGATAGTGAAAGATAGGATGAGAATGAAAACTATAACTAATACTAACTGCAGACTTACATACTAGAAGAAGAAATGGTAAACAAATAAAGGATAAGGCAAATAAAGGACAGGAAGAAATGAAATGCCCTCAACCCTCAATGAATGAGGATTGAGGGACTTGGAAGGAAGGGGAGCCATGAAAGGCAGATCGGAAAGGGAAGGAGGAGAGGGACCGCCCCAACGTCAGTGGAAAAGGGGAAAATACGGACTCAGCTCAGGAATCCCTCTGGATCGCCAACTCCCGAACTCACCAGCCGTGAGCCCTTGAGGGTATAGCAATATCCAGTGTGCAGAAATAAGTTCAGAAATAAGGAAAACTGAAAAGTATTGCTGCCTGTATTGATCCTGGAAGAAAAAAACTAAAATAACCCATTTTTAGAATACAAGAAACCTAAAGTGAAGGTTTAAGCTACCTAAAAATCCGGGCCCTACTAATATAGCACCATAGTTGGCACCCCTGGTGACTGAATACATTCTTAGTTCCATCTCTTAAGGTACAGATTACACACAATCGATAAATCGATTAGTATTGATTTATTTCGATTAATCGAATGTCACTTATCACCAGCCCTAATCAAAACTTCGAGTAATCGGAGTTCAGGAAATCGATATTTGGCTGCATAACTAGAGGAGGAGATGCCTCCTCCCCATAAGCACACTAAATTTCAAAGACGCCATTGATGAAGTGAAAGATTGGATCGTGGATATTATAATTGGCAAGGAATAGAGTGGTGAAATATTACGGGGCCTGCCTCACGCTCCATGCCCAGGAAGAATAGAGCCAGTTCAAGTGCGGAACGCGAGTTCTTATCATCTGCCACACATCGCCCGCGACTCTTATTAAACCATATCATACACTACTTGCTACTGAACTTGTAACCATGGCAACCATGGCAAGGTCATTGACTCCCTTCAGCCTTGAACTGACTGACTGACTGACAAACTGTGGGAGGAAATAGAAAACTACCGTCAGCTCTACCGATTATCACACATAATAATTTGTGAAAATTGATATGATTCTTTATCTTGACACAAAGAAGCTAGCAATGCCAACCATTTCTCCTTCAAAGGAGCTATCATGGTCACATGTAGAGGAAGCCAGCGAACAATACATCAATTTTGTGCAAAGATAGCGGATACAACATCCGCCTTGAGAAGGGGTAAGGTTTAATTTCTTCCTCCATGTGTAACAGTCCAATCACAACTGGGAAGAAGTTACTCCATGGTACCACAGAAACATTCGTAACGTAATGTGAAGAGTAAAGCAAACCAGTGCCTCATGATCAATTACAAGGTGTGGTTCGTCATTTTATTTCACGCGGAAGCTCTATTAAAAGTGAAAAAAGAAAATGGGTGTTAGCTACTAATATGCTGCTAAAAGCGCCCTCTATGTATGGACTACTTTTGTAAGCTCCTTGGAGAGCAGCATCCAGTGGGCCGTGGTTTTAGATAGGCCATAGCGCTGCGCTGTCGGCAGTCAATTATTGTAATAAAGCAACCATAGCATTGAGAAGATACAAGACCATACAAGGTAATAAACAATAAATAAAAGTCATATTCATTAAAGAGGGCAACAAATTCATTACACCACTAAAAGCAACTCCAACTCAATAACATTGGCGCCCAACAGCGGAACTCTCGACTCCTGTGAGTATCAAATAAATCATAATTGGAGAGACATTCATAGGTTACAAATATACGTCGCAATCGACAGCTGAAACGTAAACGCAATAGCCAAAGCAGTGTCATATATAATTCAAGAGTCATACTACCAAAACAAATAAAACATTGATCTAGGTCTACCGTACTTCAAATCCCATTGTACAAATTCATATAATTCATTGAATACAATAGGCATTTCTTCATTGCATTGGTCACTGCACAGACCTACGCAACTTTATATTTAATCGCAATTCAGGATGTCGCAATTCACAAAGCTAAAACAAAGTCGCGCACGAGTAAAAGGATTCGTGACTAGAACAGCCAACTCGATCTCAGAACACACCACACCAATTGAAGCAACGGTAAAATTAGAAAAAATAGAGGGCATTTGGAAAGAGTTTGACGACATTCAACAGGCTATCGAAGACCATATACCGGAAGATGAAACTGAAGCGGACGTATTTCTGGCAGAATGTGAGGGTGAACGCGCTGTATTTGAAACACAATATTTCAACACAGTCAGTCAACTACACGCTATCGTCGAGACATCACAACAACAAATATCCCCAAATACCCAGAACCTTCAAGTACAAGAACTTCCTCAAACAACTCATTCTAATGTGTCAAAATTGCCAGAAATAAAACTCCCAGAATTCGACGGTGATTACAAAAAGTGGCGGTTTTTCAAAAATAGCTTTGAATCCACAATTCACAACAATTCAAACCTATCAAATGTACAGAGGCACCAGTATCTTGTCGGAGTACTGAAGGGAGAGGCTCAAAGTGTCATCGAAGGATTCACCATAGGCGAAGAGACCTATACCAACGCTTGGGATCTATTAAACGCTACATACGACAACCAAATGATGATAATACAGACCCACCTGGATGAACTTTTCAAATTTCCAGAAATCGAGAAGGAAAACAAAGCCGACTCGATGCGAAAATTGAATTGGCACATCCAAACGAATATATCAGCGTTAAAATCACTTAATCAGCCTGTAGATCATTGGGATACCTTAATAATCCATTTAGTTAAGCAGAAACTAGATTATCTTGAACAGCGTGACTGGCAAGAAAGAATCAAGAATCGCACACCAGAAAATATGCCAACTCTACAAGAATTCACAAAGTTTTTAGCCGAACGATGTCAATCACTGATGTTGTTGAAACAAACCCTCAAATCAAAGACATTAAACAAACAGAGTCCGGGAAACAAGTATACACAGAAGGAAAATAAACAGGATAAGAAGGTTTTAATGATCAACACACCTTCATTCAAATGCAACATATGTGAAGGAAACCACTTCATTTTTCAGTGTGAAACGTTGCTGAAGCAAACGCCTGATGAGAGAAGACAGTTATTAATTAAAAAGAAACATTGTCTAAATTGCCTAAAATTTGGACATCTAGCAAGAGATTGCCGTGGAACAAGATGCAAGAAATGCAACTCACTGCATAACACATTACTGCACAAAGACAGTGCCAGTTCAGAAAGCCAAGAAAAGGCCACAACTTCAGAAGCAAATCGCTTAATTCAGTTGCAAGAATCTACATTAGGCCAAGGGCCAAGCGTCAATTTAACAAGAGTTCGAACATCACAAGTTCTTCTGTCAACTGCGCTTGTGAATGTAGTGGACAATAAAGGAAAGAGAATCACCTGCCGAGCATTATTAGACCCTGGTGCACAGTTAAATTTGGTAACAACGACTTTTAGCAAAAGGCTTAATTTACAGTGGTTTCGCCAGAATCAACAATTCAGCGGTGTTAGTGGTGCCCAGGTTGAAGCAAAGGGAATCAATCGTATACAACTTTATTCCATGGATAGTCAATACAGCATTGATTTGGAATGCTACGTTGTTCCTTCCATCACAGGACGACTACCCCAATATAAGGTTAACATCAATGAGATAGTCATGCCAAAAAATATTCAACTTGCAGACCCTTCATTCAACGAGCCAGGAGATGTTGACCTGCTGCTTGGAGCAAGCATTTACTGGAAAATCGTCGTTGGAAGACCAAAAAACAACATAGCTGGTCAACCTGCTTTGCAGGATACAAAATTGGGCTGGATTCTCGGTGGAGAAATACAAGAAAATAAAGCTGAAGGAATGTCTACGTGTCTCACAATGACTAATGATACATTATCACAACAGCTCGAAAGGTTTTGGCTACAAGAAAAAATCCCAGAAACGCAGCACTATACAAAAGAAGAGCAATTTTGCGAAGAACTATTCGCTGAAACAACCACGCGGGACTCATCTGGAAGATTTGTGGTTAGATTGCCCATACGGCCAGGAGTTACTCTCGGCGAGTCCAAAGAACAAGCGAAGAGAAGACTTGCCGCTTTGGAAAGAAAATTCAACAAACAACAAAATTTGAAGCAGGCATATTGTGACTTTATGGACGAGTACGAAGCACTTGGACATATGTCACACATTGAAAAAACAGCTGAGGACGAATCAGACAAATGTTATTTTATACCACATCATGCGGTTTTACGTCCAGAGAGCTCAAGCACGAAATTGAGAGTGGTGTTTGATGCTTCCGCCAAAACTACACGAGGAACATCACTAAATGACAAATTGTTTCAAGGTCCCAATTTACAAGCAGATTTATTTCACATCATTCTCAGATTTCGCATGCACCAGTATGTAATAACGGCTGACATTGAGAAAATGTTTAGGCAGATAATGATACACTATGAAGATCGACCATTGCAACACATTTTATGGAGAAGGGATACACTGTTACCAATAAAAACATATCAGCTAAACACTGTCACTTACGGAACAGCGTCAGCACCTTACCACGCGATGAGATGTCTTCGCGAACTTGCTAATATCTATGACCCTCAATATCCAGTAGCAGCCAAAATTATGAGACAAGACTTTTACATGGATGATTGTATCACCGGTGGCGATACTGTAGATGCAGTAATACAAATTCATCGTCAGCTTATGGATCTATTGCAAAAGGGGCAAATGTTGTTGCGCAAGTGGAGGTCCAACCATAAGGAAATCATAAAACACTTGAATATCCAATCGAATGCACGAGACTTGATGGTCCTAGACAAAGAAGAAGCCAGTAAGACGTTAGGAATTGTCTGGGATTCGACAAAAGATACATTGCAGTATCAGGCTAACCTCTCATCTGAAGTAGTGTATACAAAGCGTGAGATTTTATCAAAAATCTCGCAAGTCTTTGATCCTCTTGGGCTAGTAAGTCCTGTTTTAATAAGAGGAAAAATCATAATGCAACAACTATGGACGGACGGGTTCGACTGGGACCAACCTGTTACCACAGATAAGCTGTCCATTTGGAACCAATATTATTCTTCATTGCCACAGCTAAACCAGCTCAGAATCATAAGGAACGTCAATCCTGAAAATTACAATTCAAAATTTGATCTTTTCGGATTCAGTGACGCCTCCGAAAAAGCATATGGAGCCTGTATATACGCAGTAAACAGAAATCAAGATGGAATGTTCACATCTCATCTAATCAGCGCAAAATCTAAAGTGGCTCCTCTAAAAACCATATCCATGCCAAGACTAGAGTTAGAAGCAGCACTTTTACTCACAAGTTTAGTGCGAGAAACGAAGGCTGCTGCAGCAGACAAGATAAGAAATGTTTATCTTTGGAGTGACAGCACCATTGTTTTAGGATGGATAAACACAGAATCGCGATTGCTGAAAACATTTGTGGCTAACAGAGTCACAAAAATACAAGATGCAGCTGAGAATGCAAAGTGGGGTCACGTACCCTCTCAGGAAAACCCTGCTGACCTCATATCGCGTGGGATTCCAACCATAGATATTATTAACCATCATCTTTGGTGGTTTGGGCCTAATTGGTTAGTCAAGGAAAATTCACTACCTCCTTCTACATTGCAACCTGACATCAGTCTGCCAGAGATGAAGAGTTCAAAGGTTATGTTGACCATCGCAAGTACTTCCAAAATATTGCACAAATTTTCGTCATTTTCGAAGTTACGTCGAGTCATTGCTTATTGTCATAGATTTGTCAATAATACCTTAAACAAAGTACAGCGCAAGAAATGGGGAAAAGGATCCAAAGACCTAAATACAAACCACATCACTCCTGAAGAAATAAAACGAGCAGAAACTACTGTATTAAAGTGGTTGCAAATAGAAGCTTTTTCATCATCACACAAATGTTTATCCAAAAAGGAAACACCACCTCGTGGAAGTCCTTTGAGATGCCTTGATCCATTCATTGATGAAGATGGGTTAATGCGAGTTGGTGGAAGATTGAGACATTCTGCTCTCTCTGAAGAGCAAAAGCATCCCATTCTCCTCCCGGCAAATCATCACATAACAACTGCTATTATGAGACACGAGCATGTGAGACTTCATCATTGTCCACCGGAGCAACTATTACATTCAACTCGACAAAAATATTGGCCGATAAGTGGTCGAAGAGAAGCACAAAATATCGTTCGAAAATGCGTCCAGTGTTTTCGATTCAATCCAATAGTTCCAGAAGTCCGCATGGGAGATTTACCCAAAGAGAGGGTTTCGAAAGTCACCAGGCCCTTCACCGTGACTGGTGTGGACTATGCGGGGCCCTTCCAACTTCGAGAAAGTCGACGGAGAGGCAGATTACGCATATTTAAAGCATACATAGCAGTGTTCACTTGCTTTAGTACAAAGGCCGTTCACCTGGAGCTTGTCTCAGAGCTCACAACTGAAGCCTATTTGGCAGCAATGCAACGGTTCACTGCTCGTCGAGGGATTTGTCATCAAATGTTCTCAGATAATGGAAGAACGTTTGTTGGGGCTGCAAATGCGCTGAAAGAATTGCAGTCATTTTTGGCAAAAGAATCACCAATCATCTCCTCTCACTTGGGAGAAAAGCAAATAGCATGGCAATTTATTCCTCCTCGATCCCCACATTTTGGAGGATTGTGGGAAGCGGCCGTTAAAATAGCAAAGAGACATTTATACACTTCATCTCAAGGAAGAGTACATACTTTTGAAGAGATGTATACTCTGCTTTGTGATATTGAGGCAGTCCTGAATTCGCGGCCACTTACACCTCTCACAAGAGACCCAAACGATCTGGATATTCTCACTCCCGCTCATTTTCTTATTGGTGATTCACTGGTCCAACCAGTACAGTCCAATCATACTCAAGAACCAGATAATCGACTGTCTCGTTGGCAACATTTGAAGAAACTTCGACAGGTACTTTGGCAAAGATGGCAACGAGAATATTTGCAAGAATTGCAGAAAAGAAATAAATGGTTCACTTCTAATCAGCGCATCGAGTTGAACACACTAGTTCTGCTCATTGAAGAAGGGATACCACCTCTAAGGTGGCCACGAGATCGAGTAATTCATGTTCATCCGGGACCAGATGGCGAGATTAGAGTTGTCACTGTGAAAACAGCGGAAGGGAACTTTACGAGAAGTGTCAAGAAGCTGTGCCCCCTTCCGATGGAGAACTTCAACGAAGAATTCTCAGCTTGATTAGAGTTTATGTTAGGTTATAATTATGTTCTCCTTAGATGTAGTTTTTGACATTTATGTTCAAATGTTGTTTACGTATGGTGTTTAACCTACCGTACGTATAGTACATGGTTTTCTTGTTGAAATCGCATCTTTCAAGGAGAGCCAGAAATGTTAGCTACTAATATGCTGCTAAAAGCGCCCTCTATGTATGGACTACTTTTGTAAGCTCCTTGGAGAGCAGCATCCAGTGGGCCGTGGTTTTAGATAGGCCATAGCGCTGCGCTGTCGGCAGTCAATTATTGTAATAAAGCAACCATAGCATTGAGAAGATACAAGACCATACAAGGTAATAAACAATAAATAAAAGTCATATTCATTAAAGAGGGCAACAAATTCATTACACCACTAAAAGCAACTCCAACTCAATAACAATGGGATAAATAGGATTCGGAAATTTAAGGCCAAAAAAGTACAAAATATGAAAGCAAATGTGCCCTAAAAGCTATCTGAATATGACCCAAATACAGGACAATATTGCCTAAGGATGTACAGGATAGTACTAAGATTTAAAATGTATGATTAATAATAATAATAATAATGTTATTGGTTTTATGTCCCTTTTAACTACCATTGCTTTTAGAGACACTGAGGTGCCAGAATTTATCTCCGAATTGGTTCTTTAACGTGCCAGTAAATCTACTGACACGGCTCACTCGCATTTGCGCACCCTCTAAGGCCCACTGATTACGCTAGGAATCAATCCCGCAACTTTGGGAACAGCAGGCGTTAACGTTAGCGCTGAGCCACGCAGTCAGTCATACAATTAATGAAACGTCTATTGACTTAAAGTACATGTTTCGACTCTTCGATGGAGTCGTCTTCTGCTTTTATCTAAGGCAAAATCAATTCTAATTAAAACTTTGGAGTAAAAATTACTAAAGTGTAAATAAATACATGGATATGAGCAAATGAAGACTTGTTCAGAAACGTAGACCCTATCACAGCATCAATTAAGAAGAGACGGCTACTATTTTACGGTCACCTCTAGAGGATGACTGACGATCGATTAACGAAAACAAAATGGAGTTTCATTAAGTCTAAGGCAACAAGGCCCAGATGGTTCGAGGAATGCGAAAAAAGATCTCAGGCAAATTGATATTCTAGAGCGAGAAATTCCTGACAGGAACACATTTAGAAGATTGGTAAACAACTACCAAGGTTTTAAAATGGTATCAACTTCCGGAAGACGGAGAGGCCCTTTGTCCGAAGATCATAAACAGGCACTCGTCGCTGGGGTGAGAAGGTACTGGCAGGAAGTCAAAGCCGGAACAAGACCTAGACACTAAAGTGAAGTTGGTTGTTACCGCGCAGTCCACAGAGGCTCAACTCGATGTATGAAAGATGAAAAGATGAACATCCACAGCCTGCTTCCAGTCTCCGACCGGGTCAGGAATGGAATGAATGAAGCCCCCATCTAGCGGCGAGGATATGAAATGTGCCGGCTGCCGAGGCCTGACGCACTCCTCTGGGGCAATGATTAAATGAATGACAGATGAAATGAAATGATAGTGGAGAGTATTGCTGGAATTAATTTTGACAGGGAAAACCGGAGTACCCGGAGAAAAACCTGTCTGCCTCCGTTTTGTCCAGCACAGATCTCTCATGGAGTGACCGGGATTTGAACCACGGATCCAGCGGTGAGAAGCCAGCGTGCTGCCGCCTAAGCCACGGAGGCTTCAACTCGATGTATAATATATAAAAATAAAAAACTGGATATCCTTTTAAATCATTCAACTTAAACAATGAATTGAAACATTATAATTCTAAATTTTGTTCAAGATGTCAAAAACTAATGAATATTCTGTCAGATATCAAAAATGAAACTTTCTTGAATTATTTGCAAAATAAGTGCATCTAACGCAGCTATTATCTCAAAAGTTGCAATTGTATCCATCGTTTAATGGAAATAAAAATAAAAATAAAATTTTACTTTGGTAGGTTTGCTAAAAGGACGCACGATGTGGGAAAGGAAAGTAGCTTCGAAAAACATAAATGTGCCGTCAGAGAGCTAAAATTTGGTGCAAAAACAACATTTTGTAAAATATGAAGATTTTGGGCATTGTGGATCCCCTTAAATGAGGCCAGGGACCCTTCAATCACATTTATTTAGAAATTTCGGGCAAAATAAGCTCCGAGGTAAAATATGACGATTCCTTAACTTCCGAACTTCAGTGAAAAAACAAACGACAAATCTTTGGCTGTTTTCTCACATTAATCGCCATCGACATTGATACACTTGTCGTACCGTGATACCATTTTCTGGAAACCCTCCTGGTATAATCCCCCCAATTCTTTATTCCAAATTTGACCATCTCCTCAATAATTCAGTATTTTTCAATTTTCCATCTTTTGCCCGTAGAGACGGTGAAACAGCTGCACACTAGTTGTGCATAAATCCACAGCAGGTTTAGTAGTAAACATCCGAGTTGCGCAAACACGGTTACCCATAAACATATCATTTGTGTACACGACCTCAGTGGGTCACAGCCTACAGTGGTGTGGGCCTTGAACAGTTACGTGTAACAGACGGGTACATGTTTCGATTCCATCCAACTCTTAGTGGTGAAATTCCACGGTGGCCATGCTGTAATAAGATGTGTAAAGCATTTCCGAAGATCTATGTAAAATTCCCTTCTCACAACCATGCACCTGACAATACCCACTCTTTGCTAAGGGAAAAGTTAAGCAACTCTTTGAAAGGTGGGAATCGGAATTTCTTCAAAATAAGATGGCAGGATGAAATAAGAAGACAATAGTATATTAAATCCGTGGCATGTAAATTTCTGTCTTAAATTTTGAAATGTTAAATTGTAATTTAAAGTGACACATATTTCTAACCACACCTATGGAATTGTACTGAATTAGGAAGCCAGACCTCAGTCTGGAGATATGTGTTGGTTGGTTCCTTAGTTTAGGGGCTGCGACAACACGGTCATGTATCCCCGTGTACTTTGGGTGTGTGTAGAATTAGTCTGATAACCAGTGTTAATTGTGATGGCTGTATTAGTGTCTGTTATCTGTGATTCAGGTAGAAGGACTGGAGGCGATTAATATTTTCAAGTAGTTCCTACTTTTGCTACCAAATGCTACCGTCCACGACACCTAGTTGTGGACGTGGCTGCTGAATGCCATCGCAGTCAGCACGAGGCAGCGAACGTTGGGACTAATAGAGCGTTATCAAACTAACCTACACATTTTAGATTCCACAAGTGTAGTTAGTGGAAGGTTCTTTTTCATGCCATAAATCTATGACATGGGACAGCTGGCTTTACTTCCCCTCCGAAGGAAGGCATACTGAGGGATTTTTAATGCTCTTAAAAAAACGATGACTTCGGCCGGGTTGGAACCCGTGATCTTGGGCGTACCAGCTCAGCATGCTATCAACTACGCCACCGAAGCCGCTGGAATATGTGTGACGCAACTCGTATATCGGGTAAATAATGAGGGTACGCAACGTGGACACATTCTCGTATTTGGTACGCAACTAGGAAATGTGGATTTAGTCCAGGATAACACCCGGCAGTGGAATGAAACGACTGTTACACGCAGGGTCCACTACCCCAGTGGCGGTCACGGCAGGGTTTTTAAAGAACCCACTGATGAGCCTGACTGGATGCACCAAAGTGAAATCCCGCAACACACACGGCAAAAACCGAGAACAATTGCTAGTATTTAAATATTTAGCTGTGAAAGCAAATATTCCCTAATTTTAGGTTATTTTGAATTTCAAATGTAAAAGTTTGAAGGTATTTTTTTACAGGCCAACTAAATCCTAGTCCACAAATATGGCAAAATTTGACTTTGATGGGAAAATGTTCCAAAAACAAATGTTGATGTTGTTGTTGTTGTATGATTTAGTAGTCCACAAATATGGCAAAATTTGACTTTGATAGGAAAATGTTCCAAAAACAAATGTTGATGTTGTTGAACGATTTAGGAGCTTTGCTACATATTGGCCATGTACGTGGGCGTGTGTGGAATCTGTCTCATAAGCTGTATCACTGTAGGTCTATTTGTATTTAGGGTTAGGATTGGAAGGAGTTGACCGTGGCTTTAAGTTAGAAACCATCTCGTCATTTGCCAATTATACTTATTTGTAGGAGGAGAATACAACCTACTGTATCTCTCCTCAATTTCGCCTCACGAGACTGAATATACTCAATTATTTTTGTAAATGTTGGGAATCGAACCCACGATATTTGGACACAGAATTTCAATACGTACTTCAAGACCACAAAAGGTGGCCGAAATATATGTAATACTAATCACACGCAAATGTGAGAGAATTTATTTGACTTTAAAAAATGTTACATTAATCATGGGCCCAGTTCATTCACCCTTTGGGTATATACTAAACTAAATTCATTAGTTCCAACTGAAGAAGTTGCTGGTAATGCAAAAACTTCTTGCCCTGAATCACGATTACCACATCGTGGCGTAGTGACTGCCATTCATGACTGTCAACACTGTAATTCGGGATCGATTCCCAGTTATGCCAAGAAATGTAATCCTGGTCTGTGAACTCTAGGTTCCTGATGTAATGTCACGACTGCTTCATTTCCAATACTAAGTTCAATTAAAAAATACATAAATTAGTAGAGACATAATCATAACGCAGGTTATCAGACAAATTCTATATACACACGCAAGTACACGGGGCATAATGACCACGCTTCCACAAGCCCAAAAACAAACAAAAACAACTTAACACAACGTGACAAAGAAAACGGATTCTTTCACTCCTCAAACATTTGTGATTGAAGCCCTTTTAGGCATGAAACATTCCAACTATAACACAATAGGTACCTTACTTTTTGACGTACACTCGTATATTTCTCAGTTTTGTTACAATTAGCACTTTTATGACCAAACAAATGTACACTGCCAGGTAATTAAAATACGTTCAACAATGCTGATCGGATTATAAAAAACACATTGCTCTTATTCACAGCCAAAACGAAGAAAACATGATATCAGATCTGCCACCGAGAAACAGGACCGGGTTCGTTTCCCAGGACGGCATAACAGACACAAGACACCTCTTGAGGAGAAGAATGCTGTGTTTCCAAGAAGAACTAGCTGCTAATTCCAAAGCGATCATTTAGGATGGCTAAATGGACCTATTGTGTATTTAATCGTTGGTACGATCGGTTACAAAAAGGATGAAAGCGATTCGACAAAGATGGAGAGCAGGTGAAACAAGTTCAGGAAGGTTGAAAACAGAATTTACTGTCTCTGGTTGCAAATTCCGGCGATCTATACACATCACCTGTATATTGTTGTTGTTGTTGATCATTTAGGGGCTTGGGATATCGTAGTTCTATAGCCCCGTATACTTGGTTGCATGTGAAATATGTCTACTAACCTGTGTCATTGTGATGGTTGCACTAGCGTGTTTATATGTAATTGGGGCTAATAATAATAATAATAATAATAATAATAATAATAATAATATTGTATGGCTTCGGGTGGCGGGAGCAAGGTTTGTTATTTGACACCCAGAGGGCAGCTTGTATGTCGAATTTTATTGTTCCTTGGAGCGCTATGAATGTCAAGGAGGTTAAGCTCCTTGACACTATAGTGCTTTTTACTAGAGCAAGGAAGAACTCTTTGTGTTGGCGGAAAATCCCGAGATTAATTTCGCCATTATAAACACGTCCTACTGAATGCAAATGGGTTCTTTAACATGCAAACAACGTATGACATGCGGGTCGTGATTATTATCGCCTTTCAAAAATCACTTACCATGGCCAGGAGCGATCCTGCAAGCTCGGGGTTGGTTATCTGACACGATAACCACTCACCCACCGTGATGTGGCATTAATTCATGTATTATCCTATCATTTGCCTGAAACTGAAGTGGGAAAACCATGGATAACCATTTCTAGAATATCTGAGTTGGGAATTGAACCCAGACCTCTGCAGTGACAACCAAGTATGCTAGCCACTACGCAACAAAGCGAACCCACTTATTTGTCCCAGGCATTTCTCTTTAGAACATAGGGGGCGTGGTGGCTCAGCGGCCAAGCTGTCTGCCTCTCACCAAGGCGGACCGGGTTCGATTACTGGTCAATGCATGTGAGATTTTCGATGTGAAATGCCTTATCCTGTGGTTCGGATTCCACGTAAGGAGGAGGTCCCGTGGCTCATGATCGCACGATTAACGGTCACGTTAAACTACAAGCTTCCTTTTTCTTTAGAATAGACTATAGTTTTTCGAACGGGATACTCTCAGCCTATGAGGCAAAACTGAGAAGAGGTTGGTTTGATTCCCATCTCAGCTATTCTGGGAGTGGTTTTCCATTGTTTTCCCGCTTCTAGTGAGGTGAATGCCGGGGTGTTTACTAACTTAAAGCCATGGCCGCCTCCTTCCCAATCCTTACCAGAATTACAAATACACACACTACTTCAGACATCACTAGACAGGTTCTCAGACAAGTTCTACACACACACACACACCCAATTACACGGGGATAATTGACCATGATGCTCAGGCCCCTCAAATGAAACATCAAGAAGTCTTTATTTTTTTTCAAATTTCTGTAATAACGTCACCACAAGTAATGTGCATTAAACAAAAAGGAAGTAGGAAGGAAGTTTATAGGTTTACATGACCGTTAATCTCATGATTATGAACCCTGGAACCTCCTTTGTACGTGGAATCCAAACCATAGAACATAGCATTTCACTTTGAAAATCTCACATGCATTGGCCGGGAATCGAACTTGGACCACCGTCGTGAGAGGCAAACAGCTTAACCACTGTGCCACCACACCCTAGTGCTTTAAACAAAACATGAGATTATATATTTAAACTAGAAACCCGCCCCGGCTTCGTCCGGTATCTTTAACGATACGGACGGCAGGTCCTAGACGCAATTCAGATAAGCCGAGGTCAACAGCGAAACTCCATGAAATAAATTCTTCTCTGAAGTCTTAACTGGACACGACTCGACAGTTGGATCTGGCTGAAGCTGGGCTGATAGGCTCGCTAGCTCGTTAACTCTCTCCGAAGCTCGAAATTTAAATTTCCTCTGAATAGAGATTGGAAGAAATGAAAACATAACAAGATGTTCAGTAAAGAACATATAGCCTACTTTCTCCTAAATGCATGGGTATTGTTATAACTCTTAGTCCTTTTCAAGGAGTATAATTAAATGTTGGTTGTAGTAGCTTGTTGAAATACAACGTGCTATAGGGATATTAAACATGAATATGAGGTGCCCTTTGCTAGTGCTACCTCTGTAAAAAATTTCATTCAATTCGGTTTCACCGTGTTTGAATTGATATGGGGAATGGATTTGCACACATACATGGCCGCTATTTGCAAACTATTGGCCTGATGACCTTGTAGTCAGTCATAAAATGATTTCCACAAAAAGGCATGTTGTTGCAAAATCTGGTAGAGATCAAATTATTAGGATGGTCGTAATTTGATTTAAGCTTTTAACATTTGGGTGGCCGTCTTTCAGTTTCCGTCAAGATGGCGGCGATATAAAACATGACACTGAGGTGCCCTTTGCTAGTGCTACCTCTGTACCAAATTTCGTTCAATTCGGTTTCACCGTGTTTGAATTGATAGGGGGAATAGATTTTTACACATACTTGGTCACCATCTGCAAACTATTGGGCTGATGATCTTTCAGTTTGGTCAGAATATGCTTCCCACATAAAGATATGTTGTTGCAAAACTTTATAGAGACTAGATTATTAGGTTGGTCGTAATTACATTTTAGCTTTTAACATTTGGGTGGCCGCGATTACGTTTCCGTCAAGATGGCGGTGATATAAAACATGACACTGAGGTGCCCTTTGCTAGTGCTACCTCTGTACCAAATTTTGTTCCATTCGGTTTCACCGAGTTCGAATTGATAGGGGTAATCGATTTTCTCACAAAGATGGCCGCCATCCGGAAAATATTAGGCTAATGACCTATTAGTTTGGTCAAAGGATGCTCCCTCCATAAAGGTATGTTGTTGCAAAATTTGGTAGAGATCGGATGATTAGGTTAGTCGTAATTTGATTTAAGTTTTGAACATTTGTGTGGTCGCCATTACGTTTCCGTCAAGATGGCGGCAATATAAAACATGACACTGAGGTGCCCTTTGCTAGTGCTACCTCTGTACCAAATTTCGTTCAATTCGGTTTCACCGTGTTTGAATTGATAGGGGGAATCGATTTTTACACATACCTGGCCACCATCTGCAAACTATTGGGCTGATGATCTTGCAGTTTGGTCAGAATATGCTTCCCACATAAAGATATGTTGTTGCAAAATTTGGTAGAGAGTAGATTATTAGTTTGGTCGTAATTACATTTTAGCTTTTAACATTTGGGTGGCCTCGATTACGTTTCCGTCAAGATGGCGGTGATATAAAACATGACACTGAGGTGCCCTTTGCTAGTGCTACCTCTGTACCAAATTTCGTTCCATTCGGTTTCACCGTGTTTGAATTAATAGGGGGAATCGATTTTTACACATACTTGGTCACCATCTGCAAACTATTGGGCTGATGATCTTGCAGTTTGGTCAGGATATGCTTCCCACATAAAGATATGTTGTTGCAAAATTTGGTAGAGACTAGATTATTAGGTTGGCCGTAATTACATTTTAGCTTTTAACACTTGGGTGGCCGCGATTACGTTTCCGTCAAGATGGCGGTGATATAAAACATGACACTGAGGTGCCCTTTGCTAGTGCTACCTCTGTACCAAATTTCGTTCCATTCGGTTTCACCGTGTTCGAATTAATAGGAGGAATCGATTTTCACAGAAATATGGCCGCCATCCGCAAACTATTAAGCTGCTGACCTATTAGTTTGGTCAATGGATGCTCCCCCCATAAAGGTATGTTGTTGCAAAATTTGGTAGAGATCGGATGATTAGGTTAGTCGTAATTTGATTTAAGTTTTGAACATTTGTGTGGCCGCCATTACGTTTCCGTCAAGATGGCGGTGATATAAAACATGACACTGAGGTGCCCTTTGCCAGTGCTACCTCTGTACTTAATTTCGTTCCATTCGGTTTCTCCGTGTTTGAATTAATAGGGGGTATCGATTTTGACACAAAGATGGCCGCCATCCGCAATCTATTAGGCTAATGACCTATTAGATTGGTCAAAGGATGCTACCTCAATAAAGGTATGTTGTTGCAAAATTTGGTAGAGATCGGATGATTATGTTAGTCGTAATTTGATTTAAGCTTTGAACATTTGTGTGGCCGCCATTACGTTTCCGTCAAGATGGCGGTGATATAAAACATGACACTGAGGTGTCCTTTGCTAGTACTACCTCTGTACCAAATTTCGATCCATTCGGTTTCACCGTGTTCGAATTAATAGGAGGAATCGATTTTCACAGAAATATGGCCGCCATCCGCAAACTATTAAGCTGATGACCTATTAGTTTGGTCAATGGATGCTCCCCCCATAATGGTATGTTGTTGCAAAATTTGGTAGAGATCGGATGATTAGGTTAGTCGTAATTTGATTTAAGCTTTGAACATTTGTGTGGCCGCCATTACGTCTCCGTCAAGATGGCGGCGATATAAAACATGACACTGAGGTGTCCTTTGCTAGTGCTACCTTTGTACCAGATTTCGTTCAATGTGCGATCACCGTGTTCGAATTGATAGGGGGGGGGGGGGGAGGGGGGGACAGACATTCAGAGTACTCACACACACAGACTCACACACAACACACACACACAGACAGACACACCTTTTATTCGCCCTGTGTTGATCTCATAAGTCTACTTTCATGTTTTGCAAAAATCGAAAGTAGGCTAAAACACTTATAGTGGGGGATGTATTTAAATATAGATATATGCTCTCCAGGACATTTTTGTAGAACTTTTCATGCTGAACAATTCTTACACTCATGGTTTACCCAGCGTAAGCTTAAATGGTGCATGGGCGGCAGGTTTTTCTTCGACTCGATTTACTGAAATCGTTACTCTTCTTTTTTTTTTTTTTTTTTTTTGTAATATGTGAATGTTTTTTCTACAGAACCCTTCGTCGAGAGATCCTTTATATAAAGGGGAATACCGCATCAAAATCCATCCAGTGGTTCTCGAGATTACCCGTGACATCCAAGAATTGGGGACTTTGTTTTATACTATGTAGAGATGTGTTATATAAAAGGAAACTTTTCGTATTAGTATTAACAGCCGTACAGTGATAAAAACTATATTTCCAAGTATTAAATATTAAATAGTAAATTAAATACAAGACTAACAAGCTATGAAATGAACAGTGCTTCTTAAGTGCTAAAACACCATATTGTTTTTTTTCCCTTACTTTGTTTACATTAACATGGGTGTGTAAAGTCAGATGCTTTATTTACTGAAGAAGTGACTTTCACTCGACAAGCTTTTATTTATGCAAGAACTATGCTTTTAAATCAAATTAGGAAACCACAAATCACCTCAACAGAACATTCATTGTATTTCTTAGATGGCTTGTTTACATACCTACTTAGGAATACATTCCTGGTACCTGTACGAGCATAAGACTGTCTCAAAATTAACAGACACTCTACGCCCCCACTTCCTTCGTCAATGACTTAAGTCCACGGTTATCTCTTCCCAGACCGTAGACTCTGTTACAAATAAATTCACCAGTACAGCGTCCGGCTCCGTGGCTAAATATAAGGTGCGTTCAAAACGTAACGAGCCGGAGGCTGGAATGCGCAAACCGGTCACGACATCGGCTAATCGTGGCGTGTGTAACAAGGTGTGGTTCCGACCAGAGCGTGGAAGGTCACAGCCCGTCGCTAGAGGGCACGCGTGCACGTCACGTGACGATACAAGGCGAGCAGCAGCATGCATCAATCGTCCAACGCTGCCAGTCACATTGCAAACAGTGACATGGAGGCATCAACCGAAGAGCAAAGAGGTGTTGTTCGGTTTCTGACAGCGGAAGGAGTAGGGGGAACGGACATTCATCTCCGAATGTCACAAGTGTAAGGCGAACACTGCATGTCCCTTGCAAGGGTCAAGGCGTGGCACAAGCGCTTCAGGGAAGGACGGGTGTCGTTAGCCGATGATGCCCGGTCTGTGGCAACCCCCTGCATTACCGATGACAACGTCCAGCTGGTTGATGCACTCATTACCCAGGACCGCCGAGTGACAGTGAACGCCATAGCCGCCGAGGTCGGATTGAGCGTCGGAAGTGTGCACACCATCATGAAGGAACGATTGCACTTGCGCAAAGTGTGAGCCCAATGGGTGTCCCACAGTCTTCAATCACACCAGAAAGCATGTCGAATGGCCTACTGTCTTGGTCATCTGCAGCGTTATGCGAGGGAAGGGAATGGGTTCCTGGCACGAGTGGTGGCTGGAGACGAGTCATGGTGTCATCACTTCGTACCAGAATCCAAACGACAAAGCCTCCAGTGGAAGCATCCAGGGTCACCACCACCCAAAAAAGGCAAGGCCATTCACACAAGTGCAGGAAAGGTATCCTCCGGCTCGTTACTCTTCGAACGCACCTTATAGTAAGCGCGCTAGGCTTTGACCCGAAGTGCCCCGGGTTTGATTCCCGGCCGAGCCATCAGGGATTTTAATCTCCTGGGGTTAATTCCCATGGCTCGGGGAATGGGTGTATGTGACGTTTTCATCATCAGTTCATCCTCATTACGACGCGCAGGTCGCCCACGGGCGTCATCTAGATAGACCTGCACTTGGCCTCTCCGGAGGCCAAATGATCAGTATTACCACTACAGCCATCACAATAACACAGCTTATCAGACACACTCCACTCACACACACCTAAGTAAACGGGGTTACATGATCACGATGTTTTACTGAAATATTAGAAGCCAATTTTCAGTGTTGCCTAAGAAATCTATCGGTAGATGCTTTTCTGTCGGTCAACACCATTGAGTGTACCCAATTAGATTGATCGGGGAGTTACAATTAATTTGCTAGTGACTCAAATAAATACATGAATTTATTTATACACTTAGTCTAATAAAAACACTTCTCACACAAATGGGGGAGGGGTAAATTTCCATTTGATGACTAGTTTCGTTCGTCAAGCGAACATCATCAGGTCGTGCACACTTAAGCTTAATTTAGGTTCAGTGAATATGTATATAACACTTATGTACAATAGTGCTTACAACTATTAAGCTACACACGTTTTTAATTTTTTAACCAATTACTGGCAATTACAAGGAGGAGGAGGTACAGAAACAGCTGGACGTGTGGGAAAGAATAATACCAGGATATGGGATGAAATTTAGCATAAATAAGAGTGAGATTGTGATCACAACAAGGAAGAAGGAAAGAACCACAACGGGAATAACAATTTGTGGGGAACAGCTGAAGAAAGTGGAGAGTTTCAAGTATCTGGGAGGCCTGATACAAGATAATGGAAGAAACGATAGAGAAATAAATGAGCGGGGGAGACAGGCAGAAGCATTCCGGAGGAGTGTAGGAAGCATGTTATGGAGCATGGATGTCCCTCAGAACAGAAAAAAAGATCATATATCGGACGTACTATGTCCCTATCCTGACGTATGCCTCGGAGACCTGGGTTATGAAAGGAAGGGAGAAGAGCAAAATACAGGCCAGTGAGATAAAGTTCTTGAGAAGCAGTATTGGAGCTACAAAGATGGACAGAATAAGAAATGAGAGGACCAGGGAATTAATGAAGGAGGGACCATTACAGGATGGTATAGAGAAATCTAGAATTAGATGGCATGGACATGTAAAGCGAATGGAGGAGGAGAGGATACCCAGGAGGATACACGAGACGAAGTGGGAAGGAAAGAGACCGAGAGGAAGACCGAGAGACAGGTGGCTGAAGGGGGTGGAAGAAAGCGTGAAGAAGAGAGGAGAAGACTGGACAAGGG
The DNA here is from genome assembly GCA_946902985.2 of Meconema thalassinum. Lineage (NCBI taxonomy): Eukaryota > Metazoa > Arthropoda > Insecta > Orthoptera > Tettigoniidae > Meconema > Meconema thalassinum. The sequence goes on from OX336388.2 coordinate 897,854,070, forward strand.
TGGGGGCTGAGAGATGGTGGGAAGACAGAAGACGTTGGAGAGGCTTGTGTTCCAAACACACCCGGCCAGTGGCTGGAAACTGTGCAAGATGATGATGATGACTTACAGGTAGATTTCCTGGGAAACCTACCTATTGCAATCGGTACCAGGGTGCGCCTTCCGGAAAATTTCGACACATCTTCGCGTTTCACATCCCCCAGACCCCAAAATCACAGTCAGTTCAAAAGTTTATATAAAATTTATATAATTACATGGTATACCAGGTTAATCAGTTGCCCCTAGTTTTGTTGTTTTATGCAGAACAACTAATACGTGTTATCAGGAAGGTCGATATTTCTCTGCTCGCATCCCGTATGGTACTAATGTACTGCAAGCATATCCCGCGAACGATTCCAAACACTATTATTTTCCCTCGTATTGGTCTGTACTCGCATTGAGGGAAAATGTAATGAGGAAACCTGCCATCAGGCAAAGTGATGATGATGATGATGATTACGTATAATATAACCATAGAAAATTTTCATCGAGTTCGTTAATGTTAAAATCAGACCAATGGGGTGGGAATGCGGGGCATTTGCGAAAAATTGAAATATCGCTATTGTGTTGTGACTGTTGTTAGTAATTTTTATTTGTGCATGTGTGAAACCTTTTTTGAATCGTTAACGTCTACTGCAGTGAGTAATTTTGAAGTTGCCTTACGAAATATATACTGTATATACATATTTTGAAGTGAATGCCTTCATCATTATTTCGTTATTCACTGTTACTTCTGAAAGTTATTATTAATTAGCTTTCATATTTGGATAGTTAGATTATTCACTTAAACAAACACCTACATGTAAATGAGTTGACACTGTGGTTTTGTGGATTTAGCTGATTTTCTGCTGTTCCTGTACTGATGTCTACTTCCCACTGTGACCACCATGACTACAAAGCCTCTAAATGAATCAACAAGAGCAACTCTTGAGCACAAGGAACTAGCTCCCTGATCACTTGGCCTCCAGCACTGGTAACATTTTGCTAAGAATACACTTTTAAGTAGAAATTGCTAGAAGAAAATGAAGTGGAAAGTCATTAATATCGTGTGTGTTTTTTGTACCAAAAAGCAGCAATTATAAGTCATTATCAACCGCAAGATTGAATCTATCAATGAATAATTACCGACTATTTTCCTCCTCTAGTGCAGTGCTGTAAGAGATTGCCTTCTCTTTGGAATAACTATCCTGTAGCCTAGCCATCATTCTTGACTGTCACTTCTGAAGTCCAGGTTCGATCCCCGACTCATTACATACATTTTCATATGAGACTGTTTTAGACTTTCAGCGTCCAATCTAGTCTACAAGCCTCTGTTTGGGAACAAGTCGCATCCATGATTCCCTATTAGCAGTTAGCACTGCGGCCTCGTCGCCTTCTACACCTTTCTCTTTGAAATCCTTCAACACTGAATGTAGCCATCACCTTCTCGGTCTACCTCTGCTTCTCTTACCCTCCACAGCAGAACTCATTAACCTCTTAGGTAATCTCTCGTCCACCATTCTCTTCACATGACCCCACCATCTGAGTTGGCTCATACGAAAAGTTTCATCTAGAGTGTTCATTTCTAACTTACTGTCGACCAAAGTATTATGTGCACTCGAGTTTGAAGGTTGTTTGTGAAGTAAATAATAGATCTACATAAAATCCAATAACATCATCATTTTCATCGTTCTATTTTACGTTAATTTATGTAGGTTTGCAATTTATTTTATTTTTTAATCGCATTTGGAACACAAAAAGTGCCCAGTTTTTAAGCGTGTTTCAAACATGCGTCACATTTAAGAATTATTATCTCAAAAATATGTCATCAGATCGAATCCAACTTTTAACACAATATACACTGGAATGTTGTATAACTGGTTTATAAATTTCAATATTTTGTATGTCCAAGAAACAAAGTTGTTACCATTTTTGTAAGGTAACTTTTCCTCGGCTCGGGGTGGTTGGAAAATGTAGTTATTGGTAGCGTTGGAATCCTTATAGGCTATATCAAAAAGTTACGCTGTATGACTGTGAAATACGTAAATTAATTCACTTATTCTATATCGGTTTGTATTTGTACGGTGAAGTAAGACATGGTTCACCCGCTAGCCGCTCCGGGGAAAGCTGTACAGCGTTGCCGAGATGGAGCCCATGACGCGACACGGCGCTCCTCGCTCGTCAGTAGCTTTATCTCATCATTACGAGTACCCTCCTGTCATTGCTCCCAACTATTTATCCCAACAATCATTCGTGCTACCCTCATACCATTCACCTCTAGCTTATGTATCAGATATATCTACCCAGTTCTCACTTCCATGCAGGTAGGTCGATCTAAATACTGATCGATGTAGGGAGAGTTTCGTCGCTACACTAAATTCTTTCCTGCAAGCGGCATCGGTGGCGTAATTGGTATCATGCTGAACTGCTGTGCCCAAGATAACGGGCTCAAACCTGGCCGAAGTCGTCGGATTATTTAAGAGCGGTAAAAATCCCACAGTATGCCTTCCCTCGGAGGGGAAGTAGAGCCGGCGGTCCCATGTCATAGATTTATGGCATGTAAAAGATCCTTCCACTAGCTATACATGTGTGAAGCTAAATTTCTAGGTGTCAGTGGTGTCTGGTAGCAAAAGTTGGAACTACTTGAAATTGAACGGAACTTGTAGCTCACCCTATGGGTGTCCGCTTGAAGCAGCTACAGCCTCTGGCGAGCCAAACATGTCCTCGGACTCTCCCGGTACTAAAAGCCATACGCTAAATGAATAAATAAATAAATAAATAAATAAATAAATCTTTCTTGCAGAATACTGTGGATTGCACTGAGAACTCACCTGGACACCGGGACACTATTTCCTTCCCCATACTACCATCCTGAGATTGTACATCGGCTCTGCCAAGAAATTTAATTCTGGACTAATGGTTGGAACGCGTGAGGGAGAACTGAAAAGAGGTGACTTCGATTCCCTGCTCGGCTGTCTTAGAATATACTTTTCCAGGTTAACCACTTCCACTTCTGAGGTGAGAAGTGTGCGATAACGGACGAAGTATAGAATTCATGATTCAAATATAAGCTAAGTTGTATTCCAATTGATTCAGGATCTGATGACACCCAATTAAGTAATAATAAAAATAGTAATAATAATAATAATATGGCATCAACATCAGAAAATCCAGGCAAGAAGTTTACTCGAGGATAGAGAAGATCACAGACACAATGCGAAAACGCAGAGTTTGCTTCTACGGTCATATGCGACGGATGATCGATTCCCGATGGACGAAACGTATCTTCAGTATATTCGACTCAAAACCAAAAACGACAATGCCATGGTATGTTAACGTCCAGAAAGATCTGAAGGAAATGGGGATACGAGCAGAAGATGCACAAGACCGAAATCTTTATAGAGCAGCCACCAAGACGTTTGGGACTTTCCGGGACGAAAAACGGACAACTGGTGCGAAATGGACAGGGGAACGTCGTGCTAAACACAGTGAGCTCGTGAAGGCAATGTGGATCAAGAAAAAAAATGAGCAAATGCCAGAATGTAAAATGAGGCTTATCGTGGTCCCTAGTTGGCCGATTAGCGAAATTGAATGAAAGAATAATAATATCGTAATGCCTAGGGTGCCAGGTGCAAGCTTTGTTATTTGACACCCAGAGGGTAGCTTGCATGTCGAATTTCGTTCCTTGAACCACTATGAAAGTCAAGGTGGTTAGATATGTATGCTCCTTGAACACTATAGCGCTTTCTAGTAGAGAAATGTGGAACTCTTTGTGTTGGTGGAAACTCCCGAGATTAACTGTGCCATTATGAACACGGCCTACTAAATTCGAATGGGTTCTTTGACATGCCAACATCGTATGACATGCGTGTCCTAATTTTTTCCGCCTTAAAAAAAACAACAAAAAAAAAACAAAAAAAACACACTTACCAAGGCCAGGAGCGAACCTGCAAGTTTGGGGTTAGTATACCGACACGATAACCACTCACCCACCGTGGCAAGCTTCCAATTAAGTACCCCCACCCCTTTTCTTGTATATAAAAGCGTGTCATTGTGTGATAAATAACTCATGTGATATTTATTTTAGGTTAGGATGTATAAACACTTGTTTTCCCGCCTAATACAATCATTTCTTTTCCCAAAAACTTTGGTTGGTTGGTTCCTCAGTTTAGGAGCTGCGACAATGAGGTCATGTAGCCCCGTGTACTTTGGGTGTGTGTAGAATATGTTTGATAATCACTGTTAATTGTGATGGCTGTATTAGTATGTGTTATCTATTTTCTAATTCAAGTAAGGACTGCAGACAGTAATTTCAAGTAGTTCCTACTTTTGATACCAAATGCTACCGTCCACGACACCTAGCTTGCAGACTTGGCTACTAGATGGCATCACAGTCAGCACTGGCAGCGAACGTTGGAACTAATAGAGCGTTATCAATTCTAACCTACAAATTTTGGCTTTACACAAGTGTAGTTAGTGGAAGGTTCTTTTTAATGCCATAAATCTACCAAAAAAGTTTTATAGGTAACAAAACTAAACAAATCACAAATTAACTTGCTCAGCGGTAACGTTCTTGCTTGCTGTTCCCAAGGTTGCAGGATCGTGACACTTTCAGCTGGCATTTGAGGGTGCGCAAATACGAGGGAGCCGTGTCAGTAGATTTACTGGCAAGTTAAAGATCCCCCTCGGGGCAAAATTCCGGCACCCTGGCGTCTCTAAGTGCCGCAGTAGTTTAAAGGGACATATTATTGTTATTATTATTATTATTATTATCTTTGTTTCTTACTTTCTTCGTTTTGCCCACTTAGGGAGCGTGTTTGAACTTGTTGACTCGGGTTGATGGTGTTTTCCTCTTCTTCTCCTCCCAAAATCTCCTCATGAACTCACTATGCCCCTTCTTACGTTCCTCCGTCCATTTTTTTCCAGTGGTCTTTTTAGCTTTTTCGTCGAAAGACTGATTTGTTACTCGAGTTCCAAAAGTCTTGCGTTTCCTGATAAATTATCTTCTGTAATGTTTCTTTTAAGACCTGTTTGATTTCTTCTCACCAACTGATTTTGACTCTCTTTGAATTAATTATATCAAGCAGTTTTTTTGCATATCTGGTGTTGTCCATTCTGCAGATGTGACCATAAAATTTCAATCGTCTCTTACGCACGGTATCAGTGAACTTATTGATTACTGTGTTCAAGTCTGTGGTTTTCCTTTTAATCCATATACCATTAACATAAACGGGGCCATAGATTTTTCTGAGAATTTTACGCTTCTGGATTTCGATTTCACCAATTTATTATTATTATTATTATTATTATTATTAATAATAATAATCGAGATATCCTTTGAAAAAACTGAGATCATGCCTATGAAACCCTTAGATATAAATGAAGTCTATATAAATGATCATAAAATTAACCTAGTTCCTCAATTTAAGTATCTTGGAGAAATTATAACACATAACTTAAACGAAAAAGTAACTTGGATAAATAGAACAAATAAAATGAAAAAGGCACAATCTCTAACCTGGTCAACATATAATAAAAAATGCCTATCAATAGCTACTAAGATCCAACATTATAAAACTGTAACTCTCCCTGAAGCCACTTATGCTTGTGAAACACTGTTCCAAATTAAAAATGAACAAAGAACTGATCAGCTCCTCAAAACGGAAAGAAGAATCATTAGAACGTGCATAAATAAAAAGTATCAGGTTGAGGGAGTCTGGAGGATTCTCCCAAATGAAACTGTCTATCGTGAGATTGATCCAATCACCAGCACAATGAAGAAGAAAAGAATTTCATATTTTTTTCACATCTTACGGCTTCCAGAAAACAGAATTGTACGCCAACTGGTGATGAGAAATCTAGGAAAGAAAACTGGAGGTAAATGGATCCAAGAAATCCAACAAGATCTCAAAGCAGTTGGACTCAAGATAACAGATGCCGAGGAGAAAAATAAAATTAACACCATACTTAAAACTCACAAATTTTCTGCAGAAATGACACACAGAAAGCCTATGGAGATTTCAGATGAGTTGAGAAAATCCCGATCTGAAAGAATGAAAAAGTACTGGAAAGAGCGCAAGAACCAAGCAGTACTACCTTCAAAGAAGAAGTGATTGTGGAACGACTCAAGTGGTCCAATGTGACCAATCAAGATTAATAATAATAATAATAATCGAGTTACATCCACAATTAATATTACGAATGTTCAATGAGTGTCTAAAAGCAGCAGTGTTCAGCATCTGCTGGAAGGTGTGTCGTCTGGTGCTCATTAATAAGGGAAAGGGAGACCCGGATTTACCATCATCATACCGCCCACTGTGTATGCTTGATACAACAGGGAAGCTCTTTGAGAAGCTTCTGAGGGTCAGGTTGCGCCAAGCGATCATGGCAGCCGAGAAACAAACTGATCTGCTGTTAATTAGTGAACAGTACCAAGATAAGGAGTAACCTCTATAGCTTAGAGATCAATTAGGCACCTCTGCTATTTGGATCTTAGACCCTGGACAAAATTCCAATTAAAGAACATGGGAGCGGGAACGGATTCGTTTGGTTAAAGAGTAGAGGAGTCACATATGTTAGTGTCTATCTTACTCCAAATGAAACAATGGGAAAATTTCGTCAGAAAGTCAACTCTCTGGAAGATGCCATTCTTAATACAACTGGAGCAATCATTGTAGCTGGGGATTTCAATGCCAGAGCAGTGGAATGGGGTATGCCACATACCAATTCCCGAGGTAAGTTCATTCTGGAAATGGCATCAAGGACAGGGCTTTTGATCTTAAATTTAGGTGCAGTGTCACCTTTTCGGCGTCCGGGTTATACAGAGACCATTCCGGATATCTCCATGGCTTCTGAGACGTTAGTACCACACATCAAGGAATGGAAGGTGATAGAAGACTACACTGGTAGTGATCATCAGTATATTAATTTTGATGTGTGCAGTAATATAAGTGGGAAGAACTTATCTACTCAGAAACAACGGAGATGGAATTTGAATAAGATCCATCTTGATGCATTTAAGGAGGCGTTAGCCAGAGGTGTAGAACTAATTGAGGATATGGAGCCTGACGGAGAGGCTGATGTTGAGACTCTCGTTTCCTCAACTATGAACCTTATTACAATGGCTTGTGATACCTCAATGCCAATTTTAAGATCACGCCATCGGAAGAGTCCTGCATACTGGTGGACACATGAAATTGCAGAATTGAGGCGGAATTGCCTTAGACTCCGACGTGCCGCACAACGGACAAGAAATCTGGATGATGCCAATGCCTTATCAGCCGAACATAGAGATGCAAAGAGGCTACTTCGGAAAACCATAAATCAAAGCAAAGCTGAAAGCTGGAGGAAGCTATGTGAGGATATTGACACTGATCCATGGGGTTTGGGTTATAAAATTGTCAGAAAGAAGCTTGGGTCACAAAGAACACGGTGCGTCATGGATGCAAACAGTATGGCCATTATTGTCCAAATTCTTTTCCCAACACATCCAACAATCCCTGAGCATAATTTCGATGTAGATATTGAAATTCCTCTTTTTATTGAGGATGAGTTGAGTAGGGCTACTCAGTCTCTGCGAAGCAAAAAAATCCCCTGGTCCTGACGGCATCTCAAATGAGATTCTCAAATTAATAATCGAGTTACATCCACAATTAATATTACGAATGTTCAATGAGTGTCTAAAAGCAGGAATGTTCAGCATCTGCTGGAAGGTCTGTCGTCTGGCGCTCATTAATAAGGGAAAGGGAGACCCGGATTTACCATCATCATAGCGCCCTCTGTGTATGCTTGATACAACAGGGAAGCTCTTTGAGAAGCTTCTGAGGATCAGGTTGCGCCAAGCGATCATGGCAGCGGGCGACTTGTCACCAAGACAATATGGATTTCGAACAGGAAGATCGACCCTGGATGCGATACAAGAAATTGTTTCAGCTGTCCAGCGGGCGGAGAATTACAATCACCACTCCCGTCGTGTGGTTCTCTTTGTTACTCTTGACGTAAGAAATGCATTCAACTCTGTCAAGTGGAGTGACATGCTGAATGCGTTGGAGAATACATTTCATGTTCCAAATTATCTCTTACGGATGATACATTCCTACTTGAAAGATCGTTCGTTGCTTTATAACACGACAGAAGGACAACGCAGGGTAGGAATCTCAGCCGGAGCAGCACAGGGCTCGATTTTAGGACCAGATCTATGGAATATCACATATGATAGCTTGCTGAGATCTGAAGTCCCTGATGAAACTATCCTAGTAGGTTATGCAGATGACGTTGCTGCTCTTGTAGCAGGAAGAAGTGTCGAGCAGGCTCAGTTGCGACTCAATATGGTAATGCGTACAATCAATAGTTGGATGGAAGAACATGGTCTGTCTCTAGCACTTAGTAAGACAGAAATTGTAGTCCTAACAAAGAAGAGAATTCAGACAATACTCCCAATACAGGTAGGAGACATACAAGTAGAGACGCGGCCAGCAGCAAAATATCTGGGCCTCATGATCGACAATAAACTGAATTTTGGAGAACAAATTAAACGGACTGCAGATAAGGCGGCCAGAGGAGTAATGTCTCTCAGTCGGCTAATGGCCAATGTTGGTGGGCCAAAATCTAGTAAGAGGAGATTACTGATGACAGCCATCCATTCAGTTCTGCTGTATGGAGCGGAAATATGGGCGGATGCCCTGGATAAGGAAATTTAGGAAGTCACTAGCACAAGTGCAGAGGCGGGGTGCTTTACGCGTGGCATCTGCTTATCGCACGGTCTCTGAAGAAGCAGTTCTTGTTATTGCTGGGATAATTCCAATTTTTTTTTTCAAGCGAAAGAACGCAAGTACATTTACTGGAGGAAATCGGAAGTAGGTTTACAAAATGCAGGACGAACAGCAAGAGCACAAACCTTTCACAAATTGCAGATCAGATGGGAGCAAGGACACCGAAGCCAGTGGACTAGGAGAATGATACCTCAGGTGCAGGTTTGGACAGAGAGAAAACATGGTGAGGTTGGTTATTATCTCACTCAGTTCTTGACTGGCCATGGATACTTCTGTTCTTATCTTAAGAAGATGGGGAAAGTGGATTCACCAGATTGTATCTACTGTGTTAATGAGGTAGATAATGTTAATCACACCTTCTTCTCTTGTGGACGGTGGGTTCAAAATAGGCAGTCTCTTCAAGATCACATTGGTGTAGAGATATCTCCCGACAATATTGTTGCGGTAATGCTACAAAATGAAGAACATTGGAAACTTGTAGCAAGTTTTGTTCAAGATATCCTCTGAACAAAGAAGACGGATCTGGATCGCCACTGAAGATGATTCATTACGGAAGAGTGCCCTACGGGCAAATATAAAACGACTCTAGCCTGAAGTAATGTGTTAAACGGTTCCAGGCTGGTGTTCAGAAGTAACGGGGGAGTTTTAGTCGGTAGTCTGCTACTCAAGAGCAGGAGCCCGACACTCTGTGCGTAAATGCATTTCTTCCCCTAAAAAAATAAAAAAAATATTATTACAAATGAACTTACATCTTTAACCTACTTTTCTACATATTCGCCAACTTTCTCAACACATTTCTGCCATCGTGGTAAGTTACCAGTTTCAATACGCCCTATTCGTACAAGTCCGTTTGGTTCTAATAGAGCCATCTGCGGACTCCTGATTTCACTTCCGCATCTGTCGCCAAGTGTTGGCCGGCCAGAAAATTCTTCATGGGACACGAACAGATGAAAGTCTGACGGTGCCAGGTCCGGTGGATGCTGGAACACCTCCCACACAAACGGGGCGATTTTCTCACGAACAGGAGCAACAACATGGGGGCGGGCATTGTCATGAAGAAGTTTGACACCTTCAGCATTAATGTTGTGACGTTTGTCACGAAGAGCACGACGCAACTTAACCAATGTTTTAGTGTAGGCTGCAGCATTCACAGTGGTCCCGTGTTCAGCAAAGTCCACCAATAACACGCCACACATATCTCAGAAAACCGTCACAGGCACTTTCCTAGCAGATTGAGTCATTTTCATTTTTTTTTTTTTTTTTTGTATGGGGAACCAGCATGTTCTTCAGGCGTGAAGGGGTAAGGCCCACGACTCATCATCAGCGACGATTCCTGGAGACATTGCTGCGGTCCATACAGTCGTCCCCATGCACGCTACGCATGTCCCGGTGAATTTCACACGGTTATGCCCTTTGGCCCACTAATATCGAATTACACTTCGCTGCTCTTCACAAGTTGACGACAGTAACATGTGCGCCATGTTTGTTTCGTAGATCAGGCTTCTCTCGCTAGAGCTGCACATTAAAACAAAATACCTTCTGTAGCGCAAATTTCAAACTATATCGTCGTGAAATGTCGACATTCCAGCTGCAATACCAGGGGAGAAAAAATAATTGTGAGTTACTTTCAGATCTACCCTCGTACTAATGTTGTTGTTTGAGTCTTCAATCTTTGGTCTGGTTTGATGCAGCACTCCACGCCTCCCTGTCCTGAGCTAATTGTTTCATCTCTACATAGCTACCACGCCATACATCTGAGGCTATCTGTTTAACATATTCTAACCTTGGTCTACCCCTACAGTTCTTATCCTCGACCCTTCCTTCCACAACTAAGCTTGCTATTCCTGGGTGTCTTAGTATGTGTCCTACCAACCTATCTCTTCTATTTATTAGCAGTCGCCAGAAACATCTCTCCTCTCCCACTAGTCTCAATACCTCTTCGCTTGTAACCCTATCTATCCATCTGATCTTCATCATTCTCCTGTAACACCACATTTCAAATGCTTCAATTCTCCTCTTTTCTGCTGCACCAATAGTCCAAGTTTCACTTCCATAGAGCACCACGCTCCAGACAAAGGCCTTCAAAAATGACTTCCTAATACCTAAATACCGCCAAAATATTGGATACTTTAATTTTAACATCATGCATAGGCGTAAATCACTAGACCCCTTAAGCGCGATGCACAATGCATATACTTAAATATAATTGAGAAGATTGTATAGTCTATTGGCTTTCACGGCCGGTGAATTAAAACTCAGCAATTCTTCTAGGTTTGTGCCGTGGAAGCCTTCATAGGGAGGTTAAGGCTGCTTGAGCTTTTAGTTCTCGCAGTCAAGTGGTGCAGTTGCACCTAATATAAAAGGAGGTGGCGCGCAGTTCGTCACTCCTGTGGGGGTCTGGGCGGGGACACCAAGAGCCCACCGATGAGCCAGCTTGGTGTCCTAGGCGAAACCCCACACAAGACACGGCACAAACCTAGAAGAATTGCTGAGTTATAAATTGACAAGGATACCACGCTAAGTCATAACTGTTAAAGCCACTATAATGTATTTACATAGCTGCATATAATTTGATTAGTTATGTACCAGTGAATCTGGTCGCACTTCCTCGTACATCATTAGGTATACATGAATAGGGGACAAAATACAGTAACTATAAGTAAACAAACATGCGATGTGACGCCAGGGGCGTGACAAGCACGCGTGTGGAACTTGGCACGTCATGTTCACTATGCGTGCCTCTACAACCAGCTGGAAGCTCAGCCAAGAGGAACGCAATGGCATCTCCTGCGAGACTAGCGCCTCAAACAGCTTTTAATCAGCGTTGGATGAGTTGCATTATGAAAGCAACCAAGTAGCATTCTAAATATAAAGTCACGCTACTTTGCTTATACTCTTAGCAACGCCCTCAAACGGAAACCGTTTGATCACGCCTTATATATTATATGTTTTAGAAGTTATTCATTCAAATTTGAGGCGAATAAGCCAGCAAGCAATTGTTTGGAATTAGTAGACAAATAACCTCAATACCCCTCCTGAATGTTTGCACATTACATCGCAACTCCACTGTGATAACTTAGATGCACCAATCTCTTAATATTTGATGGTCAAATACTAAAATGAAGGAAACGTTTTCTGCAAACAACTTCGATGCCTACTACAAAACCCGAGGTACCCAGGATACAGCTATGGCAATCCACCATACAACCAGATTGGATTAAGGCCAAGGAAAGGCTTCCAGCAGGCCACAACAACAACTGGGAAACTTGGCGGACACTCAACTGACTTCGGAGTGGTGTTGGGAGATGCAAAGTTAATCTCCACAATTGGGGATACCTACAGGAATCGGAACTCGCTGAGTGTGGGGAGAGACGGACCATGGTACACCTGTGTTCCTGTGAACTGTGCCCGTGCTCTTGCACAACGCAGGAGATAATGGAAGGTCATGAAAGGGGTTTGACAGTGGCCCGTTTCTGGGTGAAGAAAATCTAATTCGTGACATTGTTGTATATATTATTGTATTATTACTTTGTAATATTGTGTATCATCCCTCTTGTTCATATTGTAGTGCTTCTGACTCGAATAAAAAGAAAACTAAACCAACGTTTGGAGAATTTATGAATATCCTATAATTCAAGAAGAATAAGGACTCAAATTCAAAAATAATGGAGGAATTTTTAAGTAACTTTCAACTATAACTCGGCAAGTCCAATTGAAGCCCAGAATGAGGGCGTTGCTGGCTCGAATGAGCGAGGGAGCGCGGGAGGGGGTGGTACGCGATGGTCGGGGGGAGTGAGTGACACCATTGGTAAACCATCCTCACGTGCACGCTACCCAGCGCCAGTTGGTTTCTGTGCAAGTCACGCCTTTCCACGGCAGCAAATAGCAGTAGATCCAGCAACATGATGACTAGGGGAATAAGGGAAAGCCAAGTAGTTCGCATTTTTCTGGGGCTTCAGATGAACTTGGTCGCGCTGTAGATTGGACTGACTGCGTGGTACAGAGGTAACGTTCTCGCCTGCTGTTCCCAAGGTTGCAAGATCAAATTCTGGCGCAATTCATTGGCATTTTAGGGTGCGCAAATGCGAGGGGTCGTGTCAATATATTTGCAGGCACGTTAAAGATTACCTGCCAGGCAAAATTCCGGCGCCCCTACGTCTGTAAATGCTGCAGTAGTTAAAAGGGACGTAAAACCAATAACATTATTATTGTTATCTCTAATTCCTCATAAATATGGTACAACTCAGTCTACAAAATACGGATTTCACAATCAAGTATCATGTAAACCTTATTGTGATAAATAGAGCCTATCAATAGACTATGACAGGTAGAATCCAGCAACACTGCCTTCTGTATTCTGGCAATCAGGTGTTCCATTTTCATTTCCTCCAGAGCCAATACCAACGTCTTTGGAACAACTCCCGAGGAAGAGATCACCACCACTGGTGAAATTCTCACGTCTTTTAGTGCTTGTTAGTTTTTGAGCCTAGGTAGTTAGCATATTTTGGCTAAGTGGGATGGTGTCGTGCCATTTCGTCCAGGTGCCATTTCGTCCAAGTGCTATTTCGTCCAAATTCCACGAACAGAGGCAGGTGGGTTGACTCTCTGCCGGCCCACTAGTGCTATTTCGTCCAAACACCTATGATTGACAGTTTGACAGGTCTACAATAGCTGTTTCATTTCATTGCGTTTCTTGTTAAAAAATAATAATTTTTGATGTTTGTAATAATGGACGTCACTCGCTCCGCTCGTTTGCCACCAGTCAACTATGGCTTACAATGAAATGCTTATAATGTAAACAACATAGTGAGAATAGAAAAAAAAATGTGGATTAAAATCGCTCTCTGAGCTTCGGTGTATCTTAATTATCTAAATATTGTCCCGTCGTTCGCTGCATGTCATGAGGTACACTTATATACAACAAACAAATATTTTGGAAATTTCCTGAGATTTTCGTAAAAGCACGCCTGTATACGAGTTATGTTACATCATGTGTCCGGCCTTGCAGAACTTTATATGTGCAGTAGATCTGGCATCAGCGCGCTCCATTTAATGCGTAGGCCTACTGTCTTTTAAGGTAGAGACGCACCCAGAGTCTGGGGCGTAAATATTGTCACTAATAAAAATATAAACCTACCTGTGAAATGGATTTATCAGCTTCTTCGCGGGCTGTCTTCTTTCCCTGTGCCATAGCCTTATGGAATTCTTGTGCAGCCACATCAGGAACACACGTATTGTGGATCTCTTCTTAAATAATTTCACGGTTTATAGTAAACACTTTTCCACTACAAGAACGGTTAACACAACGCCACACAACTTCACCGCACTTCTTCTCATTCTTAACCCGTTAAGTAATAAACTAGGTTGGCCCCTTGTAATGGTTGAAAACTCCATAATTAACAAGGATGTTAATTCATAGAGATCATTCGAACGAATTAAGCCTCTGTTCATAAACAGAGGTTGGGAGGGGAGGAATGGAATTCCACAGCAGGGATGGGTGGGAAATCCCACACTGTACTGCCTCAACCCTTGTCAACATTTCGTCTGGACGAGATGGCACTCATTAAATTGTGTAATAATTTGTAAAACCGAGCTGGACGAAATGGCACGTTTTTTCAAGGAAATTTGTTGCTGGACGAAATAGCACCTGGACGAAATAGCACTGAACCAGTGGGATAGTAACGTCTATCAAGTGGGCCTTTTGGCTTCTTTTATTGATATGGACATTATCGTGTCAATTGGCCAAGATTTTCTAGTTGGTTAAAATACTATACGTCAATAACAATACATTTCATGATATTATTATTGTTATTATCAATATTATGAACTAAATTGCAAGGATATTCCTATTAATATTATAATTACTACCTTAATTTAAGATTTAGATGTAATTCTATCAATATAACTTCGCTGAAAAATGTATCACTGTTATACCGAAACATGTAGGCCTACGCAATGTTTCATTTGTACTGACCTGGCAGTTTCTCATTGTATGTATGTCTTATGTATAAAACCAGTTTTGACAGATTTATAACTACAAAAACAATAATAAAGGAATATAAAGGATTGGATTGTTTTTATGGTTATCATTTTATTGCTGTTGCCGCGTACTCTAGATGCCTTGAAGCTGTGCAAGCAATACGGAAGAGGTGACGGTTCTTTTCACTTTTTACGATTGTTTCTACTGTATTCCCACTAGAGAAAGGAGTTACAACCCCATGCAGCCAGCTGGTTTAGCACTTAATGACGAATATATCATGCTAAATAATACGAGTAATAATATCATATGGCCTCGGGTAGCTTGCCACGGTGGGTGAGTGGATATCGTGTCGGTCTACTAACCCCAAGATTGCAGGTTCGCTCTGGCCGTGGTAAGTGATTTTTGAAAGGCGGCAAAAATACGATACGCATGTCATACGATGTTGGCATGTCAAAGAACCCATTTGAATTCAGTAGGCCGTGTTCATGATGGCAAAATATTAATCTCGGGAGTTTCCGCCTACACAAAGTTCCTCATTTCTCTACTAGAAAGCGCTATAATGTTCAAGGAGCTTAGATATCTATTATCTAACCTCCTTGACTTTCATAGTGATTCATGGAAACAACGAAATTCGACATGCAAGCTACCCTCTGGGTGTCAAATTACAAAGCTTGCACCAGGCACCCGAGGCCATACGATATTATTTATTTATATGGCCTCGGGTGATGGGTACAATCTTTGTTGATTGCCGCCCAGAGGACAGCTTGCATGTCAAATTTTATCGTTCCTTGGAGCGCTATGGAAGTCAAGGAGGTTATATATCTAAGCTCCTTGACACGAGAGCGCTTTCTAGTAGAGAAACGAGGAACTTTTTTTGCCATTATGAACACGGCCTACTGAGTTCGAATGGGGTCTTAAACATGCCAACAACGTATGACATGCGTACCGTGATTGTTGTTGCCTTCCAAAAATCACTTACCATGCCAGGAGCGAACCTGCAAGCTTGGGGTTGGTAGCCCGTCACGATAACCGTTCTCCCACCGTGGCAAGCTATATCATGCTGTTGACCTGGTAATAATGGCGGACTCCGTCGAATGCTTGCTAGCCAACATTTTAGGACATGAACAGAAATGTAGGGAGTATGAAGAAGTATGAAGAACAGCATTTCAAGGACGAAGGTTATGTTGGTAGGAAAGAACCACAAAAAGATCGGCTGTACTCCTCCAGTTTTTAATTGTTTTTTCTCACGTTTCTTTTGTCATAATTTCACATATATTCTGCTCTGGATTTACCCATCTCTGCAAATCACAAAATCATGAAAAAAGGGGCATCACCCCGAGTCCTACAACACCTCATACAGCATTATTAGTTCACGAAATATTAACAAGCCGATCACCCTTTACTTTTGGGCCCTTCGGGAAAAATAAGAGGGGGATAGAAAAATGGGGGGCGTCACCCCGACTCCTAAGACACCTCATAAAAGTCCCTAGCATTATTGGTTCGCAAGATATTAAAAAGCCGATGACCTATTAGTTTTGAGTCCTTTGGTTAAATTAAGGGGGCTATAGGAAAACGGGGGGTTCCAACCCGACTCCTAGGACACCACATACACGTCCCTAGCATTATTGGTTCGCGAGATATTAAAAAGCCGATGACCTATTAGTTGTGGGTCCTTTTGTTAAATTAAGAGGGGGATATAAAAACGTGGGACGTCACCTCGAGTCCTCGAGTACTTGTAAAACTCCAGTGCCAAATCCTGAATATCTTGAATGGGGCCTCCAAACCTTGAAGTAAACCGAATGTGATATACATTCCACAGCAAAAGTATGAAGATTTAATTAAAAATTTAATAATTTAATTAATTAATCAGCAAATATGATATAATGAATATTTTCACACCAAAGAACGACAACTTGAAGACTATTTATTGAAGGAATATCTTTAATGGGGCCTCCAAACCTTAAAGTAAACCGTATGCGATGTTTCCTCTTAAACATTTCCGTCCCATTTCCGTAGCCAACAGTACCTCGAATGCTTACAATAAATAAGAATACAGCAATAGTATGAAGATTTAATAAATCATAATTGATTTCAGCAAATATGATATAATGCATATTTTCACACCAAAGAACGACAACTTGAAGATGATTTATTGCAGGAATATCTTTAATGGGGCCTTTAAACCTTGAAGTAAACCGTATGCGATGTATCCTCTTACACATTTCCGTCCCATTTCCGCCCCTTTTCCAAAATCACTCCCACAAAAATATCCAGCAACCGAGTGGAAAGATGTTACACATCAACAACAACAAAAATCCAGGTAGGAGGAACTATGTAGGAGCAGGTGGAGCAATTTAAGTACTTGGGCTGTGTCTTTGGAGGGTGGTATAAAGGGCTTAAGTAAACAATCTCAACATTTCAGGAGAAGCAAAACAAGCGGCTAAATCCTGATATTTGACCATAGTTAGTTATTGTAGTTTTAAGGGGCGGAACTACGAGGTCATCTGCCCCATATTTGACTATGTGTCCCATAATATGCCATTGATATTTCATGTTATTATTCTACAGTGTGATATCGTCAGGTTGAGGTTGAATTGCAGAATCGATGACTTATAATGAAAAATTGTTAATCATGTCGGACTTAAGATTTTTGTACCGTTTGAATAGTGACTTAGATCTTTTAACCAGGGTCAAATCACCGTCTTCTAATATGAATTCACTTACACCCTTTTTGCCATCTGATAGAGAAAACAGAACCAGCACAAAATGCAGGACAGATACGATCAGAATCAAAATGATAAAAAACATCCATCACATATCTGACAAAGAGAATAGTTATGTAAAGATAGAGTTGAATAACTCACAGACAGTTGATCAGCTATGTGGCAGCGATACTCACCTGAAAGAAAGAGCAAACCAACATTTGTAATTTTTACAAATAATCTGCTTTTCAAAAGATATGCCTTTTATTATTTCCAATAATATCAATAGTTATACAAACTATCATTTCATGGTCTGAAACTTCAATACGGTTTTACACACATAAATAAATAAATAAATAAATAAATAAATAAATAAATAAATAAAGAAGGAAAGAAAGGAAGAAAGAAAGGAAGGAAGGTTGGAAAAAGGAAATAAATAAATAAATTAATAAATCCATACATACAGACGTGGACATATTATTAGAATAATGAGTTATATTAGTTTTCCAGACAAAGAAATTAATCTTTGAGCAGACACGTAAGAATTCATTTACATACCAGTGCATATATACCAGTGGTATAATTGAGGTACATTTAAAACAAAATATTTGATAAAAATAAATAAATATATAAACAAATAAATAAATAACAAAATAAGTAAATATTAAATAAAGTAATAAAGAAATAAAAGATGGAAGGAAGGAAAAATAATCGAATAGATGATCAAATAAATAAACAAACAAAAAGGTAAAAGTAAAGGAAGAAAGGAAAAAGAAAGAAAGAAAGAAAGAAAGAAAGAAAGAAAGCTGTAATTACTCGTATTATACGATGTAAAAGAATACGCAAATCAATACTTTTTGAAACATATCTAATTTGAGTATTAATAATGATACATGTTTCCACCCACGTTGAGATGTTCTTCAGTCAGTAATAAAAATAGAAGATTGTTGAAAAGCTATGTTCTAATATGAATGTTGGGTAAGAAAAACCATATAATAAATTTGTAATTGAAATAAATAATCAATCGAGGTGGATATCATTACAAACAGAAATACAAATTATTTCATATGATATTTTGTTTCACAGTAAAAACCCTCAAAAATCGTCAGTAGAATAAACAAGGGATGTTGAATATCAAAAATAGTGTATAATTACTGTACATTAACAATTTTGAAACTGACGCACTATGTGGCCTGCCCTTGTTTGCAATTATTATAATTATTATTATTATTATTATTATTATTATTATTATTATTATTAAGTCAGGTGTATTGTGTGATAGAAGGATAAACCTGAGGACTAAAGGAATGGTATATAAGTCAGTCGTGAGATCTGCAGTGATTTATGGAGCAGAGGCATGGACACCAACTAAGGCACATTGTAAGGCAATGGATGTGGCTGAAATGAAAATGTTAAGAAGAATTTGTGGCGTCACCAGAGCCGACAGGATTAGAAATGAGAGACTAAGAGGCAGTGTTTAAGTGATGGAGATATCAAAGAAGGTTCAAGAGAGATGACCACAGTGGCTTGGACAATTCATGAAAAGGGACGACACTTATGTTGGCAAGAGACTGACAGTAATGGTAGTGGAAGGTGACAGAGGAAGGAGAAGACCAAGAAGACTGTATACGAGATGACATTAGGGAGAAACATCCAAGGGAAGAGGACGTATGGGATCTTGGGAAATGGAGAAGACTTGCCAGGTACGTCGACCCCACTTGAGTGGGAAAAGACGAAGGAAAAAAAGAAGAAAGAAATTCACTATAAGGACACTTCCTCCCCTCAGTGCTCGTAGGCTTGTTAATTGTGCAGGTTTGGTCTAGCTCGTTCACTGACTTTGGAATCTTACTGTGTTGTGCTGAGAAACTGGAAAGCGCCAAGCGTACGATAATGCAGAAATGAATAAAGGAGTATTCTAAGTGTGAGAGTGGATGGTAACGCCCACTCGTAAGGCCGTGACCTAGTAAGAGCGAGCAGTGTTCCTTTCATTTGTGGTGCGAACACAATGCTCCATATCTCACGATCTGTGTGTTTCTCGCAGACACAATGGAATGCACCTTGTACATTATATTTACTATCAGATTCATGTTCTTCTAAGAGCTGCAGTACCTGGCGTTGTACACCAGTACAATGACTACCACGAGGGAGGGCGATTGATTTAAAATAAAACGTTCGTCCTTGAAAGAGGGTTGGTCATGAGAATCCAAACAGAAAAACAACACAAATATCACATAATGAATCCTAAAATCACAATTTTTTTAAAAGCTAATCTAAAGAGTGTTTTTTTAAATAACAAAACATTACATTAATATTAGAAATAACTAGCGGATCCGTGCGAGAACTCTCGCATGTGAATAAACCACCCGCCTGGCTTTACTGTTATGCGGGCTTTGTGTATAAACCACCCACCTGGCTTTAGTGTTATGTGGGCTTTGTGTATACACCACGCGCTTGGCTTTACTGTTATGCGTATTTTGTGTATAAACCACGCGCTTGGCTTTACTGTTATGCGGGCTTTGTGTATAAACCACGCGCTTGGCTTTACTGTTATGCGGGCGTTGTGTATAAACCACCCGTCTGGCAATACTGTTATGCGGGCTTTGTGTATAAACCACCCGCCTGGCTCTACTGTTATGCGGGCTTTGTGTATAAACCACGCGCTTGGCTTTACTGTTATGCGGGCTTTGTGTATAAACCACCCGTCTGGCAATACTGTTATGCGGGCTTCGTGTATAAACCACCCGCCTGGCAATACTGTTATGCGGGCTTCGTGTATAAACCACCCGCCTGGCTCTACTGTTATGCGGGCTTTGTGTATAAACCACCCGCATGGCTTTACTGTTATGCGGGCTTTGTGTATAAACCACGCGCTTGGCTTTACTGTTATGCGTGCTTTGTGTATAAACCACGCGCTTGGATTTACTGTTATGCGGGCTTTGTGTATAAACCACCCGTCTGGCAATACTGTTATGCGGGCTTCGTGTATAAACCACCCGCCTGGCTTTACTGTTATGCGGGCTTTGTGTATAAACCACCCGCCTGGCTTTAGTGTTATGTGGGCTTTGTGTATACACCACGCGCTTGGCTTTACTGTTATGCGTGCTTTGTGTATAAACCACGCGCTTGGCTTTACTGTTATGCGGGCTTTGTGTATAAACCACCCGTCTGGCAATATTGTTATGCGGGCTTTGTGTATAAACCACCCGCCGGGCTCTACTGTTATGCGGGATTTGTGTATAAACCACGCGCTTGGCTTTACTGTTATGCGGGCTTTGTGTATAAACCACCCGTCTGGCAATACTGTTATGCGGGCTTCGTGTATAAACCACCCGCCTGGCTCTACTGTTATGCGGGCTTCGTGTATAAACCACCCGCCTGGCTTTACTATTATGCGGGCTTTGTGTATAAACCACGTGCTTGGCTTTACTGTTATGCGTGCTTTGTGTATAAACCACGCGCTTGGCTTTACTGTTATGCGGGCTTTGTGTATAAACCACCCGTCTGGCAATACTGTTATGCGGGCTTCGTGTATAAACCAACCGCCTGGCTCTACTGTTATGCGGGCTTTGTGTATAAACCACCCGCCTGGCTTTACTGTTATGTGGGCTTTGTGTATACACCACGCGCTTGGCTTTACTGTTATGCGTGCTTTGTGTATAAACCACGCGCTTGGCTTTACTGTTATACGGGCTTTGTGTATAAACCACCCGTCTGGCAATACTGTTATGCGGGCTTCGTGTATAAACCACCCGCCTGGCTCTACTGTTATGCGGGCTTTGTGTATAAACCACCCGCCTGGCTTTACTGTTATGCGGGTTTTGTGTATAAACCACGCGCTTGGCTTTACTGTTATGCGGGCTTTGTGTATAAACCACCCGCCTGGCTTTACTGTTGAGCGGGTTTTGTGTATAAACCATCCGCCTGGCTTTACTGTTGTGCGGGCTTCTATAAATAGGTTTATTTGTTTAAACGCACTTTTTAACAAATTGTCGTTATTTATGAAATCTGAGAACAATTCATCATTGCTGCTGGTAGCAGAATGAGATGTTATGCGGTTATGAAATTAAACGTTGTTCTGCATGCATGACATGCAAAGGGGTAGACACCATTATGAATTAACATTTTTGTTTTTTGTTTTGTACGCATGCGCACTTGGTTTTTTTTTTTGTAAGATGGTGGGCTTTTTAAATAATCATTTAAGGATGAGTTATTTTTTAAAATTTAACCAAAAGATCCAAAACTAATAGGTCATTCGCTTTTTAATATCTCGTGAACAAATAAGGCTAGGGACTTGTATGTGGTGTTGTAGGACTTGAGGTAACGCCCCCCCCCCCCCCTTTTTTTAATGTATTATTAATTTTTGTCAAAAGGGCCTAAAATGTACGCGACACAGTTCTGCAAGGAGCTATTGTCTTGTTTATTTGTTTAAAAGCACTTTATAAACAAATAAATATATTTCCGTTGACTTTTCAAGAAATGCAAGATTTTTCCTGTACTATTGAGACGATTTGGAAGATTTGTGTACAAACCACACCTTCTAACTCCCTCTGGTTTGGGAGCTTGAGTTTTGTGAAACATACACCTTAGCGTATTATACATAGGTTGCTCTTTTAGTTTTGGCAACTATGTTATAAATTGATAAATAACACACCTACATGGTTCCAAGTTTCATAGGCCCTCGATGTAGTCTCCAGCACTGCGTACAACGTGTTCCCAGCTACGCAGGAGCCGTTGGATTCCGCTGGCACTGCCCAATCTATCAATGGTGCGAAGAGAGCGCTCGGCAGCCTGCACAACATCTCCAATTGTAGGGTAGCGGTTCCCGCGCAGTGGTTCCTTCATCTTCGGGATGAGATCAAAGTCGCATGGACTTTAGTAGGGCGAGTAGGGGGGATGATAGGGCACTTCCCAGTTCCAGCGATTCCACAATGCAGACACAACTCCTGCTGTGTGTGCCCTAACATTGTCATGCAGAGCGATGGGCGGAGTAACGATGTGGTATCGCCGTTTCCTTCTCAGAGCTGCTAGGAGATGGTCTTGCAGAAACGAACAATAGTATGCCTCATTAACGGTTTGCCCAGAGGGAACGGTATGTTTTATGATCACTCAATCCCAATCATAGGCAAGAATCAACATTACCTTCACATTTGTGGGGGTTTGTCGAACTGTTTGTTTTCGTGGTGATCCGTGGTGCCGCCACTCATTAGATTGGCATTTCAACTGTGGCTCATAAGATTTGGCCCACGTCTCGTCAATGGTTATGATACGCCGTAAGAAGGCCTCTCCTTCGCGCTCATAACGCTGCAAATGCTTACGAGAAGCGTTATATCGCAGCCATTTCTTCATGTCGGTTAAGTCATGCGGAACCCATTTTGACGCGATTTTCCTCATTTTCAGGCAATCCTTCTGGATGTGGAGGACAGTCGAATTCGCCAGTCCTGTATCTTGCGCTAATTCACGAAGCGTTACGTTCCGATCCGCCTCCACTAACGCGGACACCATCTGTACATTTTCATCACTTACTGGTGGGTGACCACATCGAGGCATGTCCTCCACACGTTCGCGCCCATCTCGAAAGGCTGCAACCCATCTTGCTACCGTTCTGTAAGGTAAAGCAGATGCACCGCACGCATCTTGCAGTCCTTGGTGGCACTCTCGAGCCATGCGACCCCTAACACACTGAATGTTTATCCACATTCCCTGCTCCTGCTTCAAAAACATTGCGACCATCTTACACGAGCACTTGCCCACAACTACTCATCTAGAGCTCAGCAACTTGAAGTGAAACCCTGGCGACGGCGCTAGCTCTGTCAGCCAGTGTGACAGAGAGGAGGGCAAGCTTGAGCGAGAGAGTGGACTGTCATCGCTTGTCAACACATCTATTGGCTCCCGGCCAGCGATGGACTACACCCCTCTGTACAGATATTGGTCTTGCTTGAGTTGGTCAGAGCGGGCAGGGGGGAAGTACTTTTAGTTCACATTTTTTCCGGGGTTTCAGTTCGAGTTGCTGAGCTCTAGCAGGCATCACCGCATACGAATAGGGGAGGGGACGGACGAGGTCATGTGCTCTAAGGGAGGGGATACAGGTTAGCTACTTTCAAGGCTTATAAACTACAGAGGTTGCCTCAATTTTAACTCACCAATCAGCGCTCACAAGGCGGATGACGTCACAAGATACCAAACGCGCCATGTGGGGAACGTAACGAAACTGTCAACAACAGCTGTTGAGTACGCAAAGAACAGTAAATTCGCATGCAATTATCGGTAAATGGGTGAAAAAATAACTAAATGTTGCCTACTTACATTTTATGTAGTGATCTTCTTGAATTTCTTGGAAATTCGCCTAGACTCGGTAGCAGAATCGTGGGTGTTAGTGACTTCCAATAACCACTTCACTTATGCAAGATAGAATTGGAATGTTTCAATCTGATGAAGAAAATTGTTATCACAGCTGCCTCAACCCCACCAGACGGTACGTCAGGAACTTCTCTCGACACAAATTCTGTCGTTCTTCTTAGAACGATCGTGCCTCGTTGAAATCCGTATTTTCCGTGAAATGTGACGAATTTTGCTGAAATGTGCCGGAACTGGTTTAGCAAAGTTTCTGAGGGATCGGTCATACCACCGTATGACAAGTGTTTAATCCAAGTCGGTAATGCATAGTCGTGTTGAGTTTGCATTCCATCGGTTAAGTTCCCAAGCTGTGGAAATTTATTTTGGAACTTGTGGGCTGCATATCCTGCAACATAAGCCTTGCCATCTTCCTCACTTTGTTCCATGATATTGGCAATGAAGGACTCTGGAAGCACGTTACTTGATTCAGACACTATGACAGCTTTGTTTAGTGCTTTAGCAACTACATATTCATCTGAATCTGGATCAGCAGTGTTTGTTTGCTTTTGAACAACTCCTGGATTTTTTCCTAAAATAATCATCCTCAGTCTGTAAATGCAGTCAAGGGGAGAAGGATGACCATTTAAGCCACCACGGGTTCGCAATTGTGAAAAGAGGTTTTCCAGTGCATCTTGATTTAGCCTATGTGTGAGAATGTACTTTGTATTATGCCTACGGGCCATATCTTGGTACAGAAGTCGAAGGGATTTTATTGAAATGATGACTGCTTTTTGGAATATATGCAAAGAATTTTTACCAATACAAAGAGAATTACTCATGAAATTTTCCATCTTGTCCAAAAACATAATACCATGCATGGGCGTATATAAGGGGGGGGGGAGGGCTGAGGGGGCTCCAGATCCCCCCCGAAATAAGCCAACTTGGGTACAACATACAATGTATTTCACAGTAGTCTACTTTTAAGAAATAATTATCAATTTGTAAAAGAAAACGAGTGTTTACCTTTCTACTTTATAAATTGACAAGTAGCCCATTGAGATATTTTCCATTCATACTCCATAGGCTATAATAGAAAATTCATTAAGTACTCACAATTTTCCGCGATAGTCAGCCTCCCCCCCCCCCCCTACCCTCGAAAAAAATTGTATATACACCCCTGATACCATGTACGAAATATGTCAAAAATATTAACAGCTTTAAAATAATCCTAGCAGATCATCAAAACTTAAGAGTAGGCCAGCTAGGCTCACTTACCATTTGGTTTTAGATTCCTTGGAAATCTTGGCTTTATATTAAGCAATTCGGCCCTGTAGTCTAATTCGAAGTCTTCACTCTTAAAGTGGAGGGAACATAGGCTATCCTACTTGTTTGAGGGTTACAATGAACTTTTCGCTTACATGCAGCAATCCACTGATTGCGAACGCATGTGTCTTTAGGCATCGTGAAAAACGACAAGTCATTTCCAGCTTTATAATAACTGTGACAAACTGCCACAGCACATCTTTGGCCTGGCATGATTATAAACAAAAGGGCTTAAAACACATGTTTAAACCATTGCAATCCACACAATATAATGTGTGGGAAAGTTAACTTTCCTTGCATATCTCGCGCCTCGCGCGCTACGAGGAAACGTGTGACGTCATGTCCTTTCCCTTCCCTCCGCGATCCCCTCGCCAAAGAGCTCCATATTGAGGCAACCTCTGTAGTTTACTAGCCTTGAGCTACTTTTGGTAACAATGGCAGAATCCAACACCTTTGCAACATGAAGCAGCAGCATCGTTGCCAAAACTAAAAAAGCAACCCTTGTATATATAGATAGACAATATCTAAATTTTACCCTCGGAACCTGAGACGGAGACACATATCGACGGTGGGAGAGGAAGACCTCATCACGACGCCTAAACGTGCGTGAATATACATTCCCGCGGAACATATTATTTGAACTTGTTTTCAATGGGCTGGTGCAGACCTCATAAAGTTCGACGGGAGTGTATAACCGCTTATGGCTAGAGGTTGTCTACTAAATATAATGAAAATAATGGAAAGAAGCATATGGTGGCTTACGAAGGCTTACAATCCCATCGCACAGTGGGTGAAAATCGAAATCTAGGGGGACAACATTATTTTTACGTGTTAATCATGAATTTAGAGTGAAAGCAACGTATATAATTTGTTTACTTCATAATAAACGTCAGTTAAGACCATTTTAAAGCTACGTCTACACATGCAAGAAATTGTCTATGACTAGGAGTTGGATGGAGCATTCAGTTATCTCTTCAGAACAAGTTTCTACCCCTAATTTACTTTTAACAAAGTCACAAAGTTCCACTTTTGACATAATCGTCGAACCCAGTGCTCGAAACAGTTGTACACATGTGAGAACTGGTTGCGCGGCATCTTCTAAAACGTAAAATAACTAAGTAAGTTGCAAAAAGATGCAAAATATCTTATAACAGGCGTAAACTACAAAACTTTATCTACATTTTAACATTAAGTAGAAAGTGACGCAGAGTGACGCGACATACTAAAAATCTGAGTGAAAATATAATTTTAAAAATAATAGTTAAATATTATAAATGCAAATAAAGCTAAAATTACGTAACAATTACGCCTATTAATAACTGAAACACGTTACAAAGATCATGTTTCATCTTAAAGCATCACACTAACCACAAAGACAACCAAACCACAGCCACTCACATTCACCCTCCAATTCAGACTGCTCGAACAATGGTGAGAGATATACACTAAGATGTGTTTATATCCCAGAATAGTGAGCGGCAATTATATGAGAATGCTGTAGAAGTATTAAATTTTGATTTTTTAATTATGAAAATAAATCATTTTGTCCTCCTAGATTTCGATTTTGACCCACTGTGCATCGTTGATACAGTTTACGCTACGGTTATTGACCGGTGGCCTCGAGGCCTCGCGCAACGAAGCGAGAATAGTAGTAGCAACTGACAGGAGATTCAACTTAAGCGACGAACTCTCATTTAAACTTCTCGTGTATGCTAGTCAATTAATCGATAAACGGTCAGTCGATTAATTGATTAATCGTTTTCAATTAATTTCAAATTATTCGAATAATAATAATAATAATAATAATAATAATAATAATAATAATAATATCGTATGGCCTCGGCTTCCGGGTACAAGCTTCGTAATTTGGACACCCAGAAGGTAGCTTGCATGTCGAATTTCGTTGTTCCGTGAAGCACTTGAACACTATAGCGCTTTCTAGTAGAGACAAGAGGAACTTTGTGTTGACGGAAACTCCCGAGATTAATTTTGCCATTATGAACACGGCCTACTGAATTCAAATGGGTTCTTTGACATGCCAACATCGTATGATATGCGTGTCGTAAATTCCGCCGCCTGTCAAAAAAAAAATATCGCTTAACACGGCCAGGAGCGAACCTGCAAGCTTGGGGTTAGTAGACTAACACGTTAACCACTCACCCACCGTGGCAAGCATTCTATTCGAATAGGCCTAATTGATTATGAAATGATTAACCGAACATTGCTTTGGTTATTATTAGAGCCCTGCACGGATAAACAAAACGTTGCTCCGCATCCGCACGGCAGTCATCCCCATCCGCCCCACATCCACACGACTGTTATCCGCATCCGCCCCACATCCACACGACTGTTATCCCCATCCGCCCCACATCCGCACGACTGTTATCCGCATCCGCCCCACATCCACACGACTGTTATCCCCATCCGCCCCACAGCCGCACGACTGTTATCCGCATCCGCCCCACATCCACACGACTGTTATCCGCATCCGCCCCACATCCACACGACTGTCATCCCCATCCGCCCCACATCCACACGACTGTTATCCCCATCCGCCCCACAGCCGAACGACTGTTATCCGCATCCGCCCCACATCCGCACGACTGTTATCCGCATCCACCTCGCATCCACACGACTGATATCCGCATCAGCCCCAAATCCGCAAAAACTGTTATCCGCATCCGCCCCACATCCGCACGACTGTTATCCGCATCTGCCTCGCATCCGCACAACTGTTATCCGCATCCGCCTCGCATCCACACGACTGTTATCAGCATCCGCCCCGCATCCGCACGGCTGTTATAAGCATCCGCCCCACATCCACGCGGCTGTTATAAGCATCCGCCCCGCATCCACACGGATGTTATCAGCATCCGCCCCACATCCACGCGGCTGTTATAAGCATCCGCCCCGCATCCACACGGATGTTATCAGCATCCGCCCCACATCCACGCGGCTGTTATCAGCATCCGCCCCGCATCCACACGGATGTTATCAGCATCCGCCCCGCATCCACACGGATGTTATCAGCATCCGCCCCGCATCCACGCGGCTATTTTCAGCATCCGCCCCGCATCCAAGCGGCTGTTATCAGCATCCGCCCCGCATCCACGCGGCTGTTTTCAGCATCCGCCCCGCATCCACGCGGCTGTTATCAGCATCCGCCCCGCATCCACGCGGCTGTTTTCAGCATCCGCCCCGCATCCACACGGATGTTATCAGCATCCGCCCCACATCCACGCGGCTGTTTTCAGCATCCGCCCCGCATCCACGCGGCTGTTTTCAGCATCCGCCCCGCATCCACGCGGCTGTTATCAGCATCCGCCCCGCATCCACGCGGCTGTTACCCGCATCCGCCCCGCATTCGCCTGGCAGTTATCTGCATCCGCCCCACATCCGCACGGCTTTTATCCGCATCCGCAGGTTTATTTTCTGATTCTACTGGCATTACAATGTTATTTTCAATTAGAAAAAATATTAAAGCACATATTAAGTTTTGAGAAAAAAAAAGCAGTTTCCTTAGGCAATGTATGTCAAATTCTATGTTTAAAATGAATGTTATACGGCCAGAATTACAACGCTTTTCAGTTCGGAGTGTTAATTATGCTTAATGGCATAATTTGAATGAGATTAGCTTAAATCATCATCTTACATTTGTCATTAAAAAAAAAAAGAGCCTTACAGTAGTCGCATATAATGTGTAACATGTTATCCTACTATGAAATTGAGATGAAATGTATGTGAAGTCATCTGACATGTTATCCTAATCGTATACTACACAGTTTGGACACTCTTAAAATGTTAATTTACGCTACGTTTTCATACTGGTACTATGATGAATGTAAGATTGAATTGGCGATATGCTACTGTCTCACTTGTTTGAACAAACATCACATATTAGGCCTATATTGTAAATTTAGAGGAGGAATGAAACCATAATCTCTATTCTATCTATTGACTACTAGAAATAATGTTCAATACAATCAAATTTCCCAACTCCTGCTTGGTGCAAACTATTGTAATTAAATTTGATAAATCGTAATTTAATGTAGTTTATGTTAAAATGACGCATAATGTTACGATAGATATCGTTCAAATCGATAATCCGGTAGCAAAAATAATTGCCAGCACTGGGGTCCGAACCTGAGACCTCATGATTCGCAAACCAAGATGCTATCCACGCAGCCATTACAACCACAGAAATTTAGAGTACAAGACGGGTACTCATTTTCACGTGCCGGTAATAATATGAAAGTATTTTTAATGCTCCATTAATATTTTGCTTTCTTTTCGATAATGTTCCTGCGTGGAATTCAGTTTTAAATTAGTTATGAATACGCCTACTTGACAGTAAAGGGAATTCCTATAGTGCTCTATGAAAGGCTAGCACAGTTACCGTATAAGAACATCGATATATATTACATTGATCACTGCATTATCACAATGTGGGTTAATATCTGAATAGCCATTGTACAGAAACATAATACCGGCTTTGCCGACTAGTTACAATGTTTCAAATTAAAGCATATCATCATTTAAATACTGATACGAAAACTTTTAACATGCGGTTTGTGTTTCAATCAGTTGACACCAGAGTTCACATGAGCGTTTACCGTTCAGTATGAAAGTGTTGAGCAAAGTTACTCGGGGAGTGGATGTCCATCATTTTTATCCAGAAATTGAAAAACAGTCTCTTAATATATCATAATTTTATTGTTTTCAGCAAATATGATATAATGAATATTTTTACACCCAAGAACGACAACTTGAAGATGATTTATTGCAGAAATATCTGTAATGGCGCCTACAAACCTTGAAGTAATCCGTATGTTATATACATTCCACATGGTACTGCTCGAGTCCAAGCTCTATGAACTTGCGGGGTGAGGAGAAAGAGCAGGGAAGGGTCGGGCGTGAAGAGAAGGATCTGTCAACAGCCCACCGTGATATATGCCATTCCTTTCAATTCCAATACTGCTAACATTCGGCCGTTGCTCAAACTACTGAGGTGTTAGGAATGACTGAGTGAGTCACCGACCAATGTATTTGGTTCTGTACTATGCACGGACCGAGAAACCTCATCACTCGTCAACACCACTACTCATAGTCCGCGATGCACATTCCTCTCAGGTTCACGCAGCTTAAGACTCGAGCAGTACCACTGCCAGCTGGATCGCATCTCTCCTGGCTGAGGGATGAGATCCAGCTGGCAGTGCGTCTTACACACTTCCGTCCGATCCACTTCCGTCCCATTTTTCAAAATCACTCCCACAAAAATATACAGCAACTGAGCTGAAAGATGTTACACATCAAAAAAACTAACGGTAAAATCTGGTATGTCATAAACATCCGGGTCTTAGTAATAATATTCAAAGAGTTTGGATTGTATTCTAAAAATTATCCGCTAATTTACTCTAAACCAGCGTTTCCCAAACTGTGGTACGCGTACCACTGGTGGTACGCTTCTACTGCTGCAGTGGTACGCAGTGATGTTACGGAAAATATTAAAAGGCAAACTTTTTCAAAGATGGCTCTACTGAACTTTTGGATTGAGAGGCGTGTAGACTATGCAGACATAGCTGATAAAGCAGTAAAAGTTTTACTGCCTTTGACTACTTCGTACTTGTGTGAGACTGCATTTTCTTCACTTGTTTATCTCAAGAATAAATATCGGAATATGCTCCGTACAGTGGAATACAATCTTCGTTTGAGACTCAGCAATCTTAAACCAGACATTCCTAAGTTGGCTTCTAAGCTTCAAGCTCACCCTTCACATTGAAGTTGTAAATTGAACTTTGGTTTTTATGTTTAATTATTAGGAGTTCTTTTATTAATATTATTTGTACAGTGTCATGTCTGAATGTTTGAATTGAATACTTATTGCAATAAATAATAAAACAACTACAAAACATTTGTATTACCAGAAGCATTGTATGCGTCAGAAACGACCACAATTGGAGCATCTGGCATCATAGAAACAGAAAAAATTGAACGTAAAATTCTGAGAAAAACATTTGGAGCAGTACACAGAGATGGGATATGGATGAAAAGACCTACCAAAGAGCTATTTGAACACACAGACAGACTCACAGATATCATTAGAAAACGCAGACTAACTTTCTACGGGCACATACAGAGAATGAACAATAAACGACTTACAAAGAAAATCTTTGATGTAGTAAACAGTTCAAAAAGGAAAACAAATTGGTATCATGAAATAGAAGACGACTTAAAGCAATTAGGGATCAACAAGCAAATGATAGAAAACAGAGAAAATTTCAGAATCAAAATTAAGAACGCCAAATTTTTAGTAAGTGAAAGGAAGAAGATAGGAACATTGTGGACGGAACAAAGGAAACAGGAACACAGTCAAAGGATGAAGAGATTTTGGGAAGAGAAGAAGGGAAAGAAGTGAACATTGTGACATCATGAGATATTTAAGTTCATACACTGTCCATAAGGGCAAAAATGATGTAATAATAATAATAATAATAATAAAACAACTGGACACACTTTTTAATTAAGATATTTGAGCTTTAATTCTAACAGTCTAACTCTAACAAACACATATACAATCCATGTTTCGGTCTGCTACTTAGTGGTGGTGGGGGTGGGGTTATCTCCCAACCATTAGGTGGTACGTGAGAGATTCTCATTTATTAAAGTGGTACACTCACAAAAAAAGTTTGGGAAACATTGCTCTAAACATTATCCGCAGCTTATCCGCTATCCGCACTGCCATACAAACTATTTCCGCTTGGCGAAAAAGTAAGCTCTACTACGAGCCCATAATGCAGACCAAGGATAGGAAGTATGTTGCATACAGATGGAGCATCATGTGAACGGTACATTGTTCCTCTGAACCTTGGCCACAATAATCACATTATATTAGCGACTTCGCGTGCAAGCCATTGCATCACTTGTGTGTCAGGGACCATCCGTGTCATCAAACAATACCACGGAACTCCACAGCAACAAAACATCAGCGCTGCAATTCCTGCACGCCATTATGCAACTGCATTTTGCTTGTTGTTTTAATGGCGCTACCATCGAGGCCATCTGCTGCTTTGCAGACTCTATTTCCTCAGATAGGGGATTTACGACTTCATCGTCATTTTTCCCCGTGTGTGGAATCTGTCTGATAACCTGTGTCGCCCCCCAGGGGCTCATATTTAGTGGGATGTGGGTTGGTGACCTCAGGACCCCTCCTGAGTCCGGCATTGCTTCCACTTACTGGTGCCGGGCTCGTCTCCGTCTTCTTTCCTGTCGACCTCCCTTGGTCAAGTCTTGTTCTCATCCGACCCCGACGGTATATGGTTATCCGAGGCCTAGGGAGTCTTTCACTTTCCCGCCTTAATTGGCCCTTCTCTCATATTTCCTGATCCCTCACTCTTTTTCTTTTCATTATATCTCCTGCCTTCTGTTCAAGGCCCTCAAGGAGGAAGGGTGTGTGTAGCCCCAGTAGTCATGGTGCACCGTGGATAGTGCTACATCCACAAGGGCTGAGTTGGCAAACCCGACGGGTTCCTGAGCTGGGTCCGGTTTTTCTCCTTTTTCCAGTGCCTTTGGGGCGGGCCCTCTCCTCTTTCCCTTTCGTATCTGCCTTCCATGGATCGCCTTCTTTCTTTCTCAGAGAGTTGAGGGCATTTATTTCCCCTTTCCTCTATTTGCCCAACTCTTCTTTTGTTTTCCTTTTCTTCTTCTAGTTTGTGAGCTATAGTTAGTTTTAGTTCTACGATTGTAGTTAGATTTAATTACAGGTCCATTTTCATTTTCCATAATCACCCAAACCATTAGAGGTCGATAACCTAGATGTTAGGCCCCTCAAAACAACAATTATCATCATCATCATAACCTGTGTCATTGTGAGGGCTGTAGTAGTTTGTTTATTTGGAACTGGGGCTTGAATTTGGGAAGGAAGCGGTCGTGGCCTAGAAGTTATCAACTATCGCGGCATTTGCCTGGAGTAGAAGTGGGAAGCCATGGAAAAACCACTTCCAGGATGGTTACTATATTAAGGCCACGGCCACGTCATTCTAAACCCTCTTCTGAATTACAGCTACACACACTAATACAGCCATCACAGTAACGCAGGTTGTCAAACAAATTCAACACATATCCAAGTACACGGGGCTACATGACCACGATGTTGGAAAGCCCCTCAATGAATCAACAACAGTAGATGTGAGATACCACGGGAAAATACTTCAGGTTTTCTGACGTAAGGAATCGAACCCACCCATACTGAGTTATTTTCATTGAGGCTGAAGGTATCTCGTTCCGACCCTCATACCAAAACAAGATGTTCAGTAAAGAACATATAGCCTACTTTCTCCTAAATGCATGGGTATTGTTATAACTCTTTGTCCTTTTCAAGGTGTATAATTGAATGTTGGTTGTAGTAGATTGTTGAAATACAACGTGCTATAGGGATATTAAACATGCATATGGGGTGCCCTTTGCTAGTGCTACCCCTGTAAAAAAAATGCATTCAATTCGGTTTCACCGTGTTTGAATTGATATCGGGAATGGATTTGCACACATAGTTGGCCGCTATTTGCAAACTATTGGGCTGATGACCTTGTAGTCAGTCATAAGATGCTTTCCACAAAAAGGCATGTTGTTGCAAAATCTGGTCGAGATCAAATTATTAGGATGGTCGTAATTATATTTTAGCTTTTAACATTTGGGTGGCCGTCATTCCGTTTCCGTCAAGATGGCGGCGATATAAAACATGACACTGAGGTGCCCTTTGCTAGTGCTACCTCTGTACCAAATTTCGTTACATTCGGTATCACCGTGTTTGAATTAATAGGGGGAATCGATTTTGACACAAAGATGGCCGCCATCCGTAAACTAATAGGCTAATGACCTATTAATTTGGTCAAAGGATGCCCCCCCCCCCCCATAAAGGTAAGTTGTTGCAAAATTTGGTAGAGATCGGATGATTAGGTTAGTCGTAATTCGATTTAAGCTTTGAACATTTGTGTGGCCGCCATTACGTTTCCGTCAAGATGGCGGCGATATAAAACATGACACTGAGGTGTCCTTTGCTAGTGCTACCTTTGTACCAAATTTCGTTCAATTCGCGTTCACCGTTTCCGAATTGATAGAGGGGGGGGGGCAGACATTCAGAGTACACACACTCACACACACACACACACACACACACAGACACACTTTTTTTCGCCCTGCGTTGATCTCATAAGTCTACTTTCATTTATGCAAAAATCGAAAGTAGGCTAAAAATATAATGGCGGCTTCGGTGGAGTAGTTGGTAGTACGCTGAGCTTCTTTGTCCGACATCGTGGGTTCAAATCCGGCAAAAGTCATCGGATTTCTTAACAGCCCTAAAAGTTCATCAGTATGCTTTCCTTCCGAGGGGAAGTAAAGCCGGCGGTCCCATGTCATAAATTCATGTCATGTAAAACAAGAAGTTCCGTGAGTAACTAAAGAGCCTACTTTTCTCGAAATCTAAGATTCATGACAATGATTAATCTATATAGACCTAATTAGAATAATGCTGAAATTAAGTTGGTAACATCGACATTTCTAATTAGTTCGAAATATAACTGGCATAATGTAGCCTAATAGAGCACTAGAGTTGGTAACTCTGGTGACTGAATATATTCTTAGTTCCATCTCTTAAGGTACAGAATAGAAAATTTGGTTGAAGTCCAATGAATAGCATGGATGTTGCATGTAGTTAGATATTGGACCTATCAGCACGCGGAACATCATGTTGGCAACAATGTCATTATGTGTTGGTCAGAAATAATCTGAATTATTAAGATCTATTCTTGTGCCAATTTTGGATCAAATCCATTTATTTGTATAGAAGTTACATATATTTTAAAATTGGACCAATCAGCAGGCTTAGAATCATGTTGGCAGCACTGACGTATATTAGTTACTCCAAATTAATCTAGAATCTCAGGTACTATAAGTGTGCATAGTTTAAAGCTATCGGCTTGCATACTTCCAGATATAAGTTGTTGGTATTTTTATAAAAGAAATTGAGAGCATTCATTAACAGTTGGCAGCCCTTGTGGCTCAAGATTACGCTCAGTCATATCTGTCTAAGTACACATGAAACGTTTATTAATGCCCCATGTTGGTAGCGACAAATGAAACGTATTGCTAGCTCCTAACTGTTGGGTGAGAAATGTAACTGTTTACCTTTGCCTAAGCTATGTTGTTTTAATGGGCGCCAAGACCTCAACGCAATGTTGAAATCTAAATTTGTATTTAACAACGTCTAGCTCTGGCAGAACACCTTCAAGACTCTATTCACTCAGATCGTGGTATGATTTGATCATTAACCCAACAAACAATTGTATCAGGAGAAGGAATTGGTCTATATCTAATGCTACCTACTGAAAGCAAAGATTGCATTGTAAAAGAAATGAATTTATTATATAAAACAATTATAGCAAAATTAATAATAATAATAACTACAAAATTTAAATTGGAGCGTTGTGATTTGAATATTACCGATAGAAAATTACGTGAAAACGGAGTCTGATAAATTGATTTTACTCTTATTTCCAAGCTATGAAGTTACTGAAATATGAAATTTAAAACAAAGAAAATGAGAGATTGCGTATTTCTGCGTGATTGGCGCTTACCACTGGAAATTGCCAAAGCATTTTCCCTCGTTCTTGCTGATGCTGTGTGCTTCCCACAGTCTCCTGGACGTCGTCATCTCCGTCGGAATATGATGATATGCTGGTAGATTAGATAATTCTATGGTCCGTACCTCGGACCCAAACACTCGTACAACCAAGTTTTACAAAAGTTCGTCGCTAACTCCACTGAACATCGGAGCGACTCGCACACGTATCCATACTCTTCAAGTATTTCACAGATAGACCCTTCCACGGAACATCGGAGCGTCCCCTGCGTATAACCATACTCCGCAAGTATTTCACAGATAGTCCTCGTTCCACGGCGCGTCGCACGATATATCCACACGCCGGCTCCCCTACCATGGTACCGACATCTAGCTTACGTCGTCCTCCTTGATTGGCTGCACCCTACGCGCTAGATCCCCACTCCTTCCTCATTACACTCCGCGGGAGGGAGAAGTCGATTTCCGTTTCAACAATTCGCCTTTTCTAGACCTTGCGACCCAGCCTTGCGCAATACTTCTCGACAGGAATCAGCTTGTACTTGAAATCCCAGTGAGTCATGTCTCTCAAATACCCTAACTGACAAAACTCCGTAAAATTCCGTAATCAGATAATTTTCTATGATATCGTCGTTCGTAATAATTTGCTGGATAGCGTTTTCTAAGACATAGAAAACCTATCTGAATGCTAATAATTTTTATAAAATGCTCCGAAAATACCTTAATAATAATTATAATAAATTAATAATAATAATAAATTACCATGAAAAATTCTCTTGGCTGAACAATTTGCCGCGTAAATAAATATAGAATGGCTTCCTACTGACTTATGCCAGTTGCATAAAACCCCTCGAAAAACACGTTACATATTCGCCTCGGATCATCGGATGATTTACCGTGACGACGGTCCATTATCCGATTATCCCAGACACGTTAATAAACCCCATCCAAAATACATATTACATAAATGAAATCACCCTAAATTACAGATATATACACTCATATTTTTTCTTCACGCACTTTGCGTCAAAGTTTGTTGTCACAATGGATTGCACTTTGCAACCAGTCCAATGTTTTACATATGGAATAGTGTTCCACGGATATTTCCGCCTCTCAAATTTCTCTATGTTGGAGAAATAGACATAATTAATGTGTGAGCACTATGTATTTATGATGTCATATCACACGCATTGAAGGTGTTCTGATATATTTATATCACCATAGAACTTCCTAATTTCACTGGAGGTCCCCTCCTTATGGTGACATTTAATTCCACTTATCACTCAGCACACGATCACACTATTGTGGCAGCGCCTCG
The DNA here is from genome assembly GCA_946902985.2 of Meconema thalassinum. Classification (NCBI taxonomy): domain Eukaryota; kingdom Metazoa; phylum Arthropoda; class Insecta; order Orthoptera; family Tettigoniidae; genus Meconema; species Meconema thalassinum. Next base: position 897,891,142 of record OX336388.2, read on the forward strand.
TGACCATAATACTTAATCTCTCTTTAACGTAGATTAAATTAATATTGACTTCTGAAAAAAAAACAGTAAATGCGCATTACATATAACACCAAATATTTCTGTGCCGTAATCGCCCTGTCTTGTTAAGTTCCCGTTAACCATATTCTACTTAATACTAGTTCTCAACACAGACCATTTCTCCTCACACAAATAATACCATTGTACATATTATCTTAAATTACACACTTACAAATCTTACATGGCGAGGCCGTAAACAGAAATCACGTGTGCTGATATGTATGAGTTTCATGAAGGACTGTCTCGCATTCTGATGGCCCATCTTTTGCCTCGTGGACGCCTTAAGCAAAAATACCATGTACAAGCGCTCACCCATCTCTTGGAGGCAAATGGGAATTCACCAGCGCTACCAAATTCTGGCCTTGGTGTATCGAGACATTTTAGTGCTCAAGAGCATCCGACAATCCCGTCATATTTCCCTGTACCTTAAAAACTCTCATTTACTTACATACTACCCCCCTGTGTGACTTCTGATACGCCTGCCTGGAAGACCATCTCCTCCCACGCACCAAATACCACACTTACTCATTTGATAGGCTGGCTCGCCAGCTAAACCTCCTCACTTTATGACACATACTTTCGTAGACTATGTATATTATACGTTCCGTATAATCTGTTTCCCTCACTATTCTCCAGCACATATGCTGTTTTGCCAATACGTTTGGAAACTATAAATGTTTCTGCGTCACCTGCTTCCAGCCTTGCAAGTGGCTCCCTTAAATGAACGTCATCACGTTGCTCTACCTACCTATTTCTCAGTGTCTGTAACGATGCCCTGTTGCTACTGTCCACACATACTAACCCTACCTTCCTATGGTGTCACACCTCTACTCGACACTCTATGACCTAAAAATGTCACTTCTGACTGACAGAATGACGACTTAGACAGCTTCAAAGTGAACCCTGCCTGATCTAACTTCTGAAAAACTATATCTAAATGACGTAGATGCTCCTCAAAACTGCGTGAACTAATTACCATATCATCTATGTAAATGGTTACAAACTCTGCTGTGTCATCCCCTAATGCGATGTTTAAAGCCCTAATTAAAGCTGCTGAACTACTCTTTAACCCATAAGGTGTTCTACAAAATTGATAAAGGTTATATTTATGACTAAAAGCTGTAAATGGTCTATCTTCGTACATAAGTGGCACTTGCCAAAACTGGAACTCAAATCTACACAAGTGAAATACTTCTTCCCCTCAAATGTTTGCATTAATTCCTCTATTGACATAGATTTCAGCTGATCTGAACTAATTCTACTGTTAACCAAACGAGCGTCTAAACAAATACGAACAGTGCCGTCGGTCTTGGGTACCGTGATCAAAGAATTAACATATGGACTGTTAGAGTGCTCAATAATCCCATCTTCAAGCATCTGATTAATTTGTGCCTCAACTGCACTCTGATAAGCGAAAGGTACAGGATATCTATGTCCTGTGAATACTGACCTATCAATAACGTTCAATGAATGTGTATAGCAATTGGCCATACCAATGCGATCCTCAAAAACTCTCCTATTACACAATAACACATCATAGAGCCGAACACATTGTTCCACCTCTATATTACCCTGAAATGCAGCCTCACGTAACGAGTCCTCTAGACTTCCGTTCGTAATCACACTGCCCACAAAACATGGAGAACCCCGCTCTACGGCTGGCGATATCTCATTTAAAGTACAAATCACACCTACAACACTACTTCTCTGAATTTGGTCATTGAACGCTACTTCTACTTCAGAATCTCCCCATTTAAATTTCAAACTCCCTACATCATAACATAAGTTACCAGACACTCTACTTAGCCACTCTGAACCCAAGATAACACTGAATACTAAATTTGGAATTACAAGGCAAATCTGCTTCTCTACATGATTATTAATTTTAATGTCTACTAAAACTTGCTTAGAAATTACTTTAGACCTCTTCCCAACAGCTGTGATAACAAAAGTGCTTTTAATTGGCATCTCCTCAAAATTTACTCCAGTTCCTTTCATTTTATCATAAAATGCACTACTTATGCAACTCTTCATACAACCACTATCAATTAAAACATCTGTGTACGCCTCGGACACGTTAAAATTAACTATGGGGCTCTTACTAACCACTTCCTGAATAATACCTTCATCATTTAGTTCATGTAATAATTCATTTCTTACATTTAGGTCATAGGGTTCCTGTATAATTGTATGGACAGGGCATGCTACAGACTGAGATTCTGACCTTACTTCGCAGCCTGGTTCGCGTTTAAAGAACCGCTACAGCTGGCCGTAGTACTACTAACTACTAAACTGGTCTGGTTGTTCTGGGCTGTGTTGTCATTGTCTGGCTGTATATTACTACCACTAGGCTGTCCTCTTCCTTGACCCCTATTCTGGTTGTAATTATTGTCATTATAATTTCTCCCTTGATTTCCCCTGAAATCATTGTTTCTCCCTTGATTTCCCCTGTAATCATTGTTCCTCCCTTGATTTCCCCTGAAATCATTATTCCTCCCTTGATACTGATTACCATAGCCATTTCCTCTGTTCTGATTTAGCTGATTACTATTATTTCTATTTTGAGCGTTGGCCCCTTCGCCACCGTTCCCTTGAACTTCTTGATGCCTGGCTTCATTAGGTCTATTATTATTATTACCCTGGTTCCGATTGAAATTGTCCTCATAACCCCCTCTCCCTAGTGCATCAAATGTGCTTAACAAATTTTCTACTTGTGATATAGTCTTTACATTCTGGATACAAGCAGCCTCCTTGATCCTATAGGGAAAGTGCCTAAGTAGCAACCTTACCACATCACTTTCCTCCTTCAAGCCATCCAGATATTTACACACTAATACCTGCCCTAAAAAGTATTCGGTCATGGTGGAGCTTCCTTTAGGGTTATATTTACCACACACTACTCCCTCACGATGCTGCGACTGAATAACCTCATTCCAGAACTTTTCACAGAATTTCATTTTAAAATCATTGATATCAGTAAACTTGTCTCTGTAGACAGCAAACCAATTCCTCGTTTCCCCCACAAACACTTGTTCTAAAATTTCAACTACCTGGCACCACTCAATACTACCATTTTCCAACCTCTCCCCGAATTTATTTTCTATAGTGTTCATGAACTCCATTGGGCACCCCTGTCGATTGCTGAACTTACCCAGTTCTACCTCCCTGTGTGTGCTATTCACAAAAACTGGCCTATTCTGACTATTTTCTTGCCTGATCCTAGCTTTTAATTTTAATTCTAATTCTGCGATTTTCTCCTCAGCCTTCCTCTCAATACTCTTTACTGTTAATTTAATGTTTCCTTCTGATTCTTCTACTTTATCATATAGCTTTGCTTGTTTCTCCTCAATCTTGCTAATGCTTTCCCTATTACTCTCTCTTAAATCATTTACTTCTGCAACTACTTGTGAGTGGACTTTCTCAATTCTACCCCCCAGCTGTTCCTTAACCTCTTTAGTAGCTACCTGAATTTTGTCAATTTCTCCCCCCAATTGCTTTTTGACCTGCTGTGTTTCCAGTTGCACTAGTTCTTTTAAATTTTCAGCCTGTGTACTGATTCTAATTTCCAACTCCTCCTGTACTTTTCCTAATTTTCTGTCTACATCTGCAATAATCTCTTTAGCCTTTTCTTCCATCACCCCCCTGATCTCACCTCTAATCAGTTCGAATTTGTCACTCATTTCCCTACTGTTTTGTTCTAATTTAGCATTTAAAGTTTCAGTACTCTCTCTATTTTCCTTACTGTTTTGTTCTAATCTGGCGTTTAAAGTTTCATTACTCTCTCTATTTTCCCTACTGTTTTGTTCTAATTTTGCATTATTCTGTTCTAATTTTGCATTATTCTGTTCTAATTTTGCATTTAAAGCTTCTGTACTTTCTTTATTTTCCCTACTGTTTTGTTCTAATTTTCCATTATTCTGTTCTAATTTTGCATTTAAAGCATCACTACTAACTTTGTTCTGATACATGAACTCGAGAAGTAAAGTTTTTAATTCTGGTTGGCCGCCTACACTCCCTGTTTCAGTATCGGGATTTACCTCCGCTACCCCGGTACTACCATCACTCGACATACTGCTCGTATCATCATTCTCCAGTTGATGACCACTACGTAACCTCATCTGTCTTTCTTTCTCATCCCCCATAATGATATACACTGATAAAGACAAATAACCCCCAAAATACAGGCACAGAAATATATACCCTTCTCCTTCCACAAATGTTATTAGGTTTTCAGCCCCAAGTTGTCGGCGACAATTGTAGCAGTTTAGCTTTGGCTGTGATGACAAGTGAAACGGTATTTACTTTTCCCCACGTTGGGCGCCAAGTGAAACGTTTATTAATGCCCCATGTTGGTAGCGACAAATGAAACGTATTGCTAGCTCCTAACTGTTGGGTGAGAAATGTAACTGTTTACCTTTGCCTAAGCTATGTTGTTTTAATGGGCGCCAAGACCTCAACGCAATGTTGAAATCTAAATTTGTATTTAACAACGTCTAGCTCTGGCAGAACACCTTCAAGACTCTATTCACTCAGATCGTGGTATGATTTGATCATTAACCCAACAAACAATTGTATCAGGAGAAGGAATTGGTCTATATCTAATGCTACCTACTGAAAGCAAAGATTGCATTGTAAAAGAAATGAATTTATTATATAAAACAATTATAGCAAAATTAATAATAATAATAACTACAAAATTTAAATTGGAGCGTTGTGATTTGAATATTACCGATAGAAAATTACGTGAAAACGGAGTCTGATAAATTGATTTTACTCTTATTTCCAAGCTATGAAGTTACTGAAATATGAAATTTAAAACAAAGAAAATGAGAGATTGCGTATTTCTGCGTGATTGGCGCTTACCACTGGAAATTGCCAAAGCATTTTCCCTCGTTCTTGCTGATGCTGTGTGCTTCCCACAGTCTCCTGGACGTCGTCATCTCCGTCGGAATATGATGATATGCTGGTAGATTAGATAATTCTATGGTCCGTACCTCGGACCCAAACACTCGTACAACCAAGTTTTACAAAAGTTCGTCGCTAACTCCACTGAACATCGGAGCGACTCGCACACGTATCCATACTCCTCAAGTATTTCACAGATAGACCCTTCCACGGAACATCGGAGCGTCCCCTGCGTATAACCATACTCCGCAAGTATTTCACAGATAGTCCTCGTTCCACGGCGCGTCGCACGATATATCCACACGCCGGCTCCCCTACCATGGTACCGACATCTAGCTTACGTCGTCCTCCTTGATTGGCTGCACCCTACGCGCTAGATCCCCACTCCTTCCTCATTACACTCCGCGGGAGGGAGAAGTCGATTTCCGTTTCAACAATTCGCCTTTTCTAGACCTTGCGACCCAGCCTTGCGCAATACTTCTCGACAGGAATCAGCTTGTACTTGAAATCCCAGTGAGTCATGTCTCTCAAATACCCTAACTGACAAAACTCCGTAAAATTCCGTAATCAGATAATTTTCTATGATATCGTCGTTCGTAATAATTTGCTGGATAGCGTTTTCTAAGACATAGAAAACCTATCTGAATGCTAATAATTTTTATAAAATGCTCCGAAAATACCTTAATAATAATTATAATAAATTAATAATAATAATAAATTACCATGAAAAATTCTCTTGGCTGAACAATTTGCCGCGTAAATAAATATAGAATGGCTTCCTACTGACTTATGCCAGTTGCATAAAACCCCTCGAAAAACACGTTACACACATAGTACATACGAAGTTTGGTTAAAACCCAATTGATAGTATAGAAGTATTATTATTATTATCTATATGTGTGCCAATTTTGGTATAGCTCCCATGCATACTTTCCAAGATATACAACATGGAGCTGAAATTTCAATTTTGATTTTTCAGCAGTTGGTACCACTGACATCATTTTCAAATACGACATTGAGATATCCAGATAGAGATCTTTACTCATACCAAATTTGGTTTCGAATGCTACAGCCGTTTAGGAGTTGATAGACAGACAGACAGAAGGACAGACAGACAGACATACAGACAGACAGACAGATATACAGACAGACATTTTCCCGGATCGATCTCATAAGTCTACTTTTTCCTCATTTTTAGCCTACTTTTCACATTCTGCAAAAATGAGGAAAAAGTAGACTTATGCGATCGATCCGGGAAAATGTGTGTGTGTCTGTCTGTCTGTCCTTCTGTCTGTCTGGCTGTGTGTGTGTGTGTGTGTGTGTGTGTGTGTGTGTGTGTGTGTGTGTGTCCCTATCAACTCCTAAACGGCTGCAGCAATGGACACCAAGTTTAGTATGAGTAAAGATGTATACCGGAATATCTCAAGCCCATATTTGAAAATGATGTCAGTGCTACCAACTGCTGAAAAAAATGCAATAGAAATTTGAGCTCTATGTTGGATATCATGGAAGGTATACATGGGAGCTATTCCAAAATTGGCACACATGTAGATAATACTATTTCAGTTTAATTTCCAGGAGGCCATACATGACAGTGTTGCCAAAATAATTTTAAACCTTCTGATAGGTTCGATTTTTAAATACATGTAACTTCTACACTATTAATTGGATTTTAACCAAATTTTGCATGTAATATGTGTACATAAACAGATATGACTGAGTGTATTCTTAAGAGCCACCAGGTCAGCCAACTGTTAATAATTTCTCTCTCTCTATTTTCTTCATCCAAATACCAATATATTTGAAAATATGCAAGCCGACAGCTTTTAAACTATGCACAAGTATAGTACCTGACATTTTAGATTAATTTGGAGTAACTTATATACTTCAGTTCTACCAACATGATTCTAAGCCTGCAGTTAGGACCAATTTTTAAACAGATGTAACTCCTATACTATCAGTTGGATTTCAAGCAAATTTCGTATGTGCTATATGTAACATAACAGAAATGACTATAAGTATTCTTAAGAGCAATCAGGGCAGCCAACTGTTAATAAATGCTGTCAATATTTTTTTACCCTAATATCAATATATCAGAAAGTATGCAAGCCAAGAGCTGTATACCTTGCACACGTATAGCACCTGACCCTCTAGATTAATTTGGAGTAATTAATATAAGTCAGTGCTGCCAACATGATTCTATGCTTGCTGATAGGTCCAATTTTAAAATACATGTAACTTCTATACTAAAAAATGGATTTCATCCAAAATTATCACAACAAGATATCATAATAATTCAGATTATTTCTGACCAGCACACGCATGGTATTGTTGGCAACATGCTTTTACGCGAGCTGATAGATCCAGTGTCTAACTGCATGTAACGTCCATTGGACTTCAACCAAATTTTGTATTCTGTACCTTAAGAGATGGAACTAAGAATATATTCAGTCACCAGGGCTGCCAACTGTATTGCTCTATTAGGCTGCATTATACCAGGAATATTTCGTACTAATTGGACATTTCGATATTACCAACTTAATTTCGTATTATTCTAGGTAGGTTTATTGGCATGAAAAGTAGGCTCTTTAGTTCGTCACGGAATTTCTTGTTACAAAATGCGAAAAGTAGGCTAAAAACCTTCCACTGACTACAATTGTGTGAAGCTGGATTTGTAGGTTAGATTTGATTAACGCTCTATTAAAGTTCCAACGTTCATCGTCAGGTTCCGGTTGCGGTAGTAGCCAAGTTCGTGGCTAGGTGTTGTTGACCTTAGCATTTGGAAGCAAAAGTAGGAACTACTTCAAATTGATCGTCTGCAGTCCTTACCTGAATTACAGATAACAGTCACTAATACAGGCAACACGATTAACACTGGTTATCAAACAAATTCTACACACACCCAAAGTACACGGGGATACATGATCGCGTTGTTGCAGCCCATAAACTGAGGAACCAACGAGCCAATCAGAAATATAATCTATTGTCAGAGCCGGGAAACAAACCCATTCACTTTAGACAGGAGCCTCAATAGGTACAGACCAAGGGAGGTGGCCTTTCTATTTGCAAACCTCCACTTCACTTGCCTCTCAGCAAGGCATAACTGAGATTTTCGAAGTGAAATGTTACGATTACTACATACAACTTGGGGCGTTGGGGAGGGGTGAGGGAGGGGGGGGGGGGGCGCAGCGGTCAAGCTGTTGGCCTCTCACCAACGTGGACCCGGTTTGATTCCCGGTCAATGCATGTGAGATATTCGAAGTGAAATGCCATGTCCCGTGGTTCGGATTACATGTAAAAAGGAGGTCCTGTGGCTCATGATCGCATAATTAACGGTCACGTAAAACTAAATGCTTTCTTTTACAATATAGGAAACATGCTTGGTGGAATGAACAATGTGAAAGAGTGATCAAAGAAAGACATTGTGCTTGGCACAAGTGGAACGGGAACAAGACTCCAGAAAATTTAGAGGAAGTACAAAGATTAAGGAAAATGGCCCACTAGACTTTAAGGACGATTCGAAGAAAATATATGAAGGACCAAATAATGGAAATGGACGACAATTTTAAGAAAAATGACACACGATTATTTTATAGAGCATTTAAGAATGAAATCACTGGATATTCAGCGTCGAGTTTATTTTCCAAAAGGGAAGATGGTACGCTAGCATTAAACAAGGAAAATTGTGATATCTTGGCTGCGCATTTTGAGAAGTTGTTAAATTGTCCAAAACCGACAGACAAGTTGAGTTTCAGATTTACAACACAAAATTCTGACTCTACGCTACCAGATGTAAACGAAGTTAAAGGTATTATCAACTCACTTAAAAATAATAAAGCCTCAGGCGAGGATGGGATAATTGCAGAAATGTGGAAGCTTGTAGATGATGAATTTTTAATAGCGACGACAAATCTATTTCAGAAAATTTGGATTGAGGAAGCAATTCCAGAAGACTGGTTAATCGCCTTAATTCATCCACTACATAAAAAAGGCTCAACAATTTATGTCAATTGTTATAGGGGGATCTCATTGTTGTCTGTCACATATAAAATATTTTCCAAATTACTTCTAAACAGACTTGAACCACAGATCGAACCACAGCTTGGCGAGTTCCAAGGTGGTTTCCGTAGGAATACATCGTGTGCAGAACAAATTCTTAGTTTAGAATTGATATTAAAATATTACAACAACAGGCCAAAGAATATCTTTATCTCATTCGTTGATTTTCAGAAAGCGTATGATTCAGTGGATAGGGATACGTTTTCGACACATTGAAGGAATACCAAGTTGATAAAAAAACACAAATTTAATAAAACTTACATTAACTAATACGATTACTAGAGTGAAATTTTTAAATGAAGTTAGCGAGCCCTTCGAGGTAAAAAACTGGGCTATGACAAGGGGACAGTCTATCACCACTGCTTTTCAATTTGGTCTTGGATAAAGTCCTGAGGACGTTTTGGGAGATGAACGATTCAAGTGCTAAAATTGGTACAAAGAATCAGAACCTCAAAGTCAAAGGTTTAGCATTTGCTGACGACGTAGCGTTGTTTGCTGAATCAGAACAAGAAGCTATTAACCAAATTGATCAGTTAAAAGAAACGGCGGAAAAAGCGGGCTTACAAATTTCGTTGGTAAAAACAGAGATGATGACAAGTGATCAGAAATACACCAAGAAAATGATAAAAACAAATTATGGGAGCATCAGGGTCACTGACCGATTTAAATATCTTGGAGAAATAATTAGTAGCAATGGGGCGGATAAATTGGCAATTGAGAACAAAAAAGGGAAATTGGAAAGATTAAATTTTTGTACAAAAAATATATACAATAAATAGAACCTGTCTATCAATGCAAAATTACGACATTTTAAAACACTTGTAAGACCAGTCATCTTGTACGGCATGGAAACTACAAATATAACCGGAATGGAGAATTTGCTCAAGATAGAAAGAAGAATTTTAAGAAGGATTTATGGTCCTAGGAAAACACAGGAAGGTTATACAGTAGAATGAGATCCAATGCAGAAATTTATAGTAAAATCGACAACCTTGAAGTGATGATCAGAAAACGGCGACTTCAGTTCTACGGACATATGGTCCGCATGGATTGCTCAAGGTTAAACAAACAAATTTTTGATAAAATCTAGAACTATAAAGGGCAAGGAGGCTATGTAAAACAAATGAAAGAAGAACTTCAAAAATTCAAAATTACTGAAGAAGTTTGTCTAAATCGAATCGAGTACAGAAAAAAAAATTGGCCCCAAAATTCTTGTCGGGGAGAAGAAGAATCTCAACAGAGGAGAATGGACTGCTGAAAGAAGAGCTGCGCAGTCGACCAGGATGAAAGACTTCTGGAAGAGAAAGAAGGAAACTAGACCTGTAAAGAAGTGATATTTGCGTGGTCCTTGTTGGCCTGTCCGCGGTGTATATATATATATATAGAGCCATTACAGTTTTGTGGTAATGCAATGACCCTTACCTAACAGGATGCATGTTCAATTATGGGCTATTCTGTAAATGCGATGCGTTTGCACCTGCATTCCAAGGACGATGCAAAAACATAGTTATGACCCCGTATGGGCCACAAAACACTCTTTACCAGGTGATTTAAATGCATTTGCAATTAGATTAAATGAATTTGCAATTAGATGTTTCCGTTTCATTAGCGAGGATAATTATTTACAAGAGACTCGTTGCGCCACGCAGCGCTCAGCTGAAAAACAACAGGTAGTTGTGAAGAACTATATAGCCTATTTTCATATATCCTACTTATGTTTATAGACTCTATCAACATACAAATTTTCGGTTTCATTGCTGTAATAGATTCTTAGATATTGAGAATTGTCTAAATATTTCGGGTGGTCTTCATGTTGGATTTGTATGTACAGGCCTGAGAGTTATGTACTATTACATGAAGATTATTGTGTAGATGTAATATTCAAACTTCAATCGCATGATTAGGACACAAGAAATAAAAACGAGATTTAGAAATTTCGCACAGCCGCTATCATGTGGTTATGAAAATAATTGAAATTTATTGGATGCCAGTGGATTAAAATTTATATAAGCATATACCGTACAAAGTTTCACTGCGCTCGGATGGTTAAATCGCAAGAAACGTCCATTTGAATATTTAAATTTCGCATCGCCGCCATGTTGAATTTGTGCTCACCAGGTTGTTCAATGTCCCATAGGTGAACTTATGTTTATAGCCTCTATCAACATACAAAATTTTAGTTTGATTGCTGACATCGATTAGTAGACATTGACAACCGTCTAAATATATTGGATGGCCACCATGTTGGATTTTCATTTTATGTAGGACATAGAGTTATATACTATTAGATGACCATTATTACATAGGTTCATTACTGAAACGATGACTTCAATCGCATGATTAGGACACAAGAAATAAAAACTTAAATTTAAAATTTCGCACAGCCACCATCTTGATGTTATGTAAACAATTGAACTTTATTAGATGTCAGTACATTAGAATATCTATAGGCATTTGCTGTATCATGTTTCACTGCGCTCGGATCGGTGGGTTGCACGAACCGTGTGGGTTGCCTACTTTTACTCCTGCAAAGCTAACGCCATCTATGCGCCGTACTCAGAAACAGCCTTTCCGCCATCTTGTTGTAAAGGCCAGTCGGTGACATTATGGAGGTACTTGCATTTTGTGTGATAAAACGTAGAAAGTAGCCCTTTTCATCGTTGAATTCGAGATGGTGTGCTGTGCAATTGTTGCTTGTCACACGAGGACCAACAAGGATAGAGCTGATCACAAGGAGGGAGTACGTTTCGTCGGCATACCGTCAGTGATAAAGAACCAATGCGAACTCACGAAGAAACGAAGCGAGAGACGCCGAGCACTGTTGCTTTCTCGCATAAATCGGTAAGACCTGAGAGATCGTGGTCATCAGCCCCATGTATTTGGGTGTATGCTGAATTTGTCTGATAAAATGTGTCACTGTGGTAACTGCAGTAATGTGCAGTTAGATTCCCTCCTCAGCATTTCTGGAAGTGGTTTTCCGTGGTTTCCCCACTTCTACTCCAGGAAAATGCTGGGATGATTCCTAACTTAGGGCCACGCCCACCTCCTTCCTGATCCTATTCCCAATTTACAAATACAGGCACTAATACAGCCATCACAATAACACAGGTTATTACACAAATTCCACACGCACACACCCAAATGACCCCGATGTCACAGTCCTTATGCAACAACAACAACAGCAAAGAAGCGAGAAAAAGCTACGCTCCAGCTCATAAACTTGCATCCGAGGGATGTTGACCATCCCAGCCAGCACAAGGTCAAACATACTGGCCTAGGTATGACTCGTGTGGTATTTTTGAGGTAGTAGTAGGTCGGAACGCGAGGTGACCTGTTTTGGTATTGTAGGCCGGTCGACGGGAACACGAGTTCTTCTCCCTTATCGGGACGCTGTTGGAATTCGCGGCAAAGTGTTATTCTGTGGAGGTGTTATAAGTACAGTACTCCCTCTGTAATCCGGCATCTCAGCTCTCCGGCACTCCCAGTAATCCGGCGTTTTGTATTCGAGTACGAGCTCAACACCTGATTTGATAACGCGACCCCAATACTGTACAATGTTTCCCACGCTGCGACAAGACTAGTGTCTGAGTAAACAATGCATTGGTGCCAAGAGCGATGACTCACGCACGCCCCCCACCCCCCACCCCCCCCCCCCTCAGGTGCTTAGTGTAGGACAGTTGTACTGTAGTAGCGTTGTGTCGAAGATGGCATCCGTGCAGAAAAAACGTAAACATAAAACTATATCTTTGTTAGATAAACATGAAATCCTAAAGTGGCTTGAAAAGGGCGAATCGTTAACTAGTGGGCGGAGGAAAATGGCGTCTCTGCTAACGTAGTCTTAGTTTTTAAGAAGGTTATAGGAACAAGTTCTCAAAGGGTCTCTCAACCGTAAAAAGCAAAAGACAATTGATGTACATTTCCAGCCGTCAACTTCCAAGGAATAACGTGAGTTATATGATGTAATTTCGTACTTTTTTACTTTGTATAGTAAAATGTAATTAAAACTGATTTTCAAATGATATCTGCGTTTCACTCGATATTTTCCAGTAATCCGGCGTTTTCGATAATCCGGCAGTGCTCTGATCCGATATCTGCCGGATTACCGAGAGAGCACTGTAATTCTATGAGTGAAAATATTATTCTATAGTGTGTGCTAACTGGCATGAAGACTAATCGACCGCACGAGGGCCATAATAGAATTGGTAACAGTTCAGAAGTGGTGAACATTCTACAAAACTACTTAAATTAGCCGAAATGCCTTTTTAATGAATAATAATATTGTAGAAATGCTGTGGTAATAGATGTTTTCTCATCCGTTGTCTATAACCCACCCACCATCCCCTTTTTAGATCACGACTTATATAGTCAAATTCCAGTTGTGTCCGCCATAATACACGTGAATTATGGGACAAATACAATATTGCCAACCCCGCGCATACGGTACTACTCATCAATTATCTTTATCCAAATCAATGATTTTTGCCGCATTAGCTAGTAGGCCTACACTGACTTAGGAAATGTCAAGGGATAGTCATCTAATAGCATGTGGGGCCTCTGGCAGCTCAACATATCGCAGAACATCAAAGTCTCTTCCAGAACTGCCAGGGGGCCCATTCCATACCAGGAACATGCACCCCAGACCATAACAGGGACACCACTTCCCTGGACCACACCTCCGAGGCAGGCGGGATCCATCGATTCGTGTGGTCTGCGCCACACACGGTGCCTCCCATCGGCATGGTGCAATTGAAATCATGATTCGTCCGACCATATCACGTTACGCCATTATTCCAGTGTCCACTCCTGGTGATTGGCGACAAATGCGCGTCGTTGTGTCGATGGCATTGGGTTAACAGTCGCACCCGTGTGTGGCGCTGGCTCCAATACCCCCATGGAACCCATGTTCCTACGGATAGTCCACTGAGAGACGCGTCTAGCACGGCCTGTGTTGAATTGAGCCGTGATTTGTTGCACTGTTGCCCTTCTGTCACTGTTGATAATCCGTCTCAGATGTCCCCAGTCACGGTCATCGAGGGTAGCTGGATGGCCCGTGACACCCACATTCAACCATTCACCATACACCCTGGACATGGTTGACTGTGTGAAGCCGAATTCCCGCACCACTGCCGAAATCGCACTTCACATCCGTCGGGCACCGACCAACATACCTCGTTCGTACAGTGTCAGCTGAATATACTGTATAATCTCAGGCAGTGAACAAAACCAACCTTTTGGTCGGATGTTTGAGAAGTAGAGTCAGGTTTGACAAATACTTCTCCACAAAAGGCATTTTTATCACTAAAAGTTGATGCTTCCACGCTTCTCACCACACGTATTTACTCCGTTTTACAACAATTTGGCGGACGCTTTGTTTTTCGGGAGAGGCAATAGATGGCGCTCTCATCGGCCCGCCCAACCCCTGACTCGTGCAACCCACATATGGTTAAATCGCGAGAAACGTCTATTTAAATGTTTCAACTTCGGTTGACCACCATGTTCGTGTCGTACTTAACAGGTTTTTGGAAGTCACATAGGTAAATGTCCAGTAGTGTCTGTAACACCGAACAAAATTTCAGGGTGATATGAGTAATAGTTTCGGAGATACAGAATGCCGGTGAAATATTTCGCACAGCCGCCATGTTGGATTGGTCAGACGTAATAAAATTTGAAGGGCACGATCGGGATCGGCTGAAAGAATACTATGACCTTACCGAATTTCATTAAAATCGCTCCATCCGTTTAGAAGTTATTAGGGGGTAACCCACACGGACGCACACACTAACACGGACAAAAGGTTATGTCAAGCCTATTTTGTTATAAATGAAAATCAGCTTAAATGTTCGTTTGAGATAGTCCACCTACTGGTGTAGAGACTAGCATTATTGGCAGCGACTCCAGAGGTGCGTGTTCGATCCCCAGCTCTGCCATGAAATTTTACTTATTATGGTCTGATGGCTGGAACGGGGTATACTCTGCCTCGTGAGGATAAACTGAGAAGGGGAAGGTTCGATTCACCACGGCTGCCATCCTGGAAGTGATTATCGATGGTTTTTCTTGATGATTTATTTAGGGTCTTTGCAACTTTGTGGTCATATAAGCCCGTGTATTTGGGCGTGTATGGACTTTGTATGATATTGTGATATAGTGTGTGTATTTGCAATTCAGCCGAGGCCTTAAGTTAGGAACCGTCCCGAAATTTCCCTGGAGTAGAAGTGGTAAACCACGGAAAACCATTTCCAAGATGGTTGAGATAGGAATCGGCCCTCATCTCTTCATTTCTTCCTCACGATGTTGTGTACCTTCTTCCAGCCCTCAGACCAAAATTAAAAATTCTTGGCAGATCCGGAAAACAAACTCGGACCTCCGGGGCGACAGCCAAGAATGCTAGCCGCTACACCACGAGGTGGTCGGTTATCTGAGGTTTCCCATCTCACTTCTACTCCACGCAAATGCCGAGATGATTCTAAACCTAAGGCCTTCCCAATCCCCACTTAAAGTACAAATATACACACTACTACGGGATCCACAATACCACTGGTTATCGAACAAATACTATATGCACCCAAGTACACGGGGGTAAATAACGACCACGAAGTTCAAACCGCTGAAATGAAACAACAGCATTTGAGACATTACAAACATACTAATTTTGTAGCATGAATCGAGTTGTTGTTGTTGTTTCATTTGAAGGTTTGGACATCTTATTCATTCATCCCCGTGTACTTGGGTGTATATGTGAGTATGTAAATGTGCATAAACCACCCTTACTCCATCAGCAGTATAATGCGATAACTTTTCATTTTTGGACACTAAGCAGCACATTCTACAAATTATGTAACGCTGTCATTATGTATTTTTGTGAATACTGCAAAAAGGTCCTAGGGAAATTTACGTCCAGAATGTTGTTATGCTTATTTATTGTTTTATTTAAACTTAGCAACATACACGGCGAAACCCTAGAATATTTGGTGGAGCGCCCCGGTCACAGAACCAAGATTGGTTGGTTGGTTCCTCAGTTTAGAGTCTGCGACAACGCGGTCATGTAGCCCCGTGTACTTTGAGTGTGTGTAGAATCTGTCTGATAACCGGTGTTAATTGTGATGGCTGTAATAGTGTGTGTTATCTGAAATTCAGGTGAGGACTGCAGACAATCAATTTCAAGTAGATTTTACGAGGGGTATTCAAATGAAAAGGTACGGAACGATACTGTGGGTACAATTTATTCGTTATTCAAAAGTAATCACCACAGGCCTGTGTACAGGTGTCCCATTGCTTCACTAGCCGCAGGATTCCCTGTTCCCAGAAGTCTTGTGGTTGTGACAGGGGCCAATCCTGTACGCTGTCCTTTAGTTCGTCGTCCGATTGGAAACTTTTATCATTTTAAATGATCTTGTCGACTTCGTCGTTACGCTGGGGCCTGGCGTAACGTTACGGTGACAGGACGAAATGTACCAAGAATGCACTCAGGTGTGTGACGTCATAGTAGCGCTTGGTGCATGTGTTCCCCGACAATCTCTATCCCCGATTCTTGATGTCACGGGTAATCTCGAGAACCACTGGATGGATTTTGATGCGGTTTTCACCATTCTGTAAAGGATATCTCGAGGAAAGATTATGTAGAAAATAATTTATGTATGATCAAAGGAAGCCAAGCAGTAACGATTTCAGTGAAAAAGTCGAAAACAAACTTGGCGTCCGTGCGCTTCTTAAGTTTACGCTGGGCAAACCGTTAAAAATATCAATATACTATGAGCGTAAGAATTAGTCAGCATGAAATGTTCTACAAAAAAGTCCGCGAGAGCATATCTCTATCTTCAATACATCGCCCACTATAAGTGTTTTTAGACTGGATGGAAGGTCTCGTCATCCAGCTATCTCCCTCCGCGTGCTTGACCTTGCTTTGCCCTTGGTTTGCACTTGCCGTTCGCGAGTAATTTGAAACAAGGTAAAGTATTATAAAGAAAGATAACTATTATGCAGATAATTTTCTAACATGTGAGTCTTTGGCTCTCCAGCCTTTCTAGCATTTTTCAGCATTTGATACAAAATCTAGTCTTTCAGACTGACTGTCACTTTTTACCTTGAGATGTGTTTTTAACGGACCAAACAGATGGAAGTTGCTGGGTGACAAGTCCGGGATATATAGAGCGGTAGCTCAAGTTGCTTCCACTTGAACGTGGCCAATACACCTTGTGTGACGTTAGAGACGTGTGGGCGAGCGTTATCATTGAGCAGAATCACTCCCTTCGTGAGCAGTCCAGGCCGTTTGTTCTTGTTGAACTTGCGTAGGCTTCGGAGTGTCGCACAATACACGTCACTGTTAATGGTTTGTCTCAAGGGAAAACGTTTCCAATCGGACGAAGAACTAAAGGACACCGTACAGGATTGTCTCCTGTCACAACCACAAGACTTATGGGAACAGGAAATCCTGCGACTGGTGAAGCAATGTGACACCAGTGCACAGGCGTGTGGTGATTACTAGGGCTCGGATTCTTAGGTAAATAAATATATTTTTATCTAAATACATAAACATTTTTTCTATAAATACATAAATTCCTGCTTTTCACTTTTTAGCACATAAAAAGATATAATATTTAAATTTGTAAAATCAGTATGCTAGATCTTTCAGTTTATTCCACTTTTGTTCTGTGTTACTTCAACGGGGAAGAACCTGTGAGCTATCTAATCTTGATGCAGAGCGTATGTAAGCTTGCAAATGTGTTATTCTTAACTTGTCGCCCCGTGCCACTCACTGTGGAAGCCGGGAATTTCCTTGTCCATAGCCATATTGTCCCACGTGTTAGACCTCCCCCTCCCCCAGCTACCAGGAACCAGTGTCACTCATATGCAGTTCATTTCTGGCAATGTGAAGTGCAAGGCAGTTCTACGATGCCTAAAGTAAAAACAACTACAAGTTATCGTCTATTGCAGAATTTAAAGATAATTTACTTCTGATGGGGGCGTTCTGTTCTGTCAACCTTGTGGGAAAGCAATCAAGGCTGAACAGCGATCTCAAGTTACACAACACCTCAAGGGCAAGAAACATGTAGCCGCAGTTTCTGGCCTTCAGAAGAAGTGTTTCGCGATAACCGTCGGTCATTTGTGATGGACCACCTGAAGATGTATCTCGTTGTGTATTGCAATTCTTCAGCAGTCCGTGAGACATAGCATAAATTGCAATCGTGAGTACAGCATATTGTTTATATTCACACCAATAAACTAAATTATAATTACATATTTTTACTTTTTTGTCCCATATTTCAGGTATTTTTAATCCATAAAAGATAAATATTTTCCCGATTTTTAGCACCTAAAAATCCTAGCCCTAGTGATTACTTTTGAATAACGAATGAATTGTACCCACATAATCGTTTCGTACCTTTTCATTTGAAATCCCCTCATACTTTTGTTACCAAATGCTACCGTCGACAACTAGCTGAAAACCCAGAAAGTACTCAGTAAAGTGATGCCACAAAAATTGACTTTTTCATCGTGTAAGAGTACGTGGTGTACTTAACGGCAGAAGTGACACTGACCAGGCGTCACCCCAAAATCTATGGCTGGGCAGCGGTCGCTTGGCAGGCCAGAACAGTTCATCCACTGTTGTGCCACGGGGATTGGTTTGGTTTGCTGGAGTACACACCAGTACTTGAAATTGTTATTCCTCTCACACTCTCACTATCACATTGATTCTGTTCCGAAGGATAATTATTTTCTTTTCCCCTTGATGTAAGGAAATAACGCCATATTAAGTTGGAATTGCATAAATTAAGACTTGTTTTCTCGATCCCATGTCAGTCGAAAGTGGAACGTTTTCGACGACATTCCTAATTTGCGCAAAAGTACATACATTTTCAGGATGAAAGTGAGAGTTTTGTATCATGTAACTGCATGCCTTACATTATATTCTTGTTGTTTGAGTCTTCAGTCGTTTGACTGGTTTGATGCAGCTCTCCATGGCTCCCTGTCTTGAGCTAATCGTTTCATCTCTACATAGCTACCACACCCTATATCCGAGGAAATCTGTTTAACATACTCTAACCTTGGTCTACCCCTACAGTTCTTGTCCTCGACCCTTCCTTCCACAACTAAGCTTGCTATTCCTGGGTGTCTTAGTATGTGTCCTACCAACCTATCTCTTCTCTTCTTTAGCAGTCGCCAGAAACATCTCTCCTCTCCCACTCGTCTTAATACCTCTTCGTTTGTAACCCTATCTACCCATCTGATCTTCATCATTCTCATGTAACACTGCATTTCAAATGCTTCAATTCTCCTCTTTTCTGCTGCACCAATAGTCCAAGTTTCGCTTCCTTAGAGTGCCACGCTCCAGACAAAGGCTTTCAAAAACGACTTCCTAATACCTAAATCTATATTCGATATCAACAGATTCCTTTTTAGCCTATTTTCAATTTTAAAAAAATAGGCTTATGAGATCACCTTTTGTCCGTGTGTGTGTGCGTGTGTGTGTGATTCGTGTGTGTGTCCTCCCCCCCCCTAATAAAATCTAAACGGCTGGAGCGATTTCAATGAAACTCAGTAAGTTCATAGCACTATTCTCTGCGACCCCGACCGTGCCCTTCAAATTTTGTTACGACTCACCAATCCAACATGGCAGCTGTGCGAAATATTTCACCAGCATTCAATATCTCCGAAACTATTACCGATATTACCCTGACATTTTGTATGGTGATAAAGGGAACAACTATAAGTTCACTTATGTGACCTTTGAAAATCTGGTAACTACAAAACGAACATGGCGGCCAAGCGAAGTTGCGACTTTTAATAGACGTTTCTTGCGATTTAACCAACCAAACGCAATGAAACTTGGTACAGTATATGTTTATATACATTGTAATGCACCGACATCTAACTTCGTTTAATTGTTTACAAAACCACAAGATGGCGGATGTGCGAAATATTTCACCGGCATTCCATATCTGTGAAACTATTAGCGGTATCTCCCTGAAATCTTTTACGGAGATAAAGGGCACTACGGAAGTCCATCTATAAGACTTTCAGAAACCGGTTAACTACAAAACGAACATGGCAGCCAAGCGAAGTTGAACATTTTAAATAGACCTATCTGGCGATTTAATGTTCCAAACGCACTGAAATCTGGTACAGGAAATATTTATACACATTGTAATGCACTGGTATCTAATTTAGTTTAATTGTTTACATAACCTCAAGATGGCGGATGTGCGAATTTTAAAATTAAGTTTTTATTTCTTGTGATGTAGTCATGCGATCGAATTGAAAGTTTGAATATTGAACCTACGCAATAATTTTCCTTTAATGGTACATGACTCTATGGCCTATACATTTAACAATTCAACATGGCGACCATCCAAAATATTTAGTCGGCTCTGAATATCTACGAATCTATTATAGCAATCAAACTGAATTTCTTAATGTTCATAGGGGCAATGAACTTAAGTTCACCTATAGGACTTTAAATAACTTGGTGTTCACAAATCCAACATGGAGGCGACGCGAAATATAAAAATTCACATGGACGTTTCTCGCAATTTAACCATCCGAGTGTAGTGAAACTTGGAACAGTAAATCCTCATACGAATGGTAATCCACTGGCCTCTAATTTATTTCAATTGTTTCCATAACTTCAAGATGGCAGCTGTGCGAAATTTTAAAATCTCCTTGTTACTTCTTGTGTCCTAATTATGCGATTGTAGTTTGAATACTACACGACATATATAAAATCCAACATGGCGACCATCCGAAATATTAAGTCGGTTCCCAATATCTACGAATCTATTACAGCAATCAAACTGAAATTGTGTATGTTGCTAGAGGCAATTAACATAAGTAGGATATATGAAAATAGGCTGTATAGTTCTTCACGGAACTACTTGTTGAAGAAGTGCTTTCCTTGCCTGAGCCAACCTACTTTTTACATCCTCTTTGCTACGTCCATCACTGGTTATTTTGCTTCCTAAGTAACAGAAGTCTCCTACTTCCTTCAGCTTTTCACCTGCCAATTTGATGTCCATAGAGGTTTCTGATTTATTTCAGCTGCATTCCAGTAGTTTTGATTTACATTTATTTATTTATTTTCATCATGAATTCTTTTCTCAAGACGGTGTCCATACCATTCAAAAATTCATTAAAATCCTCAGGCTTGTCGGCCAAGATGACTATGTCATCGGCAAATCTCAGAGTTGAAATTATTTCTCCTTGAATCTTCACTCCCACTTAAAAATTTTCTCCAATTTCCTTCATTATATTGTTGAACCTTTCACAGGTTCTTTATATTTCACTACATTATTTTCACATGCTATAGACCAATTCCCCCGTTGATTAATTAACTATGGGGCGTGGTGGCTCAGCGGTCTAGCTGTATGCCTCTCACCAAGGCGGTCCGGGTTCGATTCCCGGTCAATGCATGTGAAATTTTCGAAGTGAAATGCCTTGTCCTGTGGTTCGGATTCCACGTAAAAAGGAGGTCCCGTGGCTCATAATCACAAGATTCACGGTCACGTAAAACTGCAATCTTCCTTCCTTCCTTCCTTATTAATTAACTATGGAATATCACCACAGTATACAGTTTTACGTCCCTTTTAACTACACTGGCTTTTAGAGACGCCGCGGTGCCGGAATTTTGCCCCGAAGGGGATCTTTAACGTGCCAGTAAATCTACGGACACGGCTCCCTCGCATTTGCGCACCCTCAAATGCCAGCTGACTGCGCCAGGATACGAACCTGCAACCTCGGGCCCAGCAAGCGAGAACGTTACCCCTGAGCCACGCAGCCAGCCTGTATTAAAACACTAAAGGTGGCTTCGGTGGCGTAGTTGGTAGCATGCTGAGCTTCTATGCCCAAGATCGCGGGTTCAAACTCAGCCGAAATCGTTGGATTTTTAAGAGCGTTAAAAGTCCCTCAGTATGCATGTTTCGGAGCGAAAATAAAGCCGGCGGTCCCAGGTCATAGAATTATGGCATGAAAAAGAACCTTCCACTAACTACATTTTTTGTGTGAAGGCAAAATGTGTAGGTTAGGTTTGACTATTACTCTTAAGTTCCAACGTTCGTCACCGGGCGCTGGTTGCGATGGCATCTAGTAGTACGCAAGTTAACAGCTAGGGGCCGTGAATAGTAGTATTTGGTAGTGAAAGTAGTAACTACTTGAAATTATAGTCTGCAGTCCTTACTTGAATAAAAAAACAGATAACACACACTAATACAGTCATCAGTATCATAATTAACACCGGTTATCAGACAGATTCTACACACAACCAAAGTACACGGGGCTACAGGACCGCGTTGTCGCAGCCCCTAAACTAAGGAAGCAACCAACCAAAACACTAAACGACAAATAAAAGATTTCAGCTATAATAATAGAATGTAGCCGAAATAAATCAGAAACCTCTATGGTCATCAAATTGGCAGGTGAGAAACTAAAGGAAGTAGAGACTTCTGTTACATAGGAAGCAGAATAACCAGTGATGGACGAAGCAAAGAGGATATAAAAAGTAGGTTGGCCCAGGCAAGGAAAGCATTTCTGTTAACATCGAATATAGATTTAGCTATTAGGAAGTCATTTTTTAAGGCCTTCGTCTGGAGCGTTGCACTCTATGGAAGTGAAACTTGGACTATTGGTGCAGCAGAAAAGAGGAGAATTGAAGCGTTTGAAATGTGGTGTTACAGGAGAATGATGATCAGAGGGGTAGATAGGGTTACAAATGAAGAGGTATTAAGACTAGTGGGAGAGGAAAGATGTTTCTGGTGACTGCTAATGAAGAGAAGAGATAGGTTGGTAGGGCACATTCTAAGACACCCAGGAATGGCAAACTTAGTTATGGAAGGAAGGGTCGAGGACATGAACTGTAGGGGTAAACCAAGGTTAGAATATGTAAAACAGATTTCCTCGGATGTAAGGTGTGGTAGCTATGTAGAGAAGGAACGATTAGCTCACGACAGGGAGGCATGGATTGCTGCTGCTGCTCGCTTTGTATCGTCACGTGACGTGCACGCGTGCCCTCTAGCGACGGGCTGTGACCTTTTACGCTCTGGTCGGAACCACACCTCGTTACATACGCCATGATTAGCCGATGTCGTCACCGGTTTGCGCATTACAGCCCCCGGCTCGTTACTTTTTGAACGCACCTTATACAAGCCATATAGATGAAAGGTATTACAGAAGTAACATATCTAACCTATTCGGAACACAAACCAACTTTGTATGCCATTACTCTGATCACTGAGCAAAAGGAGGTTATTTTCATTCTCATTCGGCAATGATGAGTCGCCTTCGTGCTGCAGTGGTCAACGTGCTTAGCAGTCCGGCTCTGCCACGAAATATGAAAAGTAATATGAGGACTGGAACGGGGTCTACTCAGCCTCGGGTGGTCCAAATGAGTAGAGGGGGTTCGATTCCCACCTCAGCCATCCTCGAAGTGGTTTTCCGTGGTTTCCAACTTCGTCTTCGGGTAAATGCCGGGATGGTAACTACCGTAAGGCAACGGCCGTCTCCTTCCCCCTTTCTTGCCTATTCCTCCTATTCGTTGCATCCCGTCCCATCCCTCATGATGCCCCCTGTTCGCTTTGCAAGTGAGGCCGCCTGGGCGAGGCGCTAGTCTCACCTCCCCAGTTGTATCCCCCGACCCGATATCAAGCTCCAAGACACTTCCCGTTGAGGCGGTAAAGGTGGGATCCCTCGCTGAGTCCGTGGCAAAAGCCTACCTGGAGGGTAAACTGACTACGAAAAAAAAATAGCAATGATTCTTCATCAATTGCATTCCTTGCCAGAGGAGGGAATCAAACCTTTGGGAGCTAAGTCTCAAATTCGTACGCTGAGATCAGTGGTGGCATGAATAGTTTCATTCTGGAACACAGACCTTGACCAGCAAAATGCGTTGTAGTCGTGTCAATAAACACAGTACTCAGCGGGGCATTCTAAAAACTCAGCACTCATAATCATTCATTTCTTCAACATTTCCTTGTGTTTGAACTTCAGAAGGTCATTTGGACTCAGCAAGCATAATTACTTGTTGTGAGCAGAGAATAATTATTTCCAGTTAACTTCAAAACAAACCCATCTATATTCAAGAGGAAAATAATGGAAATTTACTTAAAATGAGATATACAGCGTCTTTTTTGTATCCGAGGCCAAGACTAGTAGCGAACACATGTAGATTTAAGAGTAAAACAATGACAGCGCACAGAAAATAACTGGGACAAAAAAGGGGTAATAATTATTTTTTGTCTGAGGATAAGGCCAGGAGGAAATGCCGTGACAGGAAGAAGAAGTTAAGTGCGGTGGGCAGACAGGAGGAGGAGCTTAAGCATTATAATAACAACAACGCATCGTAGAAGGCCCGTCCAGTAAATACCAGCTGATAATTCGATGTCATATAGCACTCAATATCTACGATGATGAACATCAGATAATACTACTACTACTGGTTGCTATATAACATAATTTATTATTATCGTTATTATTATTATTGTTATCTTTAATTTCTCATAATTACCCTATGGTACAAATCAGTTTACAATATACGGATTTGGAATCAAGCATCCTGTAAACTTATTACTGTGATAAAAAGTGACAGTCAGTCTGAAAGACTAGACTTTGTATCATTTTAAATGCTACAAATGCTGAAAAATGCTAGAAAGGCTGGAGGCTTCTCGCTTCGCTCGAAGCCAAATACTCTTGACATGTTAGAAAATTATCTGCATAATACTTATCTTGCTTTATAATACTTTACCTTGTTTCAAATTACTCGCGAACGGCAAGTGCAAACCAAGGGCAAAGCAAGGTAAAGCGCGCAGGATGCAGTCACGCTCACCAGAGTGCGCGGGGACGTGCCCCTTCCATCCAGTCTAAAAACACTTATAGTGGGCGATATATTGAAGATAGAGATATGCTCTCGCGGACTTTTTTGTAGAACTTTTCATGCTAACCAATTCTTAGGCTCATAGCATATTGATATTTTTAACGGTTTGCCCAGCGTAAGCTTAAGAAGCGCACGGACGCCAAGTTCGTTTTCGACTTTTTCACTGGCATCGTTACTGCTTGGCTTCCTTTGATCATACATAAATTATTTTCTACAGAATCTTTCCTCGAGATATCCTTTACATAATGGTGGAAACCGCATCAAAATCCATCCAGTGGTTCTCCAGATTACCCGTGACATCCAAGAATCGGGGATTTTTGTCTTATACTAACGAAGTAGAGATTGTCGGGGAACACATGCACCAAGCTGTACTATGACGTCACACACCTCAGTGCATCTGGGTACATTTCGTCCCGTCACCGTAACGTAACGCCAGACCCCAGCGTAACGACGAAGTCGACAAGATCATTTAAAATGATAAAATAACCTGACAATATGGCACGTATCCAGCAGCACTGCCTTCTGTATTCAGGCAATCAGGTGTTTCATTTGCAGTTCCTCCAAAGCCATAGCCAACGTCTTTGGAACAACTCCCATGGAAGAGATCACCACTGGCAAAATCCTAACGCATTTTAGTCCCCATAGGTTTCGCATTTCTTCCGCCAACGGTGCGTACTTGTTCGTCTTTTTAGCTTGGGTAGTTTGCATATTTTGGCTAAGCGGGACAGCAACGTCTATCAAGTAGGCCTTTTGGTTCCTTTTGTTGAGATAGACAATATCAGGTCGATTGGCCAAGATTTTCTGGTCGGTTAAAATAGGTCTATCCCAATACATCTTATAATCCTCATTTTCAAGCACGTTGGCAGGCTGGTAATTTTAGTACACCATGCTCGTATCCAGAAGTCCAGATTTTATAGCTAGCTCTTGATGTAAGATCTTAGCAACATCATTTTGCCTCCTGGTATACTCTATACCAGCCAGCGTAGAGCAGCCACCGATCATATGATCGATGGTTTCCAGCGCTGAGGTGCATCTACGACATCGATCATCTGCTACATTCTCTTTAATGATGTGCTTTCTATAATTTTTTGTTGCAATGACACGATCCTGTATCGCAATTGCAAAGCCCTCAGTTTCACTGAAGAGCGAACCATGCTTCAACCATAAGTTCGACAATGATCGGTCGACATGATGTTGGCTGAGCATGTGAGGGTGTACACCATGCAGTTCTTTTCGTAACTATGCCATCTGGCGCTGTTCAAACGAAGTAACGTGTTCTTTTGTGTCATATTGCATGTCTGCAAGTCGTAGTGGTGTGAATCTCTTATCACTTTCAACAATGACTTCATACAGTGGAGTATTTCTTGCGCCAAAGAAGTACTGTCGCAGACGTTTCACTTGCCTACTTTGGGCGATTGTGAGATCAATGACCCCTCGACCGCCTTCGCTCCGTGATAGTGTGATACGCTCGACCGCTGCCTTTGAACGATGAAGCCGATATTTTGTCATTGACACTCGTACTCTCCGTTCTATCTGCTCCAAATCTGTCGATCCCGAACGAATACGTAAGTACAGGTACTGCCCAGGTGTTAAGGGCTTTGACCTTCTTGCCTGCATCCAAGTATGATTTCAAAACCATATTCACTCGATTAAAGAACTTCTTCTGTAAATTGGCTTTAATTTGTGTGTGTCGGATCCCCCGAAGCTGAAGAAAGCCCAAGTATTTGTAGGTCTCGCCCTCATCCAAACACTCGATTAGCTCATCTAGACCAACATCGAAGCCCTCTGCTCTATCAAGTTTCCCTCTTGCCAGTATGATCGCCTTGCATTTTTTAAGTCCGAATTCCATCGCTATATCGTCGCTAAACGTCTGCGTAATATCTAAGAGCCGTTGCAGTTGACGCCGTGTGCTTGCATAGATTTTTAAGTCATACATGTACAGTCTATGTGAAACCTTCTGCTTCACCTCACCAGCTCGCATCCCAAATCCCATTCCACTCCTAGTTAACTGCCCACTGAGCTGATTTAAGCACAGACAGAACCACAGGGGAATGAACGAATCTCCCTGAAATATGCCACGGTTAATTCTAATTGCACGGGAAGGAGTGACTTGGCATCGGTCTTTTAGATGAAGTTTCACATTCCATCTAGACATGATAGATTGTAGGCATTGGACAATGATGGGATCGCACTTGTAGATTTTTAATATTTCGATCAAATATGAATGAGGTAATCAATGTAGGCCATACACAAGTTTCTTTGTCCTTTCATAGCCAAATTTACGATAACTGAATCTATCCCTGCAGCCTTGCGTTTTCCGTCGGCACCCTTTCTGCTCTTCGGCGAGTATCCCATTCGCCTCGCAATGCCTATACACTCGTTCCGCAATTATAGCCATAAATAGCTTGTAAAGCACCGACAGGCAAGTGATGGGCCTGTAGTTCGACGGATCTCTTGTTTCTTCACCTTTTGGTATCAAGAAGGTATCTCCCATTGAAAGAAATTCCGGAGCTTCCTCAGGAAATCGTAAAATTCGCGTGAAGGCTTTGGCTATTGCTTCATGGGCACCTGTGGACTTCTTATACCAGTAGTTGTGTATAAAATCTGGCCCAGGTGCTTTCCAGTTCTGCTCCATAATGTCAGGGCTATTAATTTCGTTAATCGCATCAGAAAACTTCTCCTCTTCATCTATCATCCAGTTCGCACGAAAATTGTGGTCTTTGGGCTCTTCCCAAATATTAGCCCAGAAATTAGTGGCCTCTTCGATTGAAGGAGTATTATTCTGACGTTCTGAATGAGAGTTTTGCAAGCTGTTGTAGAATTGTTTCTGGTTCAATGCAAATGCTCTATTCTGATCCTTCATCTTTTGACTTTCTTTGTACCTGCGTCGCCGTTTAGCCTACTATATACAGCCAAACTCAGAGTGCGCGTGTCTATTATTTCCGACAGCTTGTCTTGATCCAACTCATCTAAATGACTTGGCTGTATTATGCGCACTACATTCCTGATTTGTCTAAGGGACCGACTTCCTCTTTTGAATTGTGTCAGATGACCAAATTCTCTACGAAGCTCCTCAATCTTCTTCTCCTGGCGCTTTTGCCATGGGGGAGGCATCAATGAGCTCGCACGGACCCTTGCATATTGTGGCACAATTTTAATACCAATCGCTTGTACGGCAGCTAACGCACCACAATAAATCACCAGTTGGACGTATTCTATATCATCCACGTCATCTAGAGCTTTAGAGACAACTGTGTTGTTAAGATGGCTCACGATTACGCTTAACTTTACAGAGGTGTTTTCCTTCGGGATCTTGAGACGACTACATGGGTTAGTCCCATAGTACTTCTCTATTGCTTGTTGGAAATAGAGGACTGCTTGTACACAGAACGCAGCGTATTGTATATCTTGATGCAGACGAGCTTGTGACTGAGATTCTCTTTCTAACTGAAATTCATGTTTTTCTTCCAAAGCAACCTGTTCTTCCCGTAATTGCCGTATGAGATCTTCGGAGTTTCTGATTTGGAGTTGTTCTAAAACTTCGCATTTTATTTCATGGATTTCCAAAGTTGACAACAACTTTTTTCCGACAATAGCTCTTCTTCTATCCGCTAAATTTTGTTCTGTGAGGCGCTGAGACAAGCCAGGGTATTTCTCAACAAATTTTTGCCATAGAAGGTGCCTGCACATAGTCATATCAGTTTCTAGTTTCGTAACGGAATAATAGAGACGCATAACTTCCTTGTTCATGTCATTTGACCATTGAATGCGAATTCTCGGTAGTCCTGCAGCAGTGGTTCACGTCTCTGATGACAACAAAACATCTACTGAGAACGCAGCTGGGAGATCATGGGTGCTGCTTATAGTTATTAACGGTGAACTGTTTTCAGAATGAGCTCGACCGATCGGAGGTATATCCGTTCTGGGCCTCTCATGGTTCGATGGGAACCTCATCCCAGGACCAAGTCCAGAGTTCTCCTCTTGCAAATTCCTCCTTCTACTCATTTTACGTTAAATGATAGTGCTCTTCAGTCTACTCACCGAAAAGAAATGAAACAAACGGCCCCTAGCCAACATTATTAGATCATATGAATTGTCAGAGGAAAATTATGAAGAACTTCGTGCTATGATCGACGACATTCGAATAGTTCACCAAAGTTGGACATTGCATAAGCATGCACTATATGAAATCATAAGTACTCACAGTGACAGGAGATGTGGAAACAGGATACACTATTGTAACTGAAGGACGGACACAATTCGAGAATCAGTAGCTCCGTTTAGTTGATATCTCCTCACATAACCCTAACCTGCACGCCGTATGAATCAAAACAACGTTTCACAATAATTTGTCGGACAGATGATGCAATTGGACAGTTTATAGATTAACGGCGTTTCAATACACAACACGAAGTCTCAATTCAACTATTCAAAGGAATATTACCATAGATGAAGATGTATTATATATATATATACACCGCGGACAGGCCAACAAGGACCACGCAAATATCACTTCTTTATAGGTCTAGTTTCCTTCTTTCTCTTCCAGAAGTCTTTCATCATGGTCGACTGCGCAGCTCTTCTTTTAGCAGTCCATTCTCCTCTGTTGAGATTCTTCTTTTCCCCGACAAGAATTTTTAGGCCAATTTTCTTTTTCTGTACTCTATTCGATTTAGACAAACTTCTTCAGTAATTTTGAATTTTTGAAGTTCTTCTTTAATTTGTTTTACATAGCCTCCTTGCCCTTTATAGTTCCAGATGTTATCAAAAATTTGTTTGTTTAACCTTGAGCAATCCATGCGGACCATATGTCCGTAGAACTGAAGTCGCCGTTTTCTGATCATCACTTCAAGGTTATCGATTTTACTATAAATCTCTGCATTGGATCTCAGTCTATAACCTTCCTGTGTTTTCCTAGGACCATAAATCCTTCTTAAAATTCTTCTTTCTATCTTGAGCAAATTCTCCATTCCGGTTATATTTGTAGTTTCCATGCCGTACAAGATGACTGGTCTAACAACTGTATTAAAATACCGTAATTTTGCATTGATAGACAGGTTCTTTTTATTGTATATATTTTTTGTACATAAATTTAATCTTTCCAATTTCCCTTTTTTTGTTCTCAATTGCCAATTTATCCGTCCCATTGCTACTAATTATTTCTCCAAGATGTATTATTATTATTATTATTATTATTATTATTATTATTATTATTATTGTTCTTCTGGTTTCGTTTCGGCCAACTAAGAACCACGTCATTTTAACGGTTTCCTTTCAAAATTGAAATTAGTCTAGCATGTGCTCCGAATGGCTTTTGTGGTCTTGTAATATGATGAAATGAAAAGCTAACTACTAAGGTACAGTTAAGTAGTAGAAAAAGTCAAGGGGAGGGAAGAATAATGGAAAATGAAATACAGGGAAAAGAAATGCCCTCAACCCTCAAAGAATGAGAGTTATGTTGTTGTTGATTCATTTAGGGGCTTTGCAACATCGTGGTTATTTAGCCCCATGTATTTGGGTGTGAGGGTGTGAGTAGAGTTTGTATGATAACCTGCGTTATTGTGGTGTTTGTAGTAGTGATTGCATTTGTAATACAGGTGAGGATTGGGAAGGAGGCGGCCATGGCCTTAAGTTAGGAACCATCCCGGCATTTGCCTGAAATACAGGGTCATTATGTGTGTGCGCGCCAGTAAACACGGCAAGCTGAGCCGGCTGTGACTAGCGCAGATCACGGCCGCGCGCACCCGGTTCAGCCGGCGGTCGGGGCGCACTTTCACACTTTTACCAAACATGTTCAATAATGTGTACTTACAGTGCTCATAGGCGATGCTGAAAATGTCCTCCCTCTCTTGTAACACACACCTGACATCTTCTGATGAAAGAATGTCTGTCAACTCTTTTATAATATACGGAACCTGTTTCCTTGAATAGTTTAGCGAGCCTCGTAATTGTACTGGCATTAGGCACAGGTCTTCCTGGAAACTTGATTTGAAATTATCGTCTCGTTTCAGAACAAGATTTTCTGCCTTTCATATACGAATTATGGATATGCACACGTTCGCGCAGTGTGAATTGGTGTCTAGGCATGACCAACGGTCACAGTAATCACAATACTCACTAAACAGGCAACACTAACGTCTACGCTTTGCAGATACTCGTCCATATGAATGATAAAACACGTATGAACTAACGATGTGAGTCAGCGGAGCGCGCCAACCATCGGCTGGACCAGGTGCACGCGGC
Organism: Meconema thalassinum; assembly: GCA_946902985.2. Classification (NCBI taxonomy): domain Eukaryota; kingdom Metazoa; phylum Arthropoda; class Insecta; order Orthoptera; family Tettigoniidae; genus Meconema; species Meconema thalassinum. Next base: position 897,922,262 of record OX336388.2, read on the forward strand.
CACGATCTGCGCTAGTCACAGCCGGCTTAGCTTGCCGTGTTTATTGGCGCGCACATACATAATGACCCTGTAGAAGAGGGAAACCTCCAGGATGGCTGAGGTAGGAATCGAACGCCCACTCATCTCAGTTTTGCCTCACCAGGCTGAGTAGACCCTGTTCCAGCCCTTTACACCAGTACTAAATTGAGAATTCAGAGGTTTGGAAAGAAATAGAGCCATGAAAGGCCGGTGGGATAGATAGAGAGAGAAAGAGGAGAAGGGCCTCCCCAGAGGCACTGAAAAAAAAAAGGATAATCTGGACACAGTTAAGGAATCCCTCAAGGTTGCTAATTCCCAAGCTTGCAAGTGTTGAGCCCTTGAGTGTGTACCCCATCCAGTGTGTTCCATATGGTAGGGCTACACACACCCTGCCTCCTTGAGGGCCTTGAGCAGAAGGCAAGAGATACCATGAAAAGAAAAATCAGAGTTCTGGAATCTTAAAAAATGAGTGAATCAGAAAAAAATAGAAACGAGCCAATTAAGGCGGGAAAGTGAAAGATTCCATAGGCCTCAGATACCTTATTACCGTTGGGGTCGAAATAGAACAAGAATTGACCAAGGGAGGTCGAGAGTAAAGATGACAAGAGGGGAGCCCGGCACAAGTAAGTGGAAGCAAAGCTAAATTCAGCTCGCGTACCGTGGACGTCAACTTTTCTCCCACTAACTGTGAGACCCTGGGGGGGACCACCAAAAATGTCCAGATCTTGTACTGACATAGTGTAGCCAGTTGTTAAAAAGAAAAATTCAAATAAAATTCCATACAAGACGTTGTATACCTGAAGAATGTCTGATTGTTTGACGAAGGATTCAGAAGGCTGGTCACACTTGAGCGGCGTTCTGCCACCATGTTTACCAACCTTACAATAGTACTGGTGATGGACACCGCAATAACAGTTACGTTCTGACAGAGGAAAAGAAATAAAAAGTGTAAAATTTATTTGATTGTTTTCTATAGAAGAGAATACATATTAACCACCACACTGTGGTGCTACGTGGAATGCTGACAGTGTGACTGTCGGAAGGTCACTCATCACTTGGGAGATGATCTTACACAGGATGAGGCACTTAAAAACTGTATTTTGGAATATTTGGAAAAATACAAAACAAATCAAAGAAAGTTGCAATAAAAGCAGTTCACCTCGAAGAGGGACATCTAATAACATAAAGCTTGGACCCCCTGCACCACCCCCGGGGCGGGAGGGGGGTGACTTTGAAATCTTAAATAGGAACCCCTATGTTTTATTGCAGATTTGGATTCTCCGTGAAAAAATATGTAACTTCTGTATGAAACACTTTATGCGTTTCACGATAGATGGCGCTGTAATCGGCAAAAATGAAAATGGGATGAAAATTGTTGAAAAATGGTAATATCTCAGCAACAAAATACAACTCAGATTAGGAAAATCAAAGTAAATTTTTGATATTTTTGAAAATACAATCGTGTGACACCGTCAACCCTCTTGGAATGCATCCTTAGACTGCTTTTAGCGTTACCCAGGAACAACGACGTGGACGTAGTAGTAATTTGTTCAATTCGGGACGCTTGAATTTGGTGATTCCCCTTGCCTCTTACTATCTTGGGGTGCTTGGTTACTGTGAGTCTCCTTGCCTCTCTCAATCTCAGGGTGCTTGATTACTGTGAGTCCCCTTGCCTCTCACTACCTCGGGGTGCTTCGTTCTGTGAGTCTCCTTGCCTCTCGCTATCTCGGGGTGGTTGGTTACAAGGAGATTGCCGATTACAACGCCATCTATCATTAAACAAAAAATGTTGCATACAAAAGTAACATTTTTTCACGGAGAATCCAAATCTGCAATAAAAAATAGGATTTCCTATTTAAGATTTCAAAGTAACCCCCCTCCCGCCCCCGGGGGTGGTGCAGGGGGGACAAGCGTTATGTTAATGGATGTCCCTCTTCGAGGTGAACAACTTTTATTGCAACTTATTTTTGATACGATTTGTATTTTTCCAAATATTAAGAAAAACAGTTTTAAATGCCTCAGCCTGTATATTAAAACAGTGAGGTAGAAATTTAACCTTTTACTAAAACTGAAATATCTTGGGAAGTATTTGCGCTACGACAACGTTTGTTGTGTTAAAATATAATGCACATGACGCATGATCTATTGAGTCCACACTTACGTGCCTATGTCATTCGTGTATTAAAATAATTGCGAATATTAATTTCATCGAGATCACATTTAACGTTTTACTAAAACTGAAATATCTCGAAAACTATTTGCGCTACGACAACGTTTGTTGATTCAAAATGTAATGCACGTGACGCATTATCGAATGAGTCCCAGCCTACTTGATTCTGACATCCGTGTATTGAAATAATTTCGAATATTCCTTTTTTCAAAGTCAAGCCGATACAGCAGTTCCACTTTTAACCGGCAGATGGTACACAGCGCCTCAGTGATGTGGAGAGCCACTGTACAGTGATGTAATAGCTGACTACTGTCTGATTAGCTTGCCACGGTGGGTGTGTGGTTATAGTGTCGAACTACCAACCCCAAGCTTGCAGGTTCGCCCCTGGCCTGGTAAGTGATTTTTGAAAGGCGACAAAAATCACGATACTCATGTCATACGTTGTTGGCATGTTAAAGGACCCATTTGAATTCAATAGGCCGTGTTCATAATGGCAAAATTAACCTCGGGAAATTCCGCCAACACAAAGTTCCCCATTTCTCTACTAGAAAGCGGTATAGTGTCAAGGAGCTTAGATATCTAACCTCCTTGACATCCATAGCGCTCCAAGGAACATTAAATTCGACACGCAAGCTGCCCTCTGGGTGTCAATTAACAAAGCTTGCACCCGGCACCGGAGGCCATACGGTATTATTATTATTATTATTATTATTATTATTATTATTATTATTATTATTATTATTATTATTATACTGTCTGATTTACAGTCAAATACAAATAAACCTAAGAATGTATAATCATAATAGCAGTACAGCTATTACAGACAGATTTTGTGCGAACTTTATTTTATTTATTTATCGTATGGCTTTTAGTGCCGGGAGTGTCCGAGGACATGTTCGGCTCGCCTGAGTCTGTAGCTGCTTCCAGCGGACACCCTTAGTGTGAGCTACAAGTTCCGCTCAATTTCAAGTAGTTCCAACTTTCGCTACCAGATATCAATGATACCTAGTGGTGAACGTTGGAACTTTGATAGAGCGTTCCAACGAAATCTGGTTGGTTGGTTCTTAAGTTTAGGGGCTGCGACAACGCGGTCATGTAGCCCCGTGTTCTTTGGGTGTGTGTAAAATCTGTCTGATAACCGGTGTTAATTGTGATGACCGTATTAGTGTGTGTTATCTGTTTTTTAATTTAAGTACTGCAACTTAGAATTTTTCAAATAGTTCCTACTTTTGCCACCAAGCGCCACCGTCAACAACTACTAGGCCAAGTTCAGAACTTAGCTACCAGACGCCGCCGCAGTCGGCTCTTGGCAACGAACGTAGAAACCTAAGAGCGTTGTTTACATTCTTAACCTATCCAATTTAGCTTCACACAGGTGCAATTAGTGGAAGGTTCTTTAACATGCCATAAATCTATGACATGGGACCGCCGGCTTTACTTCCCCTCCGAAGGAAGGCATACTGAGGGATTTTTAACGCTCTTAAAAAATCCAACGGCTTCGGCCGGGTTTGAACCCGCTATCTTGGGCATAGAAGCTCAGCATGCTACCGACTACGCCACCGAAGCCGCCCCCGACGAAATCTAACCTAACAATTTAGCTTCACACAAGTTTAGTCTGCGGGAGGATTTTTATATGCCATAAGTCTATGGCATGGAACCGCCGGCTTTACTTCCCCGCCGAAGGAAGGCATACTGAAGGATTTTTAACGCTCTTCAAAAATCCGATGACTTCAGCCGGGTTTGAACCCGCTATCTTGAGCACAGCAGTTCAGCATGCTACCAACTACGCCACCGAAGCCTCTTTGTGCGAAATTATCAAAGGCAAATAATTGGCGACATTAGATACCGTATCAGAAGGCAGATATCACGAGCCTAAAATCGAAATACGGTATAATCGACAGGGTCCCGCACTTAAACCCTTAGCTGACCGACGGTACTTACAAGTACCACCTATTTCTTTGTCCCATAGTCCCTGATGTTTAACGACTAGCACCTCTGTAGACCTTTAGTACATTAGAGGAATGCTAATTTCATAAATAAAAGTGATTTTTTGCCGTTGGCTAACCTGCCGTTGACAAGGCAGGCGATAGAAACTTCCGTTTCCATGGTTACAACATGCTTTGAAAATGTGATACTTTTATTGATGTTTATGTGACTTATAACTGCACGAGACTTTGTGAATGAGTGATTCGCCTTGAAGTGGGCCTTTCTACTTGTGTTTTACTTGCGTTATAACTGAATTGAGAGGTTAATTTTTCTGAGGATGGACTTTTACTGAACTGGACTCCTGAGTACCACGGTCTACTAGAAGGCCTACTGTGTATATCAACATAACCTTCCTATCAGCTGTGTTGTCCTGCTAACTCTAGACAATTTATTGGATTTTTTAATGTTTTCTTTCGGTTGGGCAAATGTTTTTACGATGATGATGATAATTGTTGTTTTAAGGGGCCTAATATCTAGGTTATCGGCCCCTAATGATTTGGGTGATCGTGAAGATGATGATAAAATGTAAACTATACGGTAACTAAAACTAACTACTTACTTATATACTAGAAGAAGAAATGGAAAACAAAAGGAGAATAAGGCAAATAAAGGACAGGAGGAAAAGAAAAGCCCTCAACACTCGAAGAATGCGGATTGAGGGACATGGAAGGAAGGAGAGTCATGAAAGTCAGATAGGAAAGTGAAAGAGGAGAGGGTCCGCCCCAGAGGTAATGGATAAAAGGGGAAAACCGGACCCAGCTCTGGAATCCCTCAGGGTCCCCAACTCCCGAACTCATCAGCCGTGAGCCCCTGAGGGTGTAGAAATATCTAGGGTGCACCAGAAGTGGTGGGGCTACATACACCCTGCCTCCTTGAAGGCCTTGAGCAGAAGGCAGGAGATAACATGAAAAGAAAAAGAGGGTTGACCCCTCGCAGAAGGAGGGTATCAGAAAAGATGAGACAAGGGCCAATTAAGGCGGGAGAGGAAGAGACTCCCTAGGCCTCGGATACCCTTAATACCGTCGGGGTCGGAAGAGAACAAGAGTTGACCAAGTGAGGTCAACAAGAAATAAGACGGAGAGGAGCAAGTAAGTGGAAGCAATGCCGGATTCAGCTGGGGCCCCGTGGTCGCCAACCCATGACCCACTAGATGTGAGCCCCTGGGGTGGCAGATGGTTTGAGTGATTACCAACTTTTAGAACTTCTAGACACAGAAATTGAAGTGGATACTCACAGTGACACTAATATTCAGGAAGATGATGACGAATTTGACCAGAATCTGTTGCCACTTGCTAATAAACCGGCACCTGACATTTTCAATTTGGTTTTTAATGCTGAAATCACTAAAATTAGACAGATAGTAGGAGAAAATGAGCCAGGAATGTGGTATGGGAAGAATAAGATATTTTGACAATTATTTTACTTCTCTTGACCTGTTAGAGAAGCTGAAGGCTGAAAACACTCTAGCATATGGTACAAACAGGAAAGGTATTCCACAGAATATGACAAATGACAAAAAATAATTGTCTCGTGGAGATAGTGATTTTGGGATTTCAAATACTGGCCTAGGATTCGCCAAATGAAAAGACACGAAGACTTTCATCCAACTACCATGGCACGGAACAAGCCTTCCCTTCTAGGAGACTAAAGGATGGCACAAAGAAAGATGTGACTTGTCCAGTTATTGCTGTTGACTACAACTCGCACATGGGAGGGGTTGATATGGCAGACAGACTTAGAACAGTGTATGGACTTGATCGAAGGTGTAAGAATTGGTGGCAGAGGCTCTTTTGGGGGCTATTGGAAATATCATTCATCAATTCATATGTGGTTTTCTGTGAAATGAATGGGAAAGTTTCACTGAAACAGTTTCACAGGGATGTTGCTCTTGGATTATTGGCTTTCACTGAACCAAAGAAGACAACTCCTAAGAGGAATGCAAACTTATAAGTAACAAGAGACGAGGGAAGAACTTCTCTGTCCCTAAAGATGTCAGGCTGGGGAACAAGAGCATCCACTGGCCTGTCTTCACAGATGTACGGGGTAGATGTGTTTTGCAGTCTTCGTCCCTACAGTAAATGTAGTCACTGTAATGTACATTTATGCGGCAATGAACGAAAGAACTGCTTCACTACCTAGCATGATGTAAATGCTTAGCGGCATGAAACAGTGTTAGTCCCAGTAGCTTTCAGGGCAGCCAAGTTCTGTGAGTTTTGGAGTGTCTGTGCTGACAGTATGGAATGCAGTAGGCTATATCCTGTTCTATTTCTGAATGTATTAATGCGTTATGTTTTACATGCTTTCTATTATAATATTATATTTTTGAAGAGGGAAATCAGTTCCTAAACAGAGCAATATTTTATGACATGCTTCACCATACATTACAGTTTGTTATAGTAAATATATTACAAGCATAATTAATTATATTTGAGTTACTATTCATCAGTATTATTTGTCAGGTAAGTCAGATGCAGTCTGGCTGTTTTTACTGAAAACGTGTTCTACAAAATGCAAAAAGTAATTTGATAATTTTCTGGGAGGAAGTTTCTCATTATGTAATAGAGTTAAGTCCAAATGTTGAATCGGCCTACGTAGGGACCAACGGTACTCGGAAGTACCATGTCTCAAAAACACAGATTTTGAAAACTTAATTTTAAAAAAGTATGATATTCTCTTTAGGTACCTCCTTTCTTGCCAATTTTCATTAGCCAACTATGAAAAAAATCGTTTAGCACATCCTTGGTCAGCTAAGGGTTAAATACCTCGGAGAATTCATCGAGCCGACAGGCCTTGAAAAACTCTCACACAAAATCGTCTCCAAAAAGTCAAAAATGTATTAGGGTTTTCCCAAAACATCTACAACAAAAAAATCTATGTCAAATGAAATATGAAGGTCTTCCAGTGATGCTATACAACACAAAAATTATTTTTGTAAGATATACAGTATCTTAGTATTTAAAAACCCAAAGTTTCGTCCCATTATGTAGAGGATATTGTCAGGGCCAAACTAAACTAAATAAGTTACTGGTGCTGTCAGCTTGCCTGAAGGGAACCGGGAAGTGTGAGAGGCTCAAAAATGTTAATTCTTTTTTTAGCTTAAAAACATCTCCCATCTTTCCTGAAGAATTTGGTGTATCAATTTATTATTGTGCTGAAGTGATATTTGATGCAATAAAATTAGGTTTAAACATGTTTTAAGGCTATACTGTAGCTACTAGCCAAACATTCTTTTTGTGTTTTACGTAGCTCATATTTTTTGAAACTTCATGTAGCATTTTCTCAGAGGTGTCTTCCTGATTGCGGTCACTTTCATTTTAGGGAAGAGCTATAAACATTCCAGCGTCCAGATTGCGATCACTTTTCTTGGGAGTTGTAACTCCCCTGGGGATTTCCTCATCTTTCACTTCCACCCCTCTTGCCAATGTTGAGGTACATGTCATGTGTCAATTCTCTTTGGTCCTGATACACTACATTAGCCTCAAATGGGAGAGGAGGGGCAGAATTTAAAAATTATACCCTGTAAGTTTAAAATTTCCCGTTACAACAATTTTGTTGAAAGTGAAGGACGTTGATTCCGATCCTGAAACGTTTCTATTCTTAAGACTGAAAATGTTATAACCATTGCTTTATGAGGTGCCATCAGATTGGGAGGGGACTTGATTTTTTCTTAAGCGAAGTTGTATAGGGTGTGCTCAGCTGAACACTGAACTGTATTCTTTGGTTAGGTACCGGTAGTGAAATATCAGTTTCCCCTTGTTATCCACAAAGCTTACGGAAGGTATGAGTCAGTCGGGAAGAACCAAGGACCGGTCTCCCAAGAAAAGTGATCGCAATCTGGACTGCTAATGAGGTGAACGCAATCAGGACACAACCTTCTCAGAATGTATCTGCTCAATGTGTTTGAAACTTGGTAGTCTATAAGACTATACATCTACTAGTGGAAGTAAATTTATTCAGGTATCTTGATTAATTCATGGAGCCCAGCTTGAAAAGCACTGACAATTTTACAGAAAATATCAGTTTTCAACAAGGATGTAAAAAACAAAAAACAACACTCCTGTAAACAATAGAACAATACTTTTACTTCAGTAGCTCAAAAATGGTTTAAATATTATGCGTGGAACGTTTGTTGGGTCTGGTTTGAGTATTTGCTCAGAAAAAGGGACATGAGTTAAGGGAAATTTTAATAATATTTTTTTTTAAAGATTGCTTTTATAATGCTCTCCCTGACAAAAAATATTCAATATAGAAGCTTCAAATTCTAGCCCAAACGTGATGAATGTACTCTGAATATACCAAAAGAACATTCAAGGAAATATCTATTGTAGTTTCTGAGATATGTAACTAAACATTGGGAGCTACATTCTTCTATCGATTCACATGTCCCGGTTCCCTTGCTGACTGAATCAGATATCGTGTACTGGAGATATTAATATACGGTGAGCACTTTCATGCGGTTCTGTAACGGGAATTTTTAAGCAATCTGATAAGTTTTTCTGGACATTGACCTTGAAGACAAGCTGTTAGTTGTCGTTTGGAGTTGCGTGTGTGAAGTCCTCAGGAAGAAGATGTGTTCCCGCCTCGAGGAAGACATTTAACACTTGGAGGAATCTCACATTCCTCTGGACAAGTTTGTAGCTATAAATGTGAAGCAACACATCGTGTGAATAAAACATTGGAAAGTCTTGTAGTAAAACTCGAATACGTTAAGGATACGTTAAACCATCTAGGCCCTACATTGAGAAATAACTCACGTGATAATCATTCATTCTCACAATAATAATACTCTTATTATATAATACGCTAAGGTGTATGTTTCACAAAACTCAAGCTCCTAAACCAGAGGAAGTTAGGTGTGGCTTGTGCAAAAATCTTCCAAATCGTCTCAATAGTACTGGAAAAAATCTTGCATTTCTTGAAAAGTCAAAGGAAATATATTTAATTGTTTATAAAGTGCTTTTAAACAAATAAACAAGACGATAGTCCCTGCCAGAACTGTGTCGCGTCCAGCCCGTATAACACTAGATCCAGGCGGGTAGTTTGTACACATGGGGCGCACACAATCCATTATGCGAGGGTTCTCGCATGGGTCCGCTAGTAATAATAATAATAATAATAATAATAATAATAATAATAATAACTAGAAATCCAAGAGAGGAAGATAATGAGGAAGATATTGGGGACCAATCAAGTTAATACACATGAAATCCCAACCAGGAGCTCTATAGTTACTCTGAAAGAATTACAGACGTGGCCAGGAAGAGACGTCTAGCATTTTATGGACACGTCTCCAGGATGCATCCAACCAGGCTGACCAACCAGCTACTCACATACTAGCAAAGAAGGAAGACCAGGTCACCATGGCTGACAGAAGTGCACAAAGATCTTCTGGAGCTGGGAGTTACGGAAAAAAGACATGAAAGATCGAACGCCTCTCAGGAGTAAATTAAAGCAAATGAAGGTCCATGAAAATCCCCCAAGGAAGAAGAAAAAGGAAGATTGTAGTTTTACGTGACCGTGAATCTTGTGATTATGAGCCACGGGACCTCCTTTTTACGTGGAATCCGAACCACAGGACATGGCATTTCACTCCGAAAATCTCACATGCATTGACCGGGAATCGAACCTGGACCGCCTTGGTGAGAGGCATACAGCTAGACCGCTGAGCCACCACGCCCCCTAAGGAAGAAGACAGGTGCCCTCTAGACAAAGGAGAGAAAGGAACAACGCAGCCAGAGGATGCGTGACTACTGGGCAAACATCAAGACCCACTCCAAACAAAATAGTTGAATATCGTGGTCCGTAGTTGGCCTTTACGGAACAAGAAGATGTTTGGACATTTAGATTGTGCACATTTCCCGCATGTGGTCATTTTGTGTGTGTAGTTGGTACTACTTTGTTTTTGTCTGTTTTGTTTTCATTGGTCGACAGAGAGTATTATTACACTGGAAAATAAAAATGGTGGCAAGTCACCAGTATGATAATGCTCCGCAATTTATGTTATGTACAGATTAGAATTATATATATTTACAGTGCTGCCAAATATTTTTTGTTGTTCCCTTGAGCGTTGCGCTTAAGGCCGGTATGGTATCATCCATATTGTTGCCGAACATAAAAGGGCTGCAATTATGGCTGTATAACATTCATTTCAAACATAGAACATTTCATACAAAGTCTAAGAGAACGACATTTTCCTCAAATGTCTAAATATGTTGCCTTAGTAATCTATGCTTTATCTACTGTAGTTAAAAATATTATTGAAATGCCAGTAGATTCAGATAGCAAACGTGCGAATGCGGAAAAATGACTTGCGGATGCGGGGTGGATGCGGATAACGTTTTTTTTAAATCCGCGCAGGGCTCTAGTGATAGTCTGGGATGGCTGTGAGTTACCTCACGTAACACGGCTGTAAGAAGCGCTCTGCCCACACCACAATTAAAACAGCGAATGTGTCGTGTGTAACAGAACGGGTTGGGTTGAAGGTAGCACTCGTGGGTGCAATCTCCGAGACAACTTTACAACCTTAACCAAAGCGGCTTGTTGGGATAGCATCAGAGTGTGCTTCAGGTACACAACAGCAAGCATGATAAATTGAACCTGCCCAGAACACAGTCTGATAATTATCTTTCTTTCTTTCTTTCTTTCTTCCCCCCCAGGAGCACACATTTAGTGGGACGTGGGTTGGCAACCAAGGGGCCACAGCTGAGTCCGGCATTGCTTTCACTTACTTGTGACTGGCTCCTCTCCGTCTTCTTTCCTGTCGACCTCACTTGGTCAACTCTTGTTCTCTTCCGACCCCAACGGTATTAGGGTATCCCAGGCCTAGGGAGTCTCTTCCTTACCCGCCTTAATTGGCCCTTGTCTCATCTTTTCTGATACCCACCTTCTGCGAGGGCTCAGCCTTTTATTTCTTTTCATGTAATCTCCTGCCTTCTGCAAAGGCCCTCAAGGAGGCAGGGTGTATGTAGCCCCACCACTTCTGGTGCACCCTGGATATTGCTACACCCTCAGGGGCTCACGGCTGGTGAGTTCGGGAGTTGGCGACTCCGAGGGATTCCTGAGCTGGGTCCGGTTTTCCCATTTTATCCATTACCTGTGGGCGGACCCTCTCCTCTATCACTTTCCTATCTGCCTTTCATGGCTCTCCTTCCTTCCAAGTTCCTCAATCCGCATTCATCGAGGGTTGAGGGCATTTCTTTTCCTCCTGTCCTTTAGTTGCCTTATTCTCCTTTTGTTTTCTATTTCTTCTTCTAGTATATAAGTTAGTAGGGTCTAGTTAGTTTTAGTTATAGTTTACATTTCATTATCATCTTCACGATCACCCAAACCATTAGGGGCCGATAACCTAGATGTTAGGCTCCTTAAAACAACAATTATCATCATCATCATCATCATCATCATCTTTCTTTCTTTCTTTCTTTCTTTCTTTCTTTCTTTCTTCTATTATGAGTGTACCATTGGACTGAAAATACAAATATACGTAAATAAACCGAAAATTATGTTAATATTTCATAGGTCTGTAATGTGTTGCCATGTGATTGTAATTATAACATTCCGAACAACAGAACTTTACAACACAGCCAATTTTTCCCTTGTAATTTGCGAGATTTCGCCCAGGTGCGCAAAAGTCAGCTTCATCAGAGGGCTCTGGTTACACCCTGCCCGGACCACCGCTGGGGTAGTGAACTAAGCACTTTTTACTGCGGGAACTGAGAGCTCCCACAACAATTTCACCTCCCTATAAGGATACCAATATATGGCATGTTGTCTTTCAAGGCGAATATAAGCCAATACAACCAAGCAAGGAATTAGGTTACAACAGATGGCGCGGGAAGCACTTAGACGTACCATTAGTGATACAGTTCACAGAACAACAAGTGGATGGCGCCACAATATTCAAACGAGGAGACTAACGAAGTTTGCAACAGCCAGTCCAAAGCGAGTAGTGCGTGGGAACCATCGCTGTGCACGATTCAAAACACCAGCTAAGTTTACCTAACCTTATTCAACTTTAGTGTATGTATAATTTGTGTAATAAACAACAGCAAGCCCAGAACAACACACAGTCCGGTAGTTTTCTTTCTTTCTTTTATTATGAATATTCGATTCTACTGAAAATACATTATGGGGCTCAAAATGGGGTTTGTCTCGTTTTTTTTTTCCTATGACAACTTTGATATTTCACCCATTTTAGCAAGAATTTTGAAGGGGCTTATCTAAAGTTTAGGAACGTTTAAAATAGAAACAACATAACAAACATAACGTAAGTAACAAGGTCAGAAACGCGTAAATAACGCAAAATTCCGTGGAAATTCAGAGAAAACAGACAAGCATTTATTTGCATATAGAAAAAAATTATTGTTATTATTATTATTAATATTATGATGATTATTATTAGAGCCTCTGTGGCTTAGATTGCAGTACGCTGGCCTCTCACCGCTGGGTCCGTGGTTCAAATCCCGGTCACTCCATGTGAGGTTTGTGCTGAACAAAGCGGAGGTAGACAGGTTTTTCTCCGGGTTCTCCAATTTTCCCTGTCACCATTTCATTCCAACAACACTCTCCACTATCATTTCCTTTCATCTGTCACTCATTTAATCATTGCCCCAGGGGAGTGCGACAGGCTTCGGCAGCCGGCACAGTTCATATTCCTCGCCGCTAGATGGGGGCCTGATTCATTTCATTCCCTGACCCGGTCGGTCGACTGGAAGCAGGCTGTGGATTTTCATTATTATTATTATTATTATTATTATTATTATTATTATTATTATTATTGTAACAATTCATTCATTTATTTCGTATCAACCATCTATGACCGGGTCATCTGAACTGTCTCATTCTTCGGACTTTGGATGTTTGCCAAATACTCGCATTCGTTCTCGGTGGGTTTCAATGCTTTCCCGGGTCCAAATTATTATTATTACTATTATTATTTTAACATTAAAGAGTTGGTTCGAATTACTGTTCTGAATTTCTACTACCATGATGCAAGATTTAGGCATAAGGTCTGTCAAAACATACCCACAAGAGCCATAACAAATACTATATTATGTAAAACCTTTATGATTTTGTAAACACAGTAGCTATATTATACCATCACTACTTAATGAACTACCACCTGGATTGTCCAACATGAACAGCAAACAACTAGCTATACGTTGCATTAAAAACTATTACCTAAATAAACATTAATTTTAAACTTAAGTATTAACTTAAGTATTAACATAACATTATGCAACGAGCCTATAATGGCAATAATTAAGACACGAGTATGTTTATAAAACGAGCGTATGCGAGTTTTATAATTTCCATACGAGCGTCTTAATTACTATTATAGGCGAGTTGCATACGATTGTTTATGTTCGACGATAATTTATATAACTATTTTATGTTCGAACATAAATATTCATAAATATCTGTCGAGATTTCGCCAGTTTTATGTACTGAACAGAGCGCATGAGACGCAGAGAATGCCTTGTATTTGACCATGGCCTCCTCGATTACCCTACTAAGACACTAGGCGACGCAGTGAAATTTAAAATAGAAGGCCGAGGAACTCAGCCAAGGCGCGATTCTATCCTTATCTAATTGGTCAAACAGTTGTTTCTTGAGCTCCGATTGGTGGGAGAAACTGTTCATAATGAAAAATAGCTTACCACGGTGGGTGAGTGGATAGCGTGTCGGTCTACTAACCTCAAGATTACAGGTTCACTCCTGGCCGTGGTAAGGGATTTTTGAAAGGCGGCAAAAATACGACACGCATGTCATACGATGTTGGCATGTCACAGAACCCATTTGAATTCAGTAGGCCGTGTTCATAATGGCAAAATTAATCTCGGGAGTTTCCGCCAACACAAAGTTCCTCATTTCTCTACTAGAAAGCGCTATAATGTTCAAGGAGCTTAGATATATAACCTCCTTGACTTTCATAGTGATTCAAGGAACAACAAAATTCGACATGCAAGCTACCCTCTGGGTGTCAAATTACAAAGCTTGCACTCGGCACCCGAGGCCATAAGATATTATTATTATTATTATTATTATTAATAATAAAATTATGAAAAATTGTGTTATAATGAACCTCATTATAGTACAGTTTTTTTTACATATAATAGTCAGGGTCGAACATAAACTTATTATTATAATTACTATAGAGATACAATAGCTTATAATTATCACTATGGAAATAAATTTAAAAAAAGGAATAAAATCTCTTTTACATGCACTCTTGTGGCTACGCACGCTAAAGCGAAGCGTTAGGTCATGGGGCCAAGCTCTCTGCTGACTTGGCAGACGTGGGTTCGAGGCCGTCCTTGAATGGTTTTCCGTGTTTTCCCCATTTTCAACTCAACGAAAATGCTGGGATGGTACCTTCTCACAGGCCACGGCCGCTTCCTTCCACATCCTTGCCCACTTTCATCCATTCTCATCTCTTGTTCCGAAGCGCAGGTCGCCCACGGGCGTCGACTAGAAAGACGTGCACTCGGCCACTCAGGAGGCCACACGACAAAGAAAAAAAGAAGAAAAAAACAGATAATCGGTAATGGATTTGTCGTCAGACTCATGAGACATATCACAAATATAATATCAATAGTAATTAATAAATAAATTCAAATTCAAAGTTCAAATTTTTACTATTATAACTAACATGGTACCTCTTGGAATAACTCCCCCCAGGGGCTCACATCTAGTGGGACGTGGGTTGGCGACCATGGGACGGCAGTTGAGTCCGACATTGCTCCCACTTAATTGTGCCGGGCTCCTCTCCGTCTTCTTTCCTGTCGACCTCCCTTGGTCAACTCTTGATCTTTTCCGACCCCGACGGTATCAGGGTATCCGAGCCCTAAGGAGTCTTTCACTTTCCCGCCTTAATTGGCCCTTGTGTCATCTTTCCTGATACCCTCCTTCTTCGAGGAAACAGCCTTCATTTTCTTATCATGTTATCTCCTGCCTTCTGCTCAAGGCCCTCAGGGAGGCAGGGTGTATGTAGCCCCACCACTTCTGGTGCACCCTGGATAGTGCTACACCCTCAAGGGCTCACGGCTGGTGAGCATGGGAGTTGGTGACCCCGAGGGATTCCTGAACTGGGTCCGATTTGTCCCGTCTTTTTCTCTGACCTTGGGGCGGCCCCACTCCTCTTTCCCTTCCCTATCTGCCTTTCATGGCTCTCCTTCCTTCCAAGTCCCTCAATCCTCATTCTTTGAAGGTTGAGGGCATTTATTTTCTTGTCCTTTATTTGCCTTATCCTTTATTTGTTTACCATTTCTTCTTCTAGTATGCAAGTTTTTAGTTAGTATTAGTTATAGTTTTCATTCTCATCTCATCTTTCACTATCACCCCAAACCAATAGGGGCCGATAACCTAGATGTTAGGCCCCTTAAAACAACAATATTATCATCATCATCTTGGAATAACTGTTTTTGCTCCTCCATCAACAGGCGCGTATATAGTTTGGAGAATCGAAATTGATAAGAAAAATGGTATCACTAAAAACGCAATCACAAAATAACCAAACGTACAAAACCAGACCAATTTTTTTGCAAGCTTCATGGATAGAAATTTGATGCGTTTAGCGCTCCAAAATATTCCTACAAATTGCAACGGCGTGTTTTGCGACTTTTACATCGAGTTTCGAGAAAAGGATCAAGGTACGTTACAGTTTCGGCAAGTCGAGTTGATACCGACAAAGAGAGAAAGTCACAGCTTAAATTGCCAAACAAGCTTGCAGCTTGGACGTCGGCAAAAATTTTTGGTGCGAAAAAAGCCCCAGTTTCCTATCCGTGCATTGCTGCACATTCATCGTGACATAACTATAAACATCGATTCGGTAATCACAAGGTTTGCTAAACGAAATAGACGAGTTGATTTTGTTGTGTAACTAATAGTTTTTATACAAGAGGTTTGAAATTGTAAATATGTACAGTTGTAACAGAACATAATAATTCCAATAAAGATAATTCAGTATTGAATAAAATGAAAAAAAAACCACCTGTTTTTCAGTTAAAATTCGATAAGTTTTATTTGTCTGGTAGGCCTAATTGTGTTTTCGTTTTTTGAGTTTGCAAAAAAATTTGGTCTCCGTTTGGGGGGGAGGGGGGTCATGACCCCCGTGACCCACCCTCCCCCTTGAATCCGCGCCTGCCTCCATGAACTCTCTACTGCACACGCCAGTGACATTCAACACTGATCTCTGGAACGCTGAAGAAATCGTTGATTTTTATTTCCTTTTATTCAGGACATCTGAAGAAACACGTTCGTTGATCTGATATGGAAGGCAGGCACAAGAAATTCCATTTTCACGCGCTGTTAGAGATGTTATTTCCGACATAAATTTGAAAGTAAAATTTTGTCGTGTGTCCGGAGTTCACTTCCGCGTGCTGCCTTGCGCTTCTTGAGACGTGAACGGCCATGACACTGGAATGGTCCCGCCCTGTTTCACCCGTCGGCCATCTATCACATGAGTACCGTTCCAATTGCACTGCCTTTTATTTCTCATACAATAACTTGCATATTTCAGTTTCAAATGGACTACCATTCTTTATGGATTCCATCTCGTGGTGTAGTGACAAGCATTCTGTGGAGGTCCGGGTTCGATTCTTGGTTATGCCATGACTCTGAGGCCTGGAACGGGTTACACTTAGTCTCGTGAAGAAAACCTGAGATGATGATGATGATGATGATGATAATTGTTGTTTTAAGGGGCCTAACATCTAGGTTATCGACCCCTAATGGTTTGGGTGATAGTGAAAGATGAGATGTGAATGAAACTAAAACTAATAATAATTACAAACTTACATACTAGAAGAAGAAATTGTAAACAAATAAAGGATAAGGCAAATAAAGGAAAGGAAGAAAAGGAATGCTCTCAACCCTCGAAGAATGAGGATTGAGGGACTTGGAAGGAAGGACAGGCCGATAGGAAAGGAAACGAGGAGAGGGCCCTCCCCAAGGTCAGAGGAAAAAGGGGGGGAAACGGACCCAGCTCAGGAATCCCTCGGGGTCGCCTACTCCCAAACTCACCCGCCGTGAGCCCTTGAGGGTGTAGCAATATCCAGGATGCACCATACAGTAAGTGGTAGGGCTACATACACCCTGCCTCCTTGAGGGCCTTGTGTAAAAGGCAGATGAAAACATGAAAAAGACAAAGAAGGCTGACCCATCGAAGAAGGCGGGAAAGTGAAAGACTCCCTAGGCCTCAGATTCTCTAATACCGTCGGGGTCGGAAAAGACCAAGAGTTGACCAAGGGAGGTCGACAGGAAAGAAGACGGAGAGGGGCCCGGCACAAGTAGGCTAAGTGGAAGCAATGCCGGATTCGGCTGGGATCCCGTGGTCGCCAACACATGTCCCACTAGATATGAGCCCCTAGGGGGGAAAACTGAGAAGAGGTGGGTTAGATTCCTACCTAAGCCATCTTGAAAGTGGTTTTCCGTGGTTTCCCACTTCTACTCCAGTTAAATGCCGGGGTGGTTCCTAACTTAAAGCCGGGGACTTTGGTGGCCCAGTTGGTAGCATGCTGGGCTTCTATGCCCAAGGTCGCAGGTTCAAACCTGGCCGAAGTCGTCGGATTTTTTAAGAGCGTTAAAAATCCCTTAGTAACTTATGCCTTTCTTCGGAGGGGAAGTAAAGTCGGCGGGCTCATGGCATAGATTTTATGCATGAAAAAGAACCTTCCACTAACTATACTTGTGTGAAGTCAACATTTCTAGGTTAGAATTTATAACGCTATGATACTTCCAACGTTCGCCGCCAGTTGCTGACTGCGATGGCATCTACTAGCCAAGTTCACACGCTAGGTGTCGTGGACAAGAGCATTTGGTAGCAAAAGTAGGAAGTACTTGATCGTCTGCAGGCTTTACTTGAATTCAAACAGATAACACACACTAATACAGTCATCACAATTAACACCGGTTTTCAGACAGATTCTACACACACCTAAAGTACACGGGGCTACATGACTGTGTTGTCGCAGCCCCTAAACTAAGGAACCAACCAACCAACCAACCAACCTAACTTAAGGCCTTGGACATTTTCTTCCCAATCCTAACCTGCATTACATCAATACACACACTAATACAGCCAACACTATAAAACAGGTTATCAGACAAATCTTACACACACCCAAGTACACGGGGCTAAATGGCCACTCTATGCAAAACCCCTAAATAAATCAACCACCAGCTCATGGCGTAGTAACTAGCTATTATCATGGAGGTCCCGGTTTGACTGTTGCCACTGCCAAGGAATTTTATTCTTGTCTGCGGTCGGGAGTTGTGGTTGTAGCTCCTTTTGAGGGGGCTTGGACATGGTGGTAATTTAGCATTGTTTAATTTGGTGTGTGTGTGTGTGTGTGTAACTTAGTCTGATAACCTGTGTTATTATGATGGTTGCATTAGTGTGTGTGTTTGTAATTCAGATGAGGATTGGGAAGGGGGTGGCCGTGGTCTTAAGTTAGATACCATCCCGGCATTTGCCTGCAGGAGAAGTTGAAAACCACGGAATAACCCTTCTAGTAAGGTTGAGGTGAGAATCATACTCTACTAGTCTTAGTTCTACCTCACGAGGTTTATTTAACACCGTCCCAGATCTCAAACCAGAATTACATTTCTTGGAAGAGCCAGGAATTGAACCCGGACCTCTGAGACGACACCAAGAGGTGGTCTCTGGGGAATAGAACCAGGTACACTCAGCCTCATGGTTTACCTCTTCTATTCCAAGCAAACCCCGGGGTGGTACCTAACTTAAGGCCACGGCAGCCTCCTACTAGAATCAAACACACACTGTAGTACAGAATATACTGTACCTCCAGGCTATGTACGCTGTCAAATCCTTTTATTTTCAGTGCATATTTTAAACTTTTTTATATTTGATAATATTAATGTTATTAGTTTTACGTCCCTTTTAACTTCTGCGGCTTTTAGAGACACCGGCGTGCCGGAATTTCACCCTGAAGGGGATCTTTAACGTGTCAGTAAATGTACTGACAAGGCTCCCTCACATTTGTGCACCCTTAGATATCAGCTGACTGCGCCAGGATTCGATCCTGC
Organism: Meconema thalassinum; assembly: GCA_946902985.2. Lineage (NCBI taxonomy): Eukaryota > Metazoa > Arthropoda > Insecta > Orthoptera > Tettigoniidae > Meconema > Meconema thalassinum. The sequence continues at coordinate 897,941,481 of OX336388.2, forward strand.
AACCTTGGGAACAGCAGGCGAGAACGTTCCCATTGACCCACGCAACCTGCGAATTATATATGAATTGCAGCCAATGGCCAAGGCGGGGTATTTTAATTGAACTCTCGTAGGCTCCCCATCGAGTTCAATTTCAAGAAGTTCCAACTTTGTCTACGAAAGATGCCACTGTCACTGATACCTAGCGCCGAACGTTGGAACTTGATAGAGTGTTTCTAACCAAATAACCTACACATTTTGTGGTAGGTTCTTTTACATGCCATAAATCCATGACATGGGCCCGCCGGCTTTACTTTCCCTCCGAAGGAAGGCGTAAGCCTACTGAACGATTTTAACGGTCTTAGAAATCCGACGACTTCGGCCGGGTTTGAACCCACGATCTTGGGCATAGCAGTTCAGCATGCTACCGACTACGCCACCGAAGCAGCCAAAGGTCTTAATGGAATTCAGTTAAATCATCCACACAAAGCCAATAAAATGAGTCCATATAGCTGGAAACCCAAAGAAACAAGTTGTCAGTTTGCCGAATCGCTCCAGTTAAACTGAATTATGAACAGATCTTGTATATTAACAAGCTCATTATTTAGTATGTCAAAATCAGCCGCTGTAGAATTGACCCTCATTACCAAATGGTTATGTTCCAGTGAAATTTATGAGTGTAGCAAGTAAATATGCTAATAAACATCTGCTCAAGTCGGAGTAAGAATATCAGTAATTGATTCGACACCTTGTCAGACACTTCGGTAATGAGGGGCGTAGCTAAATTGAAATATATCACGGTAATCAATTAAGAGTCTATTCACACGGCTTGGATTTATAGGCTCCAAGTTATAGAGACCAAAGATAGAGCAGTTATGATATGGTTGTCACTGGGTGGCACGACGGCATGAAAATAATTCACTTCAAGTTTCAAATGTTCGTCATAGAATAATTTAAATTTACTAGCGGACCCGTGCGAGAATTCTCGCATGTTTATAAACCACACTCTCCCCAATAGGAGAAAGGTTGTTATGTTTTTATTTCAACCAAATGATTATAGAACACTATTTACAATTCAGTTAGAATTCCAAGTCCTACGTTCCCTAACTTAAGAAGGCAATCACTGAAAAATTATTCATTATTTATGAAAATATACGATTCGAGTACTCATTCCTTTGATTTACTGTTTTCGAAATCCATGCAAAATGATAGAGGAAAGACCTCAGAATGTTAAAATGACATGAAACAGGCGTCACAGCGGCCACAATGTGAAGTGGACAGCAATGGAGAGTATTTTCCTACAGAAAGAGTATCTGCAAATCGCACAATTCGTACTTTTTAAAAGGCATTTTTTAAATAAATCTCTAATTAGTATGAAACCAAGTCCCCGATTCTTGGATGTTACGGGTAAACTCGAGAACCACTGGATGGATTTTGATGCGGTTTTCACCATTCTGTAAAGGATATCTCGAGGGTGATTTCTGTAGAAAATAATCTATTTATGATCAAAGGAAGTCGAGCAGTAACGATTTCAGTGGAAAAGTCGAAAGAAAACCTGGCGTCCGAGCGCTTTGTAAGCTTACGCTGAGCAAACCGTTAAAAATATCTAAATACTATGAGTGTAAGAATTGTTTAGCATGAAAATTTCTACAAAAAAGTCCGCGAGAGCATATGTCTATCTTCAATACATCGTCGACTATAAGTGCTTTTACGTTTTAATTTCTTCCAAACATGGCCATTCAACTACAGAGGCGACAGTTGACGAGCTAGCTAAGGGCGAGTCTATCATCCCTGTTACAGCCTAGCTAGCGGGCGAACCTATTGCCCCAGATACAGCCAGCAGCAAACCGTCGAGTCCTGTTGAGTTAAGACTTCTGAGAAGGGTGGTTGTGTTTGGAGTTTCCCTGGAAGTGCAACTCGAGTTTTCTTCAATTCGCCTGTGGAACACAGTCAAGTTAAGATTGGACGGAAGGGGGATGTGAGTTTCATTCACCTCGCCATTCCCTGGAAGTGCAACTCTCATTTCGCCTGTGAACTTTTCGTTCCGCAAAATTCACAGTCAATTTAAGATTGGACGGAAGAGGGATTACATTATATTAAATTATACTGATTGGCGTATAATCTCTACTTGTATAAAACAAAGTCCCCGATTCTTGGATGTCACGGGTAATCTCGAGAACCACTGCATGGATTTTGATACGGTTTTCACCATTCTGTAAAAGATACCCCGAGGAAGGTTTCTGTAGAAAATAATTTATTTATGATGAAAGGAAGCCAAGCAGTAACGATTTCAGAGAAAAAGTCGAAAAAAATCCTGGCGTCCGAGCGCTTTGTAAGCTTACGCTGAGCAAACCGTTAAAAATATCTAAATACTATGAGTGTAAGAATTGTTTAGCATGAAAATTTCTACAAAAAAAGTCCGCGAGAGCATATGTCTATCTTCAATACATCGTCGACTATAAGTGCTTTTACGTTTTAATTTCTTCCAAACATGGCCATTCAACTACAGAGGCGACAGTTGACGAGCTAGCTAAGGGCGAGTCTATCATCCCTGTTACAGCCTAGCTAGCGGGCGAACCTATTGCCCCAGATACAGCCAGCAGCAAACCGTCGAGTCCTGTTGAGTTAAGACTTCTGAGAAGGGTGGTTGTGTTTGGAGTTTCCCTGGAAGTGCAACTCGAGTTTTCTTCATTTCGCCTGTGGAACACAGTCAAGTTAAGATTGGACGGAAGGGGGATGTGAGTTTCATTCACCTCGCCATTCCCTGGAAGTGCAACTCTCATTTCGCCTGTGAACTTTTCGTTCCGCAAAATTCACAGTCAATTTAAGATTGGACGGAAGAGGGATTACATTATATTAAATTATACTGATTGGCGTATAATCTCTACTTGTATAAAACAAAGTCCCCGATTCTTGGATGTCACGGGTAATCTCGAGAACCACTGCATGGATTTTGATACGGTTTTCACCATTCTGTAAAAGATACCCCGAGGAAGGTTTCTGTAGAAAATAATTTATTTATGATGAAAGGAAGCCAAGCAGTAACGATTTCAGAGAAAAAGTCGAAAAAAATCCTGGCGTCCGTGCGCTTTTTAAGCTTACGCTGGGCAAATCGTTAAAAATATCAATATACAATGAGAGTAAGAATTGTTCAGCATGAAAAGTTCTACAAAACGTTCGCGAGAGCACATCTCTATATTCATTATATCGTCCACTATAAGTGTTTTTTAGATTGGACGGAAGGGGGATTTGTGGTTCATGCACCCCGCCATTCTTAAATTACGTTTGACAAGAATTTGTTGCACATGCATCTCCATGATAATATAGTTAACTAGCAGTAGTACCCGGCTTCGCCCGGTGGAATGATGATAATGTTTTAAGGTCTCCTTAGAAATATAATGGACTTAAAATCTAAGTCATTTGCCCCCAAAGACAATGAGGGAGTAATATCTAGGTCATTTGCCCTTTTGATAAGGATGATAATAAAAACTACTGTTGAATTGACACGTCAAACTTACAAACTACCGTAATAGAAATACATATTTCAAAATTCACAGGCGAGGAAGACTTATTGTGTGTGGTGATTAATGGTGTAATGGGCGTAACATCTACTGTAGGTCATTTGCTCTTACGATGAGGATGATAAGGGAAACTACTACCGGTATTGAATTGACACTTCAACGTATAATGTACACAATGTACTGTAATAAAAATAACTATATGGCGGCTTCGGTGGCGTATTTGGTAGCATGCTGAGCTTCTATGCCCAAGATAGCGGGTTCAAACCCGGCCGAAGTCGTCGGATATTTTAAGAGCGTTAAAATCAGTCAGTATGCCTTTCTTCGGAAGGGAAGTAAAGCGGCGGTCCCATGTCAGATTTATGGCATGTTAAAGAACCTTCCACTAATTACACCTGTGTGAAGCTAAATTTGATAGGTAAACAACGCTCATAGATGCCTACGTCCGTTGCCAAGAGCCGACTGCAGTGGCGTCTAGTAGCTAAGTTCCGAACTTGGCCTAGTAGTCGTTGACGGTGGCGCTTGGCGGCAAAAGTACGAACTATTAGAAGAATTCTAAGTTGCAGTTTGTATTTAAATTTAAAAACAGATAACACACACTAATACATTCATCACAATTAACACCGGTTATCAGACAGATTCTACACACACCCAAATTACACGGGGCTACATGACCGCGTTGTCGCAGCCCCTAAACTTAAGAACCAACCAACCAAAAATAAATATTTTAGAAATCACAGTCGAGAAAGACTTTATGCGGCGGTGATTATTGGTATGATGCGCGTAACATCTAGGTCATTTGCACTTATGATGATAATAATAAGGTAATGAAAAAATGACTACTAAACGAACATGGTGTTATTTTAAAACTGATATAGGTAATTCAGGTGTCTAGCTTCGATGTCTTTCAAGGTCTCAACCTTATTTTCTGGCTTAGGCCTGTACTGGATGCGTCTAGTGAAAGAGCGTACTGCTCGGCAAAGACAAAGAATATAGGTCCGAGCTGCACGAGCCTGAGATGATCGCAGATGATGACGAAATATGATGACACACGTTCGGGGTTCCCCGTCCTATACAGATTGACCGGGAATCACTCACTGTTTCGCAACGGCCCTGTGCTGGCATCAGCATAGACAGCAGGAGATAACACGGCGGGCTCTGGAAAGTAACTCTCAAGTCACCTCGCGATGAATCAGCAAGCTATTCTCACAACTGACCCCCCCCCCAGGGTCTCACAACTTGTGGGACGTGGGTTGGCGACCACGGAACCCCAGCTGAGTCTGGCATCGCTTCCACTTCCTGGTGCCGGGCTCATTTCAGTTCTCTTTCCTGTCGGCCTCCCTTGGTCAACTCTTGTTCTCTTCCGACCCAGACTGTATTAGGATATCCGAGGGCTAGGGAGTCTTTCAATTTCCCGCCTTAATTGGCTTTTGTCTCATCTTTCCTGATACCCTCATTCTTCGAGGGGTCTGCCTTCTTTTCCTTTTCATAATATGCTCAAGGCCCTCAAAGAGGCAGGGGACCCACCACTTCTGGTACACCCTCAAGGGCTCATGACTGGTGAGTTAGGAAGCTGGCAACCCCGAGAAATTCCTGAGCTACATGCAGGGAATTGAGTGGTATGTCAGAAATTTCAAGTGGACAGTGTTACGCATCGGGTTCCAAAGGGTAAGTATACACACTTTGTTTTCAATCGGTGAACGATGTAGATTTGTACCAAAGGGCCTTAATGCGGGAAATGGAGTGGTCTGTCCGAAATTTCGAGTGGACAGTGTTACTCGTCGAGTTCCAAACGGTAATTATGTAAAATCTGGTTGAGATCAGTGAAACGGTGTAGTTTTGTGTCAAGGGCCAAAATGCAGGGAATGGAGTGGCCTGTCCAAATTTTAAAGTGGACAGTGTTACTCATCGGGTTCCAAAGGGTAAGTATACACATTTTGTTTTCGATCGGTGAAGGATGTAGATTTGTGCCAAAGGGCCTAAATGCGTGGAATGGAGTGGTCTGTCCGAAATTTCGAGTGGACAGTGTTACTCGTCGAGTTCCAAAGGGTAATTATGTAAAATCTGGTTGAGATCGGTGAAACGGTGTAGTTTTCTGCCAAAGGGCCAAAAAGCAGGGAATAGTGTGGTCTGTCCGAAATTTAAAGTGAACAGTGTTACTTGTCGGGTTCTACGGGTAAGTATATAAAATTGGGGTCAGATCGGTGAAACGGTGTATATTTGTGCCAAACAGCCTAAATGCAAGGGATGGAGTGGCCTCGCCGCAATTTCAAGCAGACAGTGTTAGTCGCAATGTTCCAAAGAGTAAATATACAAATTTTGGTTGAGATCGGTGAAACGGTGTAGATTTTGGACAAAGGGCCTAAATGCAGGGAACGGAGTGGTCTGTCCGCAATTTCAAGCAGACAGTGTTACTCGCTGGGTACCAAAGTGTAAGTTTCCGAATATTGGTTCTGATCGGTGAAACGGTGTAGATTTGTGCCAAAGGGCCTAAATGCAGGGAATGGGGTGGTCTGTCCGAAATTTTAAGTGGACAGTGTTACTCGCAGGGTTCCAAAGGGTAAGTATACAAAGTTTGGTTCAGATCGGTGAAACGGTGTAGATTTGTGCCAAAGGGCCTAAATGCAGGGGATGGAGTAGCCTCTCCGCAATTTCAAGTGTTAGTCGCAGTGTTCCATAGGGTAAATATACAAATTTTGGTTGAAATCGGTGAAACGATGTAGATTTGTGACAAAGGGCCTAAATGCGTGGAATGGAGTGGTCTGTCCGCAATTTCAAGCAGACAGTGTTACTCGCAGGGTTCCAAAGGGTTAGTATACACATTTTGGTTCAGATCTGTGAAACGGTGTAGATTTGTGCAAAAAGGGCCTAAATGCAGGGAATGGCGTGGTCTGTCCGAAATTTCAAGCAGACAGTGTTACTCGCAGGACACCAAAGGGTAAGAATACGAATTTTGGTTCTGATCGGTGAAACGGTGTAGATTTGGACCAAAGGGCCTAAATGCAGGGAATGGGGTGGTCTGTCCGAAATTTTAAGTGGTCAGTGTTACTCGCAGGGTTCGAAAGGGTAAATATACAAATTTTGGTTGAGATCGGTGAAACGGAGTGGATTTGGACCAAAGGGCCTAAATGCAGGGAATGGGGTGGTCTGTCCGAAAATTCATGTGGACAGTGTTACTCGCAGGGTTCCAAAGGTTAAATATACAACTTTTGGTTCAGATCGGTGAAACGGTGTAGATTTGTGCAAAAGGGCCTAAATGCAGGGCATGGGGTGGTCTGTCCGAAATTTAATGTTGACAGGGTTACCCGCAGGGTTCCAAAGGGTAAGTATACAAATTTTGGTTTAGATCAGTGAAACGGTGTAGATTTGTATACATAACAGACAGACAGACAGACAGATAGACAGACAGACAAACTTTGTGCTTTATATATATAGATAGTCCAGTCAGTGATTTTAACCCATCATGCGGAGACGTAAAACGGATATAGATCGTAGTTCAGGGACATCGTAAAGAAGCGCTTATCATGTAATGGATTCACAACTGTTCCCGGGCGAAGCCGGGTCGGGTTGCTAGTTATAGATATTTATGGAATTAGAGTGCACCTCGTCACTGCTAATGTCTATTCTCTTTCATTTGAATGCTCATTTGTCACGACCGGTCGCTTGTGAGCTAGCGGACCCGTGTGAGAAATCTCGCATGTTCATAAACCACACTTTCCCCAATAGGTTTATAATGAGAGACTAAATGAGAAAGGTTGTTATGTTTTTATTTGAACCAAATTATTACAGAACACTATTTACGTTTCAGGCGTCCCTGCGGCCAAAATGCGAACTGAACAACAATGATGTCGCGTATTTTCCTACAGCAACAGTATTTGAAAATCACACACTTCTAACAAAAATTGATATTTATGAAATTAGAATGCAATTCGTCACTGCTAATGTCATTTGTGTGCTGAGTCCGTTGATTGACACTTAGCCGAAACACTCACCGGTTATTCGATATTTATGAAATTATAAGATTTGAGTACTCATTCCTTTAAATTACTGTTTCTGAAATCCATGCAAAATGATAAAGGAAAGACCTCAGAATGTTAAAATGACATGAAACAGGCGTCACAGCGGCCAAATTTTGAAGTGGACAGCAATTATGGAGAGTATCTTCCTGAAGCAACAGTATCTGCAAATCGCACACTTCGTACAGTTTTAAAATGCATTTTTTAAAGAAATTATAGATACAGTATTTATGAAATTAGAGTGCAATTCGTCACTGAAAATGTCTATGCTCTTTCATTTGAATGCTCATTTGTCACGATCGGTCGCTTGTGAGCACCGTAGGAGGGATCTATACTACTGAAATAATATATAAGAAGATGATATACAGGATTAGTCACCTAAGATGTCTTCCTCAAACACAGTAACGTCCAGAGAACTTGACATTTGATCATTCGACACAGGACTCAGGTTTCAAATACAAGATACCGTAGGTTAACATTTTCTTATTCCATTCTAGTGCAGGGTATCATTTGGTCATTCGCCACATTGATATCCTAACCACATTACAGTAGGCTAACAGTTTATATAGAAACAGTACCCAAGTAATACAGGTTGCTTAGCTACTTCTACCCACGCACAGCAGATCACGTGTACCATATGGAGATGACAGAACATTTATAGAACACTTTTTAATTTTTAATTAATGTATTTATTTATATTTATTAATGTTTATTTTGGATGATCAGATCACTCAGTCTAGAGACAGCAATGTTGCTATTCAGAGTAAAAATTCTTCCAATAGTGACCTATGGCATTGAAATCATCTGGACACATTTAACAACAGGAACCTATCCACCTTGGAAAGGGTGAAAGCGAACTACATAAAGAAGGTGATAGGAGTATCAAAAACGACACGATCTAGACTTGTTTATCTCCTGGCAAAGGAATCTTTCCTTGTAGAAGACCTCAGGATAAGCATACTCCTACCGAGCACCAGTGCATCAGAGAAACATCTGGCAACGTCGACGGAGAAGAGAGAAGAAGTACAACCAGACTTCTATGGCACAGGGGCCATGATAGACCGCTCGTGGACAAAAGCTAATTTCGAACTAAGACATGTCATTACCAGATTGGCAGTTCACGGTTTTCACCACCTACAGTACTCTGCAAATCAAAACACTTCCATGACACAAGTATAGACTGTCAGTGCACATTATGTGGAAAAATGTGTGAACGGTACCACATAGAATTCTGTACAAGAAGAACAATGTCTATAAGTGATTATGCAAATATGTAACCCATCAATGTAACCTATATTTTAAGTTATGGGTATTTGGCTGCGTTAAATATATTACATTAATGTTTATTTGTTTATTTTTGTTTATTTGTTTAAATTTGTTGATTGTGATTTCTCTTTCACAGTCTGAAACTATGGCTTGCGAAAGGGCACTGATATTGTGGGAATGCGTGGTGCCAGTGTACCGCATTTTACAAAAGCAAATATATCGCAGTAGGAACGACAATAACAACGAACAGACGGTTGTATGCAGATAAGACTTTGACTCGTACATGAGTGAGGCAGACGGCCTTCTTTGTTCTCGCTACCAAGTCGAGAAAATATTCCAAAATATACATTTGTTTGCAAGTTATCGAACTGAATTTGTACCCCTTATTATCACGTTTAGACGAGGTCGTAAATGAGGTGAAATGAATATGTGGCAATTGCTATTACAACCGGAAGCTCTTTCTGATCTCGACCTTACCGAAGGGGTCTTTACAGTGATCGTAAGAATACCCTACCTATCATTAATGGTTGCTTGCACCGGTGGGTGAGTGGTTATCGAGTCGGACTACCAACCCCAAGTTTGAAGGTTCGCTCCTGGCCGTGGTAAGTGATCTTTGAAAGGCGACAAGAATCACAATACGCATGTCATACGTTGTTGGCATATTAAAGAACCCATTGGAATTCAGTAGGCCGAGTTCGGCATTTTCCGCCAACACAAAAGTTCCTCCTTTCTCTACCAGAAAGCGCTATAGTGTCAAGGAGCTTAGATATCTGACCTCCTTGACTTTCATAGCGCTCCAAAGAGCGATAAATTTCGACTTGCAAGCTACCCTCTAGGCGTCAATCAACAAAGCTAGCACCCGGCACCCGAGGTCATACGATATTATTTATTTATTAGTTAATTCCCCATGAAGAGAGCGATACAACACAATCAATGTTCATGTTTTATTCTGGCCCTTTCTTCTTTTTTCCCCAAAATCCTCTCATATACAGTATACACTATGCTTCCTCTTTCTCTCTTCTGTCCACTTCTTTCCCGGTTGTCTCTCTTTAGGCGTTTGCTCAAACTTCTGTTGTCTATGTTTTTCTCTGTATGTGCTCCTGTCTGTCATGTTTTCTGTAGGTATGTTTAGTTTTTTGAGGTCTTCACGGTTTCCTCTACCCAATTGGTTTTTAGTGTACTATTCGTAACTATATTAAAAATTATCTTGGTCAGTCTGTCTTCGGTCATCCTATGTATATGTCCATAAAATGTTGCCCTTCTATTCCTTATGTTGTTTGTAATCGTCTCTGCCTGTTTGTATAGTTCTATTATCGGTCTCTTTATCCATATTCCCTTTTCTGAACTGGCCCGTAGTTCTTTCTCAGAGTTTTCCTCTCTTGTTTTTCTAATCCCTTGATTCGTGTTCGTCCCTTGATTGTTGTCGTTTCTGAAGCGTATAAGGCATCTGGTAAGACTACTGTACGATAGTGTCGTAACTTGTATTGATAGAAATACTTTTTTACTGTAGTGGTCCATGTAAGTCGGTATGCTCTCGGCAATCTAGCGATCCTGTCTTCATTGGATGCCAAGTTCAGTCCTGTTTTCTGTATAATCTCTCCTAGGTATTTGAAACTTTCCACTTATGTTATTTTTTCATACTAAGTTTCCAGTGGGTGCCTGTCTGTAGATTTATTGTCCATTAACTGTTTTATTATTATTATTGTTATCACATTCATTTCACCACATAAGTGGGACATATCAACATATCGTCGGTTGTTTGCAAGACGATATGGCTAATTCTCTTAAGGTGGCACGTTGAGAAACGAGCGAACAATAGAACAGGTCTCCAAGATGACGGCCTTCTGCATGGTGATATGTAGACCAGGATGTATTCCCAATATTTCTAGATTGCGACCCAATGATTTAGGGATGATGTCGGTAGAAGAAATGACTATGGGAAGAACCACTACACTTTCCTGTCTCTACATTTGCCGTATTTCCTCAGTCAAGGGCAGATATTTGGTGATCTTATCACAGGAGGTTTGTTGCAGATTATGGGAATTGGGCACTGCAATATCAATGAGGAAGGTTCTTTTCTGCACCTTGTCCACAAGAACGATATCTGGCCGGTTTGCTGGTATGGTTTTATCAGTAATAACTGATCGGTCCCATAACAACTTCTGACTAGAATTTTCCAAAACGGCGTCAGGAACATACTGATAGTAAGGCAAAGTATTTTCAGAAAATAAGTGATTTTGAGCTAGGTCTAGGTGCATTATTTTGGTCACTTGGTTGTGCCTTTTCATGTAATCAGTACAGGAGATTGCTTGGCAGCCTCCTGTGATATGTTGAATTGTTTCCGGTTCTAGTTGGCATCTTCGGCATTTATCATCCTAAATATTTGCCTTAACTATATATTTAAGATAGTTTTTGGTAGCCAAAACTTGATCCTGGATTGCAACCATGAATCCTTCAGTCTCAGTGAATAGGTCCGCATGAGTCAACCAGCGGTTCGACGCATCAATGTCGACATGTTTCTGATTGATATCATACGGATGACGACCGTGCAGAGCTTTCTTCGTCCTTTGCTGAAGCTTGATGGCTGAACATTCATCATCAGTGGCTAACTGTATATCTCTTACGTGAAGAAGATTTAGCGGTGTGCACTTGTCATCTGCCTTCACAGCGGCTTGATGTATGGGAGAGTCATGTCTGCCCAGAAAGTATCTCTGAAGGTTCCTCACTTACCTTGCATGCAATTGGATAATGTCCGTGAGCCCTCGTCCACCTCTTTGGCGCGGGATTATCAATCGCTCAACAGCTGACTAGGGTGGAGACATCTGTGTTTTGTTAAGGTGGTACGTGTCCTAATTAGGATGTTCTCCAAGTCAGTATGCGTCCATTTGATAATGTCGAAAGTGTATGTCTGAGCAGGAATAGCATAGGTATTAATAGCCTTAAAGGTGTTCTTTCCATTCAACTTTGATTTTAAAATCTTGTTAAGGCGTTGATTGTAGATAGCTACGGTTCTATCTTTAATACCTTTATGATCAATTCGATTAGATTTCAGGACACCAAGATACATGTATTTGTATGTTTCATTACCTTCCATAGGCTTTATGAAACAACAGTCATCAAGATGAAATGCTCCGGCCTCTAATTTTCCACACCGAATGGTGAGGGTGCGACACTTATCTAATCCGAAGGACATTCCAATATCAGAAGAAAATGGAGCAGTTATTGCAATTAAATTGTCGATATGTTTCTCAGAGGATGCATATAGTTTAATGTTATCCATGTACATCGAATGAGAAATTTCGTATTTCACTATACCATGGTGCTTAATTGGAAAACCACACTTTGCATTGTTCAGCAATGACGATAGTGGATTGAGCGCCAAACAGAACCATAGAGGGCTCAAGCTGTCACCCTGACAGATACATCTTTTGATTTGAATAAATCCCGATTCCATACATGTGTATCCATTATACATTAATAAGTTGGTCCCCCAATGAGATATCATGTGTTGCAGACTTATAATGATGGCAGGATCAACTTTATACCGTATATCTTCAGGGTTTGGATTAACCAGGAATGTGGCACTGAAACAAAAGCTTTCTTTTAATCAATAAAGGTCATGTAGAGGTTACGCATCATCTTTCCTGCTTGTTCCATAGTAGCTTCATAGATTATTATTATTATTATTATTATTAGTAGTAGTAGTAGTAGTAGTAGTAGTAGTAGTAGTAGTAGTAGTATTAATAATAATAATAATAATAATAATAATAATAATAATAATAATAATAATAATAATAGTTAGCAGCATTGAAAAATGAGTTTTAGGAGGAATGAAGTAGAAATTCACCGGAAACCGAATCTGTCCCACTTAAACTAAGTGGACGTTAAAAGTTGTAAATGTTAGATTTTATCTGGAGAAAGTACGAAGTATCAATCAATGTTATCCTCGCTGATCAGCTTACAGCCACAGAGAAGACGAGGCAAGTTTCAAGCCCGAGGGTAAGACAACCCACTACAAGTAGGCTATGATAAGCACGTTATTTCCAATTCGATGTTCCCATGTGTTTACAAAACTAATGAATGGAGCCGCTGACCTTGCTGACAGAGGTCGTGCGCGGGTCATGCCTGACCGAGACGACGTGAAAGGGAATTGCGTAAGGTGCTCCATTCTCAACAGGTGGTTAGATATCGTGAACAAGTGTGCGCTCAGTCAACTGAAACGAATATTTCATTCCTTTCAACAAGAGAATCTAATTTCGTATTTGCTGTTGTTGTTGTCAATCCTTTCCTAGGGTGGGGCAGGTGTGGTCACCACGAGGCGTCCTGGTTATGTAAAGTGCCCTATTACCCGCTAACTGTTAACTGACCACCTTGTATCCAAAAGACAATCTTAGGGCGGTTTTCACCAACTCTTTACTAACGATTAGTTAGTTCGTTGGTTGGTTACTTAGTTTAGGGACTGCGACAACGCGGTCATGTAGCCCCTTGAACTTTGGGTGTGTGTAGAATCTGTCAGATAAATGAAAATCCACAGCCTGGTTCCAGTCTCCGACCGGTTCAGGAATGGAATGAATGAAGCCCCCATCTAGCGGCGAGGATATGGACTGTGCCGGCTGCCGAGGCCTGACGCACTCCTCTGGGGCAATGATTAAATGTATGACAGATGAAATGAAATGATAGTGGAGAGTGTTGCTGGAATGAAATTTTTACAGGGAAAACCGGAGTACCCGGAGAAAAACCTGTCTGCCTCCGTTTTGTCCAGCACAGATCTCACATGGAGTGACCGGGATTTGAACCACGGACCCAGCGGTGAGAGGCCGGCGTTCTGCCGCCTAAGCCACGGAGGCTTCAGAATCTGTCCGATAACCGGTGTTAATTGTGATGACTGTATTAGTGTGCGTTATCTGTTTTTAATTCAAGTAAGGACTACAAACGATAATTTCGAGTAGTTCCTTCTTTCGCTACCAAATGCTACCGTCCACGACACCCAGCTGTGAACTTTGCTACTACTAGACGCCATCGCAGCCAGCGCTTGGTGACGAACCTAAGAGCGTTAATCAAACCAAACCTACAATTTTTCACACAAGTTTTGTTAGTGGAAGGTTCTTTTACATGCCATAAATTTATGACATGGGACCACCGGCTTTACTTCCCTTCCGAAGGAAGGCATACGGAGGGATTTTAACGCTCTAAAAACGACTTCGACCGGGTTTGAACGCGCGACCTTGGGCATAGCAGCACAGCATGCTAGATTAGTTAGTTAATTCCTTTTTAAATTAAATACGAGAGTTAATGCTTGGTTATCGTCGATGCATTTCACGAGACCATTCGGGTTCGTAATAACTTTACAGCTTTACAGCTCTCGCGCATGTGCAGACTCGGTTTCACCCTGGAGAAACATGGCGGACAGATCAAGAAGCGTGTAGCACTGATCGTTGTTTGTGATACTTGCTTGACATTTTCAGGAACATAATTATAAAGGAAAGGAAATACAGAAGACCTTATTCGTGGCTAAAGCTTAAAATGATATAAAAAAGTAAATAGGAGAATTGACAGTTGGGTGTATACATTGTTTATTTTATAAATAGGACTCTTTCACTCCGTTGTCTTCGTAGCGTAAGCGGTTGCGTTCAAGACTGAGTTTATTATGCAGATTCCGTTTTCTTATTTCTTGGTGTTAGTAACATGCATGATCTCTTATAATTTCACTGTCATAAATATATTTAGTCGCCTCCGCAGCGTAGCAGTCAGCGTAGTTAGCTGCCGCCCCGGAGGTCCTGGGTTCGATTCCCGGCTCTGTCACGAAATTTGAAAAGTGGTATGAGGACTGGAACGGGGTCTACTCAGACTCGGGTGGTCCAAATGAGTAGAGGGGGTTCGATTCCCACCTCAGCCATCCTCGAAGTGGTTTTCCGTGGTTTCCCACTTCGTCTTCGGGCAAATGCCGGGATGGTTCCTACTGTAAGGCCACGGTCGCCTCCTTCCCGCTTCCTTGTATATCCCTCCTAATCTTCCCCTCCCTTCCCTCATGAGGACCCTGTTCGTTTTGCAGGTGAAGCCGCCAGGGCGTGGTGCTGGTCACACCTCCCCAGTTGTATCCACTCGATCAGATGTTCCCAGCTCTAGGACACTGCCCATAGATGCGGTAGAGGTGAGTTCCCTCGCTGAGTCCGTGGGAGCCACCAACCTGGAGGGTAAATTCGATTTAATAAATAAATAAATAAATATATATATTTTATATTCATATGGATGAAAATTCGTGTGAAACTCGGAAACGAACCGCCATTGAGGGATACCTGAGGTAGAGTTCGGCTGTTTCCCTCTACTTTAACGATGCTTTAGAGAGTTGAGTGGTCAAATCTGACCATTTAACAAAATTCCTCGTTAGTGGTAAGTTAACAAGCGTTTCTGTTTGGTGAAATGCTCGTGCAAAGATAAATAACATTTAATGATGAATTAAGAGATAATTAACGTTGGTTAAAACGACCCTTACCGTAACAAATACGAACTGTTTTATCTCACGTAATTACTGATGATTCACAATTATTCCTGCACTGAGACTTTTTTTAAAAGGTGTTGTACCACTGCCACGATTTTAAAGAAATTGTAGAGTTGGAACCATTTTTCAGTGTTCCTTTCGTAATCTAGGGAAATAATTGCTTTTCAGTCGGTGAACATGAACAAGTGCCCCATTGAATTTGGCGAGGAATACACTTATGTACTCGCATCTAAAACATGGCCTATATACAGTAGTAGTTGAGCAGGTCCAAGAACCATTAACATTCTATCATTTAATGTTAGAGTTCATAGTCCACTAAGGTACATAGTCAGTGGCATAATTTCTACGGAACAGATAGCGCCAATACTCACATCTACTTACCCGGTCTATAGTAGTTGAGAAGGTCCAAGAACCATTAACATACTCTCATTTAAAGCTAAAGTCTATTCGTCGAGTCGAGACAGTGCCCCTGGCTACCCGGTCAGAAAAACACGCCTAGTTCACGTCATCGGCTCTGCCAGACAGGGGTAGCCATGAAGCTCCAAGATCATTAGCCATGCCGTAGCCTTAGAAAATACAAGACTTGCTGCACTTAGTGCTGTGCTGCCCTGTATATGCTGAAATCCAATGTCGCGTTAAATGTGCCAGTGCAGCGTTTGGGCGTCTACGAAAAAGGGTGTTTGACAACCATGACATCAGTACTCCAACGAAATTGCATGTGTACCAAGCTGTTGTAATACCTTCTCTGCTCTATGGTTGCGAAACCTGGACTACCTACAGAAGGCACTTAAGGTGTTTGGAAAAGTACCATCAGCGTTGCATCAGGAGAATTCTCGGAGTTAAGTGGCAGGACCGACGCACCATCATCAGTGTCCTGGAGGAAGCGAATACTACCAGCATTGAGGCTATGATATTAAAGCATCAGCTTCGATGGGCAGGACATATTGTTCGCATGCCTGAACGACGTCTTCCAAAACAAATCATGTACTGCCAGTTGCGGAATGGACAGAGAAAGCAAGGAGGGCAACGGAAACGCTTCAAAGACGTCCTAAAATACAATTTAACCAAATGTCAAATCGACACGGATAAATGGGGGACTACAGCATCAAATCGTCAGGTATGGCTTCGCATCGTCCACCAAGGTCCACTATGTTTCGAGCAACATCGACGAAGCCGTGAGACTGAGAAGTACAATGCGAGGAAAGAGCGTGAGGTTTATAGGAGGATCAACCCACAAGAGCCAGTGGCTGTCCCGAACAACGTGTGTCGCTACTGTGGGAGAGTTAGTGTTTCCAGGATTGGGCTATATAGTCATCTAAGAACTCACCTTTAGAAAACAATCTTACTCGAGAACGAGTGATAGCCTATTATACACACATCAAAAAAAGTTTTGCATCACCTCGGTTCCCAGATCTCCGGCATATAGACGTTGACTGTGTATATTGTATCAAAGATACAGTCCCTTTGACTGTTCATAGATGTCACTAAAACTGCTCAAAGATGTAAACAACCATGCATGAGCAGGGCCTATTAGACGGAGGGGGTACGACAGCCGATCAGTTCCAGTCATTCCACCAGGACGAAGGTACGCTGCTCATGTTGTCTGTAGTTCTACCATGCCTAGAAGGTCAATACCGCAGTTCGATCGCGTCCGCATTGTTACTTTGTGTCAAGAAGGGCTCTCAACAAGGGAAGTTTCCAGGCGTCTCAGAGTGAACCAAAGCGATGTTGTTCGGACATGGAGGAGGTACAGAGATACAGGAACTGTCGATGACAGGCCTCGCTCAGGCCGCCCAAGGGCTACTACTGTAGTGGATGACCGCTACTTACGGATTGCCGCTCGGAGGAACCCTGACAGCAATGCCACCATGTTGAATAATGCGTTTCGTTCAGCCACAGGACGTCGTGTTTCAACTCAAACTGTGCGCAATAGGCTGCATGATGCGCAACTTCACTCCCGACGTCCATGGCGAGGTCCAGCTTTGCAACCCCGACACCATGCAGCGCGGTACAGATGGGCCCAACAACATGCTGAATGGACCCCACAGAATTGGCATCACGTTCTCTTCACCGATGAGTGTCGCATATGCCTTCAACCAGACAATCGTCGGAGACGTGTTTGGAGGCACCCTGGTCAGGCTGAACGTCTTAGACACACTGTCCAGCGAGTGCAGCAAGGTGGTGGTTCCCTGATGTTTTGGGGTGCCATTATGTGGGGCCGACGTACGCCACTGGTGGTCATGGAAGGCTCCGAAACGGCTTTACGATACCTGAATGGCATCCTCCGACCCATAGTGCACCCATATCGGCAGAATATTGGAGAGGCATTTGTCTTCATGGACGACAATTCTCGACCTCATCGTGCACATCTTGTGAATGCGTTCCTTCAAGATAACGACATCGCTCGACTACAGTGGCCAGCATGTTCGCCAGACATGAACCCTATCGAACATGCCTGGGATATGTTGAAAAGGGCTGTTTATGGACGTCTTGACCCACCAACCACTCTGAGAGATTTACGCCGAATTGTCGTTGAGGAGTGGGACAATTTGGACCAACAGTGTCTTGATGAACTTGTGGATAGTATGCCACGACGAATACAGGCATGCATCAATGCAAGAGGACGTGCTACTGGGTATTAGAGGTAGTGGTGTGTACTGCAATCTGGACCACAAATGCTGAAAGTCTAGCTGTATGATGGTACAACATGCAATGTGTGGGTCTCATGAGCAATAAAACGAGCTGAAATGTTGTTTGTGTTGATCTCTATTCCCTTTGTATTTGAAGGTTCTGGAACTCTTGGAACCGAGGTGATGCAAAACTTTTTTTGATGTGTGTATATTGTTCCCAGTCATAAGCAGTTAAGAACTTATTAAATAAATAAATAAATACATAAACGAACAATAAATAAACCACGCTGTAGCATGTATCCGGTAAGTCAGCCCAATTCACATGTAGGCTATACACAGCACTGAAGTTAGCGTACGTTCAACAGGCACAGCTCTATGCACCCCTTTCGGGTGCATAGAGCTGTGCCTGTTGAACGTACAATCACGTGTACAAATGTGTTTACTTCCGCCAGGGCGAATAGAGTAATTACTTTATTTCGCCCTGCTTCCACTATCTCGACTCGGCGAACAGGCTTTAGAGTTCATAGCCCAGTCAGGTATACAGCCAGTAGTATAGTTTCCTTGGAACAGCAACAAATAGCGCTAATCGGTGATGACCGCATACGGAGCGGATTTCAAGTCAGTCCGCAGTGTACAGTGCTGAACAGCGGACGTGAGCAACATGTCATTTCAGCAACCAGATAAGTGTTTCACGCTCCAAATATATAATGTCTGCATGTCTTCACAACATAAACAACAGTATTTATAATAGATAGACAGCAGCATCGGTGTGTTACGGACACTAACAAGGGGGCTTTTCCTGTATTCAGATAAGAGGCACACTTTGGTGTCAGATAACGCTATCAAGTGTCTGTATAATCTTAACTATATAAATGCAGCATTTGCAGGAGTACTATATATAAACTAATGATTACGTGCCGAGTGCGACCGTGCCGGATGCGACCAAGTAAAAATCGTGGCTGTAGCGACCCTGCTAGTAGATTACAGTGCCCCATGTGACCCATTGTTCGAGAGAAGAATTGAAGATCTTATTTCCAAAATGACATAAATCCATGAAATGCAAAACTTCAGAAATCGGGTATTTGTTTCTTCGTATAATTACA
This sequence comes from Meconema thalassinum, assembly GCA_946902985.2. Classification (NCBI taxonomy): domain Eukaryota; kingdom Metazoa; phylum Arthropoda; class Insecta; order Orthoptera; family Tettigoniidae; genus Meconema; species Meconema thalassinum. Next base: position 897,960,489 of record OX336388.2, read on the forward strand.
GTAAATTCAGATATGACTATGAATATAATGTAATTTCATTAATTACTTTTATGCACATTCTGACAATGTCTTTTAAAAATCTCCTACCATTAGAAATTGTGGTAATCGTCTCCCGCAAGTTGGAGTTAGGACGTTTTGGAAATAAACCATATATTGACATACGCTTTGAGTGGCATTTATGAACATTTAAATGCTTTAAACACAACAAACACAAACTGATGCTCTACATATTCTTCAAAGTTAGCCATGGCCTTGACTTATCACGTGGATATCACGTGATGACCAGAGAGCCAGCGGATTGGTCAAGACACATTGGAAATAAATACACGTTGGAGTTACGTCACTTTGCAAATAAACTTAGTTCTTAGATCTCTGTTAATATGGGATATACGACGTATTGCGACTTAAAACCTTTGCTATACGTTGAGAGAACATATAAACTTGCTTATGAAAGAAAAAACTGAAAAGCCGTCAAATATGGATTTACGTCACTTTCTTCTTCTTCTTCTTCTCTTCTTCTTCGCGAATGGGTCGCTTATGACCCCGCGAAATCAACACTTTCTAGCCCTCCTGTAGGCCCAGTATTCCTTCATTCGCAACGAGTGGGTCTGTTTCCGCTGCTCTGACCATTGATATTGTGTAGTCTTCTTCTCTTCTTCCTCGAAACCCCACGTCTGAGTGATTTTCCTGATTTCCTTCCGGTCATGTAAGTTTGCTGATCCTAATTCCTTTAAGTCTCTCTCTGTAAATGTATACCAATTCGGTCAAGTAGCCTTGTTCTCTAAATATAAGATCTTCAATTTTTACGGCGCCTAATTTAACCTAACCTAACCTAAGCGGAATTTTAGCAGAGACAGATGGGTTAGAAATTCCCAGATTCCACCAATCGCTAGTGGCACTATAGCAAATTGGTGGATCGCTAGCGGGACGGGTCGCTTCCGGCACGGTCGCATTCGGCACGACTCCAAAATAACGTCATACAAGTAGAAATATGACTAGTTATGAATGTTTTTATAACTTAACTAGTTGAAACCCGTCAAAACATGACGTTCATTAAGAAAATATTTAGTCTACTGAAGTATTTTCTTATAGGCTATACATTCTTTGTACGATTACTTTCTTGCATTATTGCAATTTTAAGGGCGTCTAAAGATTGCACTCTCGGCATTGCAACATACTGCTGACCATGACTAAAAACCTGATGAGGTAAATAGAGGCATTTCAGAGTTTCCCCTTGAGCTTTATTTATTATAGTATGCCAAGTGAATTAGAAATTGTTGCCTCAGAAAAGAAAATGGAAGTGTTTTATCGGATGGTGTTAAATCAAGTTTAATTTTAACTGCACCTATTATTTTCATATCCAAGCAATGTTCATACATATTTCTTACAATTAATATGGTTCCATATAGACGCCCATGGTAAACGTTCAGATTTCTAAGGAGCATAACTATGGCTAAAACGTTTGAATTATGTGGAGGTAAATCACTTAATTCCAAAGAAACTTAAGTAGCTGGCTTTCATTTTCAGAACGGTATTTAATCTGTTGTCGCTGATGTATGTTTTTGAACTACTGGATATAAGTTCAATGACTTTTAAATTAATTTCATTCCATTGTTCATTTTTTGGTGTAAGAATGCAAACTTTCCAGAAATGTATTATATCCTCTCCAGAAGTGAATGTTTCTTCGTAAATCTCATTCACGATATCCTCATGCGTTGAAAAGTCTGGATGGTAATTCAGTAACATTTGATTCCTCGCCATCCACGGAGGGTTCGCCGTTAACATATGGCAAAAGATCAGAAAATTCCATATCATCGGGTTTCGATCGCGTGTTTTTATGTAACCGGCGTATTTTGGAGAAGGGCCAGAGAGAGGAGTATTGTGAACAACTGTTTGGCGAGAAGCGTGTAGCACAACAGGCAAATCCTATCTGAAGTCCCCTCCAAGAACAATAACTTTCCCACAAAAAAGGAATAATGTCGTTAAGTCGACAGTGCATGTCAGAATTTAATACGTTTCACCAATCCAACATGGTGGCCACGCGAAATATTTCACTGGCATTCTATATCTCCACAACAGTAGCAGATATCAACCTGAAATTTCGTACGGTGATTAATCGTACTACTAAAAGTTCATCTATGTAACTTTCATAAACCTGTTAAGTACAAAACGAACATGGCGGCCACGCGAAGTTGAAACATTTAAATAGACTTTTCTCACGATTTAACCTTCCTAGCGCAGTGAAACTTGCTACAGCAAATATTTATACACATTGTAATGCACTGACATTTAATTTTGTTCCATTGTTTTCATAACCTCAAAATGGCGGCTGTGCGAAATTTTTAAATTAAGTTTTCATTTCTTGTGCCCTAATCATGCGTTCGAGGTGAACGTTTGAATAATACACCTAAGCAATAATCTTCAACTAATGGTATTGAACCCTTGCAAAGAAGCATATGAGACTCAGATTCGGGGCGTAACAGGTCATATTCGTAAGTTGCTGTCAGGGCGCTTCATTAACTTGCAGGGTAACATATAACAAAATAACATGCAGGAAAGAGTGAAGCCAGGGTTAAAAACAACTGAATTTAATAACAAATCACCATATTTACACATAAACAATTAACAACAAAAACTCCCAACTGACTCCCGCTTAATAAAAAAAATTGCCAAAAACTTAGGCGATATCTCTGGAGAGATTAATTACCTGGACCAAGTGTCCTTAAATAAAAGATACAAAAGTGACCATATAAGTGCGTATGCCGTTCTACATGCATCACGATGTGTACTTTGAATGCGCGATTCGTTATCATCCAGAATGACCCTTCAGACAACGAATCCGCATTTCCTAGAGCTAGACCGACACAAGGGAACACAACTACAATACATTAAATTAAACCGACACTTCCTAAATCTACTATAAACAAACACAAAATTTCCGTGTGAAATTGGACTTAAATTGCCGTAGCAACATTTACTGCCTAAAAACTTAGGACTTCTCACACAAATCAACACAAGTACATTAACACGTGACCAATAGAAAAATACTCAAATGACCGCTGTCAAAATTTACAAATACTCTACCACTACACCACACGGGTGTGACAAACAAAATTACATGAAATCGAGTCATCAACAAAGCAATAGGCAAACAGCCAACATTTACGTTAATCACAATATTCTTATCCATACAAGGTACAACAATCCGTTACACACATGGCGAACTCCCCAATTAATTATGGCTTAAAAATTAGCCATCACAATGACCAGGTTTGCTACATGAAAGCTTACAGGGTTCAGTCGGACAAATAGGACTGCCTATCAAAATAAGTCACAGGCAAAACGGGCGGTTTGTGGAACTCTGCATGTCTGTCAACCCACGTGTCAATAACCTCGACCTCCCAGAACATGGGGTCGAACCTCGAAGAAATGTGCCCCAAAGCACAATAATACGTGTGTGTCAGAAAAACATATGGACAAGAATCAGCAGTCTCCCAAGAGCACTCTGTCTTTCCATCTAAAAATACAACAGCAGCAAAAATATATAAGGGCGGTAGGACAACTACCCCCTCCTCACGTAGAATCAACACACACAAGACACATCAACACACACTGAATCACACGTATGGGTTGTGACAGACCCTGAAATAAAAGACACAAATAATATCCACATGCTGGCGCCATCGTTCTATGCCGTGACTAGTCACCTGAAAAGGACTCAAGAAAAATCTATCAAAATTAGAACGAAGGTGTTCTACAATTACTTTTAAGTTGGTGCACTCGGCTACCCTAACATGAATAATAACCTGTTCGGCAAAATGTTTTACAATCATTTCCCCCCATTCCTATTTTAAAAATATTAACGTTAATAAAGCACCATTTATCGAATGTAACGGGTTCCGCAATTGCAAGGATAAAAATCACGCACGCACGCCGCGTACATTACATATGACTCAAGAAACAATCAAAATATCAACAAACACTTTGGCCACGCGCCAACGGACATTTAAACATATAGTGTCGGTACAAGAAAAACAGCTAAAAACAAGAAAGAAAAACATGACTATTTACAAAGTTCCCCGGCCAAATCTAACTACATAATTGAAATAATCCAATTTTAGTACATCACCGCTTCTGCATGTAGGACTAAGGACATCCTCCTCAACCCATTGCCCTATGGACAATTTAGCACTCCATAGTAGTCGTCTGCGTTGATTTCTTGAAGCTCATCCCAACTTCAAACCACGTGCTGATCATCTTGGTCTCGACTCCTTGGCAGAAAAGTTCAATGTTAAATATTTGCCTATCTATAATCGCTTGCAGGCTACTGAGTTCACCCACAATTGTCCTACTGCGATTAATAGCGAAGACTGGCCCTAATTATATCGCACATACGCACTATAAAAACACATACAATACACACAATTTATACATAAACTATACATCTCGAGTCCGCGCCACTGGCTCGTTAACAAGTTCAAAATCCTGGCTGCACTCGCAGTCGCTATCTCGTCCGGTATTTCCGTCCCGTCTTATGGACTTCGGTTCTGGTAAGCGCTAATGAGGGTGATACGATACTTCCCCCTTAAAGTTGAACTCGTCGTCTTTAAAAGAATGTTACAGTTTATCACGCGCTGGCGTGAAATATTTAGATCACACAACTTAGTTGATTTTAGAACAAAATGTATTATAGCTTATAAAATTCGGTACTGCCAACGCTGCGACTTTAGCTCCCCAGAGCTCAGAAAATAAAATTAGCTTCACTGATTTTAGAGCGTAAAAATCACATTTCAAACTGGCGTGGAGTATACCTCTGAAGGCTCCACACAATAAGACTTAGATAAATTCGAGCGTCAAAATCACACCTCAAACTGGCGTGGAGTATGCCTCTGAAGGCTCCACAAGAATAGTACTTAGATAAATTCGAGCGTCAAAATCACACTACAAACTGGCGTGGAGTATGCCTCTGAAGGCTCCACAAGAATAGTACTTAGATAAATTCGTGCGTCAAAATCACACTTCAAACTGGCGTGGAGTATGCCTCTGAAGGCTCCACAAGAATAGTACTCAGATAGGCGTCAGGCCAGACTATTTATGAGAAACTGACAAGGGCGGTGGAGTGGGGCGGAGTCGGATAAAAACTTCCAGAGTTTATGTCTCACAAAGATAGGGCTAGTGTCATTCTTTTCCAAATGAATCCAACGTCTCAAATTACTCGAGCGGAGATTAATCCGTTCGGCGGTTCCTTAGATACACACTTCCGCGCGCTTTTTACTACTGACGCCTTCCACCTCGTGTTCACAGCTTGGTCTCTTGCGATTGGCTGATTCAATCGTATGTTCGTTGAGAGGACCTCGTGATTCTCCCTTTATGTCTCCAATTTTGGTACAGTAGTTGCACAATTTGGCCTTGAACTCGACTAATTCTGGCCGTCCCCAGGAATAGCTACCAACTCAGCTTCTGTTGCAATCATTACGAAATGCTGGCCTCCCTAATATCCAAGTCGACTTCCTTATGTGCTGCCTGGGCCGTAGTAATAATAATAATAAATATGAATACTTATTTATCGAAGATCAATAAGGGTTCAGTATATAACTCTATGGCGTACACATATAACAATCCAGCATGGCAACCATCCAAAATATCTACAGGGTCTTTCATAAAAAATAAGAACGGCGAGCGGCGGCTTTGTTATCCGCTGCTAGAGTAACCTTGGCCGAGCTTGTGGCGTGCCATGGCCCCCTGCTGTAGTATTGAAAGCGCGCGCGCATAGGCGCATATACTGGATTTGACCTTGCAATAAACGAGCAGGTGTTCAGTCGCCAGTCTGAAACTCAGATGTTAACATGAGGCAGTTATCATTTCAACATCGTATTTTTGTATGTAAAACTTATTTAAAGTACGTGTCGGCTCAGCGGGTACGTGATGCATTTGTTCAGCAATTTCCTTCACTAGCAGATTCACGTAATTGAAAATAAGTTTGACACTACTGACTCAGTGCTCAATAAAAAGCATAAAATGTAAAATCTAAAACGTTACAGTGGCAGAACTCACTCGCGTCAGCCAGAATGTGGTTACCAGATACAATGCCTATATAACCCAGGAAGGACGACACTTCTAGCATCATTTACACGGTAATAATTCATACAGGATTGTATCCACGCTTAAAGCAGGGGATCTTGGCGCGCCACAAACTCGGCCAAGGCCACCGTAGCAGCGAATATCAAAACTGCCGCTTGCCGTTCTTACTTTATATGAAAGACCCTGTAGATGGATCTCAATATCTACGAATCTATTACAGCAATCAAACTGAATATGTTTACGTTGATAGAGGCTGTTAACATAAGTTCATCTATGGATCATTCAATAACCTGGTGAGCACAAAACCAACATGGCGGTGACGCGAAATATAAATATTTGGATGGATTTTTCTCGTGACTTTTCATCCGAGCGCTGTGATACTTGGCACGGTACATCATCATACAAGCCTTAATATACTGACGTCTAATTTAATGGAATTTTATGAGAATTTGAAAATGGCGGTTGTGCATTCTTTTATAAATTCTCGTTTTCACTTCTCGTATCATAATCAAGGCCAGTAGGATATATGAAAATAGGCTATGTAGTTCTTCACGGAACTACTTGTTCCCCTTAAAATCTTTGATCGAGTTGACGATGTTCCCTTGTAACAGAAGTTCCCTGAGTTACTCATGTAACTCTATTCTGGATCATAGATTTATGGCATGTAAAAGAACCTTCCACTAATTACCCTTGTGTGAAGCTAAATTATTGGTTATATTTGACTAACGCTCTTAGGTTCCAACTTTCATCGCCAGGAGCCGACTGCGGTGGCATCTAGTAAACAAGTTCAGAACTAGTTGTCGTTGACGGTGGCATTTGGTAGCAAAAGTAGGAACTACTTGAAAATTGGATGTCTGCAGTCCTTACCTGAATTACCGATAACACACACTAATACAGCCATCACAATTAACACCGGTTATCAGACAGATTCTACACACACCCAAAGTACACGGAGCTATATGACCGAGTTGTCGCTGCCCCTAAACTGAGAACGATCCAACCTATTCTGGATCTCAAGCATAAGGATATTCAGCAATTCTCTCTCCCGAGTTGTTTGTAAAGACATCTGTCGCCCCAGTCCAGTTGTTAACGCTGAAAGCAATGTGGGTTCTTCTTTTGTGTGTTGGTAAGGAAGCAGGGCGTTGGCTTGTCAACTTACGATATCTCACCTTTCTTTGTCATGGATTTGCTAGGCAGAGAAAGTCAACTTAATATTCTTCTTAGCTCGTGATGAATGACAACTTGCTGTTTCTTTCTCTGTGGTGTTATACGCCACATTTCAGCTGTTTAGTACCGACAGCAGTGGCTACGCGGGCTAAAGCGCAGCGTCAGGTCATGGGGCCAAGCTCTCTGCTGACTCGGTAGACGCGTGGGTTCGAGCCCCACCGTCGGCTGTCCTTGAAATGGTTTTCCGTGGTTTCCCATTTTCAACACCAGGCAAATGCTGGGACGGTACTTTCTGATACCACATCCTTGCCCAGTTTCAATCATCTTCAGCCATTCTATCTCTCATACCGACGCGCAGGTCACCCACGGGCGTCGAATAGAAAGACCTACACTCGGCCTCTGAGGTGGCCACACGAAAAAAAAAACGAAAAAAAAAAAGAAGCTGTTTAGTAGTGGGTGGAGTCGGAACCTTTACCTGTCACGTTTCGAAATCTGTGCCATGGGCTAGTTTCTAACTATGGACCTTTGGCAGAGCAGTTCAAACACGTCACCGCCCGAGTCAGTTGCCTAATCACGCGGCTTAACATACTAGAAATTGCAGCTAGTTCGGAGATCGAAGTTTTAATCTCAGCTCTGACAGCGATACCGAGTGTTGTTTCCCCTGGGTTTTCCACATTTCCTCCAGGAATATATCCGGGCAGTGCCTTATTTCAATTTCTGGGGCACTTATCCCATATAATAATAACCCCTGGCACTACAGCCCATGAGGGCCTAGGTCTACCAAGCGACCACTGCCCATTTGGCCTGCAGATATTGGGGTGACGCATGGTCAGCGCGTCGGGTCCCCTCAGCTGTTAATCTTGGTTTTCGTGATCGGGGCGCTGCCTCACTGTCAGACAGCTACTCAATTATCCTCACGAGGCTGAGTGCACCCTGTTCCAGCCCTCACGTCAGTTTCTAAAATCCCTGACGGAGCCGGGAATTGAACCTGGGGCCTCCGTGTAAGAGGCAGGTGCGCTACCCCAGCACCACTTATCCTATCCCTCTCCCTAATACAGCTACACACACTTCTACAGTCATCAGAGATACACAGGTTATCACACAAATTCATAACACACGGTGTTGATGAACAAAATGCTCCACGCCCCTAAAATGAATAACATGCAAACTGTCATTTAGGAGGTGGAGCTTGATGGTAAAGGGGCTTAGTTGCTCGTCTTACACCTGGACGGCCTGAGTTCGAATCCCGGTGACAGCGGGGTGGAATTTTCACCTGAAAAAACAAGGAGCATCAGGCCTCCATTCCCTGGTCAAAACCAAAATGAGCCTGGTTGGCTTCGGCGACCCCAATTACTTGGGAAGAATCCGAAGAAAGAAAGAAGGAAAGAAAGAAAGAAAGAAAGAAAGAAAGAAACTGTCAATTAGGGCCGTACACTACATATAATCAGATTAATTCAACTACTTCGAATATTCGCCAATTCGTAATTCGAATAAATTATTGGAAGAAGTGGACCCGTGAGAGAATTCTCGCATAATGGGTTGTGTGCGCCCCATGTGTACAGACTACCCGCCCGGCTCTAGTGCTATGTGGGCTGTAGGCGGCAGAGCTCCCGCAGGGGCTATCGTCTTGTTTATTTGTTTAATAATAATAATAATAATGTTATTGGTTTTACGTCCCTTTTAACTACACTGGCTTTTAGAGACGCCGGGGTGCCGGAATTTTGCCCCGAAGGGGATCTTTAACGTGCCAGTAAATGTACTGACACGGCTCCCTCACATTTGCGCACCCTCAAATGCCTGCTGACTGCGTCAGGGTTTATTTGTTTAAAAGCACTTTATAAACAAATAAATATATTCCGTTGACTTTTCAAGAAATGCAAGATTTTCCCTGTACTACTGAGACTATTTGGAAGATTTTGGTACAAACCACACCTTCTAACTCCCTCTGATTTAGGAGCTTGAGTTTTGTGAAACATGCACCTTAGCGTATTATATACAGAGATGCTCGAACAATGCGGGTGTCCTTTTACATCATTCGAACGTTGCAAGTACTCAAGTATTTGTAATAGTTCATTATTGAAATATATCGAACAGTTCAAATAATTGAATTATTGGAAGATGATAAGTATCCGAAAATTACAGAAATAGCCCATGTATGTAAAAACAAAATATGTCCAGTGGACATTCAGTGCTGGTTTGGACTAAACGGCAGATGGTCCAAAAATTCACACTTGAATTCTTTGAAAACGTCTATCGTAACGTTGGCACAGTGCAGTCGTGAATGATTTTCACCTTTTTCGAGAATCGAAGGTATGGTTGGGCGGCAACGCCTCGCCAAAAAGGAAAAACTTCAGGACACTCTCCAGGCGTACCCACCTCAGTGACGGCAGAACATTTTGCCAAGCATATTGAAAAGCTGGTGTAACGATACGACAAATGTTTCAATCGTTTTTGCGATTATGTTGAGACGTAAGAATAAAACAAGCGAACATTTAGTAGTAAAATCGGTTTGGTATGTCAATCTGTTATTTTTACACAGTCCATCGGAACTTGAAACAAGTAGTTCCGTGAAGAACTATACAGCCTATTTTCATATATCCTACTTATGTTAATTGCCACTATCAACATACACAATTTCAGTTTGATTGCTGTAATAGATTCGTAGATATTGAGAACCGACTAAATATTTCGGATGGTCGCCATGTTGAATTGTTAAATGTATAGGCCATAGAGTCATGTACTATTAAAGGAAAATTATTGCGTAGGTTCATTATTCAAACTTTCACTTTGATCGCATGACTACATCACAAGAAATAAAAACTTAATTTTAAAATTCGCACTGCCGCCATCTTGAGGTTATGTAAACAATTGAACTAAATTAGATACCAATGGATTACAATGTGTATAAATATTTCCTGTACCAGGTTTCAGTGCGCTTGGAACATTAAATCGCGAGAAAGGTCTATTTAAAATGTTCAAATTCGCTTGGCCGCCATGTTCGTTTTGTAGTTAACCGTTTTTTGAAAATCTTATAGATGGACTTCCAGGAGTGCCCTTTATCTCCGTACAAAATTTTAGGGAGATACCGCTAATAGTTTCAGAGATATAGAATGCCGGTGAAATATTTCGCACATCCGCCATCTTGTGATTATGTAAACAATTGAACGAAGTTTGATGTCGGTGCATTACAATGTATATAAACATATACTGTACCAAGTTTCATTGCGTTTGATTGGTCAAATCGCGAGAAACGTCTATTTAAAAGTCGCAAATTCGCTTGGCCGCCATGTTGGTTTTGTAGTTACCAGGTTTTCAAAAGTCACATAAGTGAACTTATAGTAGTTCCCTCTATCACCATAGAAAATGTCAGGGTAATATCGGTAATAGTTTCGGAGATATTGAATGCTGGTGAAATATTTCGCACAGCCGCCATGTTGGATTGGTGAGTCGTAACAAAATTTGAAGGGCACGGTCGAGGTCGCCGGGAATAGTGCTATGAACTTTCCGAGTTTCATTGAAATCGCTCCTGCTGTTTAGATTTTATTAGGGGGGGACACACACACGAATCACACACACACGCACACACACACGGACAAAAGGTGATCTCATAAGCCTATTTTTTCAAAATTGAAAATAGGCTAAAAAAACAGCCCTCGTACATAGCACTGAAGAGAGACACTCTTGGATGGACCTAGTAGTACACTGTCACAGTCTGAGAGATCAGTCCACTGCAGCGAACTCGCGTGCCTGAAGGAAGGCACTCCTTTCAACTGTCTCTATAGAACTGCAGGCCATTTAGTGTGACTTGAAAAGCCAGATATTTTACGCTCTTTGTAAATAATCACAAACAATAGACAGTGACCCGTCATGTAATCTGTAATGCTACCGGCAGCAATTATTAAGAGGACTTAAACCGTTAAGTATTAGTGTCATTTAAGAATCATGCGCTGCACTTCACCACAGAGCCGAGCGTGACAGACGTTTCGAATCGCGTCATTGCTGACCACTGTGCGTTGGGAAGGTGTGGCTACCAGGGGGCACATGCCCATACTCTTTCCTTCTTTCTTTATCGTTTACCCTCCAGGGTTGGCTTTTCCCACGGACTAACCGAGGGATCCCACCTCTATCGCCACTGAGGGCAGTGTCCTGGAGATTGAGGCTCTGAATCGGGGATACAACTGGGGAGTGTGACTAGCACGTCGCAAGGCAAACATGGGCCTGATGAAGGGATGGGAAGAGTGGGAGGATAGACAAGAAATAGGGAAGGAGGCGGCCGTGGCCTTAAGTTAGGTACCATCCCGGCATTTGCCCGAAGACGAAGTGGGAAACCAACGAAAACCACTTCGAAGATGGCTGAGATGGGAATCGGACTACTCTACTTATTTGGACCACTCGTGGCTGAGTAGACCCCGTTCCAATCCTCATACCACGATTCGAACCACGGACCTCCTTGGTGGCAGCTAATCATGCTGACCACTACACCACGGAGGCGACGCCCGTACTCTTAACGGAGCTTAAATTTGAAAGCTCCAGTGATACTTAATAATAATGTATATCTGTGCGTATTCCGACCCGAATATCTGTTATGATGTTTGCTGTTGTTATTTCAATTTAGAGGATTGAGACATCTTGGTCATCAGGACGCCTGTTTACCATCTCTTGATGAATGCAGTACATTTGCATTTGTCTGTTGGCACAGGCTAGAGTGAAATGTGACTTTTTAGCGATGTCTCAGTCCCACTTTGAGGTATGGGTGCTGAGTGCCTGTGTGTTCTGTGAAAGGTTCGACTCATAGGATCAGTGCTTTGTTCTGACTCAGAGAGGAAAGCTATGGCGAACTACCCCACTCCTCACCTTGCTTAGTGAGCCTCATTATAGTGCTGCCTCTAGGGACGTGGTGGTGCAGCGGGTACGCCGTTTGCTTCTCACTAAGATGGACTGGGTTTCATTCCCGGTCAAAGCATGTGAGATTTTCAAAGTGAAATGGCATGTCCTGTGGTTCGGATTCCTCGTAAATTGGAGGTCCTGTGGCTCCTGATCGCGAGATTAACGGTCACGTAAAACTACAACCTTCCTGACTGGCTACGTGGCTCAGCGGTAACGTTTTCGCTCACTGGGCCCAAGGTTGTAGGTTCGTATCCTGGCGTAGTCAGTTGGTATTTGAGGGTGCGCAAATGCGAGGGAGCCGTGTCAATAGATTTACACGTTAAAGATTCCCTTCGGGGCAAAATTCAGGCAGTCCGTCGTCTCTAAAAGCCCAAGTAGTTTAACATTATTTATTTATTACCTTCCTTCATTATAGTGCTGCCTCAGGTTCTTGTGTGTATCTTCCGACCTAACCTGTGGCGGTACTTTTTGAGGATCCAACCAGCCTCTGGGCTGACTACCTAACAGACAGTCAGGTCATCAGGCCCATGTAGTTGAGTGTGTGCTGAATTTGTCTCATAACCTGTATTCATTTGTGATGAGCTGATGACTGCAGTAGTGTGTGTAAATGTATTAGGGGTAGGGAATATGATGATTATGATTATGATAATTGTTGATTTAAGGGGACAAACATCTAGGTTATCGGCCCCTAATGGTTTGGGTGATAGTGAAGATGATAATGAAATGTAAACTATAACTAAAACTAACTACTAACTTATATACTAGAAGCAGAAATGGAAAACAAAAGGAGAATAAGGCAAATAAACGACAGGAGGAAAAGAAATGCCCTCAACCCTCGAAGAATGCGGATTGAGGGACTTGGAAGGAAGGAGAGCCATGAAAGGCAGATAGGAAAGTGAAAGAGGAGAGGGTCTGCCCTACAGGTAATGGATAAAAGGAGAAAAACTGGACCCAGCTCAGGAATCCCTCGGGGTCGCCAACTCCCGAACTCACCAGCCGTGAGCTCCTGAGGGTGTAGCAATATCTAGGGTGCACCAGAAGAGGTGGGGCTACATACACCCTGCCTCCTAGAGGGCCTTGGGCAGAAGGCAGGAGATAACAGGAAAATAAAAAAGTCCTCTCGGCACGCCGGAAGGCGGAGGTAGATTTCACCGGACAAACTTGGGGATAGGCGAAAATAGGCAGAATATGCAGGTTTTCGTAGAAGGATCAGACCTCATTTATTGCGAGAAGGTATTTTATAATTGGAGCTTAATTAACTTTGTTTTTCGTCATTTAATGCTTATTTTAAACATTTTATTGTCTTATGGGAACGGTAACCTTCTTGTCATTTGGGGTCCATTTTTATACTTGTGGTCACACTGTCCTTACGCAAGGTTTCGACACTGATGTGTAACTATGTAACGGTCTGTTACTTCTTCACGCAAAATTATATCTCCCGCAGAGATATTGGTTGGTTCCTCAGTTTAGGGGCTGCGACAACGCGGTCATGTAACCCCGTGTACTTAGGGATGGCTGTATTAGTCTGTAATTCAGGCAAGGACTGCAGACGGTCAATTTCAAGCAGTAGTTCCTAATTTTGCTACCAGGTACTACCGTCAACGACACCTAGCTGTGAACTTGGCTACTAGATGCCACCGCAACCAGCAACTCGCAACGAACGTTGGAACTTCCCCTCCAAAGGAAAGCATACTGAGGGATTTTTAGCGCTCTTAGAAAATCCGACGACTTCGGCCGGCTTTGAACTCGCGACCTTGGGCATAGACATTCAGCATGCTACCAGTTACGTCACCGAAGCCGCTTCACACTTAGTCAGATGGAAATCTGAATCTGATCTCGTGTAAGTGCGTTATCTTGGCAACGTCTGATGGCTCATCCCTCATCAATTTAATAGTGTTGCCATGGCAACCACTGATAGCTCTTGGCATTTTCTTATAATTCCCATATAATTTTTCTCATCCCTTGGCATAATGGTGGCTCATATCAAAAATTCTTTCAGACAAAAGTTTTAGGTAATTATTAGGGGAATATTGTCCATTTTGTACGGTTTTGATATTGTGCTTATTAAGAGAGATATGATTAAGGTTTCCCGAAAAACCCACTTTTTCTCACCCCTTTGGTCAATGGTTGGTGCTATAAAAAAAACTCTTCAAACATAAATTTTTGGGCTTTATCCGACACATAGTATGAACGTTGAACGGATTCGATATTTCACATATTAAGAGAGTTATAGCAATATTTCACTTTTTCGAAAAAAGCCCCCATTTTCACCATCTTCGACCCATTTAGCCACGAACTCGACCGAGATTTTATAGGTATACATATTCGGTAAAAAAATTCAAAGTGATTGGTGCAAAATTACGGCAGTTATCGTGTCCACAAGAAACTGATATATATATACATACAGTATACATACATAAATTATATATACACTTTTGAACTGACGGTGGTTTTGGGGTCTGGGGGATGTGAAACGCGAAGATATGTCGAAATTTTCCGGAAGTCGAAACATGGTACCCATTGCAATAGTTAGCTTTCTAATGAAATCTACCTCGGGTTGGTTCCTCAGTTTAGGGGCTGCGACAACGCGGTCATCTAACCCCGTGTACTTTGGGTGAGTGTAGAATCTGTCTGATAAACGGTGTGAATTGTAATGGCTGTATTAGTCTTAATTCAGGTGAGGACTGCAGACGGTCAATTTCAAGCAGTAGTTCCTAATGTTGCTACCAGGTACTACCGTCAACGACACCTAGCTGTGAACTTGGCTACTAGATGCCACCCCAACCAGCAACTCGCAACGAACGTTGGAACTTCCCCTCCAAAGGAAAGCATACTGAGGGATTTTAGCGCTCTTAGAAAATCCGACGACTTCGGCCGGCTTTGAAACCGCGACCTTGGGCATAGACATTCAGCATGCTACCCGTTACGCCACCAAAGCCGCTTCCCACTTAGTCGGATGGAAGTACTGAATCTGATCTCGTGCAAGTGCGTTGTCATGGCAACGTCTGATGGCTCATCCCTCTTCAATTTAGTAGTGTTGCCATGGCAACCTCTGATAGCTCTTGGCATTTTCTTATAATTCCGAATTAATTTTTCTCATCCCTTGGCGTAATGGTGGGTCATATCAAAAAATCTTTCAGACAAAAGTTTTAGGTAATTATTAGGGGAATATTGTCCATTTTGTATGGTTTTGATATTGTGCCTATTAAGAGAGATATGATTAATGTTTCCCGAAAAACCCACTTTTTCCCACCCCTTTGGTCAATGGTTGGTGCAATAAAAAAACTCTTCAAACATATATGTTTGGGCTTTATCCGACACATAATATGAACGTTGAACGGATTCGATATTTCACATATTAAGAGAGTTATAGCAATATTTCACTTTTTCGAAAAAAAAAGCCCCCCATTTTCGCCCCCTTCGACCGATTTAGCCCAGTAACGAACTCGACCGAGATTTTATAGGTATACATATTCGGTAAAAATTCTAAGTGATTGGTGCAAAATCACGGCAGTTATCGTGTCCACAAGAAACTGATTTACATATATATATATACTAGCTGACCCGGCAGACGTCCTGCCAATCAAAGAAAGTGTTGTAACTTTTTTTTTCTAGAAGTGCTTTTGGATACACATTTTTTAAAAATTTCTGTTAACTGCCTCTAAACTATCGTGAAATGAATTAACTAATCTAGAAACATTCGTGGGAGCGTGCACAACAACTCTCCAAAGTTTCATCGCAATCGGATAAATGGCATATAACGCATACGGGATTTTGTTTAAATGATTCGTTCGCTGTCACTCATTTGTTGTATCTACTCGTGCTCTAACAACTGTTAAATGGATTTACTAAGTTAGAAAGCTTCACGTAAGTGTACACAACAACTCTTCAAAGTTTCATCGCAATCGATGAATAGTATATGAACGCATATGGGATTTTGTTGGAACGCTTCGCGCGTCGTCACTCATTTGTTACATCTACTCGTGCACTACCAATATTGTAAAATGAATTTACCAAGTTGAACACCTTCCCTGGCGTGTACACAACAACTCATCAACGTATCATCGGAATCGGATGAATGACATATGAACGCATACGGGATTTTCTTTAAACGATTCGCGTGCCGTCACTCATTTGTTGAATCTACTCATGCGCTACCTATTGTAAAATAGATTTACTAAGCTTGAAACCTTCTCTGGAGTGTACTCAATGATTCACCAAGGTTTCATCGGAATCGGGTGAATGATATATGACCGCATACCGGTACGGGACATCGCGGAAACGATTCGCGCGCCGTCGCTCATCTGTTGAATCTACTCGTGTGGTACTTATTAAAAACTAAATTTACTAAGACAGAAACCTTTCCTGGAGTGTACACAACAATTCACCAAAGTTTCATCGCAATCGGATAAATGGTATATGAACGCATACAGGACTTTGTTGAAACGATTCGTGCGCCATCGCACATTTGTTGAATCTACTCGTGCGCTACCTATTGTAAAATGAATTTACTAAGCCAGAAACCTTTACTGAAGTGTACACAACAATTCACCAAAGTTTCATCGCAATCGGATAAATGGTATATGGACGCATACGGTACTTTGTTGAAATGATTCGCGTGCCGTCACTCATTTGTTGAATCTACTCGTGCGCTACATATTGTAAAATGGATTTATTAATCCAGAAACCCTCCGTAGGGTGTACACAACATCTCACCCAAGTTTCATTGTAATCGGACGAATGGTATTTGAACGCTTACGGGACCTTATTGAACCGCTTCGCGCGTCGTCGCTCATTTGTTGTATCTACTCGTGCGCAACCTCCTGTGAAATGGATTTACTAAGTTAGAAACCCTCACGTAAGTGTACATAACATCTCACCCAAGTTTCATTGCAATCGGATGAATGGTATATGAACGCATACGGGATTTTGTTTAAACGTTCGCGCGTTGTCGCTCATTTGTTGAATCTACTCGTGCGCTACCTATTGTAAAATGGATTAACTAATCCAGAAGCCTCCCCTGGAGAGTACACAACATCTCTCCCGAGTTTCATCGCTATCGGACGAATGGTATTTGAACGCATACGGGACTTTGTTGAAACGCTTCGCACGTCGTCGCTCATTTGTTGAATCTACTCGTGCGCAACCTCCTGTGAAATGGATTACTAAGTTAGAAGCCTTCACTTAAGTGTACACAACAACTCCATCAAAATTTCATCTCAATCGATGAATGGAATATAAACTTATACGGGATTTTGTTGAAACGCTTCGCGCGTCGTCACTCATTTGTTGAATCTAGTCGTTCGCTACCTATTGTGAAATTGATTTGCTAAGCCAGAAGCCTTCCCTGGAATGTACACAACATCTCACCCAAGTTTCATCGCTATCGGACGAACGGTATTTGATCATATACGGGACCTTTTTGAAACGCTTCGCGCGTCGTCGCTCATTTGTTGAATCTATTCGTACGCTATCTATTGTAAAATGGATTTACTAAGCCAAACACCTTTCCTGGAGTGTACACAACAATTCACCCAAGTTTCATCGCAATCGGATGAATGGTATATGAACGCATACGTGACTTTGAAACGCTCCAACGTGCAGAGACAAACAGTAGAATTCGACATCACTGCCACCTTTGGTATAAAACACAACTTTTCGCCACGGGCGGAGTGTATGTAATGGCGGTAGTTACACAGGTTGCGACCAGGTGGCTCTAACGTGCAGAGACAAACCGTCCAAAGACATCAGCTTTCACAAAGGCCAAGGCTAGTTGTTTCCATGACGACTGTTTTTGACTGTATATTGTGGTTCTAAAATTGTGTGTAAATTGTGGTTCTAAAATTATGTTCATTCCACCTACCGGGTCAGATTGTGAATCTAAACCATACATGGACCCACCCTAATATACAAACCAAATACCATCAAAATCGGTCCAGTCGTTTAGGAGGAGTTCAGTCACATACACACGTGTCGAAGAATTATATATATAAAGATATACATATATTATATAAATTATATATAAACTTTTGAACTGACGGTGGTTTTGGGGTCTGGAGGATGTGAAACGCGAAGATAGGTCGAAATTTTCCGGAAGTCGAAACATGGGACCCATTGCAATAGTTAGCTTTCTAATGAAATCTATCTAAAAGAGGGCTGACCCCTCGCAGAAGGAGGGTATCAGAAAATATGAGACAAGGGCCAATTAAGGTCGGAAAGGAAGAGACTCCCTAGGCCTCGGATACCATAATGCCGTCGGGGTTGGAAGAGAACAAGAGTTGACCGGGTAGGGAAGAGGTAGGTGCCCCGGGACTTGAAGTAAGGTACTATCCCGGCAATTGCCTGGGAAGAATGTGGAATAATAAGGGGAAAATCTACACTCAGGATAGCCACTGGTGGACATGGTGCACGATTTAACGAGTACGGAATCCCATGGGACCATTATGGGGTTCAGATTCAGGTGAGATATGGCGAATGGGGTTTAGATCCCGATGGCCTTCCGGCCGCCAACATCATCAGAGGAATTAATAAGAGAAGGAGGCAGGCATGGTCACATTGTACATGGGGAGGATTGCACCCAGTCCGAAACCGGAGATAGCCTGGCCATAAGGCCTTGTGCGTTTATCCGCTTAGCTACTTCACTTGTTGGATGTTTGAATAGTAATAATAATATTAATAATATAAAATAATTATGTCAAATAGTTTGGATGTGCCCAAGAGAGTTACAGTAGGAGCTAATAAAATCGAGGTGGTTAATACTTTCAAATACTTAGGTGAATGGAACGACTGGAATAACCTTGAAGGATAAACAATGGAGGCGAGAAGAATCAAAATGGAACTAGCCTTCCAGAAAACTAAAAACAAGATGTTCAGTAAAGAACATATAGCCTACTTTCTCCTAAATGCATGGGTATTGTCATAACTCTTTGTCCTTTTCAAGGAGTATAATTGAATGTTGGCTGTAGTAGCTTGTTGTATACAACGTGAATATGAGGTGCCTTTTGCTAGTGCTACTTCTGTAAAAAAAAAACATTCAATTCGATTTCACCGTGTTTGTATTGATATGGCGAATCGATTTGCACACATACATGGCCGCTATCTGCAAACTATTGGGCTGATGATCTTGTAGTTCAGTCAAAAGATGCTTCCCACAAAAAGGTATGTTGTTGCAAAATTTGGTAGAGATCAAATGATTAGGTTGGTCGTAATTTGATTTAAGCTTTTAACATCAGGGCGGCCGCCATTCCGTTTCCGTCAAGATGGCGGCAATATAAAAGATGACACTGATGTGAACTTTGTTAGTGCTACCTCTGTACCAAGTTTCGTTCAATTGAATTGATAGGGGGAATCGATTTGCACACATACATGGCCGCCATCCGCAAAATATTGGGCTTATGACCTTGTAGTTTAGTCAAAGGCTGCTTCCCACAAAAAGGTATGTTGTTGTAAATTTCGTTCAATTCGGTTTCACCGTGTTCGAATTGATAGGGGGGACAGACATTCAGAGTACACACACTCACACACACACACACACTCACACACACACACACTCACACACTCACACACACAGACACACAATTTTTGGCCCTGTGTAAATCTCATAAGTCATAAGGCTAATAAATAAAATAAGAAAACCCTCTCCTTGAACACTAAAGTCAGACATTATAACACCGTAATTAAGCCAGAGGCACTCTTTGCAGCAGAAACACTAGTCTTGAGGAGACAAGGGCAAATGGAAAAATTGGAAATCAAAGAGAGAAAAGTTTGAGGAAGATCATAGGCCCTAAATTCCAAAATAACAAACAAGTTTTCTATAGGAACGACACCCTGTATGTGAAGTCGGAGAGTTTTTCAGATGCCATAAGAAAATGAAGGATTGATTTGTATGGACACATCTAACGGATAACTCCTAACCGAATAACCAAGAAAATCATTGACTTCTTTTCCAAAAAGAAGATCAAACCTAATTGGTTTACGGAAGTGGAAAATGGCCAGCGAGAGCTCCAGATTACTGAAATCATGTTGATGAATGATACAGCCACAACCGTGACCAGAGGCAACACCAAGAAGTTCCAACCCAGAGCCGTCTCCAGAAAACCGATGCAGATAGCACTAGAGGAAAGAAAGAGGAGATCAGATAGAATGAAGAAGTATTGGGAGAAAAGGAGAGCACAAGCATCTAAAAAGTGATTGATCTGACGTACCCCAAAGTGGGTGATTTGAAAAAAGAAGAAAAAAATAATATTAATAACAATAACAATAATAAGAAATAATTTTTGTTAATTTTCGACTGATTCGAATATTCTTCCGAACAATCCATTACACAAAACCTGGCAAGATAACAGAAACAATAATTTGTGAATTCCCCTACGCCAAACTAAAATATTCTATCAGTAGAGAAGCCAGTATCAGAGATATTTATAAATTGAAATCAGTGCTTCGCTGTTGATAAATTATACGCCTAAATAAGCCATTAGTTTGGAAAGGTGCAGAACCTATTGTCGGCTTCAAAGAGTCCTTAATGGGGCTTATAAATATTCTAAAACATCATCGCAGACTGTTATTACGGGTCCAATCTCCGCTAAGGGGAACAGGGATTTTTAGTGATACATCATCATTTTAAATATTTCAATATACAGTATATTATTATATTAGTGGCAAAGTGCTTTAATGACAGAAGCAGGTAGTTTTGATACATATCAAATGATCTCGGGGCTCGGCTGGGACGACAGGAATTTGCGGTGTCTCGTATCTCCATTGTCAGACGATTATCAATCACCGAGGTAAAATCAATCAAACAATCAATTACATCCTCTCATGAGGCTGGCGCGTCGGAATGAGAGATGAGATGGACGGATGAAAGTGGGCAAGGATGTCGAAGGAAGCGACCGTGGCCTATCAGAAGGTACCGTCCAAGCATTTACCTGGAGTTGAAAATGGGAAACCAGGGAAAACCATTTCAAGGGCGGTTTACTAGAAAGAGAACAAGTAGTCTCGTGAAGAACTACATAGCCTATTTTCATATAACCCATTTATGTTAATTGCCACTATCAACATACAAAATTCAATTTGATTGCTGTAATAGATTCATAGATATTGAGAACTGTCAAAATATTTCGGATGGTCGCCGTGGTAGATTTTTATATATGTAGGCCATCGAGTTATAAATTATTATGAAAATTGTTGTGTAGTTGTATTGTTCAAACTTCAATCGCATTACAATGTATATATATATAAACATTTGCTGTACCATGTTTCATTACGTTTGGATCGTCAAATCGCGAGAAAAGTCTAATTAAAAGTCTCAACTTCCCTTGGCCGCCATGTTGATTTTGTAGTTACCACGTTTTCGAAAGTCCCGTATGTGAACTTTTAGTAGTGCCCTTTATCTCCATACAAAATTTCAGCGTGATATAGGTAATAGTTTCGGTGATATAGAATGCCAGTGAAATATTTCGCACAGCCGCCATGATGGATTAGTTAGACATAACAAAATTTGAAGGGCACGGTCGGGGTCGGCCAAATTAGTACAATGACTTTATCGAGTTTCATTCAAATCGCTCCAGCCGTTTAGATTTCATTTGGGGGGGGGGGGGGAGGACACTCGCACACGGACGCACACACGCACATTCCACACCCACACAATCACATAGTGAAGACATTACTGGAAATGGCACAACACTACAATTTTATGTAAATCCTCGCATGTCGGCGTTATGTCATCAGTATGCAAATGCGACATCCTGAAGAATTGAGAGAGGGTGACGTCACAGAACAACAAGACGACCTTTTGGAAAGTCACCGCTAGAACTAACCGCAATACTGCGAAGTGCTTTCAGCCTCTCCGCAGAGTGAGACAGTTATAGGCCACAGCTCTGAGGTCGACACGTCAACATACAGTAGTTCAAAACAACGCCATGTTGACTTTCGTGGCCATACTGAGTGTAAATAAATACCACATGTACACCAGAGAAATACTGGGATGGCTTCTTACTTTGAGTTTCAAAATAAAGTTATCGATGTATCGCTTGAAATAAGTTTTCCTGTAAGAAGAAGGAAGGAGGGAAGAAAGAATAGAATCGAGGATGGAAAAAAAATTAATGGAAGGAAGAAAGGAAGGAATGAATGAAGAATGGAAGAAAGGAATTAATGAAGGAAGAATGGAACAAAGGAATGAATAAAGGAAGGATGTAATAAAGGAATGAAAGAAGGATGGATTTAAGAAATAAGGAATGAAGGAAGAATGGAAGAAATGAATGAAGGAAGGAAGTAATAAAGGAATGAAAGAAGGAAGGATGGAAGAAAGAAGGAATGAAGGAAGAATGGAAGAAAGGAATGAATGAAGGAAGAATGGAAGAAAGAAGAAAAGAATGAAAGAAATAAATGTAAGGAGGAAGGATGGATGGAAGAAAGGAATTAAAGAAGGGACGATGGAAGACAGATATGAAATAAGGAAGGTCGAAAGAAAGAATGACGGGAGGAATAAATGAATTAAAGATGGAAGGATGGAATAAAGAAGGAATGAAGGACGAAAGGAAGGAAAAAGGTAAGGAAGAAAGGCAGGAAGTAGGAAAGGAAGGAATGAAGTAAGAAAGGAATGAGAGAAGGAAGGAAGGAAGGAAGTAAGAAAGGAAAGAATGAATGAATAAAGGATGGAAGAAAGGAAAGAAGGAAGAAAGGAACGTAGAAAAGAAGGAAGAAAGGAAGGTACATAGAAAGGAAGAAAAGATCATTCTAATGTTATTTGCTTTACGTCCGTTTTAACTGCTGCAGGTTTTAGAGATACCAGGGTGCCGGAATTCGGCCCCGAAGGGGATCTTTAACGTGTCAGTATATCTACTGACACGGCTCCCTCGCATTTGCGCACCCTCAAATGCCAACTGACTGCACCAGTATTCCATCCTGCAACCTTGGGAACATCAGGCTAGAACGTTACCGCTGAGCCACGCAGCCAGCTAGGAAGAAAACAAGGAAGAAAGGAAGGAAGGAAGGAAGAACGAAAGGATGAAAAGAAGGAAAGAAGGGAGGAAGAAAGGTAGAACGAAAGGATGAAACGGAGAAAGAAAGGAAGTAAGGAAGGAAGAAAGGAAGGAAGGGAAAAAGGGAGAAAGGGAGGAAGAAAGGAAGAAAGTAAGGAAGTAAGGAGGAAAGGAAGGAAGAAAGGAAGGAAGGAAGCTTGTAATATTTCGTCAACATTAATCTCGCTATCGTAAGCCACGGGACCTCCGATTACTTTTCGAGAAATCCCAACATGACATTTCACCTCGAAAATATCCTGCATGCAGACAACGGGCCATGCAATAAGTTCCGGTAATCGAAATTAACGCTTTTCAGTCGGTCAACACGATTGTACCCAATTGTAATTTGTGATTCCCTAAACCTAAACCAAATATACATGTTGTTGTTTGAGTCTTCAGTCTTTTGACTGGTTTGATGCATCCCTCCATGCCTCCCTGTCCTGAGCTAATCGTTTCATCTCTACATAGCTACCACACCCTACATCTGAGGCAATCTGTTTAACATATTCTAACCTTGGTCTACCCCTACAATTCTTGTCCTCGACTCTTCCTTCCATAACTAAGCTTGCTATTCTTGGGGTCTTAGTAAGTGTCCTACCAACCTATCTCTTCTCTTCATTTGCAGTCGCCAGAAACATCTCTCCTCTCCCACTTGTATTAATACCTCTTCTTTTGTAACCCTGTCTACCCATCTGATTTCATCATTCTCCTGTAACACCACATTTCAAATGCTTCAATTCTCCTGTTTTCTACTGCACCAATAGTCTAAGTTTCACTTCCATAGAGCGCCACGCTCCAGACAAAGGCTTTCAAAAATGACTTCCTAATACCTAAATCTATATTCGATGTCAACAGATACCTTTTTTGTAGAAATGCTTTCCTTGCCAGAGCCAACCTACTTTTTATATCCTCTTTGCTTCGTCCATCACTGGTTATTTTGCTTCCTAAGTAACAGAAGTCTCCTACTTCCTTCAGCTTTTCACCTGCCAATTTGATCTCCATAGAGGTTTCTGATTTATTTCGGCTGCATTCCAGTATTTTTGTTTTAGATTTATTAATTTTCACCATGAATTCTTTTCTCAAGACGGAGTCCATACCATTCAAAAATTCATTCAAATACTCAGGCGAGTCGGCCAAGATGACGATGTCATCGGCAAATCTCAGAGTTGAAATTATTTCTCCTTGAATCTTCACTCCCACTTTAAATTTCTCACTAATTTCCCTAATTGCTTGTTCAATGTAAAGATTGAAAGTAGCTATGGGTGATAAGTTGCAGCCTTACCTTACACCTTTCTGATTACCAGCTTCTCTCTCATGAGATTAATAAATAAATAAATAAATTTACTTGGTTGACCACTTTGGATTTCCATTTTCAAATTTAGGGAATCACCCATCACAATTGGGTACAATCGTGTTGACCGACTGAAAGGCATCGATCTCTCTTTTAGGATTAATATTGTTTATATTTATTATTATTATTACTAATGAAATAGCCTCCGTGACTTAGGCGGCAGCACGCCGGCCTCTCACCGCTGGATCCGTGGTTCAAATCCCGGTCACTCCATGTGAGATCTGTGCTGGACAAAACGGAAGCAGACAGGTTTTTCTCCGGGTACTCCGGTTTTCCCTGTCAAAATTTCATTCCAGAAACACTCTCCACTATCATTTCATTTCATCTGTCATTCATTTAATCATTGCCCCAGAGGAGTGCGTCAGGCCTCGGCAGCCGGCACAGTTCATATCCTCGCCGCTAGATGGGGGCTTCATTCATTCCATTCCTGACCCGGTCGGAGACTGGAAGCAGGCTGTGGATTTTCATTATTACTATTGTTATTATTATTATTATTACCGACTGCGGCAGCTACGCTTGCTAACTCGCAGCGCTAGGCCAAAGGGCCAAGCTCTCTGTGGACTCAGTAGACGTGGGTTCGAGCCCCACCATCGCGTCGGCCGTTCTTGAAATGGTTTTCCGGGGTTTCCCCCATTTTCAACTCCAAGCAAATGCTGGGACGGTACCTTCTGACAGGCCACGGTCGCTGCCCTCCACATCCTTGCCCAGTTTCATTCACCATCATTCATTTCATCTCTCATTAACTCCTCTCATGAGGTTGGCGTCAGGAAGAGCATCCGGTCATAAAAACCATCCGCCACACAGACTTTCAGCGCATCTCATCCCCGACCCCGTTGAAAATAATAAGGGGTAGACATACATACAATTGTTGTTATTATTATTATTATTATTATTATTATTATTATTACCGGTGCATTAATGGCGGTCATAGCAAGTGCACCTTGGATTTCCATAGATTATTTTTGTCTTTGTTAAGTGTAGTTCCTAGATATCCCACATCTATTTGGGTATCTACCAAGCGTCTCTTTCGTGGTGAAGAGGATTGTCCAATACACTAGGCTTTTTTCCAAATGGCTCCAAGTTTGATTCTCGGCGGGGTGGTGAGATAGGAACTTCGCATGATTAAATTCACTGCCTCGGGGACTGGGTACTTGTGACGTCGTCATCATTGATGTCATCCTCATCACGACTCTCAGGTTAACTACGGGAGACAATTTGAAAGAACTGCACCAGGCCTCTTCGAATGTCACACGCTTTTAATATAGGCTATATTCGACGGTATAAGTGTTTGCAGCATCCCTTAAATTATCTAGGCTACCACTATCATGAAAAGATAATCTGTTATGTGGTAGTAATAATAATAATATCGAATGGCCTTGGGTGCCGGGTGCAAGCTTTGTTATTTGACACCCAGAGGGTAGCTTGCATGTCGAATTGTTTCGTTACTTGGAGTGCTATGAAAGTCAAGGAGGTCAGATATCTAAGCTCCTTGACACTATAGCGCTTTCTAGTAGAGAAAGGAAGAACTTTGTGTTGGCGGAAAATCCCGAGATTAATTTTTCCATTATGAACACGGCCTACTGAATTCAAATGGGTTCTTTAACATGCCAACAACGTATGACATGCGTGTCAAGATTTTTGTCGCCTTTCAAAAATCACTTACCATGGCCAGGGGCGAACCTGCAAGTTTGGGGTTGGTAGCCCGACACGATAACCACTCACCCACATTGGCAAGCTTGTTATGTGGTGGGAAGGTGGCATGGACCATACATTGAAAACCTACCCTCACAGGCAAGAGGAAGCATGTGGTAGTGAGGACAGCTTGGAGCCTAGCACAGGACTGTCGCACAAGAGGTACGAGGGGAGAGGCGTGCGCTAAGTGATGCGCCGGTTATGGAAAGAGGTGCCATACTGTTTTCTCAGAAATGTGCTGCACACATTCAGTATGGAATTCTTCTTCTTCTTTTCTTTCGTCTTTTCCCACTCAAGTGGGGTCGACGTTCCTGGCAAGTCTTCTCCATTTTCCTCGGTGCCATACGTCCTGTCTTCTCCTTCTTCTGTCACCTTCCACGACCATTACTGTCATTCTCTTGCCAACATAAGCGTCGTCCCTTCTCATGACATGTCCACACCAGTGTCGTCTTCTCTCTTGAATCTTCTTTGATATCTCTGTCACTTAAACACTGACTCTTAGTCTCTCATTTCTAATCCTATCGGCTCTGGTGACGCCACAAATTCCTGTTAACATTTTCATTTCAGCCACATCCATTGCCTTACAATGTGCCTTAGTCGGTGTGCATGACTCTGCTCCATAAATCCTTGCAGATCTCACGACTGACTTAAACACCATTCCTTCAGCCTCAGGTTTATCCTTCTATCACACAATACACCTGACGTTCGTTTCCAGTTCATCCATCCTACCTGTACTCTGCGGGCTATTGCCATGTCTGAATTGCCATCACTGGGCACTGCTGAACTTAGGTATTAGGTGCGTTCAAAAAGTAACGAGCCGGAGGCTGGAATGCGCTAACCGGCGACGACATCAGCTAATCGTGGCGTGTGTAACGAGGTGTGATTCCGACCAGAGCGTGAAAGGTCACAGCCCGTTGCTAGAGAGCACGCGTGCACGTCACGTGACGATACAAAGAGAGCAGTAGCATGCATCAATCGTCCAACGCTGCCAGTCGCATTGAAAACAGTGACATGGAGGCGTCAACCGAAGAGCAAAGAGGTGTTGTTCGGTTTCTGACAGCGGAAGGAGTAGGGGGAACGGACATTCATCGCCGAATGTTACATGTGTACGGCGAACACTGCATGTCCCTTGCAAGGGTCAAGGCATGGCACAAGCGCTTCAGGGAAGGACGGGTGTCGTTAGCCGATGATGCCCGGTCTGGGGCACCCCCCTGCATTACCGATGACAACGTCCAGCTGGTTGATGCACTCATTACCCAGGACCGCCGAGTGACAGTGAACGCCATAGCCGCCGTGGTCGCTCCACGACAATGCACGGCCAACACAGTCGCGGCACTCCCGCAGAAATTCAAATGGGAGGTTCTCGGCCACCCTCCATACAGTCCCGACTTCTCTTCCTGTGATTACGCCATGTTTGGTCCCTGAAAAGGGCTCTGTGGGGCCAACGATTCACCTCGGACGCCGACGTCCAACTGTACGTGCGGAAATGGTTCACATCGCAGCCCAGGGAATTTTATGAGACAGCCATTCACCGCCTCGTGTCACAGTGGGACAAGTGCCTCAACAGTCAGGGCCAATACTTCTAACATACAGGTACTGGATTCTGTAATTGTGCCTCCGGCTTGTTACTTTTTGAACGCACCTTATAGTTAAAACTTTCTACTTTCTTCAAGTCTTGCCCAACCAATTGGATTGTTTCTTCTCCGTGTTCCCCTAGGCACATGCACTCCGTTTTCTTCCTAATGATTTTCAACCCTCTGTCTTCCAAAGCTTTTCTCCAAATCTCCAGTCTCATTTCCAGCTCATTCAGTATAGACTACTAAACAAAAAAAATAACCTCTTAAAGTCGTGCCAAAGCGAATTAATTTTCTGAATAAAGTGTAGCACGAGCACCATGTGGGCTCAGTATCGTCACTGATTGATTTGTCACAATCGCGTGGCTGAACTGCAAAAGCAAGGCGTTGTTGCACTTTTTGAGACGCCGAAGAAAACCTTGGGCTGACCTCAGTAGGTATGATCGATAAGAGATCAGGGAGCACCATTATTGACAGGTGAGGCAGTGCTGTACACTGCATCATACATTACAGGTCTGTCATTTCTCTACTCCCCATGAACCAAGGACCCTCCCACTTGGTCGTTAAACTGCCATTAGAACGACCTTTGGCTGATCATTGGTATTACAATACACTGTTAAAAGTAATTCAAACATACTGTCGACCAAAGTATTATGTGCACTCGAGTTTGAAAGTTGTTTGTGAAGTAACCAATAGACCTACATAAAATTCAATACCATTATTATTTTCGTCGTTCTATTTTACGTTAGTTCATGTAGGTTTGAAGATTTTAATTTATATTTTAATATTTTTATCGCAGTTGGAATTCAAAAAGTGCACGTGCACGTGCACGTTTCAACCATGCGTAACATTTAAGAATTATTATCTCAAAAACCCGTCATCAGCTCGAATCCAAATTTTAACAAAATATACAGTCGAATGTTGTATAACTGGTTTATTAATTTCAAATTTTTGTGTGTCCAAGAAACAAAGTTGTTATCATTTTTGTAAGGTAACTTTTTCTCGGCTCGGGTGGTTTGAAAATGTAGTTCTTTGTCGCGTTGTAATCCTTATACATCGAAACGTTATGCTGTATGACTTTGAAATACCTAAATTAATTCACTTATTTTATATCAGTTTGTATTTGTAGGGGGGAAAAGACATGGTTCACCAGCTAGCCGCTCCGGGGAAAGCTGTACAGCGTTGCCGAAATGGAGCCCACACGCATCATGGCGCACCTCGCTCGGAAGTGATGGGCTCCATCTCAGCAACGCTGTACAGCTTTTCCCGGAGCGGCTAGCTGGTGAACCATGTGTTATTTCCCCGTACAAATACAAACCGATATTAAATAAGTGAATTAATTTACGTATTTCACAGTCATACAGCATAACATTTTGATGTATAAGGCTAACAACGCAACCAAGAACTACATTTTCCAACGACCCAGAGCCGAGAAAAAGTTACCATACAAAAATAATAACAACTTTCGTTCTTAAACACACAAAATTTGTAAATTAATATGCCAGTTATACAAAATTCCAATGTATATTGTGTTAAAATTTGGATTCGATCTGATGGCAGGTTTTTGAGATAATAAATCTTAAATGTGACGCATGGTTAAAACACGCTTAAAAACGTGCACTTTTTGTGTTCCAACTGCGATCAAAAATATTAAAATATAAATTAAAAATTTCAAAACTACATGAACTAACGTAAAATAGAACGACGAAAATGATGATGTTATTGGGTTTTATGTAGGTCTATTGGTTACTTCACAAACAACCTTCAAACTCGAGTGCACACAATACTTTGGTCGACAGTAGTTCTTGACAGAGCTAAGAATTTAACCTAGGACTTCTGGGATTACAACATAAAATGCAAACTACTACACCACGATGTCAACCTGACTAATTTTGATTGTGGCCTTCCCTGGCTTCAGTTTATTGTTGTTTTTTTTTTGGGGGGGCGAAATATCCGTTGCCCGTTGAACCCCGTCCGGGTTAAATACGAGCAATTGTAAAGCGGTTCCGATGGTCTGGTTGGTAGCATGCTGAACTGCTGTGCCCAAGATAGCAGGTTCAAACTCCGACCGAAGTCGTTGGATTTTTTATGAGCGCTAAATTCCTTCAGAATGCCTTCCTTCGGAGGGGAAGTAAAGCCGGTAGTTCCATGTCATAGATTTATCTCTTATATATAATCCAAAATTGACTCATCACCGCAGGGCTCAAACCACTAGACCTAGAAAGCTGAAATTTTGCATGTTGGTTGATCCGAGTATGTAGAGGCTCACTAAGAAACGGTTTTTGAAAATTCAATTTGTAAGTGACTTTTTTCGGCCCTTTGGCATTGACAACCCAAAATTGACTCATCGACGCAGGGCTCAAACCACTAGACCTAGAAAGCTGAAATTTTGCATGTTGGTTGATCCGAGTATGTAGAGGCTCACTAAGAAACGGTTTTTGAAAATTCAATTTGTAAGTGACTTTTTTCGGCCCTTTGGCATTGACAATCCAAAATTGACTCATCGACGCAGGGCTCAAACCACTAGACCTAGAAAGCTGAAAATTTGCATGTTGGTTGATCCGAGTATGTAGAGGCCCAATAAGAAACGGTTTTTGAAAATTCAATTTGTAAGTGACTTTTTTAGGCCCTTTGCACTGAGCAGGGACAGTCGGTACAAAGTTCAGATTTAGCTCATTTTAAGCCACCAGATACGAGAAACAATACTCGGAGGTCCTGTAGGGACCCCGAAACACACTTTTTAAGTTCCTAAAATGAACGGTTTCGGACATATTCCCAGATAACTGTGTTCCCTCTGAGAAACAGATCAACGTTACTATGGCAACCGCTGGAATTTCGCAGACCGGGGATTGTTTTCTGGCAATATCTCGAAAACCGTTCGTTTTAGGGCCTTAAAACGCTGGGTTCGGTTCCCACTTCTTCGAAGTGGAAAACCACGAACATTGCTCCTCACATTGATACTCGCAAAAAGAGCTATAATCCATATTTCTACGAGCAAATCGACTTGGAAAGTCTCATCTCTTATATATAATCCAAAATTGACTCATCACCGCAGGGCTCAAACCACTAGACCTAGAAAGCTGAAATTTTGCATGTTGGTTGATCCGAGTATGTAGAGGCTTACTAAGAAACGGTTTTTGAAAATTCAATTTGTAAGTGACTTTTTTCGGCCCTTTGGCATTGACAATCCAAAATTGACTCATCGACGCAGGGCTCAAACCACTAGACCTAGAAAGCTGAAATTTTGCATGTTGGTTGATCCGAGTATATAGAGGCCCACTAAGAAACGGGTTTTGAAAATTCAATTTGTAAGTGACTTTTTTCGGCCCTTTGGCACTGAGCAAGGACAGTCGGTACAAAGTTCGGATTTAGCTCATTTTAAGCCACCAGATACGAGAAACAATACTTGGAGGTCCTGTAAGGACCCCGAAACACACTTTTTAAGTTCCTAAAATGAACGGTTTCGGAGATATTCCCAAATAACTGTGTTCCCTCTGAGAAACAGATCAACGTTACTATGGCAACCGCTGGAATTTCGCAGACCGGGGATTGTTTTCTGGCAATATCTCGAAAGCCGTTCGTTTTAGGGCCTTAAAACGCTGGGTTCGGTTCCCACTTCTTTGAAGTGGAAACCACGAACATTGCTCCTCACATTGATACGCGCAAAAAGAGCTATAATCCATATTTCTACGAGCAAATCGACTTGGAAAGTCTCATCTCTTATATATAATCCAAAATTGACTCATCACCGCAGGGCTCAAACCACTAGACCTAAAAAGCTGAAATTTTGCATGTTGGTTGATCCGAGTATGTAGAGGCTCACTAAGAAACGGTTTTTGAAAATTCAATTTGTAAGTGACTTTTTTCGGCCCTTTGGCATTGACAATCCAAAATTGACTCATCGACGCAGGGCTTAAACCACTAGACCTAGAAAGCTGAAAATTTTCATGTTGGTTGATCCGAGTATGTAGAGGCCCACAAAAAACGGTTTTTGAAAATTCATTTTGTAAGTTACTTTTTTCGGCCCTTTGGCACTGAGCAAGGACAGTCGGTACAAAGTTCGGATTTAGCTCATTTTAATCCAACAGATACGAGAAACAATACTCGGAGGTCCTGTAGGGACCCCGAAACACACTTTTTAAGTTCCTAAAATGAACGGTTTCGGAGATATTCCCAAATAACTGTGTTCCCTCTGAGAAGCAGATCAACGTTACTATGGCAACCGCTGAAATTTCGCAGACCGGGAATAGTTTTCTGTCAATACCTCGAAAACCGTTCGTTTTAGGGCCTTAAAACGCTGGGTTCGGTTCTCACTTCTTCGAAGTGGAAACCACGAACATTGCTCCTCACATTGATACGCGCAAAAAGAGCTATAATCCATATTTCTACGAGCAAATCGACTTGGAAAGTCTCATCTCTTATATATAATCCAAAATTGACTCATCACCGCAGGGCTCAAACCACTAGACCTAGAAAGCTGAAATTTTGCATGTTGGTTGATCCGAGTATGTAGAGGCTTACTAAGAAACGGTTTTTGAAAATTCAATTTGTAAGTGACTTTTTTCGGCCCTTTGGCATTGACAATCCAAAATTGACTCATCGACGCAGGGCTCAAATCACTAGACCTAGAAAGCTGAAATTTTGCATGTTGGTTGATCCGAGTATATAGAGGCCCACTAAGAAACGGTTTTTGAAAATTCAATTTGTAAGTGACTTTTTTCGGCCCTTTGGCACTGAGCAAGGACAGTCGGTACAAAGTTCGGATTTAGCTCATTTTAAGCCACCAGATACGAGAAACAATACTTGGAGGTCCTGTAGGGACCCCGAAACACACTTTTTAAGTTCCTAAAATGAACGGTTTCGGAGATATTCCCAAATAACTGTGTTCCCTCTGAGAAACAGATCAACGTTACTATGGCAACCGCTGGAATTTTGCAGACCGGGGATTGTTTTCTGGCAATATCTCGAAAGCCGTTCGTTTTAGGGCCTTAAAACGCTGGGTTCGGTTCCCACTTCTTCGAAGTGGAAACCACGAACATTGCTCCTCACATTGATACGCGCAAAAAGAGCTATAATCCATATTTCTACGAGCAAATCGACTTGGAAAGTCTCATCTCTTATATATAATCCAAAATTAACTCATCACCGCAGGGCTCAAACCACTAGACCTAAAAAGCTGAAATTTTGCATGTTGGTTGATCCGAGTATGTAGAGGCTCACTAAGAAACGGTTTTTGAAAATTCAATTTGTAAGTGACTTTTTTCGGCCCTTTGGCATTGACAATCCAAAATTGACTCATCGACGCAGGGCTTAAACCACTAGACCTAGAAAGCTGAAATTTTGCATGTTGGTTGATCCGAGTATGTAGAGGCCCACAAAAAACGGTTTTTGAAAATTCATTTTGTAAGTTACTTTTTTCGGCCCTTTGGCACTGAGCAAGGACAGTCGGTACAAAGTTCGGATTTAGCTCATTTTAATCCAACAGATACGAGAAACAATACTCGGAGGTCCTGTAGGGACCCCGAAACACACTTTTTAAGTTCCTAAAATGAACGGTTTCGGAGATATTCCCAAATAACTGTGTTCCCTCTGAGAAGCAGATCAACGTTACTATGGCAACCGCTGAAATTTCGCAGACCGGGAATAGTTTTCTGTCAATACCTCGAAAACCGTTCGTTTTAGGGCCTTAAAACGCTGGGTTCGGTTCTCACTTCTTCGAAGTGGAAACCACGAACATTGCTCCTCACATTGATACGCGCAAAAAGAGCTATAATCCATATTTCTACGAGCAAATCGACTTGGAAAGTCTCATCTCTTATATATAATCCAAAATTGACTCATCACCGCAGGGCTCAAACCACTAGACCTAGAAAGCTGAAATTTTGCATGTTGGTTGATCCGAGTATGTAGAGGCTTACTAAGAAACGGTTTTTGAAAATTCAATTTGTAAGTGACTTTTTTCGGCCCTTTGGCATTGACAATCCAAAATTGACTCATCGACGCAGGGCTCAAACCACTAGACCTAGAAAGCTGAAATGTTGCATGTTGGTTGATCCGAGTATATAGAGGCCCACTAAGAAACGGTTTTTGAAAATTCAATTTGTAAGTGACTTTTTTCGGCCCTTTGGCACTGAGCAAGGACAGTCGGTACAAAGTTCGGATTTAGCTCATTTTAAGCCACCAGATACGAGAAACAATACTTGGAGGTCCTGTAGGGACCCCGAAACACACTTTTTAAGTTCCTAAAATGAACGGTTTCGGAGATATTCCCAAATAACTGTGTTCCCTCTGAGAAGCAGATCAACGTTACTATGGCAACCGCTGAAATTTCGCAGACCGGGAATAGTTTTCTGTCAATACCTCGAAAACCGTTCGTTTTAGGGCCTTAAAACGCTGGGTTCGGTTCTCACTTCTTCGAAGTGGAAACCACGAACATTGCTCCTCACATTGATACGCGCAAAAAGAGCTATAATCCATATTTCTACGAGCAAATCGACTTGGAAAGTCTCATCTCTTATATATAATCCAAAATTGACTCATCACCGCAGGGCTCAAACCACTAGACCTAGAAAGCTGAAATTTTGCATGTTGGTTGATCCGAGTATGTAGAGGCTTACTAAGAAACGGTTTTTGAAAATTCAATTTGTAAGTGACTTTTTTCGGCCCTTTGGCATTGACAATCCAAAATTGACTCATCGACGCAGGGCTCAAATCACTAGACCTAGAAAGCTGAAATTTTGCATGTTGGTTGATCCGAGTATATAGAGGCCCACTAAGAAACGGTTTTTGAAAATTCAATTTGTAAGTGACTTTTTTCGGCCCTTTGGCACTGAGCAAGGACAGTCGGTACAAAGTTCGGATTTAGCTCATTTTAAGCCACCAGATACGAGAAACAATACTTGGAGGTCCTGTAGGGACCCCGAAACACACTTTTTAAGTTCCTAAAATGAACGGTTTCGGAGATATTCCCAAATAACTGTGTTCCCTCTGAGAAACAGATCAACGTTACTATGGCAACCGCTGGAATTTTGCAGACCGGGGATTGTTTTCTGGCAATATCTCGAAAGCCGTTCGTTTTAGGGCCTTAAAACGCTGGGTTCGGTTCCCACTTCTTCGAAGTGGAAACCACGAACATTGCTCCTCACATTGATACGCGCAAAAAGAGCTATAATCCATATTTCTACGAGCAAATCGACTTGGAAAGTCTCATCTCTTATATATAATCCAAAATTGACTCATCACCGCAGGGCTCAAACCACTAGACCTAAAAAGCTGAAATTTTGCATGTTGGTTGATCCGAGTATGTAGAGGCTCACTAAGAAACGGTTTTTGAAAATTCAATTTGTAAGTGACTTTTTTCGGCCCTTTGGCATTGACAATCCAAAATTGACTCATCGACGCAGGGCTTAAACCACTAGACCTAGAAAGCTGAAATTTTGCATGTTGGTTGATCCGAGTATGTAGAGGCCCACAAAAAACGGTTTTTGAAAATTCATTTTGTAAGTTACTTTTTTCGGCCCTTTGGCACTGAGCAAGGACAGTCGGTACAAAGTTCGGATTTAGCTCATTTTAATCCAACAGATACGAGAAACAATACTCGGAGGTCCTGTAGGGACCCCGAAACACACTTTTTAAGTTCCTAAAATGAACGGTTTCGGAGATATTCCCAAATAACTGTGTTCCCTCTGAGAAGCAGATCAACGTTACTATGGCAACCGCTGAAATTTCGCAGACCGGGAATAGTTTTCTGTCAATACCTCGAAAACCGTTCGTTTTAGGGCCTTAAAACGCTGGGTTCGGTTCTCACTTCTTCGAAGTGGAAACCACGAACATTGCTCCTCACATTGATACGCGCAAAAAGAGCTATAATCCATATTTCTACGAGCAAATCGACTTGGAAAGTCTCATCTCTTATATATAATCCAAAATTGACTCATCACCGCAGGGCTCAAACCACTAGACCTAGAAAGCTGAAATTTTGCATGTTGGTTGATCCGAGTATGTAGAGGCTTACTAAGAAACGGTTTTTGAAAATTCAATTTGTAAGTGACTTTTTTCGGCCCTTTGGCATTGACAATCCAAAATTGACTCATCGACGCAGGGCTCAAACCACTAGACCTAGAAAGCTGAAATTTTGCATGTTGGTTGATCCGAGTATATAGAGGCCCACTAAGAAACGGTTTTTGAAAATTCAATTTGTAAGTGACTTTTTTCGGCCCTTTGGCACTGAGCAAGGACAGTCGGTACAAAGTTCGGATTTAGCTCATTTTAAGCCACCAGATACGAGAAACAATACTTGGAGGTCCTGTAGGGACCCCGAAACACACTTTTTAAGTTCCTAAAATGAACGGTTTCGGAGATATTCCCAAATAACTGTGTTCCCTCTGAGAAACAGATCAACGTTACTATGGCAACCGCTGGAATTTCGCAGACCGGGGATTGTTTTCTGGCAATATCTCGAAAGCCGTTCGTTTTAGGGCCTTAAAACGCTGGGTTCGGTTCCCACTTCTAACCACGAACGTTGCTCCTCGCATTTATACGCGTAAAATGAGATATATTTTATTTATAGAGGTTGCTTTTGGGGCTCGGATACTATCGTGATTTTGAGTCTGATTTTGAGTCTCATTTTATACTCTTTCGGCTGGTTGTTGTAAGCGAGCTTTCAGAAGTTTACTCGAATTTACAATGT
Organism: Meconema thalassinum; assembly: GCA_946902985.2. Taxonomy (NCBI): domain Eukaryota; kingdom Metazoa; phylum Arthropoda; class Insecta; order Orthoptera; family Tettigoniidae; genus Meconema; species Meconema thalassinum. The sequence continues at coordinate 897,996,948 of OX336388.2, forward strand.
TAAGATACTTTCTATTTTGCACGGTATGCTTTCATTTTCTTTATAAATTTGTTTTTTGTTAACTGAATATTTTTGTTTGCCAATTTTGATCTGCTCTTTTTCGTTTTTAACCATGATCTGCAACGTACATTCACAGTCGAATGTGTCGTATTTTTCCGGCTGTCACGTTAATTATTATTGTTTATTAATTACTCTTACTGAGGAATTGGGAAAACTTATTTCAATAAAGTTGGTATTTTGTCTTTAAGGCCATTGAATCCCCGCACAAGGCACGGCTTAAACCTAGAAAAGTTGCTGAGTTGTACTAATGGACTAATGGTGCAGCAGAAAAGAGGAGAATTGAAGCTTTTGAAATGTGGTGATACAGGAGAATGATGATCAGATGGGTAGATAGGGTAACAAATGAAGAAGTATTAAGACGAGTGGGAGAGGAGAGATGTTTCTGGCGACTGCTAATGAAGAAAAGAGATAGGAGGGTAGGACACATATTATGACACCCAGGAATAGCAAGCTTACTGTCGACCAAAATATTATGTGCACTCGTGTTTGAAGGTTGTTTGTGAAGTAACCAATAGACCTTCATAAAATCCAATGACATCATCATTTTCGTCGGTCGATTTTACGTTAGTTCATGTAGGTTTGGAATTTTTAATTTATGTTTTAATATTTTTATCGCAGTTGAAACACAAAATGTGCCCGTTTTTAAGCGTGTTTCAACCATGCGTCACATTTAAGATTTATTATCTCACAAACCCGTCATCAGATCGAATCCAAATTTTAACACAATATACATTGGAATGTTGTATAACTGGTTTCTTAATTTCCAAATTTTGTGTTTTCAAAAACGAATGTTGTTATCATTTTTGTAAGGTAACTCTTTCTCGGCTCGGGGTCGTTGGAAAATGTAGTTCTTGGTTGCGTTGTAATCCTTATACATCAAAAAGTTAAGCTGTATGACTGTGAAACAGGTAAATTAATTCACTTATTTTATATCGGTTTGTATTTGTACGGAGAATTAAGACATGGTTCACCAGCTAGCCGCTCCGGGAAATGCTGTACAGCGTTGCTGATTGGAGCCCATCACTTCCGAGCGAGACGCGCCATGACGCGTGATGTAGCCCATCTTGGCAATGATGTACTGCTTTCACCGGAGTGGCTAACTGGTGAACCATGTCTTAATTCTCCGTACAAATACAAACCGATATAAAATAAGTGAATTAATTTACGTATTTCACAATCATACAACATACCGTTTTGATGTATAAGGATTACAACGCGATCAAGAACTACATTTTCAAACCATCTCGAGCCGAGGAAAAGTTACCTTACAAAAATGATAACAACTTTGTTTCTTGGACACACAAAATTTTAAAATTAAGAAACCTGTTATACAACATTCCAATGTATATTGTGTTAAAATTTGGATTCGATCTGATGACGGGTTTGTGAGATAATAATTTTTAAATGTGTCGCATTGTTGAAAATCGCTTAAAAACGGACCCTTCTTGTGTTCCAACTGTGAAAAAAAATATATATATAAATTAAAAATGCCAAACCTACATGATCTAACGTAAAATAGAACGACGAAAATGATGATGTTATTGGATTTTATATAGGTATATCGGTTACTTCACAAACAAACTTCAAACTCGAGTACACATAATAGTTTGGTCGAGAGTAGTTATGGATGGGAGGGTCGCGGACTAGAACTGTAGGGGTAAACCAGAGTTAAACAGATTGCCTCGGATGTAGGGTGTGGTAGCTATGTAGAAATGAAACGATTAGCTCAGGAGAGGGAGATATGGAAGGCTGCATCAAACCAGTTAAAAAACTGAAGACTCAAACAACAACAATCAGGAATTTTAATTACTTAGAGAGGCATGTGGGGCAAAAGGGTCGTTGGAAAATTTCAATCCCTGGGATGGAACACTGGAAGAGACTGCATAATGTACATCAGCGGCCAAGGTGAGCGATATTTAACTATAGGTCTATTAATAGGGATATGTTTACGTTCAAATCATCAATTAGTATGGCCAAATTACATCTAGAATAGCTTAAGAAAAGATTACTTTTAATTCCCCGTATTCCGATAGATTTGCCATTCCAGTGTGCAAGAGTGCAGTTCCCTCTTCAAACAATATTCGCAATTTCTTTAACAAAGCGCAATGACACACACTTAACAGTAGCACGTGTACATTTAGACAAAACCATTTTGTCCCATGGCCAACTGTATGTGGCGTGCTCGCGAGCATCCGGACAACAAAATCGTTATGTCTCAGCAGAAGATGTCAAAACCAAAACGTAATTTTAAAATGTGTTAACATATTGTAACATCGAACCCTGCTGACCTTCACAACTCTATAAAATTCCCACTTTGCTGATCATATCAATATACTGTATGTATCAGAATATTCAGAATTAGAATGGACACACATATAGCCGCGATTGCTGTAATAGAATAGACCAATTATCAGCAATAATGCATCGTCCCCATTGTCTTGATCGCGGGCGAAGCCGCGGGTACCTGCTAGTAGCATATAAAAGTTCCTTCCACTAACTAAACTTGTGTGAAGCTAAATTTATAGGTTAGATTTCGTTGAAACTCTGTACCATAGTTCCAATATTCACCACTAGGTGTCAGTGACATCTGGTAGTGAAAGTTGGAACTACTTGAACTTATTGCTCACCCCATGGGTGTCCACTTGAAGCAGCTACAGCCTCTGGCGAGCCGAACATATCCTCGGACCATCCCGGCACTAAAAGCCATACACTAAATAAATAAATAAATAAATAAATAAATAAATAAATAAATAAATAAATAAATAAACGAGCAATTGTATCTTCACTCTCCCCTGTACCTGTAGCCATAGTAACAATTATTTAAAAAAATACGAATCTTACAGTAGTCGCATATGACGTGTAACATCTGCCGAGAGCGCAAATTCCTTGTTAACAGTGAACTCTGTTGGTCATTGAAATAACTACTTGTAGGAATATGTTTAATGGGGCCTCCAAACCTTGAAGTAAACCGTATGCGATATACATTCCACTGCAAAAGTATGAAGATTTAATTAAAAAATGATAATTGTTTTCAGCAAATATGATATAATGAATATTTTCACACCAGCTTGCCACGGTGGGTGAGTGGATAGCGTGTCGGTCTACTAACCCCAGGTTCGCCCCTGGCCGTGGTAAGTGATTTTTGAAAGGCGGCAAAAATACGACACGCATGTCATACGATGTTGGCATGTCACAGAACCCATTTGAATTCAGTAGGCCGTGTTCATAATGGCAAAATTAATCTCGGGAGTTTCCGCCTACACAAAGTTCCTCATTTCTCTACTAGAAAGAGCTATAATGTTCAAGGAGCGTAGATATCTATTATCTAACCTCCTTGACTTTCATAGTGATTCAAGGAACAACGAAATTTGACATGCAAGCTACCCTCTGGGAGTCAAATTACAAAGCTTGCACCAGGCACCAGAGGCCATACGATATTATTATTATTATTAATATTTTCACACCAAAGAACGATAACATGAAGATGATTTATTGTAGGAATATATTTAATGGGGCCTCCAAACCTTGAAGTAAACCGTATGCGATGATTCCTCTCACACATTTTCGTGCCTTTTCCAAAAACACTCCCACAAAAAATATTTTTCCGTCCCTTTTCCAAAATCACTCCGACAAAAAATACCCAGCAACCGAGTGGAAAGATGCTACACATCAAAAACAGCTCCGTTCTCCGTGAGTGAAAGACAGCAGGAGCGGCCCATGACCAGTTGCTGAGGAGTGGTGATGTTGAGTTCATTACAAGTCTAATTAATGACTGGCACGCCATAATTATAGCTACAGCTTGGATACGATCTAGAGACTGTCAGGTAATTAGAGAATGAGGACTACCGGAAGTCACATTCGCAAGAAATAAGCACGGTAATATGTCACATGATAGACAACCTTCATCGGTCACGATTTTCTTGTTAATTCTACGAATGGAATAAATACTGTAATTGCTTAACATGAACAGATACAGTGAGGGCCTTCTCTAGAGAACGGAGCCTCGCAAAGGCCGTGTGGCGGCTGGAGCAATGTGTATTGGAGCGTGTCGAGCAAGACATTGGCGCTAGCAGCTTGTTTAACACATTTACAATTTTAGACGTAACTTATATACCCCCCCCCCCCCCAGGTGCTCGCATCTAGTGGGACGTGGGTTGGCGACCACGGGGCCCCAGCTGAGTCCAGCATTGCTTCCGCTTACTTGTGCCGGTCTTCTTTCCTGTCAACCTCACTTGGTGAACTCTTGTTCTCTTCCGACCCCGACGGTATTAGGGTATCCGAGGCCTAGGGAGTCTCTTCCTTTCCCGCCTTAATTGGCCCTTGTCTCATCTTTTCTGATACCCTCCTTCTGCGAGGGGTCGGCCTTCTTTTCCTTTTCATGTTATCTCCTGCCTTCTGCTCAAGGCCCTCAAGGAGGCAGGGTGTATGTAGCCCCACCACTTCTGGTGCACCCTAGACATTGCTACATCCTCAGGGACTCACGGCTGGTGAGTTCGGGAGTTGGCAACCCCGAGGGATTCCTGAGCTGGGTCCGGTTTTTCCCCTTTTATCAATTACCACTGGGGTAGACCCTCTCCTCTTTCACTTTCCTGTCTGCCTTTCATGGCTCTCCTTCTTTCCAAGTCCCTCAATCCGCATTCTTTGAGGGTTGAGGGCATTTCTTTTCCTCCTGTCCTTTATTTGCCTTATTCTCCTTTTGTTTTCTCTTTCTTCTTCTAGTATATAAGTTAGTAGTTAGTTTTAGTTATACTGTAGTGTACATTTCATTATCATCTTCACGATCACCCAAACCGTTAGGGGCCGATAACCTAGATGTTAGGCCCCTTAAAACAAAAACTATCATCATCATCATCATTCTTATATAATTATATCTGTTGACGTAGCTCTTAATGAAACTGCAAGGCTTATTAGAGGATGCCTGAAACTGACTCCCATCGGCAAGCTGTACTACATGGCAGGCATTGCTCCCCCTAAAATACGACGTGAAGTAGCCGCAAATGCCGAACGAAAGAATGTGGAAGAAGGTGAGCTACACCCACTGCACGGATATACTCCTCCAAGACATAGATTGAAATCTAGGAAGAGCTTTTTACAGTCAACATCTCCACTTAACACATCCTCCAACAAAGCCAGAAAAGAACTGTGGGCAGTCAAAATCAATCATCTTCCAACAAGGGTAGCAGAATGCTTACCAGCCGGGCACAACTTGGACTGGACCACTTGGAAGTCACTAAACAGATTACGAGCAGGCGTTGGCAAAACTAAGGATAACTTAATGAAATGGGGGTACCTACTACAGGCAGTTCCAGCCGAGCTGCTCGCCAGTGAGCAGCGGAGTACTCGCCACCTTGCGTGAGTAAACCTGCAACATGGAATACAGGTCTGGTGTGGGGGCTGCCGTCTCTCCGCGGTGGATACATCAAGACTGGCAGAAAGCGCATGGACTTGTGTTATGACCTTCGCCCAGTGACGTATTGGCTATCATCCCCAGTCCCTCTCCAACCATACTCCGAGAATCACTGCTGAGTACTCGCGTGTACGCATACTCAAACTCGCGGATTTGGAACTACCTGACCTACAAGAATCAACACTTTGTGAAAGTGGAGAGGTACAGACAACAAAGTGTCTGTATCAGTGCTTATGCTGTCCTGTGGAGGAGTTGTTTAAGGCACAAGAAAATGCTCTAGCAGTTGCTCGTTTCTGGGCAAAGACAGTTTGATTATAAATATATTTGTATAATTTCATGTTTTTCCTTAGTTTTTGTATGTATAGTACAACATTATTTATCTGCCTCTGATTCGAGTGAATAAATAACGTAACTTACTTAAGAATTCATAACTAGGCCTTCTTACCATCTCTTAATTAATGCAGTAGGTTACATTTGTCTGTTGGCACAGCCTAGAGTAAAATATGGCTTTCCACCGATGTCTCAGCCAAATTTGAATAAAATGTACCGTAAGAAAGCGTAAGGACCGTAGATTAATATGGTGCAAAGGTTAATTTTGAAAATATTGAAGATTTTGGGCATTCCGGAGCCCCTTAATACCATAACAAATTCACCCTAAAATGCCTCTCTTAAGGTGGCGTTAACCTAGGTTTTAGTAAAGAAATCAATTTTCACATATTTGAGGCTTTTGGTTCTCAAGAAATTGAAATATCACAAGAAGTTACGAGTTTAGAGGGAAAATGTTAATTTATTTCTTTTGAAGTTTGTGTACTTGGGCAAACATCGACCAAGTCTGTATACAAAACAAAGTTCTTTTTAAAAATTGTCAAGGAAGATTTCAAAGAACTACAACGAAGATGGGTGGTTCCAGGGGCGGTGCGTCATTAAGGGCTGAAAGGGCCCTGCTCATCCAGGGCCGTCAGGCCATATTGCACATTAATTTGTTTAATTAATGAAAATCCACAGCCTGTTTCCAGTCGACCGACCGGGTCAGAGAATGGAATGAATAAAGCCCCCGCTAGCAGTCATCTTATCTTTTATTTAACAAAGCAGATGATGACCAAGATGTCCATGAACATGAACGTGAACTATTTTTTCTCCAATTTCCTTCATTGCTTGTTCAATGTAACGATTGAATGCAGTAGGTTACATTCGTCTGTTGGCACAGGCTAGAGTAAAATATGGCTTTCTACCGATATCTCAGCCTCAAATAAATAAAATGCACAGTTAGAAAGTTAGTTAGTTAGTTATTGTTGTTTTAAGGGACGGAACTACGAGGTCAACTACCCCTACCGTTAGAAAGCTTAAGGACCGTAGATTAATATGATGCAAAAGGTTAACTTTGAAAATGTTGAAGATTTTGGGCATTCCGGAGCCCCTTAATACCTGAACAAATTCACCCTAAAATGCCTCTCTTAAGGTAGCGCTAACTTAGATTTAAGTAAAGAAATCAATTTTCACATATTTGAGGATTTTGGTTCTTAACAAATTGAAATATCACAAGAAGTTACGAGTGATGCACCAAAATAGGTGAATTTTCCACCAAATATTTTAGCCTACTTTTCACATTTTGCAAAAATGAGGAAAAAGTAGACTTATGAGATTGATCTGGGCAAATGTGTGTCTGTCTGTCTGTCTGGCTTGCTGTGTGTGTGTGTGTGTGTGTGTGTCCCATATCAACCCCTAAACGGCTGCAGCTATCGAAACAAAATTTGTTATGAGTCAAGATCTTTAGTTCGTCACGGAACTTCCTGCTTCTTTAGAGATTGTCCCGACTAACGTAAGCCGAAAATTGTCACTCGAGGACTGGCGCCATGGGTAAATCTGACCCGACCGTAAATAATATAGAAATAACTTGAGTGTTCAAAAAGCTATGGACAATTTTCTTTTGCAGTTTGAAGTTCAAGGCTAGGAAGGAAGGTACAGACAGTAAGCGACAGGAATTAAGGGCTGCCCAAAACGAAAATATAGAGCATTATTTAAACCTCGGGTCAAAAATACCCATGCGCCAGTCCTCGCGGGTTCCCGTTAACCACTGGAAAACGTGCTCGTACAGTTTGGGAATCACTGATATAGAGTAAACATTTGTATTGTAGCCCGTTAAAATTTTATAGGGGCAGATGACCTACTGTCGACCAAAATATTATGTGCACTCGAGTTTGAAGGTTGTTTGTGAAGTAACCAATAGACCTACATAATATCCAAAAACATCAACATTTTCGGTGTTCTATTGTACGTTAGTTCATGTCGGTTTGGAATTTTTAATTTATATTTTAATATTTTTTATCGCAGGTGGAACACAAAAAGTGCCCGTTTTTTACTGTGTTTCAACCATGCGTCACATTTAAAATTTAATATCTCAGAAACGCGTCATCAGATCGAATCCAAATTTTAACACAATATAAATTGGAATGTTTTATAACTGGTTTATTAATTTTAAAATTTTGTGTGTACAAGAAACAAAGTTGTTATCAATTATGTAACAGCTGTACAGCGTTGCCGAGATGCAGCCCATCACTTCCGAGTGAGGCGCGTCATGACGACTGATGGGCTCAATCCTTGCAACGCTGTAGAGCATACTCCGTATCGGCTAGCTGCGGGACCATGTCTTATTTCCCCGTAGAAATACAAACCGATATAAAATAAGTTAATTAATTTACATATTTCACAGTCATACAGCATAACCTATTGATGTATAAGGAATACAACGTGACCAAGAACTACATTTTCCAACCACCCCGAATGGAGAAAATGTTACCTTACAAAAATGATAACAACTTTGTTTCTTTTACACACAAAATTCCGAAATTAATACACCAGTTATAAAACATTCCAATGTATATTGTGTTGAAATTTGGATTCGATTTTTTTACGGGTTTTTGAAATAATAAATCTTAAATGTGACGCATGGTTGAAATACGCTTAAAAACGGGCACCTTTTTTGTTCCAACTGCGATAAAAAATATTAAAATATAAATTAAAAATTCCAAACCTACATGAACTAACGTAAAATAGAACGACGAAAATGATGATGTTTTTGGATTTTATGTAGGTCTATTGGCTACTTCTCAAACAACCTTCAAACTCGAGTGCACATAATATTTTGGTCGACAGTAGAAGCTTCGCCCCTTTAAAAAACAAAACACACCACCACCTCAGCTTGGAAATTTGATGGAAGCAGAAAACTGAGCTTGTTAGAAATGCTTGAATTGAACGATATACAACACTGGGGTTGAAAACACGTAAGGACCGAAGAAAACACCTGCCTGGTAAGAATTTACGACGATGCTTTAAAGCAAACACGACACAAGAGCCAAGTGGATACGAACTACACCCGTAAACATGAGAACTTGGCAATTTAATGATGTCTTGGACTGTTGCCGGACAGTAAAGAAATTCTTGTAGGACGTTCAACCTTCTAAATATTGTGATTTGAGATTTTACGACGAAACCATTAATCTCGTTTTTCTCTTTCTTCATTCTTGTGTTTGTTTTTTTCCCTGACCATTTAACGTCGATACAGGAGGCCTTCTCGCCTAGAGAATTACAATTCGATGATGGCGCTTTATCTCAATATATTGGGCAGAGTAGGTAAGAAGGTTACCAATTTTGTGTGTTTATTTTTGTATTTTTAATTTTAGTTCAACGTAAATTTTAAATATAGTTTCCGTTGTTGTTGTTGTTGTTGTTGTATTTATTCAGGGGATTGGTCATCGCAGAAATTTCATCCCCGTGTACTTAGGATGTGTGTGAGTATGGAATTTGTCTGATAGCCTCTGTTATTGTGGTGCCTGTAATCATCATCAAATTCCAGCTCCAGTCATCCGGGTGCTGTTATCGAATCCTTTTCCTGTCCATGAATAATTGGTCTTCATGAGTCCTTCTCCCTTTGTTTTCATGATCATCCTTGATTTGGTCCAAACATTTCTTCTTTGGTCTTCCTACTGGTCTTCCTTTTTCCTGGGTCAATCTTGTTGAAATAAGCCTGTAACATTGTGTATATTTGTGAAGTATGCTGTACTTTCCGTCAGAGCGCGCGCTTTGCTCCGTTATCCTGCTTGATTTGCTTACGATAATTTATTTTACTAGCGGACCCGTACGAGAAATCTCGCATATTCATAAACCACACTTTCCCCAATAGGTTTATAATGAGAGACTTAAGAAGAAAGGTTATGTTATTTCAATCAAATAATTATAGAACTCTATTTACATTTCAGTTAGAATTCCACGTTGTACGTCCCCTACCTTAAGAAGGCAATCAGTGAAAATTGCATCATCATAACACTCACCGGTTATTCGATATTTATAAAATTATACGATTTGAGTACTCATTCCTTTGATTTACTGTTCATGAAATCCATGCAAAATGATAAAGGAAATACCTCAGAATGTCAAAATGACATGAAACAGGCGTCACAGTGGCCAAAATGTGAAGTGGACAGCAATTATGGAGCTTATTTTCCTACAGCAACAGTATTTTCAAATCGCACACTTCGTGCATTTTATGTCATTTTTTAAAGAAATTATAGATATTTATGAAATTATAGTGCAATTCGTCACTGCTAATGTCTATTCTCTTTCATTTGATTGCTCATTTGTCACGATCGGTCGCTTGTGAGCGCCGCAGGAGGGATCTATACTACTGAAATAATATATATGATAATTAGGAATTCTGCAAACTGAACCCTCACTAGGATCTCGGCTAGATTCGAATGAAAAACGCAATTATCGTTTGAATAAGTTACACGTTACTCACTGTCTTAATTTAATTACAACTGTCTCAAAAGAAACAGCAATTGAAAAGTGAACGTTTAATTATCATGTTGTTAAAATGTAGAAGCTTTAAGCCACATTTCTTCTATTTGATGCAGCAATTAATAGGGGCAGCTTAGTATATCTCCATCATTCCCAGTGACTGTATGGCACGGACTACAACACTGACAGTAATTGGATCATTATTTATAGACTGCAGTACGAGGGCTGGTAATTCCGATCAGATCGTACAGCTCCAAGTCAATCTTTATACAGAACGATCAATACGCTGTGCATGTTAACCTATACCTTGAATATAGTGACCTGAAGCATTTTCCTTATGGACTTCAACTGCATACGAAGCCTCCGTGGCTTAGGCGGCAGCACGCTGGCCTCTCACCTCTGGATCCGTGGTTCAAATCCCGATCACTCCATGTGAGATCTGTGCTGGACAAAACGGAAGCAGACAGGTTTTTCTCCGGGTATTCCGGTTTTCCCTGTCAACATTTCATTTCATCTGTCATTCATATAATCATTGCCTCAGAGGAGTGCGACAGGCTTTGGCAGCCAGCACTGTTCATATCCTCGCCGCTAGATGGGGGCTTCATTCATTCCGTCCCTGACCCGGTCTGTCGACTGGAAGCAGGCTGTGGATTTTCATTTTTCACTTCAACTGCCTCGATGGATTAGGTGTACATCACATCATGGTATTAAGGTCCAAGAGTCCAGTTATAGTTTGATTGAGGGGCTTTGCGACATCGTGGGCGTGTAGCCCCGCGTACTTGAGTATGTGTGGAATTTGTCTGATAACATGTCTTATTGTGATGACTGTAAATTATGAGTGTGTGTATTTGTAATTCTGAAGAGAGGATTAGGAAGTAGGAAGTCGTGGCCTTAAGTTAGTTAGTTATTGGAGTCTTAAGGGGCGGAACAGTGTGGTCATCTGCCCCTCTTAACACAGATTAAAGTATACGAATTTAGAATTATGTTAAAATTTTCAGTGGACGACTAAATATAAAAAATGCCTGAAAATAATGAAAAAATAAATAAATAAAACTAATAATTTATAGTAAAAAAGCAACGAAAACCAAAACGAAATCAGAATTAAAAAATGAAAAGTCAATGTTTACTTGAAAATTCACTTTTTTGGCACTAACCTGGCCTTAAGTTAGGAACCATCCCGGCATTTGCCTGCAGTAGACGTAGGAAACCACGGAAAACCATTTCTAAGATGGCAGAGCTAGGAATCGAACCCACTTAAGTTTTGCCTCACGAGGCTGATTGCACCCCATTCCAGCCCTCATATCAGAATTAAATTTCTTGGCAGAGCCGGGAATCGTAGCCGGACCTCTGGGCTAACAGCCACGAATGCTAGCCGCTACACCGCGGTGTTATCATTTATTATTATTATTATTATTATTGTTATTTTTACTAGCGGACCCGTGCGAGAAATCTCGCATGTACATAAACCACACTTTCCCCAACAGGTTTATAATGAGGGACTTAAAGGAGAAAGTTTGATAGTTTTGAGGTCTTAGACGACAACTCATAATTGCAGCATGTTAGAGCATCAGTATTTGCAAATCGCACACTTGATACAGAAATCGATGTTTATGAAATCAGAATGCAGAAGAAAACCCTGTAAAAGAATTAACGTTTAATAGTTTTAAGGTCTTAGACGACAACTCATATTTGCAGCATGTTTGAGCATCAGTATTTGCAAATCGCACACTTGTTACAGAAATCGATATTTATGAAATTAGAATGCAATTCGTCCTTTGTGTGCTGGGTCCATGCAAAATTATAAAGGAAATACCTCAGAATGTTACAATGATATGAAACAGGTGTCACAGAGGCCAAACTGTGAAGTGGTCAGCAATAATTATGGAGCGCACACTTCGTTCATTTGTTTAGAAGTCAGTTTTTAAAGAAATTATACATAGGCCTATTTGTGAAATTATAGTGCAATTCGTCACTACTAATGTCTATTCTCTTTCATTTGAATGCTCATTTGTCACGATTTCTCACTTGTGAGCGCCTCATGAGAGATCAATACTACTGAAATAATATATATGATGATTATTATTATTCTGATGTTAATCTACAGTATACTGTATTTATATGCACCGCTTTCAGTGTAACACCAAAACGGTAAAACACGACTTCCTCGAAGAAGTGGAGTATGAACCCGATGACAATAGGTACACAGCTGTGGGGAGAGGAGGCCTACTTGTATGTCCTACTGTCCCCGTTATCAGGATAGTAGGCTGTCAGATATCCGCCCCCTCAATCGGATTGCCAATAATCAATCGCACCGGCACAGCTACATCAATGAAAATGGCACTGACAGATACTATCGAGATTAGAGCACAATAGTTAACAAGAAAATTATTGTGGAACACACCAAAATATACGGGGGTTCATACTTACCTTTACTTACCTCTTAAATTTATCTCGGGGACTGGGTTGTCAACTGGATCACTTAAAGCGTGCCCACACAATAACCTCCACCATGATATTTAAAATGAACCATAACGAAGACGAGAAACTTTAAACTGCACAATAATTTATTTCACATAAAGAATGAATTTAACAAAAATAAAACAACAAAATCCACGTGGCAATCAGAAGCCATCGACCACATAACCATGTCCTCCTGTAGGACTGGTATACTCTACATACAATGTTTCAGCTTTCTCAAGCTCAAAATAACGTAAAATTAATAATGCACTTGGAATGGAAACGGGATTTGGGACGAGACACATATAGCAATTGTTTTGCGTGTTTATACACATCACATTTTATTTATAGCCACAAGGCTATTATGTAAACGTCCTTGGCCTCTATCATACAGTTGTCCGGGCCAGCTGCAATGCACCTGCATCGTCAAAGTGGACTCACCTGTCCGTTCAACCCTAGCATAAGCGAGTTACATCAGAGCTTAGCTCTCCTTTCAAAACACGTTAAATGTCCACATCTCAACTGAAATATTATCACGCAAATGTTTTAAATGCTCCATTCAAACACCAGTGGATTACTCCAACAATCCCAAATCATATTTAATTGTTCAATCCACTTGCTTAATTAGCGTTGTTTAGAGTATAAAAACAAAACTCTTAATGTTAATAACAAAAGTTCATTAATTATTTATAACAATAATAAATTGTTTATAACAATGTCAAACGACAATTGGAAATTTTATACACGCCTCTATTAATCCTTTTCATTACAAATTGTTATCAAAGATATTTACAAAATTATTTACAATATTTATATTGTTTATAATATTTATACAAGAAATACATTAAACCACACGTTTATCCGGTTGATAATTACTCAAATTGTGTTGATATAATCGACCAATGAAGGTTAGTTATATTTAAATGTCAAATTCAGGTTTAATAAGGTTTAATAATAATTATAATTATTTGTGACGGTAACCTCCATTCAAAATCTTCATCTCAAATTATTTAACACCCTTGTTAACTTTAACAGTATCTTCACATGAATAACTTTCAAAGAACCAGGACAATACATTCAGCGGAAAAATACTTCGCTCAAAACGCACAAAATTGCTCAACAATAGGCCCAGAATTCATCATATATCTTCATATATATGGCATCAAAATCTTCCAAATTACATACAAAAACCTCCACTCATAAATTCAACAACTTCATTTATTACTGTGGGAACCTCCTTCATTATTCAAGGGCATTACTCATCAGAGACTTTTACAGGTCCACTGAACTAACGATTATACATCCATTGTTCCTCTTCAAAAATTCTTATATTCATCAATTGTATTAATGTCTGTTATTATTTAACCTTCGTGGGTTTCATTCATGAATCGATATGAAGTAAAAATTTGCCAATCACAAATAAATTTAATAGCAAATACGATTAGACACTCCTCCCTGGTCTATCAAAATTGAGATTAATATCTTCAAAGTATCGCAGTATAAAAATACTATCTTCAATCAAAGTTCATCTAAACTGCATAAATAGTCGAATAGAATACAATTAGATTGTGGAATGCAAACATTATTGTTCCAATCTATAATTGAGAAAAACTCCTATCAAATGTTCATTACAATAGTGTATTCAATAAATCGTATTCAAAGTTCATATTTCATAAAATTGTCTATAATGCAATGATAAATGTCTATGTTGCAATCATGTTCATAAGACGACTAGTATTTCAAAGATCGTCGATAACGTAATAGATTTTAACGCTCTAAAATCATTTAATCATTCTTCTTTCTTGAGGATGACAGAAAATTGGTCAAAGTAATTGACTGAATAGAATTACTTTAATAAAATGACACGCTGTCTGAATTCAAATCTGCCATAGAAAATCGTTAACTTTACAGTCAGATCGTGACTACAAAAATATGCAAATTAATGAAAGAATCTAAATTATCAGTCTCAACTGATCCAAAATTATTTAACTATGCCAATGACATAACAATGTCTCAACAAATCGTAGAAAAAGGCATAAATCATCGAAGTGTACTGAGTACAGAAATGACAAGCAAGAAAATGGGGCAAAAGATAGGACAAAAAATATGGGAAAATGGTTGCTCAGATATCGCTACATGACTCAAATAATACAAGAAACGTTCACGACTACCTTATCTGTTGATTGAAGTTCTAGAGGAAAGTTTTCAAAGAAAACTGCTGTTGGTTCCATTTCACCAGCGTGAAGATGTGCTCCGACCTCGAACCTGGAATCAGCGTCCTCGGAGAATCGAACTGCTTCCTTCTCCGGAAATTGCACTGCTCCATGTATACGAAAGACATCCTTCTGGCAAAATTCTTCTTTATGAGCCGGGTCCTCCCTGGCCTCTCTTGAAAGTTCCCTGAAGTTCCGGTCGCAATTCGCCATGAAGTTTATTGCAGTTATTTCCGCAGAAATATTCATAATGGTGGAGTATGAAAATATTTCCACTGTCATCTAATATAATTCAGCGATGGATTCACGATGCATGAGTGTAGTTGGAAGTTCACTACATGCTCGCTTTTGTAGAATAACGATTATCGAAGTTCCATGCTGTTACTTCACTCCATCGATATATGTCCCAATTGCATTAAAGCCTTAGCCTTCCATCTCAACTTCTGTTATAATCATTGAAAGCACTGCAAGATTATAATGTTCCATAGTAGAATGTATCGTTGTATTACCAAACGTATTCTCCAATATCACGGTTGCGATGCACGTGTCAGCCGTAGTGTATAATGTGGAATTTTAAAAGTGCCTCTCAGGTGGCGAGAAAATCACTTTTGTCTGCAGCCTTAAAATGCCAATATCTTTCAAAGTATAACTGTGAAATTGTTCAAATCTTCTACACACCTCAATGTTGTACTGCCCAATTGAATTATAATAAAGGCAGAAGTTAACTCTTTATATCTTATCTCGTAGAAACGTTAATGTGAGCGTTACAACTTCACCTAGTTTCGAACAGCGTAAAATGGAACTGCTCCGTGTTCGTTCGATGCGCCGGGCTTTAACCACACGCTAAAGATGACTTGCTTCACTTATTCACTCGAAAATGACTATATAACATCTGAAATATATATGCGGTATCAGCGGTATGAGAGATATGAGATATATGAGAGCTCCTCTCTCCTGTGCACGACCTTTTATCAACTTCTTAAGGGGCGTATCCATCCCTTCCATAGTTCGTTCCTCCGTCATTGCTAGAAGTTTTAACTTTGGCTATACTTGACGGATTCTCAAATTTCAAAAACTCAAAATTAATTTCTTCAAAATTCCAAATCAATGCCATAACTGAAAATAGTTTTCCACAAATCTGCATGCCAAAAGTAATCAAATATCGTAGTTTCAGCAATCTCCGTCTTCCTTCCAAACTATCGTTCATTGGTTCGAGTCTCTCCTCCAATAGCGTAACTTCTTCCTTAGCACAATACCTTGTTTCCTGTGACTGCGTCGTAAATCTCAGATCTTTCTCGAACAAAATCATGACGTCACCAATAATCTCAGCTCAACCAGCCTACTTGCATGAATTCTGCGTCATCCGTGCCTACGTCATGAATATACACGTCACAACTATGACAGCAATAACTTTATTCATATTTGCCAATACAGCCATCGTGGTCTCAATATAATTCAATTTACGGGGGCAGTACCATCTGTGTAAACATTGGGATATTACCTGCTGTGTTCACTGGCATATTTCACACTTTACCTGCTCTAATACACAGCATTTTGATGGAGCTAGTGGGCTAAAAATGTAGGCCCTATACAGAGAAAGCCTTCCCTAGAGAACGGGGCCTCGTAGTCACCGTGTGACGGCAGAGGCACAGTGTGTAGCCACCTGTCGAGCAAGGCGCTAGCAGCAGCGTAGCGCCCAACTAGTTTAATACATTTACACTTTTTAACATATTTAATAATAATCATTACTAACATGAATTTCAGAGTAGTTGCTGGAATTGCTGTCCTCCATTTTCTTAACACGTATTGCACCAACATAGGAAGTTTTGGTACATTCGCTGTGATTCATCCTCACTGATATTTCGTATCAGTGCAGTTATTTCTTTCTCGAGAGCCTCCAGAGTACGCGAATTGATTTTGTATACCTTTTGTTCGAGGTTCCCCTACAAGTAAAAATTGTATGGCCCTAAAACATAGGAACAGATTTACTGCAACTCTTCTTTTTGAGAAGATAAGATTTCACTAGAAATTTCGATGTTTTGTACAATATCTAATCATGTTCACGAGATACGAGACAGGCTACAGTACTTCACCACAAGTCTTAACTCTCTCAACTCAGGTATCTTGCCAGCTGTGAATGTAATCAATGGTATGGCCGCATGCAGTGATTCCCAACTCGCTGTTGTGTAACGGTAGATGCTAGTCAACTGGCGGTGACTAACCACTCTCCGCACAGGGCCCAGCAAAGCTCCGTTCTATAGGGAAGGCTCTCACTGTAGATATTATAAAGATCAGTGGTTTCAAACTGGCGGCCCGCGAGACAAGTATTTGCACCCGGGAAAGCTTTTAGAAAAGAAAAGAAAAATTCATGAAACAATGTATTACATTGCTCGTTTTACGGTACTGTTTATACTAATTCAAATAAACTTACACTAACAGACCCGTGCGAGAACTTTCGCATATTGGGTTGTGTGCGCCCCATGTGTACAGACTAACCGTCTGGCTCTACTGCTATGCGGGCTATAGTTAGTCAGTTATTGTTGTTTCAAGGGGCGGAACTACGAAGTCATCTGCCCCTAGATATACGGGCTATACGCAACACAGTTCTGCCAGGGGCTATCGTCTTGTTTATTTGTTTAAAAGCACTTATAAACAAATAAATATATTTCCGTTGACTTTTCAAGAAATGGAAGATTTTTCCTGCACTATTGAGACGATTTGGAAGATTTGGGTACAAACCACACCTTCTAACTCCCTCTGGTTTAGGAGCTTGAGTATTGTGAAACATATACTTAGCATATTTTATAGTAAGATTGTTGAGTGTTCTTCATCTAAACTAAATTTTTCCTGGTACCTTGGTATCTTTAATTTCACTCTTTTAAGGAATTGTAGAATAGTTGAGCATGAACATGGAATTCCGCTGATTGCTGGGATAGGATATTCAGTTGAAAGATTCTGTGGTATCACGAAGGGCATTCAATCTTAAATTTGATGAAAATTAGCCTATTATTTAAGTGTGGCCCGCAACCATTCCCGAAGTTCCCATTTTGTCCTTCAAACCCTTACAAGTTGGGAACCACTGATATACAGTAGATGATACTGAAAAAGACTACCACTACTACTAGTCTACTCGTCCGCCTCATTGCGTAGTGGCTAACAATCTTGGCTGTCACCGCGGACGCCCGCGTTCGATTCCTGGGTCTGCTAAGAAATAAATTTTAGGTCTGCAGACTGAAATGGGGTACACTAAGGCAAAACTGATAAGAGGCGGTTTAATTTGAATTTAGTACATTTTTAGGTTTTCATTAGTTGGCACTAACTTAGCCTATATGAAATGAAATCCACAGCCTGTTTCCAGTCAACCGACCGGGTCAAGGAATGGAACGAATGAAGCTCCCATATAGTGGTGAGAATATGAACTGTACCGGCTGCCGAAGCCTGTCGCACTCCCCCGGGGCAATGACTAAATGAATGACATATGAAATGAAATGACAGTGGACAGTGATGCTGAAATGAAATTGTTGACAGGTAAAACCGGAGTACCCGAAGAAAAACCTGTCAGCCTCTGCTTTGTTCAGCACAAATCTCACATGGAGTGACCGGGAATTGAACCACGGACCCAGCGGTGAGAGGCCGGCGACTAACTTATATCCAAACGTCAATACTAATAAGCAGGCTAGTAGAGCCACCAAAATGACACACCATTATTTACACACAGGACTATATGACGTTGTTTGTTGTTGTTGTTGTTGTTGATAATTATTTTAAGTGTTTTGCGGCATCGTGGTCATGTAGATGCGTGTACTTGGGTGTGTTTAGAATTTGTGTGATAACCTGTGTCACCGTGATGTCTGTACTAGTGTGTATATTTTGTAATTGATGTTGGATTTGGGTAGGAAGCGGCCGAAGCCTCAAGTTAGGCACCATTCCGGCATCTATCTGGAGTAGAAGTTGGAAACCACGGAAAACCACTTTCAGGATAACTGAGGTAGGAATCGAACGTGCCTTTACTCATTATTGCCTCACGAGGCTGAGTGTTCCCCGTTCCGGCCCTAAGACCAGAATAACATGATTTCGCAGGGAATTGAACCCGGAGGTCCGTGGTGACAGCCAAGAATACTAGCCACTGTGCATGGGGCGGCTTCGGTGGCGTAGTTGGTAGCATGCTGAGCTTCTATGCCCAAGATCGCGAGTTAAAACCCAGCCGAGGTCGTCAGATTTTTTTAAGAGTGATAAGAATCCCTCAGTATACCTTCCTTGGGAGGGGAAGTAAAGCCAGCGGGCCCATGTCACAGATATATGGCATGCAAAGAACCTTCCACTAACTACAACTGTGTGAAGCTAAATTTGCTGGTTAGATTTGATTGAAGCATTTTCAGTTACAACGTTCACCAACAGGTGCCGGTTACGGTGGCATCTAGTAGCCTAGTTCACGGCTAGGTGTTGTTGACGGTAGCATTTGGTAGGAAAAGTAGAAACTACTTGAAATTAATCATCTGCAGTCCTCACCTGAATTACAGATACACACACTAATACAGTCATTACAATTAACACCGGTTATCAGACTGATTCTACACACACCCAAAGTACACGGGGCTACATGCCCACGTTGTCGCAGCCCCTAAATTAAGGAACTAACTAACCAACTACTACGCAACGAGACGGATCTTCTTCATTTCACTTCTTTGTTGTTGTTGTTGTTGTTGTTGTTGTTGTTGTTGTCATTGTTGTTTGAGTCTTTCGACTGGTTTGATGTGGCTCTCCATACCTCCCTGTCCTGAGCTAATCGTTTCATCTCTGCATAGCTACCAACCCTACATCCAAGGCAATCTGTTTAACATATTCTAACCTCGGTCTACCCCTACAGTTCTTGTCCTCGACCCTTCCTTTCATAACTAAGTTTGCTATTCCTTGGTGTCTTAGTATGTGTCCTACCAACTTTCTCTTCTCTTCATTAGCAGTCGCCAGAATCATCTCTCCTCTCCCACTCGTCTTAATACCTCTTCATTTTTACCCCTATTCTACCAATATGATATTCACAATTCTCTTGTAACACCACATATCAAACGCTTCAATTCTCCTCTTTTCTGCTGCACCAATAGTCCAAGTTTCACTTCCATAGAGCGCCACGCTCCAGACAAAGGCTTTCAAAAACGACCTCCTAATACCTAAATCTATATTCGATATCAACAGATTGCGTTTTTGTAGAAATGCTTTCCTTGCCCGAGCCAACCTACTTTTATATCCTCTTTGGTTTGCCCATCACTGGTTATATCGCTCCATGGGTAACAATTGAATAGTCTAAAGTAATAATCATGACTGAGTCTAGCAGATGAGGAACTATCCCTTTGCGCTTGTCATTCTGTGAATGGTCCAAGATGGGCGCGGGTGTTTTGTGTAGGTCAAGCCCGTAGCTGGGTCTGTGTACTCAATGGCGGACACACCCAGTTTGAATTGCTTTATAATTACACCCCACTGCAATGAGGACATTAATCTTGCTTCACCTGTTATTATCAGCTCAAGCCTACAGTATCACTGATTATTCTAGGTCAATAAACTGCTTAAAGGACAGAGTCAATTTCCAAAACGAATGCTATGGTGTTCAGTGAGTCATTATTAGGGTTCGTAAGTTGAAGACATAAAGAAGTACAAAATATGCAAGCAAATAGGCCCAAAAACTAGCTAAATATGACCTAAAAACTATAAAATATGACCTTAAAACTATGAAATATGACATGAATTTCTGGGATAGGTAGAGTATCACTACCATACAGTAAATGCTAAATGACGTCCGTAGAGGAGCGCCTTCTTGGAATCAGGTCTTCTAAACCTGCTATCTGCCTGTTCCGGAAAAAGAAAGAAAAATATAGACCTATCCACTACACTGTTCAGAAATCCTGTGTTTGAACCTTGACGCAGATAACACGTACCTTTTTAACGACGCCTCAATTTAAACAACAATGCTGAAATTATAACCAAATATGACCTTATATCACTAAAATATGACCAAATATGACCAAAACAATAAAAATGGCCGAAATATGCATTTATAGGCAACATCAAATTGCCGTAAACGTGGTCAGGGACCCGTCATTCCAACTTATTTTTCAGATTTCGGGTAAAATGATGATGATGATGATAACTGTTGTTTTAAGGGGCCTAACATCGAGGTTATCGGCCCCTAATGAAATGAAATGGCGTGAAATGAAAGGATGTAGATAAAAACAACTCACTGCCATGGATGAAACGAAAATGGTGTTTATAAAACAGACAGTGAGCCCCAAAAATTATGCCTTATTTGAAGAAAAAGAATAAAAGGCGGATGGTAAAAAAGGATACAACAAATAAGGCATAGTGAACAGGGTAAAATGAGCTCGGGAAAAAAAGGACTTTTCCTTAACATCCGAACCTTACAAAGTCATTATACTGTATTAGGAATGCTGTATTTCTTTAACCTCCGATTATAAGA
Source organism: Meconema thalassinum (assembly GCA_946902985.2). Lineage (NCBI taxonomy): Eukaryota > Metazoa > Arthropoda > Insecta > Orthoptera > Tettigoniidae > Meconema > Meconema thalassinum. The sequence goes on from OX336388.2 coordinate 898,018,348, forward strand.
AGGCAGGTTTACAAATATCGTATGACAAAACCAAGTATTTTGAGAGTCGTCATTAAGGGAAAGCCCCTTTAACAACTGCATATGGAGCAATTGGGAAAGTTGATCGCTTCCGTTATCTCGACGAATGGGTCCACTCGAATGGCAGAGATGGCACTTCTATCTCGGAAAGGTGCACTTAATTCAATGCAGCCTTCCATCTATCACGTAACGACTACAACAAGAGGTGTATTTCAAAAAATTCAAAGATCTGTCATTATAAAACCGTTATTAGACCACAGTTTTTTACTGAAAAGGGTTGCATTTCTGTCTGTATAACAGTCGTTTTAAACATAGCACATGACATACATAGCCTAGGTAACGACTTTCTCCTCAAATGTCAAAATGTATTGCTTTAATATACTTTAAAATAAATGCCAGTAGATTCGGATAACAAACGTGCGGATGCGGGCCGGATGACCTTTTGTGTACTCGCGCAGGGCTCTACGTATTGTCAACTTAACAACCTACTGTATTTTACTGTGAAATGCAGTCTAATTTATGCACTGAACTGTGCATCACTTGCCGCGTCGAAAGCAAGAGCATTAAGATACGCCACTTCAATAAAACGAACGCAAAAAGTCCGTTAGATAGATAGATAGATAGATAGAATTATTTTGTCTGGCAAGATTAGGGCCATTTGGCTCTCTCATCCTTCTAACCAGATCATACAATTGATACATAATGAACAATACAAATACAACTTGAGTCTAACAATATTACAATGTTGATATATACAATATAAAATACATATAAAATGGATTAGCTTGGTGTAAGCAGTAATTTGTTGTATTGATTGGGTGAATAACTAAGATACTTAGAAGTGGGTTTAAAATTAGAGCAAGGGAAGGAAATACTGATAAAATGTAGACTAATGATGGTGGTGATGATGATGATGATGATGATGATGATGATGATGATGATTAGTCGTTACTGAATAAGATTATTTAGATGTCGAAATAGAGATTAAATGATAAAGTAAGATTTGGAAAGTTTGAATATATATAATACGGCATAAGAATATAAGCATAAAGTGTTGAGTTCAACTTTCATTTACTTAGTGAGTATGTACTGCTGGCAACGCTGCTTGAAGCTGGACGGGGTTGCACCTCTGACAGAGTGAGGCAGATTGTTCCACAGTCGTGCAGTAGCAACAACGAAGGAGTTGGTATAGCGTACTGTGCGGTGTATGGGTATCAGCAAGAGAGTGTCGTTTTTTGACCGTGATCCAAGACTATGCTCGTATGAGAGGCGGTGAAACTGAGAATGCAGGTAAGCTGGAGTGGAATTTGAGAGTATTTGTTGAAGAAGGCATAACGAATGGAGGTCGCGGCGTTGATTTAGACCTCGTTGTTTGCGCAGAATTTATGGAACTGCAACTTGTTTTGTGCAAAAAAAAAGCAATGTACGATAGGGTTCATTAAACTTGCGACCTTTTAGGACCCCTAAAACTTCCGTCATTTTACTATTTATCACTAACCGACCGTTAATTCGCCTCTTGGCTTACGTCCCTAAGATGCGTGTGACGTGACCTTCTCGCTGACCCAAGTCACCAGGATACAATCCCACAGATGAAGAAATGCAATGAAATATTTGGCTGTGGGTCATGTGAGCAACATAGGTCATCGTTAATAATCCTAGCACCAGCGCCTTTGCTGTATACGGTACTTGCATTGACAGACCACACACAACACATACACTTTTAATGTACGTATGGGGCAGGGGTGCACAACCCGAGGCCCACGGGCCGCTTGCGCCCTAAAATTAAGTTTATACGGCCCGCGGATAAATATTTAATTCTATTGGAAACGTGAATATATATATATTGTCAATGATGAGATATTTCCCATTATTGTTATTATTATTATTATTATTATTATTATATTATTAGTATTATTCATTCATTTCGTATAGGCCATCTATGGACCGCGTCATTCCAACTGTCTTCTACTGGCTTTGATGTTTGCCCAGTACGCCCGCATTCGTTCTCGGTGGACTTCCTTCCGTTCATGGGTCCAAATCTTTCCCGTTTTCAGCTTCGGTTTTTTCTTGGAAACCTTTGCAAGCTTGAAGTTTCCTTTTGAGTGGGGCGCGCTCCTGAATGTCTGTTGGTGATATCCCCACTTCTTTCAGATCTTTATCCAGTTCAATGAACCTGGCTCATTTTGTTTTCCTCTCCTGAAAGTAAGTAATGTTGCGGTTGGTCAGTCTCGCTGGGCTCATTCGTTTCACATGTCCAAAAAATGTTATCCTTCTCTTCCGGATGACATCACTTATCTTCTCCACATGAGTATATAGTTCATGGTTATGCCGTCTTCTGTATTCCCCGTTGTCTTTGATGGGACCCAATATCTTTCTCAAAATGTTCCTTTCTTTGCCCTCCAGTTTTTCGACCAAGCCTTTTTTGTTCATCGTGAGGCATTCAGAAGCATACAAGACCTCTGGACGGATGACACTGCTGTAATGTTTTAGTTTTGCGTTGAAGAATATTGACCTTTTCTTATAGATGTCCTTAGTTAAATGGTAGGTCATTTCCATTTTGCTCATGCGTGATGTGAATGCTTCTTTCTCTGATACATTAGGTGCTATAATATCTCCCAGGTACTTAAACTTTGCAACTCGCTTAATTTTTCCTTGTTCCACAGCAAGGTGTTTGGGCGCCGGTACGATATTAGTTATGAACACAGTCTTCTCAAAGGAGATCTGGAGTCCTGCCTTCGCTGCTTGTGCACTACGCTGATTAATCTGTTCCGTGGCTGTCTCTAATGAATCAGAAATGATTGCAAGATCATCGGCATATTATTATTATTAGGCCTATTATTATTAATATTATAACTTATATTAAAGTGAAGTTATGTCGTTATTACAATATACTTCAATCCTACGCACTTCAGAATGGATATCAAGAAAAACAAGATGTTCAGCGAAAAACATAACTTTCTCCTAAATATATGGGCATACTTATAACTCTTTGTCCTGATCAAGGAGTAGACTGTTGAATGTTCGTTGTAGTAGCTGGTACTGCAAACTAGCGGTGAATTAATAAATATATTGTACGCCTCTGAGTGTTGAATGGGCAGGCACTTTAAAGCAACCAGGAGGGATACGATCCAGTTGGGTTGGCAGTGCTTAAAGGTAATCGGAGCGCGGCCATAGCTAGAAGTTTAACTAGTACAGAGAGTTCATTTTGTATCCGACGGAGACCTTCGCTTGCCCACTCGCCCGCGCCGCGAGCCTGTCTCCCGCCACGCACTTTGCCGTTATGCGGCGCTTTCGCGGCACTGAGTCATTGAGTATAGGAATTTGTACTTACCTAGTTCACAGCTGGTGCTGAAAATGTTCGCAATTCACTGTACGCATCGCTGGCACCTTTTTATGAAACTGGCATTTACTTTCTGAAGTTCCTCAGCACCGATTGACTGTATTTCAGCTGTAATATAGTCTTTAAGCTGTCTGTTTGGACTTTTTTGCTAGATCTTGTATTGTATTGACGCTAGGCAGGGGTCTGTTTGGAAATTTCTGACGGAATTTCCGTCGTGATTTCGCACAAGATTTCCTGTACTTTATGAAGGTATTATATATATATATATATATACACGTTCACGTAATGAAAAACGCATTGTAACAGCACACTGAGCACTAAACACGTGAACAATTGACTAAACCGAACCTCACACTGTTAAAGCTCTCACCAGTCTGCGCTAAGAAGCGGATTACGGCCAAGTGCTCGGCGGGAGACCGGCTCGCGCCGCGGGCGAGTGGGCAAGCGAGGGTCTCCGTCGGATACAAAATGAACTCTCTGTACAAAATTTTAATACTTCAGGAAGCCAGTGATTTGCAAAGCGGAAGGTTTGGAACAATTATCCACGTAACCTGCAAGAAGACAGCACCGTACAGAGGCATTGAGAAGGCTGTGGTTGATGACAACGTGTATCTTGTTTTTCTATTATCCTTCTTCTTTTGCCTTCTGTTTATATGCGATGCTGGGGATGTGATTATTAATAAACGAGTGTATACATTAGCCTCTCCTTTGAACTAAATAGCATTTTATTTAGTATATGTGGAGAGAGCTCGTCCACGTCATTTGTAAAAGAATTCAAGTAAAAAGAAAAAAAAACTAATTCTAGTAGGTTTCAAATCCCAGCCGACCACGTGAGAGACATACACTCTAGCACAGAGCCAAACATATCCATATCATCTCAGTGTTATTAGTCTACTTAGATACTACGTGTTAGCAAATAATGTCTTGAAATAAACGATTTCTTCACTGCAGTTCATCTTCAGTATAAATCACTTCATACAAAGTTTATATTACGGTACTTCTATCAGTAGGCTGTATCGCATGCAACATACTCAAACTACTGAAATATAGGACAGGCACAAGAGGTCAGCTGCCATCTTGTCATGTGATAGATACGACTCAGCTCTTTTAAGTCACTGATATGGTGAAATATTAGAATATAAAATTATAATAACACTGGGTCACGTCCTTTACGATAGCTTAAACCACTCTCGGATCGATAATCGGAATTATAATAATAATATCATATGGCCTCGGGTGCAAGCTTTGTTATTTGACGCCCAGAGGGCAGCTTGCATGTCAAACTTTGTCGTTCCTTGGAGCGCTATGAAAGTCAATGAGATTAGATATCTAAGCTCCTTGACACTATAGCTTTTTCTGGTAGAGAAATGGGGAACTTTGTGTTGGCGGAAAATCCCGAGATTAATTTTACCATTATCAACACAGCCTACTGAATTCAAATAGGTTCTTTAACATGCCCAAACGTATGACATGCATACTGTTATTTTTGGCGCCTTTCAAAAATCACTTACCATGGCCAGGATCCAGGTAGTCCGACACGATAACCACGCACCCATCGTGGCAAGCTATAATTTGAATTGGTGGGTCCTAAGTGATAAATTATAATGCTTGCATAATTCATACGGCCGCCATGTCTAAATGGTACAACTGACGACCATGTAGTTTAGGCACAGGACGCGTCCCGTATGAAAGTATGTTTTTATCACATTTGGTAAAGATCCGATGATTAGTTTGGTCGTAATTTAATTTAAAGTTATGACCATTTGAGTGGCCGCCAGTAAGTTTTGGTAAAGATGGCGGCGATATAAAGCATAACACTTAGGTGCTCTTTGCTAGTGTTACCTCGGTAACAAATTTTACTTTCATTTTTTCGCAAAAATCGGAAGTAGGCTAAAAATAAAATATGAGTGATTGTCATGGCCTACTGCTGAGAGGAAAAAGCGTAAAACACGTCATTTCAGTTGCCATGGCAACAAATCATGTTCTTTTCTTATAACAAGAGTTCACGATTTCCTGACGAAATTCATGGAATGTTAATATTATTATTCAGAATCCAAATAAAATAAATTTCGAACGGTATCATGTTTATCCGGTTTGCTTGGATGAAAAAGACAACGAATCTATTCTAGGTTTATGAGCAAATCATGTACAGCCACGACGAAGGAAGAGTCTCATTCCACAGAACAAAGACAGAATACTGATCGCTAGTTGAGAGTGTTAATTCACCTAATTGCCCATGTACTTGACTGATAATCCGGTACAGAAGCAAGTATGGACATGATGAAACCGAATGCCTGGCTATAAAATAGATCTAGTATTGTATTTAAATAGTTGTATAACAGGTTCTAACTATCTCGACCTGTATGTGTTTCCTTACTTCTGTCTCGAGCAGTAAAGCATGTCGCTCCTTATGTCGCCTTCTAGTCGCATGGTTCTTTCTGGTCAGTGTCTGGGAACAGCAAAGCCAAACACATGTCTCGCTGTTCGGAAATTTCCTTAGAGCGAATGTGTCATCCCTATTTTGAGTGATGATGATGATGATAATTGCTGTTTTAAGGGGCCTAACATCTAGGTTATAGGCCCTAATGGTTTGGGTGATAGTGAAACATGAGAATATAAGGTAAACTATAACTACAGTAGAACTAACTACACACTTACATACTAGAAGAAGAAATGAAAAACAAAAGGACAATAAGGCAATTGAAGGACAGGAGGAAAAGAAATGCCCTCAACCCTTGAAGAATAGCGGCTTCGGTGGCGTAGTCGGTAGCATGCTGAGCTTCTATGCCCAAAATAGCGGGTTCAAACCCGGCCGAAGCCGTCGGATTTTATAAGAGTGTTAAAAATCCCTCAGTATGCCTTCCTTCGGAGGGGAAGTAAAGCCGGCGGTCCCATGTCATTAGATTTATGGCATGTTAAAGAACCTTCCACTAATTACACCTGTGTGAAGCTAAATTGGATAGGTTAAGAATGTAAACAACGCTCTTAGGTTTCTACGTCCGTTGCCAAGAGCCGACTGCGGTGACGTCTAGTAGCTAAGTTCTGAACTTGGCCTAGTAGTCGTTGACGGTGGCGCTTGGCGGCAAAAGTAGGAACTATTTGAAAAATTCTAAGTTGGAGTCTGTATTTAAATTAAAAAACAGATAACACACACTAATACAGTCATCACAATTAACACCGGTTATCAGACAGATTCTACACACACCCAAAGTACACGGGGCTACATGACCGCGTTGTCGCAGCCCCTAAACTTAAGAACCAACCAACCAACCTTGAAGAATGAGGATAGAGGGACTTGGAAGGAAGGAGAGCCATGAAAGGCAGATAGGAAAGTGAAAGAGGAAAAGGGTGAAAAAAGGGGGGGGGGGAGAATCCGACCCAGCTCAGGAATTCCTCCAGGTCGCCAACTCCCAAACTCACCAGCCGTGAGCCCTTGAGGGTGTAGACTATTGAGGGTGCACCAGAAGTGATGTGGCTACAAACACCCTCCCTCCTTAAGGGCGTTGAGCAGAAGGCAGGAGATTTGAAGAGAACAGAAGAGGTCTGATCCCTCGAAGAAGGAGGGATCAGTAAAGATGAGACAAGGGCCTATTAAGGCAGGAAGGTGAAAGACTCCCAAGGCCTCGGATACCGTAATACCGTCGGGGTTGGAAAAGAGCAAGAGTTGACCAAGGGAGGTCGATAGGAAAGATGACAGAGAGGAGCCCGGCACATGTAAGTGGAAGTAATGCCAAACTCAGCTGGGGACCCGTGGTCGCCAACCCACGTCCCACTAGTCGTGAGGCTAATAGAGTATTATCAGAGTTCCAAAAAAAGAAAGATTTATAATTTATTGATTGGTTATTGCTTTAGTTAGTTTGGCAACGTTAAGGGGAGTTCACCTCATAGCGTAGTGACTAGCATTCTTAGCTGTCGCCGTGAAGGTCTGAGTTCGATTCCTGGCTCTGTCAAAGAAAATATTACTTTCTGAAGCAGGAACTGAGAACTCAGTTTCGAAAGACAGAACAGAGAATAGATGAGTTCTATTCCTACCTCAACCATCTTCAATGTAACTTTCCATGGTTTCCCACGTCTACTTCAGGAGATTGTTCTTAACTTAAAGCCACGCCTGCCTCCCAAACGACCCCCAATTAGAAATGCACCCACTACTGCAGCTACCAAAATGACACAGGTTATCAGACAGATTCCACACGCAACGAACTAAACGAGGCTACATGAACCCACAACAAACAAACAAGGAAACAATCGAACTAACAAACAACCTCGTGTTTTTTTATTCGCTCCTTCCCCCAGGGGCTCACATCTAGTGGGACGTGGGTTAGCGACCACGGGGCCCCAGCTGAGTCCGGCATTGCTTCCACTTACTTGTGCTGGGCTCCTCTCCGTCTTCTTTCCTGTCGACCTCACTTGGTCAACTCTTGTTCTCTTCCGACCCCGACGGTATTAGGGTATCCGAGGCCTAGGGAGTCTCTTCCTTTCCCGCCTTAATTGGCCCTTGTCTCATCTTTTCTGATACCCTCCTTCTGCGAGGGGTCAGCCTTCTTTTTCTTTTCCTTTTACCTCCTGCCTTGTGCTCAAGGTCCTTAAGGAGGCAGGGTGTATGTAGCCCCACCACTTCTGGTGCACCCTAGATATTGCTACACCCTCAGGGGCTCACGGCTGGTGAGTTCGGGAGTTGGCGACCCCAAAGGATTCCTGAGCTGGGTCCGGTTTTCCCCCTTTTATCCATTACGTGTGGGGCGGACCCTCTCCTCTTTCACTTTCCTATCTGCCTTTTATGGCTCTCCTTCCTTCCAAGTCCCTCAATCCGCATTCTTCGAGGATTGAGGGCATTTCTTTTCCTCCTGTCCTTTATTTGCCTTAATCTCCTTTATTTTTCCATTTCTTCTTCTAGTTTATAAGTTAGTAGTTAGTTTTAGTTGTAGTTTGCATTTCATTATCTTAACGATCACCCAAACCATCAGGGGCCGATAACCTAGATATTAGGCCCCTTAAAACAACAATTATCATCATCATCATTTTCCGCTCCTTAAAACCTCAACAACTAACTAACCTCATGGTTTAGTGGCTAGCATTCTTGGCATGCAAACCTAGTGTGTTTCCGAACGGAAGTCAGAGTACAATCCCCGTTTCTGCCAAGAAATTTTAAATCTGGTGTGAGGGCTGGAACGGAGTACACTCGGCCTCGTGAGGAAAAACTGAGAATCAGAGGGTTCAATTCCCACCTCAGCCATCCTGGAAGAGGTTTTCCGTGGTTTCCAACTTCTACTCCAGGCAAATGTCGGGATAGTTCCTAACTTAAGACCAGGGCTGCCTACTTCCCAATCCTCACCTGAATTACAAATACACCCACTAATACAGCCATCACAATAACTCACGTTGACAAAATTATATACCCACACACCTATGCACACGAGGCTACATGCCTATGATGTCGCAAAGCCCCCGAATTAATCAACAACAAACAAATAAGCAAACAACATATTGTCGAGAAAGCAAGACTACCATCTGTTTAATTGAAGTGTTCCAATGTTAGGCTATGCTCTAAACTTACATTTTCAGCCGTAGTATACTAGATAGTCGACTAATATTCCGGATATGACGTCACAAGTCATGATTTAAAGCTGCTCAGCACATAGCAATCAAGCTAGTGAACGAAAGTGCTTACTTGATTGTCGACTTGTACAAAGAATTTGTATATGTGCCTTTTGTTTTTGACTTTAACTCGAAGCAAAAATGGATACCTCATAAAGAAGAGTTAGGCCTAATGCCGGAGCACTGCCTTCTTGTGCATCGATTTGGCACCGGCATGCAAACCTAGTGTGTTTCTGAAAGAAGTCAATGAAGGAGGTCATGCTTCAAGCACATACGATCCAAAGCTCCTTAGTGCTAAGCACTGCCTTCTTGTGCTTCGGTATGGCACCGGCATGTAAACTTAGTGTGTTTCACAATACGAGTCTATGAAGGAGGCCATGCTTCAAGCACACACGATCCAAAGATCTTTAGTGCTGAGCACACTGCCTTTTTGCTCTTCGGTTTGGTAGCATGTAAACCTACCGTGTTTCAGAACACTAGTCTATGAAGGGGGCCATGCTTCGAGCACACATGTTCCAAAGCTCCTTAGTGCGGAGCACTGCCTTCTTGTGCTTCGGTTTGCACCAGCATGTAAACCTAGTGTGTTTCAGAACACTAGTCTATGAAGGAGCCCATGCTTCAAGCACACATGTTCCAAAGCTACTTATTGTTACTGCGGAGCACTGCCTTCTCGCGCTTCGGTTTGCACCAGCATGTAAACCTAGTGTGTTTCAGAACACTACTGTCGACCAAAATATTATGTGTACTCGAGTTTGAAGGTTGTTTGTGAAGTAATCAATTGACCGACATAAAATCCAATAACATCATCATTTTCGTCGTTCTACGAGTATTTTACGTTAGTTCATGTAGGTTTGGAATTTATAATTTATATTTTAATATTTTTATCGCAGTTGGAACACAAAAAGTGCCCGTTTTTAAGCGTGTTTCAACCATGCGTCACATTAAGAATTATTATTTCACAAACCCGTCATCAGATTGAATCCAAATTTTAACACAATATACATTGGAATGTTGTATAACTGGTTTATTAATTTCAAAATTTGTGTGTGTCCGAGAAACAAAGTTGTTATTTTTGTAAGGTAACTTTTCCTCGGCTCGGTGTGGTTGGAAAAAGTAGTTCTTCGTCGCGTTGTAATCCTTATACATCAAAAAGGTATGCTGTATGACTGTGAAATACGTAAATTAATTCACCTATTTTATATAGGTTTGTATTTGTACGGGGAATTAAGATATGGTTCACCAGTTAGCCGCTCCGGTGAAAGCTGTACAGCGTTGCCAAGATGGGCTCCATCACGCGTCATGGCGCGCCTCGCTCGGAAGTGATGGGCTCCATATCAGCAACGCTATACAGCATTTCCCGGAGCGGCTAGCTGGTGAACCATGCCTTAATTCTCCGTACAAATACAAACCGATATATAATAAGTGCATTAATTTATGTATTTCACAGTCATACAGCATAACTTTTTGATGTATAAGGATTACAACGCAACCAAGAACTACATTTTCCAACGACCCCGAGCCGAGAAAAAGTTACCTTACAAAAATGATAACTTTCGTTCTTGAACACACAAAATTTGTAAATTAATATGCCAGTTATACAAAATTCCAATGTGCATCGTGTTAAAATTTGGATTCGATCTGATGACGGGTTTGTGAGATAATAATTCTTAAATGTGACGCATGGTTGAAACACGCTTAAAAACGGGCATTTTTTGTGTTTCAACTGCGATAAAAAATATTAAAATATAAATTAAAAAATCAAAACCTATATGATCTAACGTAGAATAGAACGACGAAAATGATGATGTTATTGGATTTTATGTTGGTCTATTGGTTACTTCAAAAACAACCTTCAAACTCGAGTGCACATAATATTTAGGTCGACTAGTCTATGAAGGGAACCATGCTTCAGGCATACATGTTCCAATGCTCTGTAGTGCGCAGTACTTAGTGAGTTGTTGCTAGCAGCTAATTAATAATTACCAACGGGACACCGCCAAATTAGTGTGGGTGTCTCAATTTCAAGTACGCCAGCAATGTTTAACAGTCCAAACATGTCAGACAATATAACTGAACGATCATATTACTACCACGTGGTGCGGAAGTGAGACATAGCACGGAACATACTCATATTTGATGTGCGGTTACACTCGAGATGCCACATCCTTGTATGCTCCATGTTCTTCCGTTCTAATGAAAGATTTCATTGTACCTCGCCATGTCTCAAGCCAAGGACACTTGTATTGATAAGTGGAAACCAAAGATGAAGACTATAATTTCTACGTCATGCTGTCAGGAAATCTCTATTCAATGGAGGTGCGCCTTAAGCTCCACAAAACCACTCTTGTGTTAAGAACCCTCGACCCCTTTAGATTCAACTGTTTAATCTTAGTCATCGTCTATCTTACAACTCACTAGAAGGATGCAGAAAGCACATAAGGCATTTGTTTATTTCTGACTAGCAACCCACCCCGGCTTTGCCCGGCATCTTTAACGGTTTACCCAGTGTAAGCTTAAAGACGTATATTTTTCGATTTCAATGAACTACAACCTATATCCGTTTTCCATCTGACTGGGTTATTATATTATCATGGAGATACCATGTGCAACGAATTCTAGTCAGACGTAATTTAAGAATGGTGAGGTGCATGAAATACAAATCCCCCTTCCGTCCAATCTAAACTTAAAGGTGCCTGTACACTGGAGAGTGATTTTCATAGAGCAAGTCTAGCTAGACCGCTCTAGCTAAACTGAGTGCCTGTACACTGTAGAGTAATTTTCCCTAGGTAGAGCATTCGTAGAGCGGAGATAGACAAATCTACCTAGAGCACTCTCTGAACCTGTGTACACTGTCAAAAGTAAATGCACTAGGTAGAGCAGTGCTAAAACATTCTGAGAGCAGTGTGCGTCTAGGTTTTTTGCGCTGTGTTGTGAATTTAAAATGTCTTCAAGAGAGCTTTTAGCATCTGTGGTGGGTGTGTGTGCCTTGTTAAAAAAGAAAACTATGAAGAGGAAAAGAAGGTTGTGGGTGAGGAATTGGATATCAAAAAGAGAATACGAGGGAGTGCACACTAAATTATTGCAAGAGTTATGTTCAGAAGATTCTGAAGCGTATAAGAACATTTTAAGAATGAGCAAAAATTACTATGATTATATTTTGGCCAAAATTACCCCCAGGATCAGCAAAAGAGATCACCCGAAACGACTGTACCTTCAAATTTCTGTCTCTGTATTCTTTCCGAGTACAATTCAAAGTTTCTGGATGGGCTTCATTATTTTCAATTAATGTTATTGTTTTTCGCGACTCCACACAAATTCAGCCATATTCAAACACTATAGTTAACAACAAATAACCCCAGAAATCCACCACTGACTCTACATAGAGCACTTTCCAATATTCAACCGAACGAATAGAGCTAGACTGGTCTAGCTAGGGCACCCTAATACTGTTTACACCGTAGAGTCAGACGGCCCTAGCTAGAGCTTAGAGCGGTCTCCGCTAGGGTTCTCTACCACCTGTGTTCACTGGAGAGGTGCTTGGAGTGCCCTAGCTAGAGCTACTCTACGATCTAGCTAGGGCAAAAACTCTCCAGTGTACAGGCCACCTTTTAACAGTGTATTCTGCGGAACAAAGGCTGAAACTGGGCTCGCTCGCAGGCTAGCTCATAAACTGAATTGAATGGAGATTGTTGGAAGAGATGAAAACGAAAGAACACTTCTAGTGGGCGATTTATTGAAGATAGAGATATGCTGTCCCAGACTATTTTGTAGAACTTTTTATGCTGAACAATTCTTACACTCATGGTATATATATTATGTTTAACGGTTTACCCAGCGTAAGCTTAAAAGGCGCACGGATGGTAGGTTTGTTTTGACTCTATTCAATGAAATCGTTACTGCTCGGCTTCCTTTGGTCAAATAAATTATTTTCTACATAAAACTTCCTCGAGAAATCCTTTACAGAATGGTGAAAACCGCATCAAAATCCATCCAGTGGTTCTTGAGATTACCCGGAACATCCAAGAAACAGGGACTTCGTTTTGGTTGGTTAGTTGGTTGGTTGGTTCCTTGGTTTAGGGGCTGCGACAACGTGGTCATACAGCCCCGTGTATTTTGGGTGTGTGTAGAATCTGTCTGATAACCAGTGTCAATTGTGATGACTGTATTAGTGTGTGTTATCTGTTTTTAATTCAATTAGGACTGCAGACAATAATTTCAAGTAGTTCCTACTTTCATTACCAATTGCCACCGTCCACGACACCTAGCTGTGAACTTGGCTACTACTAGATGCCATCGCAACCAGCGCGTGGTAACGACCGTTGGAACTTAAGAGCATTAATCAAACTTATTCTGCAAATTTTGCTTCACACAAGTTTAGTTAGTGGAAGGTTCTTTTACATGCCATAAATCTATCACATGGGCCCGCCAATTTTTCTTCCCCTCCGAAGGAAGGCATACTTTGTTTTATACTAAGTAGAGATGCATTCTTGCTTAAGTGTTCTTTATATGATGGAGCACCTAAAACTTTCCTCCCTGAACAATATTTTGGAAAACAGAATCAAAATAAACTTTCAGAGAAATTACAAGGTAACACGTTCATGCGAATAGAGAGTTGACATTAAATGTCAGTAAGTCACATAAACTTTGAAACAAAGTATATTTGATAAGAAATTAATCCTATTTAAATTGGGTCCTTATTGACAACTAATTCAATTGAATTAAATACGGATGGCATTAAAACTAATCCACCAAAAGTCAATAAAATAAATTACTGGCAGATGTTTATTGAACTAGTTTCGACCACATTGTGGTCTCCATCAGCGTTAATTACAATAATTAATCTTAAGAAACAATTGGTAATAAAATTACACTTAATTAGTGTATTAAGTGGTGTCGTCATCTTTCAGCGTGAATAAAATATATTTGGTTTTTAAAGATAGGGAAAATTACGCTGGAACGGGGTGCGCAGGGTTCGATTCACACCCCATCTATCCTGGAAGTAGGTTTCCGTGGATTCCCCACTTCTTCTCTAGGCAAATGCTGGGATGGTTCCTAACTTAAGGCCACGGTCGCCTCTTTCCCAATCCTATACCCAATCTACAAATACACACACTAGTACAGCTACCACAATAACACAGGTTATCACACCCATATCAATGGCACGATATCGCGGCCTCTGAAATAAGCAACAACAAAACCATCTGTAATACTTCTTCTGTAGTTTCTCCTTTCATATGCAGGCCACAGCCAAAAACCTATCACTCACCGATACAAACACCAAAATATCACAGGTTATCAGCAAGATTCCATAGTTCAATGAGTTTAAGTACTAGCCATGGTGCTCAATAACTGAGGAGTAGGAAGATAAATGGTTTCGATACCTTCGTCAGCTATCCTGAAAGTAGTTTCCCCACAGTCTTCCAATTCAATTTAATTCAATTCAGTTCAATTCAAGGGGTTGCTTAGCCCAGCCTGTAGAGGCGCTGGACTTCTAACTGAAAAGGAATGGGTGCGATTCCCACCCAAGTAGTGAATAAAAACCACTTACAGATTCGCAAATATCCCTGGGGTTCGCTCAGCCTACAACAGAAATGAGTACCAAGGTAATTCCTGGGAGCAAATGGAGCTGATAACTCCATCCCTTCTAGTGCCGACGCGACGTCATAATAGGTGGGAGCCTCTACCTTCCACTGCTTCATAGTCCTCCATTACAGTGTTGGCTTTGATTTGTTTTCCAGTTTGAGTGGATTCAGTGATTTCAGTCGTTTTCTGTGGTACTCGAATTCTATGGATAGCTCTTAAACGCACAGCGCTATCACTGAGTTAACTAGCTCTCTCTTTGAACATTTGAAGAAAGACGTGAGTGGTTCTGTCAGCAGTGAATGAGCCGAAGGTCGTTGTAAATCACGGCAGATGAGATCCACCTGCTCTGCTGTGTTTACCAGAGCTTTGCCAAACATCGTGAAGAGCTGAAATCTTACACCAAGCTCATAAACAATGAACACGAACAAGTCAAATTAATTTCTCTCGGTAACAACACAGATTGGCAGGTGAAGAGCTGAAAGAAGTATGCGACTTCCGTTACTTAGGAAGCAAAATAACCAGTGTTGGACGAAGCAAAGAGGATATAAAAAGTAGATTAGCTCAGGCAAGGAAAGCATTTCTACAAAAAGGAATCTGTTGACATCGAATATAGATTTAGGTATTAGGAAGTCATTTTTGAAATCCTTTGTTTGGAGCGTGGCGCTCTATGGAAGTGAATCTTGAACTATTGGTGCAGCAGAAAAGAGGAGAATTGAAGCGTTTGAAATGTGGTGTTACAGGAGAATGATGAAGATCAGATGGGTTGAGAGGGTTACAAACGAAGAGGTATTAAGACGAGTGGGAGAGGAGAGATGTTTCTGGCGACTGCTAATGAGGAGAAGGGATAGGTTGGTAGGACACATACTAAGACACCCAGGAATAGCAAGCTTAGTTATGGGAGGAAGGTCAAGGACAAGAACTGTAGGGGTAGACCAAGGTTAGAATATGTTAAACAGAATGCCTCGGATGTAGGGTGTGGAAGCTATGTAGAGATGAAATAATTAGCTCAGGCCAGGGAGACATGGAGGGCTGCATCAAACCAGTCAATAGACTGAAGACTCCAACAAGAACAACAACAATACAAACCTCAAGATTTAGGGTAGGGCCATGGCTGCATCCGCCTTCGAGCATAACAGAGATGATGCTATGATTATGATGTTACTTATTGTTTTAAGGGGCCTAACATCTAGGTTATCGACACCAAGGTACATGGATGAGGATGAAAATGAAACATGCATACTACAACAACTAACTACTGACTTACTACTAGAAGATTATGAGTAGTTGTTAGCTGTTAGTTAATATCAACTTGAGCTTTGTGACACAGCCTAAAACTATTGCCCTTGACTACGGTGGCAGTGGATACGTAAAATAAATAACACGGAGTGCTCAACCACCAAACGAATTTATTCGAAAAGCGTACGTCCAAAGAATGAATACAGAATACTTGTGATAAATAATGACGTGCCAGCCAGAACAGTATGAAGGAAGGTTTTAAGTAGGCCTCCTGCATTCAACTAAGTGCTTTGCCGCGGCTTCCTGCGCATAGCGACAAGAAGACGATAGCGTGTCACACTTGAGGGGGCTTAGACTGAGGACCCCAGACATTGAAAATTAATGGGCTTGGACCAGGTAGCCTAGCAGTGATCTTTGTAATCCTCGTCCCGTAAGCTCGCCCGGAAGCAGTCCCACTAATCGATTGGTCGCGTGAAGCAGGACCACAATGGACGACATGCCGATGGATCCTCGACATTTACATTCACACCCACTGTCCAGAAACACGAGACAAAAACATTTTGCCAATTAGCCTCCAGCTGCTCATGAAGGCGTGGCGATACAGATGCTACCTTGTTTCATTAACAATGAGTTTAGAATGCCGCCTAAAAAATTAAGTTTACACAACCTAGATCTATGAAATAAAATCAATTAACTACAGGAACTAATGCGCACCCTTTTCTTGAGGTATTGAGAAATACAAATTAAAATTAATAAAATGACATAGACTATAGTTCACCAAGAATGCTCCTATCTTCTTCACTCGTTTATCGTCCTCTCTCTCTCTCTCTCTCTCTCTCTCTGTGAGTGTAATGTAATAGATTCACTCAAGTCACGATGCAGAAATTTCACCATCGTACAGCCAAATTCAATACACCATTCAATAATAACAATAATGCTATTCGTTTTACGTCCCGTTTGACTACTGTTGCTTTTAGAGACGTCTGGGTGGCCGAGTTTTGCCCCGAAGGGGGTCTTCAAGGTGCCAGTAAGTCTACTGACACGGCTCCCTCGAATTTGCGCACTCTCAAATGCCAAATGCCAACCG
Organism: Meconema thalassinum; assembly: GCA_946902985.2. Lineage (NCBI taxonomy): Eukaryota > Metazoa > Arthropoda > Insecta > Orthoptera > Tettigoniidae > Meconema > Meconema thalassinum. The sequence continues at coordinate 898,035,207 of OX336388.2, forward strand.
CCCTGTATTTTACATCCTCCAGTCTCTTCGCTCGTTTTTCTTTCTTTTAAATCCTCCGTTGAAACAATGTTCTAGTCGTAAAGAAACAAGAGACCACCGTGAGGTGGAATCAAACCTTGGCTCTTGGGGTCTGGAGTACCTTGCCTTAACCACTGGGCTATCGGCGCTTGTTATTAAATTAGTTGGCGTACCTACTTACCATTTTCATCACCCACTGTCCGGAGAGAATAGTCCTTCATATCACTAACAAAAGAAAAAAAGGCAATGTTGCACATTTGTATAATATGCAAATTATGTACATACTGTGAACTGTTTAGTCTACTTTCCACATTTTGCAAAAATTAGGAAAAAGTAGACTTATGAGATCGATCCGGGCAAATTTTTGTCTGTCTGTCCTTCTGTCTGTCTGGCTGTGTGTGTGTGTGTGCTCCCCCCTATCAACTCTTAAACGGCTGCAGCAATCGAATCCAAATTTAGTATGAGTAAAGATCTATACCTGAATATCTCAAGCCCATATTTGAAAATTATGTCAGTGCTACCAACTGCTGAAAAACCGCAATTGAAATTTGAGCTCCACGTTGGATATCTTGGAGCTATTTCAAAATTGGCGCACTTATAGATAATAATATGTCAGTTTAATTTTGAGGAGGCCATGCATGGCAGTGTTGCCAAAATGATTCTAAGCATGCTGATATGTCCAATTTTTAAATGCATATAACTAATATATTATCAATTGGATTTCAACCAAATTTTGTATGTAATAAGTGTACATAAACAGATATGACTGAGCGCTTTCTTAAGAGCCACCAGGGCTGCCAACTGTTAATAAATGTTCTCTCTATTCTTTTATCCAAATACCAATATATAAGAAAGTATGCAAGCCGACAGCTTAAAACTATGCACACGTATAGTACCTGACATTCTAGATTAATTTGGAGTAACTTATGTACGTCAGTGCTACCAACATGATTCTATGCCTGCTGTTAGGACCAATTTTTAAATACATGTAACTTCTATACTATCAATTGGATTCAACCTAATTTCATATGTGCTATGTGTACCATAACAGATATAACTATGCTTATTCTTAAGAGCAACCAGAGCTGCCAACTGTTAATAAATGCTGTCTCTATTTTTTTACCCTAATATCAATATGTCAGAAAGTATGCAAGCCGACAGCTTTAAACTATGCACACGTATAGTACCTGACACTCTAGATTAATTTGGAGTAATTAATATAAGTCAGTGCTGCCAACATGAGTCTATGCTTGCTGATAGGTCCAATTTTAAAATACATGTAACTTCTATACTAACAAATGGATTTCATCCAAAATTGGCACAACAAGAGATCATAATATTTCACATTATTTCTGACCAACGCATGTATGCCATTGTTGCCAACATGATTTTACTCGCACTGATAGATCTAATGTCTAACTGCGTGTTATGTCCATGATATCCGTTGGACATCAACCAAATATTGTATTCTGTACCTTAAGAGATGGTACTAACAATATATTCAGTCACCAGGGCTGCCAACTGTAGTGCTCTATTAGGCTACAGGTATATTTCGAACTAATTAGAAATTTCGATATTACCAACTTAATTTCGCTATATTCCTAGATAGGTCTATATAGATCGGCATGAATCTTAAATTTTACGAAAAGTAGGATCTTTAGTTCGTCACGGAACTTCTTGTTTTATTGTCATTAAGGACTTGGTTGATGATGGGTAAATTCATAAGGGCCCGTAAGCAATGAGGGCCCGTTAGTGGTGCACGTTAGTTTCAGTTGATTGTAGCTACTTTTGTATTACTGGTATGTAAAATTTTGGCTAAAACTTACAACCCGTCCGAGGCTTTGCAGAGTAAGGATGTCAATTTGTCTACTTGTGGAACTTTAACTGTCAAGAGAAATGAGGCAGAAGAATACTTGAGAGGCGTATACTCGTATAACAGTGCGAATTAGCAGAAACCATTCATTTTGTAAAGAAGTTCCTCGATTCCGAAAATTCATAAAAAACACTCTGTAATGTAGGTAACCTTATTCTACCACAGAAGAGTATTAAATTCTATATATGACTGTGAGTTAGGAGTTATAACTGTTTAGCAATAATGTAGTATAATTTAGTCTTGAATCTGCTATCAAACTAATGCGGAGTTTTAAAATGCTACTTATTTTTCATTACGTAATGGTACGGTAATTAAAATGAAGACTTACAGAATTGCAAATATATTTCCCTATGCATGTTAAGTATTAAAGTTATTTAAAATCTAAAATCACTTTGTGCACTTTGAAAAAAAAAAATCCATAAAATAAATGCGAAAATGTTTTTTATGAAATAAGATTTGTACGATTTTTTTAAAATTATGACTGTGCATCAGATGCTTTTCTCAAAATGACACTTTTCCTTCCGGAGTAACTAGTAGTGGATGGTAAGTATTTCAAGGAGGGGGGCGAGAAAATAAATGCCCCGCGCGGAAACGGTATGAATGGGTTCGTATTTGTTATTTGTTGAGTAGTGCCCCGGCTGTGTTTGAATGTCAACAGTCAAATATGTATATGCACAAGGTATATTTGCAGCAGAGACCATCTTGATGAACAAGAAAGGCAACATGGATGATTTGGAGAAAGTCAAGAGAGGTATTCTTCGAAAAATTAATTGACCAATATTGCTCCCAGATGGCTCTTATTGACTTAAAGCTAACACCGCACTATACCGAAAGTTGGAACCAGCCACCGCTATCATGTGACGGAGACGACTGAAATTCTACGGGCACCTCTTCCGGATGGGGAACGATAAAAACACCAAGAAGATCTTCAATTTGATTTTTGGCTACAAGCTTTTGGCATAATGAAGTGAAACAATACTTGAACAACGCTGGGATTTTAGACTGTGATATTCTTGACCGTTCCAAATTTTGTGATATTGTTAACTCTTGGTCCCCACCACCCAAAGTGATTAAGACCCGACCACCCCTCACACAGGAGAGGAAGGACAAGTTATTGGCTGGACTGAGGAGATATTGGAGAACAAAGAAAGCGTCACAGAAGCACTAGGCCTAGTCATAAGCGCTCCTTAAATCACTCAAGTGCTAAGTCACAAAGGCGACAACATGCAAACAAAATACGGAACGATCAAAAGAGTCCCACATTTCAAATATCTGGGAGAATTTATCGAACCAACTGGATCCGAAAAAATCTCACAACAAATCCGTCTCCAGAAAACCAAGAGAGCACTCGGACTTATCCTAAACCACTACAGTATAACAAAAAATGCATGTCAAGACAAACCGAACTTCGACACTACAACACTGTCATCAAACCGGCAAGTCTCTACGGAAGCGAAACACTTACACTCAATATGAATTATGAACTTGAAGACATCAAGAAAGAAGAAAGAAAAATCATTCGGAATAGACTAGGAGCAAGACTCACTCCTGACGGTTACCGACTACAGTCAATCAAGACAACTGAAAAATACTCAAACATCGAAGTCGACATGAGAAAAAGACGATTGAAATTCTTCGGCCACATAAGTAGACTGCCGAATACCCGACTAACCAAAAAAATACTAGATTACATATCATCACTCAAAAGTACAACAGCATGGATGAAAGAAGTACAAAAAGGCATGGGAACTGCTAACATAACTGACACATCAGACAGAGACTCCTTCCGTAACAAAGTGAACAACTGGGAAGTCTAATCAGAGCAAGCAAGACCTACACCTTACAGAGCTCAAAACAGAATGAAACAATAGTGGCAAAATAAGAAGAACGTCAAGAATTGAGTCAAAGTGCTTAACGCTTTCCAATATTGGGAACATATGCTGTAAATAAATAATTATTTACTTTTCAAAATACATATATTTCCGTTGACTTTTCAAGAAATGCAAGATTTTTCCTGCGGTAATGAGACGATTCGGAAGATTTTGGCACAAACCACAGCTTCAACTACCTATGGTTTAAGTACTTCAGTTTGGTGTAACGTACACCTTAGCGTTTTATGTATATGATGATGATGATGATGATGATAAATAATAATAATCACGAACTAGAGGCTCCGCACAATGACAAACAAAATAATAACTGACATCAGTAACAATAATACAGTTCACAAAAAGGAAAGGTAGAATGATGGGAGGTTGAGGGTCGCTGATTTAACATTCTTGAACAGTAGGAAGCCCAATAATGAAATCCTCTCCGTATAAGGCCGAATTCCAGCTGTAAGAGATGTCCACTGGTGCGTGTAGCGGGCTGTTCAAGGTTAGGTGTTAATACGTCCATTGTTCAGCGAATGCGGCTCATCATGTAGCGACTGCGAGTTGAATATTCATGACAGTGCTGCCAATAGAGACGAGAGATCCCCATCACCGGAAGAGAGCTACTAGTCGCACCTCGTCCGCCACGTGGGCTGACAATCCTAATTACTACCCAGCTTTCCAACAAGTCAGATTTATCAGCACACCTTGCTTGCTTGCTTGCTTGTATATCGGCGATATTAATGAGTGTGTGTGTTTTTTTTAATTTCTTTTCTTTTGGTCGTGTGGCCTCCTCTGAGGCCGAGTGCAAGTCTTTCTATTCGACGCCCGTGGGCGACCTGCGCGCCGGGATGAGAAATTGAATAGATGAAGATGAATGAAACTGGGCAAGGATGTGGAAGGAAGCGGCCGTAGCCTGTCAGAAGGTGCCGTCCCAGCATTTGCCTCGTATTGAAAATGGGAAACCACGGAAAACCATTTCAAGGACGGACGACGGTGGGGCTTGAACCCACGCGTCTACCGAGTCAGCAGAGAGCTTGGCCCCATGATCTAACGCTGCGCTTTCTTAGCAGACAAAGTAGCAAAAACGTAAAGTTAAGCAATTGCGCCAAACGTTGAAGGGCTAAAGGGCCCGGAAAAGGTTTCAAATTGTGAGTCTTGGAGAGCTCTATCAAACTAAAAACCAAATTTTGAAAATAACTTCCGGCCTAAATGAAGTTCAAACGCTTGTTTCTTTACTGGTTTTATTTTTCATTCAAATCCAAGCCAAATTATAGTACATTATGCAACGAGCCTATCATGGCTCATGTTTTAATTACAATTATAGGCGAGTTGCATACGACTGTTTATGTTCGACGATAATTATAACTTTATTATATGTTGTAACATAAATATTCATAAATATCTGTCGAGATTCTGTCGGTTGAATTCTTCTTCTTGGGGGCGGCTTCGGTGGCGTAGTTGGTAGCATGCTGAGCTTCTATGCCCAAGATAGCGGGTTCAAACCCGGCCGAAGCCGTCGGATTTTTTAAGAGCGTTAAAAAATCCCTCAGTATGCCTTCCTTCGGAGGGGAAGTAAAGCCGGCGGTCCCATGTCATAGATTTATGGCATGTTAAAGATCTTTCCACTAATTACACCTGTGTGAAACTAAATTGGATAGGTTAAGGATGTAAACAACGCTCTTAGGTTGCTACGTTCGTTGCCAAGAGCCGACTGCGGTGGCGTCTAGTAGCTAGTTCTGAACTAGGCCTAGTAGTCGTTGACGGTGGCGTTTGGCGGCAAAAGTAGGAACTATTTGAAAATTCAAAGTTCAAGTTCTACTTGAATTAAAAAACAGATACACACACTAATACAGTCATCACAATTAACACCGGTTATCAGACAGATTCTACACACACCCAAAGTACACGGGGCTACATGACCGCGTTGTCGCAGCCCCTAAACTAAGGAACCAACCAACCAACCTTCTTCTTGGGAATTGTGTGGGCTCAGCATTTGATCTCTACCCAAAAACAATCCCCAAAGCTTTGAAACATTGTTTATCCTGAAGTAGCTCCAACAGATAGCACATATACTATTTTGGATCATTTTGTTATTTTGGTCCAATAACACAAAATAGGCTGTTACAAACGCTTTAAAATTAAACTGTATCGTATTATCAACTAGTTATTCTTCAAATTCGATGCGTATAGAATGTCAACGGAAGGCAAGTCAACATTGAGTCCCAAATAGAACAGTTATGACATCTGGCGGAAACGTTTTGCATAAGAAATCCATTTACTGAATAGAGAGCCGGATTATAATTTCCGTGGAACTAATGTCATATGCCTGCTTCCTCCATGACGTTCTGGTGTGTCTATGTCAACAACTGCATTCACTAAAATTGTCGGTGAAATCTTACGAATGTGTAGAAATTGGAGTTGCGGATATTAAGGTACAGTGCTATTTCTTTTGCAATATTGCCCAGTTTGTTTATGCATTGTAACTACAATGGTTGATCCAATATAGGCAACATTGTCAACTTTTAAATCATGTAATTCATGTCCGACATGTTGGATTTTGTGTGCATGTCAGAAGCTCTCCTTGCCTAATTGGTCAATGAATGAAAATATTGAGCTCTGATTGGTTGGAAAAACTGTGTTATATTGAAAAGTAGTACTTTAATGACCCCCATTTTGAAACAGTTTTCTGACACATAATATTTACACATCGACATATTTACATAATTCTTCCTTCATCTGGCTCATGGAAGTGAGTCTTTAGGCAGATCAAGTGGTGGTAACCGAGCACCGCCAACCGGGTCAGCACGTGGTGTAGTTTTTGGTTGGGTCCCATCCACGTTTGGTCTAGCATTGCATCTGTAGAGAAGAACTCCAGCCATATTTCTCGTCTTTTCTTCTCTCTAATCCCCTTTAAATGCCTGGTCGCATCGGTGGATTGAAGAACGTAATGTAGACGTAAGTCCTCTATAAGGAAAGTCTGTCTTGCCAGCTCATAGACGAGCCTTGAGAGCGTGAAAATTGATAGGCCTTGTGTGTGCAGCCTGTGCCATTCAGTGTGTGAAAGATACCATATCACTTAATGCCAACAAAGACCAATTTCTCTCACTGAGTATAGTGAAATGTGAACTAAATTACAGTGTTTACGATATTATGATATATGTATTCATTCTAAATGCACTTTCGTGCGCAATTATACTATTTTTTTAAAATCGTTATGCCCAACTACGGAGCGCGCTTGAACTTATTTTGCACAATGTTCCTTCTTCTTTTCTTCCCAATATCTCTTCATTCGTTCACTGCGTTCCTTTCTGCGTGCTTTTGTCCAGCCTGTATTTCTATTTTCTCTTTTAGGTTTCTCTGCAAATTTATGTTTGTTTGTTTACTAGGCTTCTAAATTTTACTCTATCTGGAATGTTTTTCTCAGCAATACCCATTTCTTGTAGATCTTCATCTATTTCTGGTAACGAATTGTTGCGGATTTTCAGGGTTAGCGCTAGATTTAGAATTATCTTTGTCAGCGTGTCGTTATCCATTCTGTGAAGGTGTCCGTAGAATTTTAATCGGTTTTTTTTTCTGATAGTATCTGTGATTTTTTTCTGTGGATTGAAAAATTTCATGTGGTTTCTACTCCTTCCAAATTCCATTTTCGAACTTTAGTCCTAGGATTTTTCGGAGAATTTTCCTCTCTTGTTTCTCGATGCTTTTCATTTGTGAACGGCCCCTAATTAGGCCTATCAGTGTTTCGGATGCATGCAATGCCTCTCGTTTGATCACTGTGTTGTAGTGTCGTAATTTTGCATTCTTTGAGATACATCTTTTGTTGTATCTGTTCCATGTGATTTTGTAAGCCCTTTGCAATTTAGCAGTTCTAATTTATTATTATTATTATTATTATTATTACTTTAATGTGATTTGATTGAAATCCATCAGATAGTATGGAAGTTACATGCTGTTGAACATTGACATTATTTGCACTCATGTTGGCAACACTCATCTATGGGTTGCTCAAAAGGTATATGCAGTTTTATGACCTGTATGTGTGCCAATTTTGAAACAGTTTCCATGCATTCTATCTGAGATTTCCAACCTTGGTTTCAAATGGCAATTGTGTTTTTCCAGTAGTCTAGTTGGCAGCAATGACGTAATTTAAAAGAAGCGTTGAGATGTCGCAGAATGTTATTTGGTTGTTGGTAACCCTAACAATCATGTAAATATGCCTAATTATATCTTTCATAACAATAATAATTCCCTCATACCTGATTTGGTTTCGATAGATGCAGCCGTTTAGGATTTGTTAAGAGAAACACACACAGACTGGACAGACAGACTCACACGCAAATCAGCCTATATTGATATTAATGTTATCGCCATTTTTGAGGCTAATAAATCCATCAGTATAAATATTAAAATTAGTTCCTAAATACTTGATCGGGGGCGTGGTGGCGCGGTGGTCAAGCTGTTGGCCTCTCACCACAGCGCACCGGGTTCGATTCCCGGTCAATGAATGTGAGATTTTCAAAGTGAAATGACATGTCCTGTGGTTCGGATTCCACGTAAAAAGGAGGTCCCATGGCGTATGATCTCGAGATTAACGGTCACGTAAAACTACAACCTTCCTTCCTAAATATTTGATCCACTAATTGGGAAAACTGCGAAATCTAAACAGAGATATTTTGGAAGGCCAACAGAATTTAATAAATTACTCAAAAATTTGCATCAAATGTGAATAACAGTGCTTAAATGTGGCAACAGTGCCATGGACAATGCCTTATACACAATGAAGTTCCCCGAAAGCTCTAGCATATCCACTTATTAATGTCATACCTGGGTTGATGTATGTGAGAAATTAATTCAACGATTCATCCTGGCTAGTAATTGGAATGTCCATGGTGTCCGCTCGCGCCGTACAAGGCCTTGAGTCATATTTCAACACAGAAGAAGGTAGAAGGAGTGTGAGTGAATTTATAATGCAAAATAGCCAGCATTCCCTGACAGCCACCGCGTATTCGTTATTTAAAAATTAGCACATTGGCCTCGCCTTTAGCTCCGTATGCCACGAGCTTCCCTCTCCTTTTTCCCTCACCGGGAGAACTCACTATCATACAAATGATGCCCGCAAGTCAAGGTCATCGACGTTTCTGGACAACATTTAGAACGTCAGGCTACTACCACGCACTGGAAGCTCGGAGGGTTACATACGGTCAAGGCTTAAATCATAGGGAGATGCGAGTCCACGCCGCTGCTGTCTCTTGTCATTTTTAGAATATCCGCTTCCAGAGTCTTGTGGGAGATTCTATGGCTTACCACGGGGTCTCATTATTCACAAACCTAAAAATATCTCAGAGAATTTAAGTATTAGACTATTTATTATTATTATCATTGTTATAATTATTATTTTGGTCCAGTTTGTTTAGAGGGAATATGGAGGAAAAGATCATCCCAGAAAATATATTGTCAATCTGAAAAAATCGTTCACACTTTTCGGAAAAGACGATTGAAATTTTACGGACACATTATTAGAATCAACAATAACAGACTAACCACTAAGGCACGTGTTAGCATTTTAGGATAGGCTATTTCTTAGTATTTTATGGCACTTTTTAGCATTCTAGGCCCAATAAAGCACTTCCTAGCATTTTAGGCCAAAAATGGCACTTCTTAGCATTTTAGGATATTTCTTAGTACTTTATGGCACTTCTTAGCGTTTTAGGCCCAATAAAGCACTCCTTAGCATTTTAGGATATTTCTTATTATTTTATGGCACTTCTTAGCATTTTAGGCCCAATAAAGCACTTCTTAGCATTTTAGGCCCAAAATGGCACTTCTTAGCATTTTAGAATATTTCTTAGTACGTTATGGCACTTCTTAGCATTTTAGAATATTTCTTAGTATGTTATGGCACTTCTTAGCATTTTAGGCCCAAAAGGGCACTTCTTAGCATTTTAGATTATGTCTTAGTATTTCATGGCACTTCTTAGCATTTTAGGACATTTATTGACATTTTAGACTCAAGAAGGTATCTCTTGGTATTTTAGGCCCAATATGGCATTTTAGCACATTTTAGTAGGCTATTTTAGGCATTGCTTCACAGTTTAGGCCCAATAAGGCATATCTTGGCATATTAGGATTTTGTTGGCATTTTAGAACATTTCTTGGCATTTTAGGCCCAATGGGACATTTCTTGGAGTTTTTTGGACATTTTTAGCCTATTTTCAATTTTGAAAAAATAGGCTTATGAGATCACCTTTTGTCCGTGTGTGTGTGTGTGTGCGTGCGCGTGTGTGTGTGTGTGTGTGATTCGTGTGTGTGTCCCCCCCTAATAAAATCTAAACAGCTGGAGCGATTTCAATGAAACTCGGTTAGTTCATAATACTATTCCCGGCGACTTCGACCGTGCCCTTCAAATTTTGTTACGCCTCACCAATCCAACATGGCGGCTGTGCGAAATATTTCACTAGCATTCAAATCTCCGAAACTATTACCGATATCGCCCTGAAATTGTGTACGCTGATAAAGGGCACTACTAGAAGTTCACCTATGAGACATTCAAAAACCTGGTGACTACAAAACCAACATGGCGGTCAAGCGAATTTGAGACGTTTAAATAGACTTTTCTCGCGATTTAACTATCCAAACGTAATGAAACTTGGTACAGCAAATGTTTATACACATTGTAATGCACTGGAGTCTTATTTAGTTCAATTGTTCACATAACCTCAAAATGGCGGCTGTGCGAAATATTTCACTGACATTCTATATCTCTGAAACTATTACAGATATCACCCTGCAATTTTGTACGGTGATAAAGGGTACTGATACAAGTTTATCTATGTAACTTTCATAAACCTGTAAAGTACAAAACTAACATGGCGGCCAAGCGAAGTTGAAACATTTTAATAGACTTTTCTCGTGATTTAACCATCTGAGTGCAGTGAAATGTGGTACAGTAAATGATTTTACATATTGTAATGCACAGGCGTCTAATTTAGTTCAATTGTTTACATAACCTGATGATGGCGGCTGTGCGAAATTTTAAAATTAAGTTTTTATTTCTTGTGTCGTAATCATGCGATCGAAGTGAAAGTTTGAATAATGAACCTAGGCAATAATTTTCCTTGAATGGTACATAACTCTATGGCCTATACATATAACAATCCAAAATGAAGGGCATCCGAAATATTTAGACGGTTCTCAATATCTATGAATCTTTTACAGCAATCAAACTGAATTTTTTTATGTTCATAGAGGTTATAAACATATGTTCACCTATAGGTCTTTCAGTAACCTGGTGAGCACAAATTCAACATGGCGGTGACGCGAAATATAAATATTTAAGTGGACGTTTCTCGCGAATTAACTATCCGAGTGCAGTGAAAAGTTGCACGTTAAATGCTTATACAAATGTTAATCCACTGGCATCTAATTTATTTCAATTGTTTGCATAACCTCAAGATGGCAGCTGTGCGAAATTTTAAAATCTCGTTTTTACTTCTTGTGTTCTAATCATGTGATTGAAGTTTCAATACCACACGTACACAATAATCTTAATGTAATAGTACAAAAATAAAAATCCAACCTGGCGACCATCTGAAATATTTAGACGGTCTCAATATCTACGAATCTATCACAACCTTCAAACTGAAATTTTGTATGTTGATAGAGGCAATTAACATGAGTAGGATATATGAAAATAGGCTGTAAAGTTCTTCACGGAACTACTTGTTCGTCATTGTCTTACTTTTAAAGCTTAAAATATGATGATATTTGAGCATTTATTTTGAATATTACTGTATCTAACCCACTTGGCAATGAACGTCCACTGTTCTTCGTATCTCACGAATTATCTTTTTATTTTTAGTCGCACTGCAGATTTCCCCAGAAAAGTCTACATACAATCAATGTTTATGGTTAGGGAAATTGCTTTTATCATACACCAAATATAGCACAGAGCATTAGTTACTGTCTAAAATGCGTTTATCTTCAGGCCAAGGTTTAGGTAATTTATATATTACACCACTCACTTTTTTGAGTTGGCTGGTTCAAATTATTTATTTCAATAGAACGAGAACAATTATTTTAAGTCATATTTAACCTTTTAAATTACGTGTTTCCTACATCAGTGCTGAGTTTTCTCATTAACGTGTAAATGCTGTTATTTTTTTAATTATGGTAGGATTGGGTCTTTGGTTGGTTGGTTCCTTGATTTAGGGGCCGTGACAACGTGGTCATGTAGCCCCGTGTACTTTGCGTGTGAGTAGAATCTGTCTGATAGCCGGTGTTAATTGTGATGACTGTATTAGTGTGTGTCACCTGTTTTTAATTCAAGTAAAGACTGCAGACGATAATTTCAAAAGTAGTTGCTACTTTCGCTACCAAATGCTAACGACACCTAGCTGTGAACTTGCCTACTTCTAGACGCCATCGCACCTGCTTGGGTCTTTATTAAACTAAATGTAAGTTCAAAATTCTATGTTTATGTTAATTTTCATTACGAGACAAATCAATTTTAAAATTTCTGTTTCCGTGATAATCTTTGATCTGTAATCTCAACACGGTGAAAAGAAGTTGCTTGTTTTTGCTTGCTTACATCACAGATGAACTCCAGCTGTAAAGAATATACTTCAACAAAATCCTCTGTTAGTTACTTTAACCCAGGAATTTTAGTCTAAAAACGGTCAAAACCTTGATATTTCTTTATTAAAGCTGAAAATTGGTACAGTTGTCCTATTTGATGTTCTTAACAACATATTAAAAGTCCCCGGTCTTCCCGTGTCGGCTTCCTGGATTTTCAGCCGTTTGAACTCATGGAATGCTGGAGAAGTAGGTGGTGTCGCTGGAATGCGCATTGTAAGCGAACGATTTGGCTTACAGTGCTCTAACATGGCTTACATTAAAGGAGAAATAATAAGCTATAAGTTAATTCATGGGTTGGCGTGTTAGCGATACTTCCGGTCTAACAGGAAACGAAAAAATGCCACGTTTTTTTTTTTTAAGTGCTACCTTTTTCTTTTTCTGACGTTTGTTGACAAACTATCACGAATATCGCAGATAAGTCTTGTATAAGAGTTGTTGGCGACAAAATATGCTTTCATTTGATGTATTCATAATTGATGTGCAGGTAATAGTTGCCGAGCTACAGAGATTTAAACAATGGCGCGCGACCTGAATCAGCCCGTGTTTGCGTTGTTTCTCAACGGCCAACTGACGCGTTCGCCCGCAGCATTGATGTGTCGAATTGGCGGAGCTTCTTGTTTTCTTTTGTTTCTAAATTTTAAACAGTTGGTCGTTGGCCGATGTGTGTTATGCCGTATAAGTGTTATTTATTGTGTTGTCATAAAAATGAGTTTTGAAGACTGCATTTTGCGTAAGAACCCACTCCACAATCCGATGGGCGTTGTTTGTGTTTTAAAAGGTTTTAAAAGGTAAACTAACACCGCAAGAAGTATGCGAAGATCAAGTTGTAACTCGGGTCATGGAGTACATGGAAGACAAGATGAAGACTCTGTCAGAAGCTAACCGGACAGCGAAGCTGTGGGCGGAGTACTACAGGCAAGTGGAAATCGTTCGGCTGTTTATTCGGGCAGAATGGACATCAAATTGGAACTTCCATTTGTACTGCGTATCGAAGATGTTGCCATACCTACACGCTGCAGGGCATATTCACTACGCTAAGTCAGCCTACTTGTACCTGCATCAAATGCTTAAGTTGGATCAGAAGATGCCCGTGGACGAGTACATCAACTTCACGAAGAATGGGTACTTTTCCATCCGACGCTCGCATGATTTTTGGGCTGGAATATGGTCAGATATGGCCTTAGAACAGGATCTTATGCGGCCTATGAAATCACGTGAAGGTTTAACAAGAGGACGAGGAGTGGACGATAGTTCGCTGGCTCATTTTGTATCGGCGTTTCCACTGTGCATCCCGATCTGTGAAGCTGTAGAAAATGTGTCTGGTATAAAGACAAAATCCTCGGAACAGCACGTTGAGTTGAGAGACTCGCGGTGGAACCTGGAGAACCGCCATGCAGAAGTGTTTCGCTCGTGGGTAGAAGATCACTCTCCGTGGGATTTAAAGAAAGAAAGTCTTCAATCGCTTTCCACTGGTGTTGTTGCAGACTACAGCATTAACTGCGACAAGGCTTGAGAAGTTGGTGAAGAAGCAATACAACAAATGGTGGGGAAAAGTTTTGAAGGTCTCAAGCACGCAAGAAAAAGCCGTTGTCAGTTGTTGGGTGTCAACTAAAAATTCGTGATGACATCGTCCCGGTCAACCCGCACTAACTTTTCATGCGAATCATATGTGTGATGAAATCGGAAGCGGATATCATGGAGTTCTTGAAGTACGAGCTTGCACCGACGCCTCCAGCTCTCTTCGATTCATCCGTATTGAGAAAAACAGCCAAGTCAGCACTTCAACACCTTTTAGGTAGATTTCATTAGAAAGCTAACTATTGCAATGGGTACCATGTTTCGACTTCCGAAAAATTTCGACATATCTTCGCGTTTCACATCCGACAGACCCCAAAACCACCGTCAGTTCAAAAGTTTATATATAATTTATGTATATACATATATCACTTTCTTGTGGACACGATAACTACAGCAATTTTACAACAATCACTTAGAATTTTTTACATAATAAGTATCCCTATAAAATATCGGTCGAGTTCGCTAATGGGCACAATCGGTCGAAGGGGGTGAAAATGGGGGGCTTTTTTCGAAAAACTGAAATATCGCTATAACTCTCTTAATATTTGAAATATCGAATCCATTCAAATTTCATACTATGTGTCGGATAAGGCCCAAGAATTTATGTTTGAAACGTTTTTTGACAGCACCAACCATTCACCAAAGGGGTGAGAAAAAGTGGGTTTTTCGGGAAACATTAACCATATCTCTCTTAATAGTCACAATATCAAAACCGTACGAAGTGGACAATATTCCCCTAATAATTACCTAAAACTTTTGTCTGTAAGAATTTTTGATATGAGCCACCCTTACGCCAAGGGATGAGCAAAATGATTTCGGAATTAGAAGAAAATGCCAAGTGCCATCAGACGTTGCCATGACAACACCATTGCACGGGATCACATTCATTTTTCCACCTGACTCTGTGGGAAGCGGCTTCGGTGAAGTAACTGGTAGCATGCTGAACTATGCCCAAAGTCGTGGGTTCAAAGCCGGCCGAAGTCATCGTATTTTCTAAGAACGCTAAAAATCCCTCAGTGTGCCTTCCTTTGGATGGGAAGTTGCTACGTTCGTTGCGAGTAGCTGGCTGCGGTGGCATGTAGTAGCCAAGTTCACAACTAGGTGTCGTTGACGGTAGTATTTGGTAGCAAAATTAGGAACTACTACTTGAAATTGACCGTCCGCAGTCCTTACCAGAATTACAGATTAATACAGCCATCACAATTAACACCGTTTATCAGACAGATTCTACACATACCCGAAGTACACGGGGCTACATGACCGCGTTGTCGCAGCCCCTGAACTGAGGAACCAACCAACATCTCTGCGGGAGATGAAATTTTGCGTGAAGAAGTAACAGACCGCTAGATAGTTACACATCAGTGTCGAAACCTTGCATAAGGACAGTGTGACCACAAGTATGATGATGATGCAGATGATAATTGTTGTTTTAAGGGGCCTAACATCTAGGTTATCGGCCCCTAACCACAAGTATGAAAATGGACCCTAAATGACGAGAAGTTTACCGTCCCCATAAGACAATAAAATGTCAAAAATATGCATAAAAACGAAAAGCTAAGTTAATTAAGCGCCAAATGTAAAATAATTTCTCGCAATAAATAAAGTCTGATCCTTCTAGGAAAACCTGCATATTCTGCCTATTTTCGCCTATCCTCTAGTTTTTCCGGTGAAATCTACCTTCGCCTTCCGGCGTGCCGAGAGGAATTTTTTAAATCTTCAGAATCCCCCAAAGATTTTGAAGAACAAAGCAAAATAGTCCTTGATGGAGGTCTGTTTTTGCATACCGTTGTATGGCCAAGACCTGCTACTTTCGGTGACATAATCTAGTCCTACAAGTTGTACATAAGCAAGCACTCACTATCCATTAAACATTACCATTGTGTTTGGCAACTACGATCAGACTCCAAGCACGAAGAACCAGGAGTAGGCACGCCGTGCGGGGAAGCGGACGTCCATAGACATCGTCTTCGATTCCAATACAATGGTTTCCACTTCTCAGGCAGACTTTCTAAGTAACACCAAAAACAAGGAACGGTTCATCTCTACGTTGACAAAGGAGCTTAAAAATGCTGGAGTTGCTGTTTGTCAGGCGACAGGGCATGCAGATACACTAATTGTCAACGTAGCGTTGTCTCTAGATGCCGAAGATCATGCTGTTACTGTTATAGCGTCAGGCATTGATGTCCTATGCATGTTGTTGGCAAAAGCAAGAGAGAACAACAACATCCATTTTTACAGTCCTGGAAACTCAATCTCTTGGAAAGATTTTCCCTATCACAAACATTCAGGAAGATATCGGCGAGATGAAAAGTTGTGTGCTATTTGCACATGCCGTGAGCGGATGTGACACAACTTTGGCTATTTTTAGCAAAAGAAAGAAGCGACCCTGGGGCATTCTCAAAATCAACGAAGATCTTTGGAAAACTGTCGAAGTTTTCAATCAGCCTGGCACATCCAAGGAAGATATCAAGATAGCTGGAGAAAAATTTGTTCTGGAGTTGTTCAACGGAAAGCGCTCCAATTCTCTAAACGAGCTTCGTGTGCATCTGTATGGAAGGACTATCGCAAGACAGACAGTTACTGCTTCGTTCGATTTGGCCACTTTGCCGCCAACGTCCGACGCATTCCGGCAGCATTCACTGCGTACATATTATTTTCAGTATGTTGTTACACCATTTTACTTTGCTGTGATAAAATTAACATTCTCTTTTGTTTACAAATTGGTTTATAACAAAAATTATTGGATAAATAATACATTATAAACTGTATTAGTTTCAAGCAGAAATATCTACTCCGATATTCGCACTACTTTTTACTTAAGATATTTGCTCTGCTAAAAATGGCATTAAAATAATAATTTATGATCGCCAAGTCACAAATGGTTACATATTTTACAAATTAAAACATTAATTTTGTTTACCTAGCTCAATAAAGCACGTAAAAAACGCACCGAGAACACCTTATAGAATGAAGAGATGTCAATGGGGGGGGACTCAAAATGCGAAATTGAATCATTTTCACTATTAGGAGCAGATGTACAAAAAGGGTGCTTTTCATTCAAAACACTCAAAAAAAAATTTTTTTTTTGTGGGGGAGGGGGAATTTTTGAGAGGGGTGGGTTTAAGCGTGAAATATTTTGAAAAGTGGGGAAGCACTTGATTTATCATAGAGAAAGGAAGCTCCTGCCAGATGTAACAATGCAAAATCAGAGCGCGTCCCGGTCGCAGTGTGTGTCTATAGCGCTGACGGAGAAGAGAATGACGTAACAATCTTTTGTTTACACCGTTATAGCTCGGCAACTATTATTCGGACATCGATTATAAATACATCAAATGAAAGCTTATTTTGTCGCCAACAACTTTTATAGAAAACTTGTCTGCGATATTCGTGATAACTTGCCAACAAACGTCAAAAAAACGTGGCACTTTTGTTTTTAATTTCGCGGCATTTTTTCGTTTCCTGTTAGACCGGAAGTATCGCTAACATGCCAACCCATAAATTAACTTATAGCTATTTTTTCTCCTTTAATTTAAGCCAAGTTAAAGCACTGTAAGCCAAATCGTTCGCTTACAATGCGCATTCCAGCGACACCACCTACTTCTCCAGCATTCCAGGAGTTCAAACGGCTGGAAATCCAGGAAGCCGACACGGGAGGACCGGGGACTTTTAATATGTTGTTAAGAACATCAAATAGGACAACTCTACCTATTTTCAGCTTTACTAAATTTTTTTCAAGGTTAAAACCTAAAATTCCTGGGCTACTTCTGGAGAAAAACAAGATGTTCTGTAAAGAACATATAGCCTACTTTCTCCTAAATGCATGGATATTGTTATAACTCTTTGTCCTTTTCAAGGAGTATAATTGAATGTTGGTTGTAGTAGCTTGTTGAAATAAAACGTGCTATAGGGATATTAAACATGAATATGAGGTGCCCTTTGCTAGTGCTACCTCTGTAAAAAAAATTCATTCAATTCGGTTTCACCGTGTTTGAATTGATCTGGGGAATGGATTTGCACACATACATGGCCGCTATTTGCAAACTATTGGGCTGATGACCTTGTAGTCAGTCATAAGATGCTTTCCACAAAAAGGCATGTTGTTACAAAATCCGGTAGAGATCAAATTATTAGGATGGTCGAAATTTGATTTAAACTTTTAAGATTTGGGTGGCCGTCATTCCGTTTCCGCCAAGATGGCGGCGATATAAAACATGACACTGAGGTACCTTTTGCTAGTGCTACCTCTGTACCAAATTTCGTTCAATTCGGTTTCACCATGATTGAATTGATAGGGGGAATCGATTTGCACACATACTTGGCCACCATCTGCAAACTATTGGGTTGATGATCTAGCAGTTTGGTCAGAATATGCTTCCCACATAAAGATTTGTGGTTGCAAAATGTGGTAGAGACTAGATTATTAGGTTGGTCGTAATTACATTTTAGCCTTTAACATTTGGGTGGCCGCGATTACGTTTCCGTCAAGATGGCGGTGATATAAAATATGACACTGAGGTGGCCTTTTCTAGTGCTACCTCTGTACCAAATTTCGTTCCATTCGGTTTCACCGTGTTCGAATTAATTGGGGGAATCGATTTTCACACAAAGATGGCCGCCATCCGCAAAATATTAGGCTAATGACCTATTAGTTTGGTCAAAGGATGCTCCCTCTATAATGGTATGTTGATGCAAAATTTGGTAGAGATCGGATGATTAGATTAATCGTAATTTGATTTAAGATTTGAATATTTGTGTGGCCTCCATTACGTTTCCGTCAAGATGGCGGCGATATAAAACATGACACTGAGGTGCCCTTTGCTAGTGCTACCTCTGTGCCAAATTTCATTCCATTCGGTTTCACCGTGTTCGAATTAATAGGGGTAATCGATTTTGACACAAAGATGGCCGCCATCCGCAAACTATTAGGCTGATGACCTATTAGTTTGGTCAAAGGATGCTTCCCCCATAAAGGTATGTTGTTGCAAAATTTGGTAGAGATCGGATGATTAGGTTAGTCGTAATTTGATTTAAGCTTTGAACATTTGTGTGGCCGCCATTACGTTTCCGTCAAGATGGCGGCGATATAAAACATGACACTGAGGTGTCCTTTGCTAGTACCGAATTTCGTTCAATTTGCGCTCACCGTGTTCGAATTGATAGGGGGGGGGGGGGACAGACATTCAGAGTACACACACTCACACACACACACACACACACACAGACTCACACACACACACACACATACACACACACACAGACAGACACACTGTTTTTCGCCCTGTAGTGATCTCATAAGTCTACTTTCATTTTTTGCAAAAATCGAAAGTAGGCTAAAAATACAAATTTAAGTAGTGCGGTATAATGGGCAACAGATGGCGGAACATGCCAGAGATTAACTCGGCGTTTGATAGCGAACGGGGAATATGGAAACAAACTGTCTTATGGGCATACGAATCAACGCGCTAAGGCATTTTTGACATTGTGTAACCGATTATAGGTTAGTGGTCTATGTGTTAACCACCTACTATAAGGATAATTGCTATTGTCAAAGATGCTGATGGTTGAATCTTTCAGCATTATTTTGTTGTGGAAGTGTTAATATTTCTGAAACCCAAATATTATCTCTTTACCTTCTTGATTGAAAGGAATATTATTTTTAAATAAAAACAATTAACAATGAAAAATATAGCTTAGAAGTTCGATCAAAGAAAATGAACGTAGCATTTCAGATCACCAGAAATGTATACGAAGAAGGCATTATCATGGCCACTAAAATTAAACATTACAGTTCTGTGCTGAGACCTGAAGCACTCTTTGGAACTGAAACATTATAGTTAATGCGGAAAGATGACATAAACAAAATCATGCTCATGGAAAGAAGATTGGTTCGATGCATCCTTGGCCCAAAAAAAAACCAGAAACAGACTATAACAGACCACGACCTAACGAGGAAATATACACCCATGTGGAGAACATAATTCACACCATGCGCAAACGACGGTTGTCATTTTTTGGGCATTTAAATAGAATGAATAATGACTGGCTAACAAAACAAATTTTTAATAAAATTTTAAAACTTAGAGTTCAACCATCGTGGTTACATAGACATTAAAATATCTCAAGGAAGCCGACATTGCCATTACAGATACATATAATAGGAATTTATTTCGGGACAAAATTCAAAAAGTGATCTTCAGGGAGGAACAAGAGAGACAACGAAAGCAGCCACGGAACCTTGAACAGCTCCAAAAGCAGAGATCAGAGAGGATGAAGCGAATGTGGGCAGAGAAAAAAAGTCATGTGGCAAGACTTGAAGTAAACAAGCTCTGTAATAGTGCTATTCGATTAAATAAAATAATAAAAACAATTAAAATTATTAATTTTTAAATATGATAGTCCACTAAAAATCAGAATTAGAATAAATATGGTTGTAAAAGTTAAAAAATAAATAAGGTTATAAAATTAAAATTATGATAATTTTTTAATCTTAATTTTAAGATTATAAAAAATATTATGAAAATTAAACTTATAATTTATTTATTTATTTATTTATACGTGTCCAGAACATAACATCTTATAAATATATATATACAAAGATTACAAAGTATATGTGCATCTTTATATTCCACGTGATGCCCAGAATTCCGCTGCACGAACTGCCTTATCACTGGCGGCTACCAGATCGTCCATGGAGACAGGTTCTGATAGTTTCCTGCAGTTGAGTAGGTGCTGGTGGTCTTGATGTTCACCACACTCACATAGTTCGTCCTCTCAGATGAATCCCCATTTCTTTATGTTCACCTTACACCGAGATACTCCAGTCCTCAGTCTATTAAGGAACTTCCATGTCTCGTATGGGAGGTGATGACCTGCAGCAAGTTCTTCTTTGGGGTTGTCCCAATATTTCTCTGATGATGAGCTACGCCAGAGTTGTATCCGACGGTTTGCAGGTGGTGTCTGAAACTTTTTCTCGATTTCAGTCTTGGTAGTTGATGTTCACTTCCAAATAGGGGGTGTCTCGGGCTAAGATAATTGAAATTGAACTTAAAAAAACAAATAAAATAACTTCAATATTCTGTCCTACATTGTGTTTTGGCATGGGTAATTGATTGATCAAAGAATCCTAAGATGAGATGAGATTCTCTCACATACACTATATTTTAAAATCTTTGTAAGAATGTCAGTGAAACTGAGCACCAGGAACAAGGTCCATGGCCTCGCGATGAATATTTACATCTGCTATAACAGAGGATGCGATAACAATGAAAGGTTAAACTCGCATGTAAACAAAACTAAAGAGGGAAGGCGCGCTTAAATGCTCCCACCAGACAATAGCTGCGAGGGTTTCTCACGGAGCAGATGGAGAAAGATAACCAACCTTTCATGACTTGGCGGTGCGGCGCGGCGGCGCGGCAGTAGCCTACATGTGAATGACAGAACCACAACAAATAGGAAGTCGTAAAGCATTCTACAAGTCCGTTAATAATAGAAAACTCAGCTATGTAGTAGTATTAATAGTATTAAGTAATTCTACATACTGTATTTCACAAAACGCCATTAGTTCACAATAAATTTGCGAGCGACCATAAAAAAATCATCAAATCCAAATACACAAAATAAAATACATTAATTTGTTTTCTAGAATTGGATCTGATGATGCTCCCTTGACGAGCGAAACATGTCATCCATTTTTTATGGATATTTTTTTTATTTAGTCGATTTACCCTCTAGGTTGGTGGTTCCCACGGACTGAGCGAGAGAACTCACCACTACCGCCTCTACGGGCAGTGTCCTGGAGCTTGGAACATCTGGCCAGGGTGGATACAACTGGGGAGGCGTGATCAGCACTTCGTCCAGGCGGCCTCACCTGCAAAGCGAACAGGGGCCTCATGAGGGATGGGAAGGGAGGGGAAGATTGGGATGAATAGGCTAGGAAGAGGGAAGGAGGCGGCCGTGGCCTTACAATAGGTGCCATCCCGGCATTTGCCCGAAGACGAAGTGGGAAACCACGGAAAACCACTTCGAGGATGGCTGAGGTGGGAATCGAACCCCCTCTACTCATTTGGACCACCCGAGGTTGTGTAGATCCCGTTCCAGTCCTCATACCACTTTTCAAATTTCGTGGCAGAGCCGGGAATCGAACCCAGGACCTCCGGGGCGGCAGCTAACCATGCTGACCGCTACGCTACGGAGGCGACTTTTTTTATGGATAATACGGTGATAAAATAATCGTTACTTTCCACTCAATATATTTGAGTACTCTTGTGTTGACCGACTGAAAACACTAAATTTAGATTACTAAGGCAACACTGAAAATGGCTCCTAACACGATAGTAATAATGTCGTTACCTTCAAAGGAACTGTTACTAGTAACGGTGTTATATACTCAACAACCTTGTGCCCCTGCGGTGTAGAGGCTTCCACTCTGTCCCCGTAGGACATTACACCCATGCTACTAATAGGTGCGGTGACGCAACCATAATGATCCTGTCGGTGAATGAAGGGCGGACTCCTATCGATCTAATTAGCAGCCAGCAGTTTACAAGGTCACCGAGTCAACGTCTCCTGGCTGAAGATCAGCGACACGTTACACAAAAAGAGAAACAAACCAAACACGAAATTGATTCAAGAAAAAACAGCTACTATTTGAGGTAAAATCTGTCATGCAGAAGAGAAGCGAGCAAAAACTAGGAACTGTGAGTGGATGGGCGGGGAGGCAGAAAGGGGAATGGACTCCCCAAAGCTTACTCAAAGGTCGCAGGTTCGAAACATTCACTATGATCTCTTAATTCGGACTTGATGAACACGGGGCAACAAAAAGTGTGATTCCCAAGCAAATTAATTAGCTGCTTCCTAATCAATCATGCAAGAAATCCCTAAAAAACGAATTCAGAAAAACAAGAAACCTGAGTATGATCATTCAGGTCTGCTTTCCGAACGTATTTATCTATCTAATTAATTATTGCATTATATAATTTATTAAATTTTTAATTTATTTATTATATAAGATAATACCAAGCAGTACTACCTTCAAAGAAGAAGTGATTGTGGAACGACTCAAGTGGTCCAATGTGACCAATCAAGATTAATAATAATAATAATATAAGATAATGTTATTAGTCATTTATTTACTCATTTATTTATTTATATCTATTCATATCTATTTATTTATATCTAAGTTATGTATTTATTTTATCTATCCAAGTTATGTATTTATTTATATCTATTTATCTATTTATTTATTTATTTATTTATTTATTTACTTAGTTACTTATTGTGAGCAGACTGTGTGGCACATGATATAGGAGAGGTACACTTCTCATTAGGTGACTCCGAGTTCGATTCTCGGATCCCCCAGACATATAAATTTGACTTGAGTGCAGGAACAAAGAACACTTACAGCTTCACGAGAACAATTGAGTTGCTGCTTGATATAAGAAGTAGCGCCCCATGGTCTAAAAGCAAGTTAATAGTATTGAAGCGTTCATCGCGTTAACCTTGCATCCCCATAATCCATAGGCTATGAGCTGGGCGGCAGTCGTTATTGCATACACGTGGACCTGTTGATTCATTTGTCATGACTCTTGCGTCCCATCTCTGTTGGCTAAAAGTGACGAAATTGCTTTTACCTGCTCTAGTTATATGAAAGGAAACTTGACCGTTGATCGTGGGTGGAGCATATCATTTCGTGGTTTGCTTCATGTGTAACAAGCTCCCATACAAGAGAGCGTGGCGGCAAATGCGTATGATCAGTTTTATGATATTAAATTATATATGGGGCACACTTTTCTTACCTCCTTTCCCTTCTTGGGTAGATGTATTAACATGTGCAAGTTGGTGGAAAGATCGATTGATCTTACGTGACATTGGCATGACCACCAAACTTCCAGATTCATATCAAAGCAAAACTCGCTTCGTAGAATCCCACACCTGACACCAACAAATCAACTGGTGAATATATAACTCAGTTAGTTAGTTTTTGTTGTTTTAAGGGGCGGAACTACGAGGACATCTGCCCCTCTTAACGAAGACTAAAGAACACAAATTTGGAATTGAATTTAAAATTTAGAGGTGGACGCCTAAATTTGAAAAGACCTAAAATTAATAAGACAAAAAATTAAATAAAAATAATAATTATACAAATAAACAAAAATTTTGGAAAAAACAACAAAAAAAAATATCATTCAAAAACGAACAAGTCGTTGAGTCAATGTTCACTGGAACATTTAGATTGCTGGCTCTATCCCACTCTCACTTATAAAGCGGATAACGTGATCAGCAGCCACCGCAGTTAGTTAGTTAGTTAGTTAGTTAGTTAGTTAGTTATTGTTGTTTTAAGGGGAGGAACTACGAGGTCATCCGCCCCTCTTAACACAGATTAAAGAATACAAATTTGGAATTGAATTTAAAATTTTGAGGTGGACACCTACATTTAAAAAGACCAAAAATTAATAAAACAAAAACAAAAATTAAATTAAAAAAAACGGAAAAACAAAAAATTATCATTCAAAAAATATATAACTCTCGAAAGCATTGAAGCATATTGAAGCAATGTTCCCTTGTGAACAATTGAAGGGTTCTTGCAAGAACCAGACAAGTCCATTTTTTTTTTCAGAAACTAAAAAAAAAGACAGTATAGCTATATTTGTGCTGAATGAAATAAAATTTGCTTTTTGACCTACAATTGTCTCAATAACAGCTAGCGGCTTCGGTGGTGTAGTTGGTAGCATGCTGAGCTTCTATGCCCAAGATCACGGGGTCAAACCCGGCTGAAGTCGTAGGATTTTTTAAGAGCGTTAAAAATCCCTCTGTATGCCTCCCTTCGCAGGGGAAGTAAAGCCGGCCTTTGGCCATAAAAGAACGTTTTTCTACAAAATTCTTCCTCAAGAAATCCTTTACAGAATGGTGATAATCGAATTAAAATCCATCCAGTGGTTTTCGAGATTACCCGTTACATCCAAGAATCGGGGACTTGGTTTTATACTGTACTATGTAGAGATATTTGTATTTATTTATTTATTTAGCGTATGGCTTTTTGTGCCGGGAGTGTCCGAGGATATGTTCGGCTCGTAAAAGGCTGAAGCTGCGAAATTTTCGCTCATGGTATTTATAACATGGTAGTGAAAATAAACTCTCAACTTTTTACTGACAGGGTGACAGATGTAACAAAACAAAAACAAAAAAACGCAGTGCCTTCGTGGCGAAGTGGGTAGTGCGCTGGTCTCTCGTTCGAGTGAGTTCATGCGAATCGAATCCCACCTTCAGGGATTTTTTTTGCTTTGTATGTTTCATTTTCTAGGTTCGGGGACTGGGTGTTTGGAACGTCAATACCATTAGTTTTATTCTCATTATTAATAGGCTGATGTAATTTTTCAAGTCCTCGTGTTGCAGCTCGTAAAGCTTGTAAATCACTGTCTTGTCACGTTTTTGACCCACGGTTTAGCTGGCAGATGTTTAATTAATATGTCCGTCTTTAGCATAACGGAATTACCACTGCAGTACTTAAAACATAATGTAAGTGGTTGTTTTAGAACTAAGGAAGAAATTGGTGAATTGTTACATCTGGAGCATTGCACTGTATGGGGCAGAGACGTGGACAGTGAGAAAAAGAGAAAGACAATTCTAAGAAAGTTTTGAAATGTGGTGCTGGAGGAGAATAGAGAATATCAAGTGTACAGATCGGGTGATAAACGATGCTGTACTGAGAAGAGTAGGTGAGAAGAAACTTTTCTGAATACAATTCTTCAGAGGAATGCCAACTGGATCGGGCAAGTATTTAGACATGAGGGGCTCGTGGTCGACGTCATTGAAGGGAAGATCAAAGGAACGACAGGACGGGGAAGAAGAAGAATTCAACATCTGGATGACATAAAAGATGGAAGGAATTACAGCAGACTGAAGGAAGAAGCTGAAGACCTGGCATCAGAAATTCTCTGTACGAAGACATGGATCTGCCACTAGGCAGAATACTGTATAATAGTAATAAGTGGTTACGTCCCATTAAACTACTGCGGCTTTTAGAGACGCTGGGGTGGCGGATTGATTGCCTTGTATAACTTTTATAAAAATTAATTTCTATTAAAATATCGTATTTGTCAAATTTCAAGTCTAAATTCAAGTGAGAAGCAAGTGCTACACTGAGATTGGTTGGTTGGTTCCTTAGTTTAGGAGCTGCGACAACGCGACCAAGTAGTCCCGTGAACTTTGGGTGTCTGTAGAATTTGTCTGATAACCGGTGTTAATTGTAATGGCTGTATTAGTGTGTGTCATCTACACACATCAAAAAAAGTTTTGCATCACCTCGGTTCCAAGAGTTCCGGAACCGTTAAATACAAAGGGAATAGAGATCAACACAAACAACATTTCAGCTCGTTTTATTGCTCATGAGACCCACACATTGCATGTTGTACCATCATACAGCTAGACTTTCAGCATTTGTGGTCCAGATTGCAGTACACACCACTACCTCTAATACCCAGTAGCACGTCCTCTTGCATTGATGCATGCCTGTATTCGCCGTGGCATACTATCCACAAGTTCATCAAGACACTGTTGGTCCAAATTGTCCCACTCCTCAACGACAATTCGGCGTAAATCTCTCAGAGTGGTTGGTGGGTCAAGACGTCCATAAACAGCCCTTTTCAACATATCCCAGGCATGTTCGATAGGGTTCATGTCTGGCGAACATGCTGGCCACTGTAGTCGAGCGATGTCGTTATCTTGAAGGAACGCATTCACAAGATGTGCACGATGAGGTCGAGAATTGTCGTCCATGAAGACAAATGCCTCTCCAATATTCTGCCGATATGGTTGCACTATGGGTCGGAGGATGTCATTCAGGTATCGTAAAGCCGTTTCGGAGCCTTCCATGACCACCAGTGGCGTACGTCGGCCCCACATAATGCCACCCCAAAACATCAGGGAACCACCACCTTGCTGCACTCGCTGGACAGTGTGTCTAAGACGTTCAGCCTGACCAGGGTGCCTCCAAACACGTCTCCGACGATTGTCTGGTTGAAGGCATATGCGACACTCATCGGTGAAGAGAACGTGATGCCAATTCCGTGGGGTCCATTCAGCATGTTGTTGGGCCCATCTGTACCGCGCTGCATGGTGTCGGGGTTGCAAAGCTGGACCTCGCCATGGACGTCGGGAGTGAAGTTGCGCATCATGCAGCCTATTGCGCACAGTTTGAGTTGAAACACGACGTCCTGTGGCTGAACGAAACGCATTATTCAACATGGTGGCATTGCTGTCAGGGTTCCTCCGAGCGGCAATCCGTAAGTAGCGGTCATCCACTACAGTAGTAGCCCTTGGGCGGCCTGAGCGAGGCCTGTCATCGACAGTTCCTGTATCTCTGTACCTCCTCCATGTCCGAACAACATCGCTTTGGTTCACTCTGAGACGCCTGGAAACTTCCCTTGTTGAGAGCCCTTCTTGACACAAAGTAACAATGCGGACGCGATCGAACTGCGGTATTGACCTTCTAGGCATGGTAGAACTACAGACAACATGAGCAGCGTACCTTCGTCCTGGTGGAATGACTGGAACTGATCGGCTGTCGTACCCCCTCCGTCTAATAGGCCCTGCTCATGCATGGTTGTTTACATCTTTGAGCAGTTTTAGTGACATCTATGAACAGTCAAAGGGACTGTATCTTGGATACAATATACACAGTCAACGTCTATATGCCGGAGATCTGGGAACCGAGGTGATGCAAAACTTTTTTTGATGTGTGTATGATCCAGGGAGAAGGACTGCAGACGATTAATTTTTTCAAGTAGTTCCTACTTTTGCTACCAAATGCTACCGTCCACGACGCCTAGCTGCGGACGTGGCGACTAAATGCCATAGCAGTCAGCACCTGGCAGCGAACGTTGGAACTAATATATCGTTATCAAACTAACCTACAGATTTTATCTTCCACAAGTTTAGTTAGTGGAATGTCCTTTTTTCATGCCATACATCTATGACATGGGATCGCCGGCTTTACTTACCCTCCGAAGGAAAGCATACTGAGGGATTTTTAACGCTCTTAAAAATCCGACGACTTCGGCCGGTTTTGAACCCGCGATCTTGGGAATAGAAGCTCAGCATGCTACCAAATACGCCACCGAAGCCGCTCTACACTGAGATTTCACCACCAAATTAACTTAAGAGCACCGATAGTGAGCGCAAATTTTCACGATTTTAAGTACATGAACAAGACATAAAGCTCCGATAGTTGCCGAAATAGAACAACTGTTGATCAAGGGAGGATGGATAGTAACGATGAAGAATGGAGCCTGACGCATTCAAGTAGCCTACAGGCAACGTCCGTTATCCAATATCCAATAAATAATTCATACAATTATAGTCTGTTCAATCTTGGTCAGCCCAGCTTGCTAATATCCAAGAAGCTTGTAGCTGATGAATTAAAACATAGGACGTGTACGATCGAGCGGAAACATGCGTCAAGAGGCGACAGCACGTCAGGTTATTTGCAGAGATCCGCGTAGAGACTGGTGACTGGCGGTCTGGGAAACGGCGCGGTGTGGCGTGCTCACATAACCTGCAATATGGTGCTGATATTGTTGTTTTATCTCTGCGTTACCCACGCTAACACAGTTACACCAATGCCCACGCACGGACTCAGAGACCGAGTTTTCTTTTCATTGTTAAGATTTGGTTATAATGAACAAATTTTGATATTTTTGGCAAACTCTAATTTACATAAGAAGTATAGAAGTATACTAGTGCTAATTACCTGTTTTACGTAAGTACAAGCCTATATTATGTGTAATTATCAACAAAAAACGTATAACTAAAGAACTAACAACTGAAAAACCTTTATACTGGAAATAACTTATCAAACAACATTGCATTTTAAAATGACATCATAGAAAACGTGAATGTAAAGAAATCTGTTTGGTTAGCATAATGTCAACTCTGTAAACATTTGACACTTTTACACATACATACTGACACTTTAGTTTGAATCTGTTTCTTCCAGAAGAACATCAAATATATCAGGTTCACTTGACACTTCATTTAGTAGACGAAGAATCCTATTCTCCTCATTATGATTCATTTTGTTTAGGATTTAGACATAACAGTCTAGACTAAAAAGTTGAAAAAGCACATACACATTTACTCACGCACGGGCTTGGAGAATATAGCACTGTTACATCTCAAGGTCACACCGCGGACTGAACGAAACAGTAGGGGCGGGTTTGGGAGGTTGGAAACAGAAGCTATGCCGGCTCGCCGCACTTTTAGCCAACGCCCGGATCGTGAGTTCGTGCGAGAGTAACGCAGGGATAAGGGGCCTAACGTGTAGATGAAAATACTTTAAAAAATGGAACTTAGATTGAAAAGACTTACAAAATGTAGGGTGGAAATACTTACAAAAGGTAATTTAGATGGAAAACACTCACAAAAGCAATTTAGATTGAAAATACGCACAAAATGTACCTTAGGTTGAAAATACAGTACTTACAAAATGCAATTTAGATTCGAAATACTCACAAGATGCAATTGAAATTCAAAATACTTACAAAATGCGATTGGAATTGAAAAATAAATACAAAATGCAATTTAGATTGAAAATACTTACAAAATGCAATTTAGATTCAAAATACGTAAGTTACTAATTGCAATTGAAATTGAAAATACACAATGAAATTTAGATTGAAAATGTCCTATCAGATTCAAAATAGGCCTACTCACAAAATGAAATTAAAATTGAAATTACTTACAAAATGCAATTTAGGTTGAAAATACTTACAAAATACAATGTAGATTTAAAATACTCACAAAAGGTAATTTGGTTCAAACCCGGCCGAAGCCGTCGGATTTTTTAAGAGCGTTAAAAATCCCTCAGTATGCCTTCCTTCGGAGGGGAAGTAAAGCCGGCAGTCCCATGTCATAGATTTATGGCATGTTAAAGAACCTTCCACTAATTACACCTGAGTGAAGCTAAATTGTATAGGTTAAGAATGTAAACAACGCTCACAGGTTCCTACGTTCGTTGCCAAGAGCCGACTGCGGTGGCGTCTAGTAACTAAGTTCTGACCTAGGCCTAGTAGTCGTTGACGGTGGCGTTTGGTGGCAAAAGTAGGAACTATTTGATAAATTCAAATTTGCAGTCCTTATTTGAGTTAAAAAACAGATACACACACTAATACAGCCATCACAATTAATACCGGTTATCAGACAGATTCTACGCACACCCAAAGTACACGAGGCTACATGACCGCGTTGTCGCAGCCCCTAAACTGAGGAGCCAACCAACCAACCAAAAGGTAATTTGGTTGGAAAAAGACTTACAAAATGTAAATTTAGATACACGGGGAGCCAATTCACAAAACAGTGCGGGAATCTTAAAGAGAAAAGGAAATATAGCCTAATTAAAAGAAAAACAAGACCGCTCGCAGAAGGAGGGATCAGGAAAGATGAGAGAAGGGCTAATTAAGGCGGGAAATAAAGAGACAGCCTAGGCCTCGGATACCCTAATACCGTCAGAGTCGGAAGAGAACAACAGTTGACCAAGAGAGGTCGACAGGAAAGAAGACGGAGAGGAGCCCGGCACAAGTAAGTGGAAGCAATGCCGGACTCAGTTAGGGTCCCGTGGTCGCCAACCCACGTCCCACAAGTTGTGAGCCCCTGGGGGTAACCTGCAATAACACCCCATTGTTACTATATTAAATAATTAAATAAATAAATATATGAGCAAATCAATCAATAAATAAAATAAGTAAAATAGATATATTTGACTAAATAAATAAATAAATTAATGAATGAAATAAATTAAATTACATACATAAAATGACCATGATAGCCCGATACCTTATTGACGTGTTAATTATTAACTATGTATTTTTACCTAAAGTCAATATTTATTTCATTGAAAACCAAACTGGTTTCGGTCACATAGCGACCTCCTTCAGCTGGTATATGATGAGTAGAGCTGGGATTTCTATGTAATTACATATTTTACATATTTTGTCATATTTGTGGGTATTCTACATATTCTTAGTGATATTACATAAAATTACATATTTCAGAGTTTTCCTGTTTTTATATGAAATAAATTGCTGAATTGAAGTTTCACACTTAATGTGGGGCTGTTGTCTGTCCTCTCAACAGGGGGATTACGGTAATTATGAGTGACAGGTATTTGAGAGGATGATAAGTGCTGTGTATGGGGAGACTGGTGCAAGTGTATTGAGTAAATTGCAAAAAGTGTTGAAGAGAAATCCTGGTTATTCAACATTTCACATTGTGTGCCAAATTCTAAATGGAGATGACGTTGATCCTCCCGAGGACATTTCTCCAGCAAAAATTCCTCTCCTAAAATTTGCCCCAGTTACATCATGTGATGTTGAAAGATCTTTCTCTGCATATAAGAACATACTAAGTGACGAACGCCTTTCTATGACCCCACAGAACATCGAAAAATACTTAATAGTTCACTGTGCTACAAAATTTAATGAATAAACGTGCTTTGCGTTATGAAAATTATAAGTTTCTATTGAATATGTGTGTGATATATTCATATAATATGACTCCAAAGAACATTGAAAAATACTTAATTGTTCACTGTGCTACAAAATGTAATATGAAGCGTGTTTAGTGTGTTGTAACTGTCAAAATGGTAAGTTTATATTAATTATATGATATTACATATTTTGCCCAATCTACATATTTTGCTACATATTTTGGTGATTTTTGTTATATATTTATGTACATATTATGCCACTTGATATTACATAAAAATCCCAGCTCTAGTGATGAGTAGCACTACATATCTTAAGTTCACATAGTAAAATTTTCCACAAAAAAAAAAACAGATCTGTTACAGTAATTTTGTAAATTAAGCATAACAAAATCTTTCTTGAAAAACAGCGTAGAAATGAGGAATGTGTATGTGAAAATATGTAGCCTATTGTTTGTTGAAACAGTTAGGTTATAAAAATTCTTGATGAGTATTAGATATTAGGTATAGTATAGAAAAACATTGGAATCTGTGGCGAAGTTATGTTGAAAATGTATCTGTTTGTATTTCTTGGCATTCCAATGTTTTTCTATACTATACCTAGCTAATACTCATAAAGAATTTTTATAACCTAACTGTTTCAACAAACAATAGGCTACATATTTTCACATACACATTCCTCATTTCTACGCTGCTTTTCAAGAAAGAATTTCTTAAGCTTAATTTACAAAATGTACTGTAGCACATCTGTTTCTTTTGGAAAGTTTTACCATGTGAACTTAAGATGTAGTACTACTCATCATATACCAGCTTAAGAAGGTCGCAATGTGACCGAAACCAGTACAGTTTTCAATGAGATAAATATTGACTTTAGTTGAAAATAAATAGTTTATAATTAAATTAGGCCTACATACATTAAATAATAAATAATTAACTATATAAATAATCGGGTCGCCTCCGCTACCTGTGTGTAGATCTTTTCAGTTGGAGCCATTTAGGTGTTCTGCTATCTGGTAGTGAAAACTTTAACATTAGTCTACTGAACGACCTCTGAGTACGGCTCGGCCATAACCACGTTTATTCAAGTCCAATACATTAGCATAATATGCTGTTGTGAATATGCCGCAATAATGCCTCGGATACAAAAGAAAAACACGTTTACTTGATTAAGCGCGCCAAAACATCACAAGTACGAGATTGCAGGCCATGGTCAAAGCCTCCTCTGCTGGCTCGTGATAATCAATCCTAATTATTCCGTCATACTGCCGCCATGATTTATGTGCGTACCACCGCAAGTAGCATAATTCGTCCACATTACAAGCAGTGAGTTACGCTTTAAACTCAGTAATTACAAAATACATTACATTTCGATTGTGGGCATTTAATACAAGACGAAGGCGGAAGGGCGTTTTCTCTCAACATTTGAATAAAAATTATGGAGTCATCTGTATTAGCTTTGAAAATATATATCAATGTACGATTACCATCTCCCACACATTGGCAAACATCCTACCAATCATTACACGTACACAGGGGCAGATGACCTCGTAGTTCCGCCCCTTAAAACAATAATAACTAACTAACTTACTCGTACACAAATAATCACAGTGGTGAACGTGTTATAAACTTGGAGAAATGAGATTAAAAGTTTTTAACCACAGATGCTTGTTTGAATGTATGGTTTATTTTATGTTACGTAAAAACACAAACGGTTTTTGCCTATGCTTCATGTTGTGTTTGCGTGGCAAGTCACTTTGCATACGTTTCCATACTGTTAAAAGTAATGCATTGTTGGAAAATGTAAAAACATATATTTTAAACGTTATCTCATAGATTTACGAGGTTAACAATCTTCTGAAGAATGGTTTCACAACCAGATGCAATATCAGTTTATGATAATTATGTAATGATAATAATAATAATAATAATATTAATAATAATAATAATAATAAGTCTAGAACCTGAAGACTTCAAAGGGCATTCAGACTACCGTAGAATCACTACAATAAAAGAGTTATGTCCCATAATGAAAAATTGAAGCATTATAAAACCGTTGTTTTCCGAGATGCTCTATATGCGTCATAAACCATAAATTTAGGAGGACATTCAAAAATTGCAGACATTGAAAAGGAAGAACGCAAAGAAACAGTAAATAGACTAAGAGCATTTTTTTTTTTACAAAAGAACTAGAGGCCAGCACACCTATTGCAATTGGAAGCAGTTGGTCAAAGGAAGGAGATGATTGCACGCTATGTATTGAACCCTTATCATTGTGTCCAATAATAATGTTTCATATTAATAAAAACGATGGAAATACTAAATACATGATATGCTGGATATTTGAGTAATATTGATGTAGCAAGAAATCTGGACTTGGTAAGACATGCTACGTGCTGGCTGGAAATGACCAATAGTTTCACAACCAATGTTATTCTTGGATTTCTGAGAAAATCAGATATGACGCTGTGGCGTACGTGACCATAAAAGGCCACAATGCTGCGTACAAGGCAAGGAGTGAGAGAGAGGAGAATAGTCGTGACGTCAATATAAGGGCGGGATTTGTAAGGTCAGAACTCCGAAGCCAACTTATCTGACCAATAAGAAAACATGACGCCAGAACATAGCGTCAGTGTGTTTTGCGCGGCAATCGGATATAAAAAGATCTAGCGATCGGTTTGCTTGTTCGACGGCAGATTCGCGACCTGTGAGCAAATACAAGAATTTTGAGAGGTCACACATAATTATAGGCCCATTACTTAAAATATTGAGGAGCTGTTTTTCTCCCACCATTGAAACTTTAGGCTTTCTGTATATATACAAATGTCCGAGATGAACCGGGACACTCCAAATTATTCTTCGACAGTCATTTTAAGACGTCCTTAAGACGATATGGTTTTAAAATTATAGTTGTGTGTCGGCAACGAAGTTGGAAATTTTCATAAATTGTGAGATGGCAATTAGCCATAGAATAGGGAAAGTCGACGATTCTGCATAGGACGATCTGAGGAAATAAAATACTTAGAACGCAGATAGAACAGTTTAAAAACTTTGATTTAATTGTGTTTTAACAGCAGCAAAATGTCGACCATGGAGAGAAGACAGCAAGCTTCATCCTCCATTACCATCAGTGTTATGGGCTAACGGCCTAATGATGGGAATTGACGAGGCGGGAGGCCTCTGGAAAGCAGTTTAAGTGATGAGTATTAAAAAATTGATTTATTGATTTTGGACGAGGGGAATCGCGAGAGATGTGTGGAACTTTGTATAGATTTTATTTGTGTGGTTTAATTTAAATTTCAGGGTTTGATTTCTTAACTGACATGCGTGTAGTAAATTTTGGCATTGCGTGACAATTATGTTGTACAGTAAATTTTGTAATTTAAATGTTTTCCTTATGTATACGTAATTCTTATTGCGAAACGGCCGCATCGATTAACGTATCTATAAAAAGTGTAGCCATGAATGAGAACCTAGGAACGACAATGATAAATGGACTGATTTAATGATATGTTAAACTAATTACTACGTGGGGGGAATATTTGCATTTTGTTGCTTTGATAACTCGGGCTAGGACTGATCCTGTTATTTATTCTTTTTTGTCATTTGGACATGTTGTGTGTCATTATCTGAGAGGTGTGCTGATTAATGCTACGACGAGATCTTCGAGAAATGTGCCACGTGTTTTTGGGTGTAAGTGATGATGATGAGGAGAGGTAAAGCCTGTCCATGACTGCGATATCATTCCGGCAAACTAGTTATCCGTGGGGATAAGTTTGACCTGGGAATGTATTCTTAAAAATCCCTGAGAGGATGTTTTGAGATAATGTGTTATTTATTTGTACGCGTTTAACAGGTGGCGATTAGCAAAGGTGCTGTACGCTGGCTATGGGCCAGAATCTATATTTAGCATGGCACTAATTACTACTTGGGGGGAAGAAATCAGCCACTCTCTCGGTGATGCGATAACAGGCCCGGTTGTCTCCAGCTCGTTATGACACGTTATGTTTGCTTTAAAGCCTAATGAGTTAAGGTTATTTTATTTGGTTTAATTTGGGAAGTTGCCATGTTGTCGATCCAAGTTTCTTTTATCATTACTACGACTTATTTGTTCATTGTTTTAAAACGCCAAACTTTCCGGCGTGAAAATTAAAAGTTGTATTTTGTTGTTGTTGGCTCTTATTTTCAAGGCCATTGTATTCATATAAATATAATTTGGCAACCGGCCAAACCTGTTCATGTCATGTTATGCCTTCCTAGTGTTTAAGGTATAAGACGGTAATTCCGCAGCCCTTATTTTAAATAATACACACGTGTATTTGGTTGTGGTAATCTAAGGTTAGAGCATGTCAGTAGTGTATATAATTATGTAAT
Organism: Meconema thalassinum; assembly: GCA_946902985.2. NCBI lineage: Eukaryota > Metazoa > Arthropoda > Insecta > Orthoptera > Tettigoniidae > Meconema > Meconema thalassinum. Next base: position 898,071,031 of record OX336388.2, read on the forward strand.
TGTTGTTCCCACATTTCCGTAATTCGTCCTTCGCAGTACGGAGTCCGTTCCCGAACCAACTGTTTTGGTCGGAAACGAGCGCCCGTCAAAATGCTCATTACTTGAACTAGTCTTAAAACCCGTGTCGCTCATAAATATTGAATTTTGTACTATTTTATTTGTTTGTTATATTTGGATCTTGTGATCCGTTTTCTTTTGTTACTTTGACTTAAGTGACATTGCAGTCACAATGCTTGTTGACAGCTGTCATGCCATGTCGTCATGGTACGTCAGGCTGGTCAGTGTTAGATCTGTTCACGCGAGTGAACAATAAAAGGGTGGTTATAGTTTTTCCTTTTTATGTTTGATTCAGTTAATAAATTTCATTTGTTAGTAGATCCTGTTGTTTTTCTTGGCTTTATAATAATAATAAGTTAACCTTATGAACCCTGGAAGTTATGTTGATAGCAAAACCTCTAAATCACATTCACAAGAATCCATTACGACCCCGAAATTTTGAATCTTGTCTACATGCTATTTTCCAAAGGGTTTATAAGAGTTACTTTGGCTTCCGAACGTGTGGCATTTGTGTTTTAGAGTAAAAAAATAGATCACCGGCATGTGATAAGTTTATTAACGTAAGTTAGGCGAAGATAGTACCGCCAAATGTTTGAAAATATAAAGTCATGGAGTTTGCAATAAAGTAAATGTGGAACAAGTTAAGTGTTTGAACTTTGATTAAAATTAGAACAAACTGTTCCAGGCGCCCAATAAAATTAAATTAGCTTTGTGTAGAAAAGCCAAACTCAAAGAATTGTTTGACAGGAAGGTTAGACCTTAAAAACTAATTAATACTCTATTAATTGGTAAAAATTTGTAAGTAAAGTAAGGTCAGGAAGATTATAACTGAATCAAAGGGTTAAAATTAAATGGAATAATAAGTAAATTATACTCAGTGATGCTATAGTTTGTGGGAGTAATTTAAAGTAAATGAACTGAGTATGTAAAGGGTTAATGTGTGTATATTTAATATATGTGAGCGCGCGTATCCAGGGCTCCGCCCTTATGTCATTTCCCTATGTCTCAAATATATTATTGTTGTGATGGCAACTCTGGGAGAAATTCGCGAAGTGATTGAATTAGCATCCGCTCGTACGCGAGAACAACTTAGTGAGATGAGAAAGGACATAACCAATGAAATACAGACACAGTTAGCGGCAAATAGTGAAGAAACGCAGACACAGTTGGCGGCAAATAATGTAGAAATGCAGACACAGTTAGCGGCAAATAGTGAAGAAACGCAGACACAGTTAGCGGCAAATAGTGTAGAAATGCAGACACAGTTAGCTGCTATAAATAAACAATCGGAAGAAATACAGACACAGTTAAACACAAAACTATCTGAAGTTAACGAGAATATAAATCAGAAAATCGCTACACAAAACATTCTGGTTAGTGAACAATTACATAGGCAGTCTGAGAAAAACAATGAAATGTTAAACGCACAAGACGAAAGGAACACTCAAAATCTAGCTGCGCTAACGGTAGAAATCAAAGAGCACACAAAAGAACAGCTAATCCAATTAGCAAAGGACGTTAGCACTAACAATACCAAACAATTAGGAATAATAAAAGGTATCGAAGATTCGTTTAAAAAGGAAATAAAAGGAATGGATGAGACTGTTATGGCAAAACTAGCACAAATCGAGCAAGCGTGTTTGACCAGCTCATCTGAGATTAAAGAAGCACACACAAACTTAGAAAAAAGGTTTGAGAATATCGAACGAGGGACACAGGGTATGCAAGATCAGATAATTACAGTAGATAACAATATCACGGGCTTAGTGACGGAACTCAACAAATTAGAAATACAATCAATTAAGAAATGGAAAAAGTTAGAAATTGACCAGGAAGAAATTAAACAAACATTAGAACAGAACAACATTTCTCTGGGAGAAAGGATAGATAAACTTGAAGATAATCAGGAGGCTAATCAACAGGAAGTCGAAAAACGCTTTGTTAAATTGAAGGATACTATTAGGAAAGATTGGACCAAGATGAGCGCTGATTCGAAAGATGAACGGCTCGCAGTAAGCAAGAAGCTAGGGGAAAATAACGCGAAAATACAGGCGTTAGAAGAAAATATGAAGTTAAGGTTTCAAATTCAAGAGGACCGCATGATAAAATCGGAGTTGCAGTCACTTGGACATAATACGATGTTTGCGACACTAATGGAAAAGGGGAAAGGGGAGAATGCGGAAAGAGAGCACACAATAGACAGCCACGAGCTTGGGCAAAGTCCAAGAACGGTAGACACGCAAGCATTCCAGAATTATGAGGGTCGTAGCTCGACACCTCAAAACACACAACTTCCCACGCAAGTTATACAAGTCATCCGTGGAAACGAATTTAAACCGAATAAGTTTTTACCAGAGAGCGGAGGGACACCTAAAGCTTTCTTAAGGGAACTGACAGAATATTTTTCGGACCAAAATGTTAGCTCAACGCGACAATTAAGAATGGTTGAAAATTTTTTGGCGGGCTCAGCACTTACCTGGTATCTTGGATTTAAGAACACATTTAAATCAATGGAAGGTTTCCACAAGGCCTTCCTAAGCAAATACTGGAGTGGGTCGTATCAACAAAGCTTGCGAATGGACTTATACTCGCGCAAATACCATTCCACGCATCAGACGAAATATGCAGATTTTTTCGCCATGCAACTTGTCAAATTGCAGGATCTTGATAATCCCCCGAGCGAAATGGAGCTAATAACTACTATAGGAAAGCAGATGCCTATTAGCGTTCAGCAATTCTTGGTGGCGGCAAATATTACGACCGTGGTCCAGGCAGAAGAGGTATTAAGGAAGATAGATGAAACCACTAATTACATCAACCCGAGAGAGAAGAGACAGATAGAGTTAGTTAATGCAGTCGAAGTAGTCAAGACACCGAACAAAAACACGAGGTCGCAAGCTACAAACACTGGGGATAACCAAAGACGGCAGAGCACCGAAGAATATGAGCCGAGATCTCAACCGAGATACGAAAATAGGGACAGAAACCATAACAATCAGGAAGAAACTAACCGCTACCGGAACACAAACAATCAGCAGTGGCGAGATAATAGGAGATACCAAACGTCATACAATAGGAATAATAATAATAACGCACCTTACAATCGAGGATGGCGTGGAGGACACTATAATCAACAATATAGGCCCAGAGACAATAGGCGTTACAACCAGCAACATAACGCACAAGATAACCAGCGGTTTAACGAGCAATCGGATCCAAGGGATGATCAGAGAAATTGGAACGAGAGACACGCTGACCCGCAACAGTACCTGGAGGAGCCACGTAACATGGAAGGAAATAATGATAAATGGGAAAGAGCGATAGATCGGCGGAAGAATCCCGACAACCACGAGGAGGAAAACGGAACACATCAAATGTTGGAGGCCATGCATGTAGAAACCCAGAGATATTTGGAGGAGCTGCATGGAGAAGAAGAAAATAGAGCAGCCGACAATAGGAAACAGAAGAATAGCAGGAGAGATTCGCAGACCGTGTCAGGCAAGGGTCTCGAAATATGGTAAAAAAAAGTTATTGTACGGGAATAGGAGAAGAAGAAGGGAGAAGGAAGAAGATGGCAACGCGGGGGAGAAGAAGGAGATGACATCACGGTAAAATGGAGAAGAGACAGGAGCGGCTTAAGGAAGTTCAACTAGGGGTTACGAACTTAGGTAACAACGCCTACAGAGTTCCGAGAGGTGAGCACAGGAAACATGGCAGTATATAATATCTCATTTAAAATTATATCATCAGAGAGAGCCATACGAACCGAGAAATAATGTTACTGCAGCAAATTAAACATTCGCGTGATAACATACAACAAAAGATACGGGGGTACTCGAGTGGTGAAAGCGCTCAAAAGACAGCTCTGACGTGTTTACAAGTTCAGGCGGAAGTCGTTAATGAATATGTTGATGTTTTGAAAGAGTGAGAGGGGAGACGAGTAGCAAGGAAAGAGGCCGGAGGGCATAAGTATACAGGAATTTCCTAATGAGTTTGGAACGAGACGGCTACTGAAACAGACAGAGGCGGACAGTCATTATATTTTGAGGGTGACCAGCAACTTCAAATTTGAGCCAGAAAAGTAGGGGATGTGAAATTCGACTTCATTTGAGTTCGAATTTCATCAACTAGGGGTCAGATGAACCCTTATCATTGTGTCCAATAATAATGTTTCATATTAATAAAAACGATGGAAATACTAAATACATGATATGCTGGATATTTGAGTAATATTGATGTAGCAAGAAATCTGGACTTGGTAAGACATGCTACGTGCTGGCTGGAAATGACCAATAGTTTCACAACCAATGTTATTCTTGGATTTCTGAGAAAATCAGATATGACGCTGTGGCGTACGTGACCATAAAAGGCCACAATGCTGCGTACAAGGCAAGGAGTGAGAGAGAGGAGAATAGTCGTGACGTCAATATAAGGGCGGGATTTGTAAGGTCAGAACTCCGAAGCCAACTTATCTGACCAATAAGAAAACATGACGCCAGAACATAGCGTCAGTGTGTTTTGCGCGGCAATCGGATATAAAAAGATCTAGCGATCGGTTTGCTTGTTCGACGGCAGATTCGCGACCTGTGAGCAAATACAAGAATTTTGAGAGGTCACACATAATTATAGGCCCATTACTTAAAATATTGAGGAGCTGTTTTTCTCCCACCATTGAAACTTTAGGCTTTCTGTATATATACAAATGTCCGAGATGAACCGGGACACTCCAAATTATTCTTCGACAGTCATTTTAAGACGTCCTTAAGACGATATGGTTTTAAAATTATAGTTGTGTGTCGGCAACGAAGTTGGAAATTTTCATAAATTGTGAGATGGCAATTAGCCATAGAATAGGGAAAGTCGACGATTCTGCATAGGACGATCTGAGGAAATAAAATACTTAGAACGCAGATAGAACAGTTTAAAAACTTTGATTTAATTGTGTTTTAACAGCAGCAAAATGTCGACCATGGAGAGAAGACAGCAAGCTTCATCCTCCATTACCATCAGTGTTATGGGCTAACGGCCTAATGATGGGAATTGACGAGGCGGGAGGCCTCTGGAAAGCAGTTTAAGTGATGAGTATTAAAAAATTGATTTATTGATTTTGGACGAGGGGAATCGCGAGAGATGTGTGGAACTTTGTATAGATTTTATTTGTGTGGTTTAATTTAAATTTCAGGGTTTGATTTCTTAACTGACATGCGTGTAGTAAATTTTGGCATTGCGTGACAATTATGTTGTACAGTAAATTTTGTAATTTAAATGTTTTCCTTATGTATACGTAATTCTTATTGCGAAACGGCCGCATCGATTAACGTATCTATAAAAAGTGTAGCCATGAATGAGAACCTAGGAACGACAATGATAAATGGACTGATTTAATGATATGTTAAACTAATTACTACGTGGGGGGAATATTTGCATTTTGTTGCTTTGATAACTCGGGCTAGGACTGATCCTGTTATTTATTCTTTTTTGTCATTTGGACATGTTGTGTGTCATTATCTGAGAGGTGTGCTGATTAATGCTACGACGAGATCTTCGAGAAATGTGCCACGTGTTTTTGGGTGTAAGTGATGATGATGAGGAGAGGTAAAGCCTGTCCATGACTGCGATATCATTCCGGCAAACTAGTTATCCGTGGGGATAAGTTTGACCTGGGAATGTATTCTTAAAAATCCCTGAGAGGATGTTTTGAGATAATGTGTTATTTATTTGTACGCGTTTAACAGGTGGCGATTAGCAAAGGTGCTGTACGCTGGCTATGGGCCAGAATCTATATTTAGCATGGCACTAATTACTACTTGGGGGGAAGAAATCAGCCACTCTCTCGGTGATGCGATAACAGGCCCGGTTGTCTCCAGCTCGTTATGACACGTTATGTTTGCTTTAAAGCCTAATGAGTTAAGGTTATTTTATTTGGTTTAATTTGGGAAGTTGCCATGTTGTCGATCCAAGTTTCTTTTATCATTACTACGACTTATTTGTTCATTGTTTTAAAACGCCAAACTTTCCGGCGTGAAAATTAAAAGTTGTATTTTGTTGTTGTTGGCTCTTATTTTCAAGGCCATTGTATTCATATAAATATAATTTGGCAACCGGCCAAACCTGTTCATGTCATGTTATGCCTTCCTAGTGTTTAAGGTATAAGACGGTAATTCCGCAGCCCTTATTTTAAATAATACACACGTGTATTTGGTTGTGGTAATCTAAGGTTAGAGCATGTCAGTAGTGTATATAATTATGTAATTGTTGTTCCCACATTTCCGTAATTCGTCCTTCGCAGTACGGAGTCCGTTCCCGAACCAACTGTTTTGGTCGGAAACGAGCGCCCGTCAAAATGCTCATTACTTGAACTAGTCTTAAAACCCGTGTCGCTCATAAATATTGAATTTTGTACTATTTTATTTGTTTGTTATATTTGGATCTTGTGATCCGTTTTCTTTTGTTACTTTGACTTAAGTGACATTGCAGTCACAATGCTTGTTGACAGCTGTCATGCCATGTCGTCATGGTACGTCAGGCTGGTCAGTGTTAGATCTGTTCACGCGAGTGAACAATAAAAGGGTGGTTATAGTTTTTCCTTTTTATGTTTGATTCAGTTAATAAATTTCATTTGTTAGTAGATCCTGTTGTTTTTCTTGGCTTTATAATAATAATAAGTTAACCTTATGAACCCTGGAAGTTATGTTGATAGCAAAACCTCTAAATCACATTCACAAGAATCCATTACGACCCCGAAATTTTGAATCTTGTCTACATGCTATTTTCCAAAGGGTTTAGTATGTAACCCACCAACCTAACGGCTGAGAAGATTATGATGATGAAGAAGAAGAAGAAGAAGAAGAAGAAGCTAAGGTGTATGTTTCACAAAACTCAAGCTCCTAAACCAGAGGGAGCTAGAAGGTGTGGTTTGTACCAAAATCTTCCACTTCGTCTCAATAGTACAGGAAAAATCTTGCATTTCATGAAAAGTCAACGGAAATATATTTATTTGTTTATAAAGTGCTTTTAAACAAATAGACAAGACGATAGTCCCTGGCAGTACTGTGTCGCGTACAGCCCGCATAGCGCTAGTGCTCTCTGATTTCATAAATATCGAGGATTTGTTTAATAAGGGCGTTTAAACAAATAAACATATTTATAGAAGCCCGCATAACAGTAAAGCCAGGCGGGTGGTTTATACACATGCGAGAGTTCTCGCACGGGTCCGCTAGTAAGTACAGATTTCTAGTTGTCCCACTGTTGCAGCCAATGAGCGAATTATTCCCCAGGTCAGGAAGGGCGGAAAGACGTGAAAACGTAGAGTCAGTGTGGTTTAGCAAAAAACAATTGGTGTAGTTACATTATTTAAAAATGTCGAGCAGGCTAATTGTACACTTGGTGTTTGTGCTATGTTGTGTAGTATAACAATATATAGAAATAATGTCCGGGATGAATGCACGTACGGCGACTGGTTCTCAAAAAAAAAGGAAGTAGTTCCGTGAAGAACTATACAGCCTATTTTCATATAACCTACTTATGTTAATTGCCACTATCACCATACAAAATTTCAGTTTGATTGCTGTAATAGATTCGTAGATATTGAGAACCGACTAAATATTTCTGATGGTCACCATGCTGGATTTTTATATATGTAGGTCCTAGAGTTAGGTACTGTTACATGAAGATTATTGTGTACGTGTAGTATTCAAACTTAAATCGCATGATTAGGACACAAGAATTAAAAACGAGATTTTAAAATTTCGCGCGACTGCCATCTTATGGTTATGGAAACAATTGAAATAAATTTGATGCCAGTGGATTAACATTTGTATAAGGATTTACTGCGCCAAGTTTCACTGCACTCGGATGGTTAAATTGCGAGGAACGCCCATGTGAATATTTATATTTCGCGTCGCCGCCATGTTGGATTTGTGATCACCAGGTTATTGAAAGTCCTATAGGTGAACTTACGTTAATAGCCCCTATGAACATTAAAAAATCAGTTTGATTGCTACAATAGATTCGTAGATATACAGAGCCGTCTAAATATTTCGGTGGTCGGCATGTTGGATTGTTATTATGTATAGGCCATAGAGTCATGTACCATTAAAGGAAAATTATTGCGTAGGTTCATTATTCAAACTTTCACTTCGATCGCATGATTAGGACACAAGAAATAAAAACTTAATTTTAAAATTCGCACAGCCGCCATCTTGAGGTTATGCAGACAATTGAACTAAATTAGATACCAGTGCATTACAGTATGTATAATCATTTACTGTACCACATTTCACTGCGCTCAGATAGTTAAATCAAGAGAAAAGTCTATTAAAATGTTTGAAATTTGTTTGGCCGCCATGTTCGTTTTGTACTTTACAGATGTTTGAATGTTACATAAATAAACTTGTTGCTGTACCCTTTATCACCGAATAAAATTTCACGGTGATATCTGTCATAGTTTCAGAGATATAGAATGCCAGTGAAATATTTCGCACAGCCGCCATTTTCAGGTTATGCAAACAATTGAACTAAATGAGACGCCAGTGCATTACAATGTGTATAAACATTTGCTGTGCCAAGTTTCATTACGTTTGGATGGTTAAATCGAGAGAAAAGTCTAATTAAACACTCAAATTCGCTTGGCAGCCAATTTGGTTTTGTAGTTACCAGGTTTTTGAAAGTATCATAGGCGAACTTCTAGTTGTGCCCATTATCACTGTACAAAATTTCAGGTTGATATCTGTAATATTTTCGGAGATACTGAATGCTGGTGAAATATTTCGCACAGCCACCATGTTGGATTGGTGAGAGACAATAAAATTTGAAGGGCACGGTCGCGGTCGGTCAGAATGTTGCTATGATCTTACCGAGGTTCACTGAAATCGCTCCAGCCGTTTAGAAGTTATTAGGGGGACACACATACACACAAATCACACACGCACACACAAACACACGGACAAAAGGTGATCTCATAAGCCTACTTTTTCATAAAATGAAAATAGGCCAAAAGAAACGATGTAGCTGCAATCACTTAGTGGGAGGCAACAAAGCTACAAGTGCCGCGTGTTATCGGGAAGACACCAGTTTGACGGGTTACCACCCCTCTCCGAGACCAGCCTTCTCATGGCCTTACTGCGTGAGCTTCATTCGGATGCCAGCTATCTACTACCCAGCCAGCGAATTGTGTCGGAAATCGGAACTAATGCGCTGCACCCAGCCACACACCTGCGATAGACGTGCAGTCGTCGCCAGCGAAACCTCATCGCATGTCGTGTGTTTGCATGGTTTGTGCTGGGTCGTGCGCTGTGCGGTGTGTTCCCATTGTATGACTGTACATACGTTCCCCCTCTTGCTCCGCAACCACTCGCTGCAGTCATAACGTGGCGAGATAACGTAATGTATACACAACAGCCCCACTCCACGTCTAGCGGTAACAATTCCCTGGTAGGGCAGTACATGTATGTTACGTCTTATCCTGTTTACATTTCTCAGATTTGTTGAAGTTTACCACAAAAGAAACAAGAAGTTCCGTGACGAACTAAAGAGCCTACTTTTCTTAAAATTAAGTTTCATGCCAATGATTAATCTACACTCTACAGTATATGAACCTATCTAAAATAATGACGAAATTAAGTTGGTAATATCGAAATGTCTAATAAGTTCGAAAAATACCTGGTATAATGTAGCTTAATAGAGCATTACAGTTGGCAGCCCTGGTGACTGAATCTATTCTTAGTTCCATTTCTTAAGGTACAGAATAAAAAAAATTGGTTGAAGTCCAATGGACGTTACATGCAGTTAGACATTGGATCTATCAGCACGCGTAAAAGAATGTTGGCAACAATGTCATGCGTGTGCTGGTCAGAAATAGCCTAATCTGAAATATTATATCTTGTTGTACCAATTTTGGACGAAATCCATTTGTTAGTATAGAAGTTACATGTATTTTAAAATTGAACCTATCAGCAGGCATAGAATCATGTTGGCAGCACTGACTTACATTAATTATTCCAAATTAATCTAGAATGTCAGGTGCTATACGTGTGCAAAGTATAGGGCTGTTGTCTTGCATACTTCCTGATATGTTGATATTAGGTTAAAAAATATAGACAGCATTTATTAACAGTTGGCAGCCTTGATTGCTCTTAAGAATACTTATAGTCATATTTGTTATGTTACACATAGCACAAACGAAATTTGGTTGAAATCCAACTGATGGTATAGAAGTTACATGTATTTAAAAATTGGCCCTATCAGCAGGCTTAGAATCATGTTGGTAGAACTGAAGTATATAAGTTACTCCAAAATTAATCTAAAATGTCAGGTACTATACGTGTTCATAGTTTAAAGCTGTCGGCTTCCATACTTTCCGATAAATTGGTATTTGGATAAAATAATAGAGAGAGCAATTATTAACAGTTGGCAGCCCTGGTGGCTCTTAAGAATACCCTCAGTCATATCTGTTTATGTACCCATATTACATATAAAATTTGGTTGAAATCCAATTGATAGTGTAGAAGTTAAATGCATTTAAAAATTGGACCTTTCAGAAGGCTTAAAATTATGTTGGCAACACTGTCATGTATGGCCTCCTGGAAATTAAACTGAAATAGTGTTATCTACATGTGTGCCAATTTTGGAATAGCTCCCATGCATACCTTCCAAGATATCCAACATGGAGCTATAATTTCAATTGCGTTTCTTTGGCAGTTGGTAGCACTGACATCATTTTCAAATATGGGCTTAAGATGTTCAGGTATAGATCTTTAATTATACCAAATTTGGTATCGATTACTGCAGCCATTTGGGATTTGATAGACACACACACACAAACACACACACACACAGGCAGCCAAACAAACAGACGAAGGACAGACAGACAGACATTTGCCCGGATCGATCTCATAAGTCTACTTTTTCCTCATTTTTTCAAAATGTGAAAAGTAGGCTAAAAAAACAGTTGGTCATATTTCGTCTTCTCATTCCCGTGTTTACGCAATGTAGTAAGCTTAGAAGCACTGTTGTCAAATGTGACGTACGTACGCTCTTTTAACGTACTTGTTATGTATTTTGGCGATTCATAACCTGGGGAATTGTATCTTCCCTGCTGCCCAATAGTAATCTGTCATGACCCATTTCATTCAATGCGCAACCTTACATTGATCAACCACATTTAGTCTTTCAAGATGTGTAGCTGATTCCGATTTCTCAATAATGAACTCTAAAATTATGGTGTTTGAAGCCATTTTTCTGTGTTGCCTTAGTAATGGAAATTTAATATTCTTCAGTTGGTCAACACGATTGTACCCAATTTTAAAGGGTGGTTCCCTAATCCTGAGATAAATTTACATGAGATTAATACACTTTTGGGTCAAATCGTAAGGTACTACCCGGCATGTACCTGGAAGGAATGTGGGAAATCCCAACAAAAAAACTCGCTCAGGATAGTCGATGCCAGTGCTGGAATTCGAACCAGCGATGTCCTTACTTGCTGCAGCTGCCCTCACACGCTTCAGCATATCCCATACATGCTCCATACAGTTCATGTTCGGCGACATTGCAAGCCATTCCATTCGTGCAATGGCGGACTCCTGGAGGAAGTCGTATACCACCGCCGCTCGATGTGGTAGGTATATGCAAAACTCTTTGATGTGTATTTATGCCCAAAGCAGATAAGAAATGTGCGGGTTTAAACTCCTCTTTAAGTAAGTGAGACCTATGATTCGATTCTCAACTCAGTCATCCTATAAGTTGTTCTCCGTAGCTTCTCACTTCTACTCCAGGCAAATGCCTGGGTGTTTCCTAACTCAAGACCTCGGTCAGCTCCTTCCCAATCCTAGCTTCAACTACAACGAAAATGAAAATCCACAGCCTGCTTCCAGTCGACCGACCGGGTCAGGGAATGGAATGAATGAAGCCTCCATTTAGCGGCCGGCTGCCGAAGCCTGTCGCACTCCCATGGGGCAGTGATTAAATGAATGACAGATGAAATGAAATGATAGTGCAGAGCGTTGCTGGAATTAAATGTGTGACAGGGAAAACCGGAGCACCCGGAGGAAGGCCTGTCTGCCTCCGCTTTGTCCACCACAAATCGCAAATGGAGTGACCGGGATTTGAACCACGGACCCAGCGGTGAGAGGCTGGCATGTTGCCGCCTAAGCCACGGAGGCTGTCCTCAACTACAAATACACCATAATTACAGACACCACAATAACACAGGCTATCATACAAATTCTACACACAACCAAGTGCAAGGAGCTGATGACCACGAAGCCCAAGCTTCTAAATGTATCATCATCATAATTTAATCTCAGTGTAGCTAGAATGCTGTCTCTGGTATGTGCATGAGCATTGCTCCATGCAAAACAAAGGAATAAAGACAGATTTATTTCTCAATTCAACACACTTGCAATAATACGATTGCGTCGTAAACTTTACGACGTCGATGGCAAAATACTGGAAAGGTAAACATGGGTAGAGCCAATAAAGTCGTTAAGAGAGGTAAGTGTACGAGTTCAAACACTGTACTGTACGTAGACTGATTCACTCGAACATGATCAAATGTTCGTTGCTTCACGACACTTTTCGTTACTGTTATTGTTGTTGTTTGAGTCTTCAGTCTTTCGACTGGTTTGATGCAGCGCTCCATGCTTCCCTGACCTGAGCTAATCGCTCCATCTCTACATAGCTACCACACCCTACAACCGAGGCAATTTGTTTAACATATTCTAACCTTGTCTACTCCTACAGTTCTTATCCTCGACCCTTCCTTCTATAACTAAGTTTGCTATTCCTGGGTGTCTTAGTAGCCTATGTGTCCTACAAACTTATCTCTTCTCTTCATTAGCAGGCGCCAGAAATATCTCTCCTCTCCCACTCGTCTTAATACCTCTTCATTCGTAAACTTTATCTACCCATCTGATCATCATCATTCTCCTGTAACACCACATTTCAACCGCTTCAATTCTCCTCTCTTCTGCTGCTCCAACAGTCCAAGTTTCACTTCCATAGAGCACCACACTCCAGACAAAGGCCTTCAAAAATGACTTCCTAATACCTAAATCTATATTCGATGCCAACAGATTTCTTTTCTGTAGAAATGCTTTCCTTGCCTGTGCTAACCTACTTTTATTATTTTTGGGGTTTGGGACGTATTGATCAACAGCCCCGTGTACCTGGGTGTGTATAGAGTTTATCTGACCTGTGTCACTGTACTTGTAATCGAGGTAGGATTTGGTTAGGAATCGGCCGTAGCCTTACGTGCTAGACCAACCAAAACTGTTCATTTCCGAGCCTTTGCACATCGAGAGGTGGAAATAAAACGTATCATATATGCTATCGAGTAGGTTTGCTTTGATTGTCTTATTTTGCCCCACACACAAAGCAAATAGCAAAACCAAACACATGGCCAAAACAGAACGCAAAAAGCAAAAAAAATTCAAAAAACACAAAGCAAAATTCAAAAAAAAACAGCAAAGAACAAACACAAAACCGAAATAAAACACGAATATAAAAGCAAAATTCAAAAACAAAAGCAGACAAAATAAACAAAAAACATAAAGCAAAATTTAAAAACAAAAAAAGAACAGAAAACAAACACAAAACCAAAATTAAACAAAAAGCAAAAAGGAAAATTCAAAAACAAAAGCAGAAGACAAAAACAAACAAAAAACATACTTTAAAGCAAAAAGCAAAATTAAAAAAAACAGAAGCAGAAAACAAGAAACGTAAAGCAAAATTTTAAAAAACACACACAGGAAACAAACACAAAACCAAAATAAAACACAAATCAAAAAACAAAATTCAAAAAGAAAAGCAGGAAAGAAAACAAGAAACATACCTTAAAGCAAAAAGCAAAATTCAAAAGCAAAAGCAGAAAACAAAAACAAGAAACATAAAGCAAAGAGCAAAATTCAAAAACAAAAACAGAACTGAGAACAAACTCAAAACCAAAATAAAACATAGATCAAAAAGCAAAATTCAACAACAAATGCAGAAAACAAAAACAAAAAACATACAGTACCTTAAATTAAAAAGGAAAATTCAAAAAACAAAAGCAGAATAACAAAAACAAGAAACATAAAACACAAATTCAAAACAAACAAAAGACAGGAAACAAATACAAAACCAAAATAAAACACGAATCAGAAAGCAAAAGCAGGAAATAAACACCAAATAAAAAACAAAAATAGAAAACAACAAACACAAAAAACAAAAACGCAAATAGTTCCACTCATCGCCCTCCAGAAGTAAATACTAGTTCCGCCACTGAACACTTTGGAGATTTCTAATATACGTCACGTGTTGTTATTAATCCCGAATGTTGAAGAGTACAGAGGGAATGTAAAATGGCGAAAGAAGTGTTTATACGACATTTGCGCCGCATATTGTGGTATTCCCGTCTGTTGTTGAGGCTATTAATACTCTAGTTGTGTCTACTCAGTCCATGTGATGGTTCATTACGACAAATATGCACACACCAGTAAAGTTCCATAAACATAATAACTTACATTTAGCTGAACTAGCTGTTTATTCCGTCCTGCAAACACAGCTGTGCCATTTGTGAGCACCATACTGCGTATGCACGCTGCTTTGTTTTAAATATTACTAGTAATCCGCCCCGGCTTCGTCCGGTATCATTAGCAGTATACCCAGCGTGAGCGTAGCGTAGGTCCGAGTCGCAATTCAGAAAAGCCGAGGTAAACAGCGTAACTCAAAACACATATACTCTTCTCTGAAGTCTTAACTCAACACGACTCGACAGTTTGATGCTGGCCTAAGCTTGAGTGATAAGCTCGCTCGTTAGCTCGTAAACTCACTCCAAAGCTAGTAATTTAAATTTCCACTGAATGGAGTTTGTTGGAAGAAATGAAAACGTGAAAACACTTATAGTGGGCGATGTATTAAAGATAGAAATATGCTGTCTTGGACCTTTTTTTGTAGAACTTTTCTTACTGAACAATAAAATTATTACACTCGTAGTATACAGACATTTTAAAATGTTTACCTAGCGTAAGCTAAAAAGGAGCACGGACGGCAGGTTTTTCTTCGACTCGATTCACTGAAATCGTTACTTTGGTCATAAATGAAAGCTTTTGGAAAGAAACTTTCCTCGAGAAATTCATTACAGAAAGGTGAAAGCCGCATTAAATTCCATCTCGTGGTCCTCCAGATAACCCTTCCTTCTATAACTAATTTTGCTATTCCTGGGTGAGTACTGTATTCGATTTTTATATATAGGCCTTAGAGTTACGTACTATTAGATGACGATTATTGTGAAGGTTTATTATTCAAACGTTGACTTCGATCGCATGATTAGGAAACAAGAAATAAAACCTTAATTTTAAAAATTTGCACAGCCGCCATCTTGAGGCTATATAAACAATTGAACTAAATTATAAGTGCATTACAATGTGTATAAACATTTGCTGTACCAGGGAGGGTTAAATCAAGGGAAAAGTAGATTTAAAAGTTTCAACTTCGCTTGGCCGCCATGTTCGATTAGTAGTTAATAGGTTTTTTTGAATTCTCATTATGTGAACTTCTAGTAGTACCCTTTATCACCGTACAAAATGTCATGGAGTTATCTGTTACTGTTGCGGAGATATAGAATGCCAGGGAAATATTTCGCGTGGCCACCATGTTGGATTGGAGAAACGTGTTAAAATTTGAAAGTCATGATCGAGGTCCGGCGAGGTAGTAGTAGCCTATGCACTTAAACATTTACGCACACACACACGGACAAAATGTTATCTCATAAGCCTACTTTCTTCATAAATGGAAATAGGCTAATAACTAGTGAATTTGAAGGTAAAACATCATCGATCCAGGTTCTAAAATGGAATGAGAAAAGTCATTAGGGAATTCATACTTGAGGGAAACCTCGAAATTCTCAACCGAGAGAGTTTTTTTTAAATGTTCATGGGACTACAGAAAACGTCCCGAGTATATCCCGCTCCAGTCTTCAGACCAGAATAAAATTTCGTGACAGAGCCAGGAATCGAACGCCGACCTCAAGGGTGACAGCCGAGAGTTCTTGTCACTACGCCAGAAATGGACTTATAGCCTATGTCTTATAGCCAATATATAACGCTTATTAGAGTACTCACTTGTATTAGGCTTCGGTTCTTCTCTCTGTGGCTCTGAAAATAAAGAAAAGAGAAAAATACGTTAATAAATTCATCATTATTTTTCACAATCAGCGTACAATAAAATTCACATTTACATCATTTATTTATGAATTTATTTACTTATGTATTCATTTATTTATTTATCTATTTATTTATTTATTTATTTATACATACAGGGTCATTATCTATGAGCGCCCCAATAAACACGGCAAGCTAAGTCGGCTTTGACTAGCGCAGATCGCGGGCAAGCGTTCACGGTTCATCCGGTGGTGGCGCGCTCCCCTGACTCATATCGTTAGTTCACACTGTTTTGTAATTCATGTGGACGTGTATCTGCAAAGCTTAGACGTTATTGTTGCATGTTTAGTGATTATTGTGATTCCTGTGATTGTTGGTCATGCCTAGGCGCCAATTCGCATTGCGCGAACGTGTGTATATCCATAATTCGTATATGAAAAGCAGAACATATTGTACTGAAACGAGACAACAATTTCGAATCAAGATTCGCCCCTGCTTTGAACAACTCGTCCACTGACATATTTCTTTACAAAAATTGCTGGAATTTTTGAGTATCATCTCTGATAAATGAAATATTTTAACTGTTCGATTTGTTTTAAGAATCGACAATTATTTGAAATACTCGAGTACTTTCAATGTTTCAATCCTTCGTACAACCGAAGTATTCTGATATTCGCATTGTTTGAGCATTCGATTTCTTTGTACATTCGAATAATATTAGATAAATTCGACTCTCTTAAAATAATATTCGCCAATTTGGAATTCAAAGTAGTCGAATAAATCAAAGATTCGAATGATACCTAGAGCCCTAGTACACTGGTCAAAATAAGTTTTGCATTTTGCAAGCTTATGTATTTGTGGACCAAATATAACACGTGCTTTATCCGATAACAGTTTTTATTTTTATGTAGCGTATGGCATTACACTTAATAATAATAATAAATAATAATAATAATAATCTGAAGAGCCAAGGGGGTTACACCAAGCAGATGAATGAAGAACTCCTCAGTTTAGGGGCGGCGACAAAGCGCTCATGTAGCCCCGTGTACTTTGGGTGTGTCTGATAACTCGTGTTAATTGCGATGGATGTATTATAGTGTGTGTTATCTGTTTTCAATTCAAGTAAGGACTGCAGATACTGATTTTTTTTCAAGTAGTTTCTACTTTTGCCGCCAAACGCCTTCGTCAACGACTACTAGTTCAGAACTTGGTTACCATGTGCCACGGCATTCGGCTCCTGGTGACGAACGTCGGAACCTAAGAGCGTTAGTCAAATCTAACCTATAATTTAGCTTCACACAAGTGTAATTAGTGGAAGATTCTTTATCATGCCATAAATCTATAACATGGGACCGCCGGCTTTACTTCCCCTCCGGAGGAAGGCTACTGAGGGATTTTTATCGCTCTTAAAATATCCGACGACGTCGGCCGGGTTTGAACCCGCGATCTTGGGCATAGAAGCTGACCATGCTACCAACTACGCCACGGAAGCCGCATATTTTATGTATGTAAAAGGATTTTAGTTAGTGTAATAAGATGTTGTCAAATGTGTGTGTAATATTTTAGCAAACTATGAAGGACTGATGAAGGCATAGAAGTGCCGAAACATGTATCGTGTAATTTAAAGTACAAAATTAAAACAATTTTGAATTGAAAATTGGAAGCCATAGTTGGTAATTATAGTTCAATACGGGCCAAAAATGGTAATTATGACGAAAGTCATAGGTATAGCCTACATGGACAAACTATAGCAGACTAGGCCCACGCATCAGCGAGCAACTTGCTCTGTCCGACCTTGTGGAGGACAACTCGCGTTGCGTGAGATAACTCGTCCAACAACTGTTTACAACCAGCCTACAGCATCGGAAATTGCACCCAATGAATATTTTGTTACAAAACTCAGGTGTATTTTCAAAGGCTACTAAACTCAGCTCCACTTCCCTTACAAACAAAATAATTTACAGTATAAATGGCCTCAGAGAGCTCTGGCAGGCGGCTTCGGTGGCGTAGTTGGTAGCATGCTGAGCTTCTATGCCCAAGGTCACGGTTTCAAACCCGGCCGAGGTCGACGGTTTTTTTAAGAGCGTTAAAAATCCCTCAGTATGCCTTCCTTCGGAGTGGAAGTAAATCCGGCGGTCCCATGTCATAGATTATGGCATAATAAAGAACCTCCCACTAATTACATTTGTGTGTAGCTAAATTATAAGTTATAATTGACCAATGATCTTAGGTTCCAACGTTCGTCGCCAGGAGCCGACTGCGGTGGCTTCTAGTAACAAAGTTCAGAACTAGTTGGTCGTTGACGGTGGCGTTTGGTAGCAAAAGTTGGAACTACTTGAAAATCGAATGTCTGCAGTCCTTACTTGAATTAAGAACAGATAACACACACTAGTAGGCTACAGCCATCACAATTAACACCGGTTATCAGACAGATTCTACACACACCCAAAGTACACGGGGCAACATGACCGCGTTGTCGCAGTCCCTAAACTGAGAAACCAACCAACCAGAGTTCTGGCGGAGTCCAGGGTTATGCACCTATGCGGAATACAAGGGATTCTGGTTCGAATGCCCGCTACAGTCTTATTTTTAAATGTCCACCTCGTGGCATTCTTAGTTGTCACCATGGAAGTCCGGGTTCGATTCCAGGCTCTGCCAAGAAATGTAATTCTAGTCTGAGAGCTATAACGCGGTACACTCAATACCACGAAGCATTACTTAGGAAAGGAGGGTTCGATTCCCACCTTGGTCATCTTGGAATTGGTTTTCCATGGTTCCCACAATCCTACTCCAGGCAAATGCTTGGATGCTACCTAAAATTAAGGCCACGGCCACCTCCTAACTAACCCTACCCCACTTACAAATACACCCAATACTACAGCCATCGCAATGACTCAGGTTATCAGAGAGATTCAGCACACACCCAACTACATGGCCGTGATGTGGCAAAGCTCCTAAATGAATCAACAACATGTTTAAGTCTTATTTAACAATCTACTGTAGTTTCTTGAGAAACATTCCCAATGTATCCTATACAATAGAATCCTAATTATTAGGGCAAATGTATTCAGGTAGTTTATTCCCTTAGGGTCTGTTTTTCAATATCTGGATAAAAGTGATGGCCATTCCGAGTAACTTTGCTCAACACTTTTATCCCGTCGTGTTTTTCAATGCAAATTTCTCGGCGAGCTACTATTAGTCGGACGTATCAGCGACCGGCTACAGTACGGGTTATGTGATTGGTCAAAATTGAATTCTGAACGATAAACGATCATGTTAACTCTGGTGTCAACTGATAGAAACACAAACCACATGGTCTCAGTCTTCGTATCAGTATTTAAATACCTCTTCATTCGTAACCTTTATCTACCTTTAATATGAAACATTGTTACTAATCGGCAATACCGGTATTATGTTTCCACACAATGGCTATTCAGATATTAACCCACATTGCGGTAATGTAGTTATCAACATAATATATATCAATGATTTTATACGGGAACTGGGCTAGCCTTTTGTGGATTACTGGAGCATTAAATATTACTTCCATAATATTACCGGTACGTGAGAATAAGTACCCGTCACATCATTACCGCTGTTGTAATAGCCGCGGTGATATCGTCTTGGTCTGAGAACCATGAGGTCTCGGGTTCGAACTTCAGTCGTGGCAATTATTTTTGCTACCAGATTATCGATTTAAACGATATTTATCATATCACTAGCAGAAGTACCCGTTCTTCGAACGGTGTTATATATTAACACCAGACATTATCAATTGAGCTACTGTTGCAATGGTTAGCGGTTTGTCATTCCTTCATAAGTTTATCAGAACGAAGTTAGTTTTCTGGGAATATCACACACACTGTTAATTTAAGGGCCTTAAAATGTGGTTTTCGGAGACCCCTTATAGACTCGCGAATTTTGTGTCTCACAATGAGAAGCGCAACATATGCTTTGATTGTCCTTCTAGGATAATTTTTATATTTCGCCTATTTTAGCATGTATTTTGAGAAGATTTTCCCTATATCCACCCTTCTACTGTATGAAAAGTACGGTGAGGAGTTTTATAAATGATTGGTGTATTGACTCATGTTTACCATACCAAATTTTACGATGCACCAAGCATCCGAAGACGTTTTATAGGCGTACATAAAGATACACAGAAAGACAGACAGACAATTCTATTGTCTACAACATATCACCCAGATATCCAAATATGGGTATATCTACCACACAGTATCAAACAAAATCATCCTTACGATGAACCCGTATGTCGACAAAAAAAAAGATTACTTAAAATGTGCTCTCAAACTAAATCCACCTAACGTGTACTTCCTGACGTGAAATAGATTTGAAAGCCTTGTAGACGAAACGCAATACACCTCACATAAAAAATGACCCTCTACGTTGTGTTAGGTCCCCATACACAGGAAGACCTCTTTCATAAATTATAAAGGCTTGTGGTGCATGAAAATTCAGGTTATTTAGCCTCAAATGGACCAAATTCTTAAAAGCCGCAAAAAATGCTGATCCATTCAGGAATTTTTGAAAATAATGTTGCTGTTTGTAGATATAATAGACTTTCTGTACTATATGTCGCACGTGAAATTGCATGAAAAAATTCTAGGTTACCCCTTGTTCCCCTTAATTGCATTGACGAATTATACAGTCTACTGTACGTTAGTTCCGTGATAAACTTATAGCCATTTGCAAACTTTCACAGAAATGTAATAAATAGAGTAGCCTAATAATAATATCGTATGGCCTCGGATGCCGGGTGCAAGCTTCGTAATTTGACACCCAGAGGGTAGCTTGCATGTTGAAATTTCGTTGTTCCTAGAATCACTATGAAAGTCAAGGAGGGTAGATATCTAAGCTCCTTGAACACTATAGCGCTTTCTAGTAGAGAAATGAGAATCTTTGTGTTGGCGGAAACTCCTGAGGTTAATTTTGCCATTATGAACACGGCCTACTGAATTCAAATGGGTTCTTTGACATGCCAACATCGTATGACATGCGAGTCGTATTTTTGCCGCCTTTCAAAAGTCACGTACAGGCCGGACGTTTGTTTTAGACGATTACCCTTGACCTTGAAGCCTGCGGGTGAGCCTGTACACAGTCACTCTCTCACCCTATCACTTCACATTTGTCACCACCGATCTGATGTAATGGAATTCCAGACTTGAACAGACAGTACAGTCCACGTCGAAGTATTGTGTGACACGGAAGTACACGTTACGTAGTTACGAACAGAACGTCATTATATTTGCCAGTGACTATACTTCAGCAATAGTGTGAAACAGCTTTATCATCGGAGCGCTTGGGGCAGCTGATAACAACACAGGTACTGTAGTAACTCGCCTCCAGGCTTCCATTAAGATTTTTCACTCGTCTAAAACAAACGTCCGGCCTGCACCAGGGCCAGGGGTGAACCTGCAATCTTGGGGTTAGTAGACCGACACGCTATCCACTCACCCACCGTGGCAAGGTATAAATGGAGTGATATTGCTTCTTACAGAAATAGATGGAAAGTTGGATGCCACCCCTTGAGATAATGTTGTCATGGTTACCGATTTCCATTCCTTCATTAGTTTCTTAAATTAAATTAAATTAGTTTTCTGGGAATATTTCAGATACTGTGGGTTTTAGAGCCTTATAATGTAGTTTTCAAGCCCCCCAAGTTTTGTTTCTGGCACCGAGGGGCTTTGTCTCCTCATTGTACGCCATAATATAATACTAATAATAATAATATAATATAGGGATAGGAATATAATAGACCTGCCGTACCACACCCACAGGTGTAAATCGCGTGAAAAAATTCTAGTGTACCCCTTGACCCCCTTAAGTGCATTATTCGTAATGATGAATTTTACAGCTTAATTTGGTTCAGTGATAACCTTCTAGCCGTTTGCAAACTTTCACACCAATGTAATTAATGGAATTGCATTGCGTCTTACAGCAATAGATGGACCTCTGAGAATCTGTTGCCATGGTTACCGGCTTGTATTCGTTCATTAGTTTATTAAATGAAATTAGTTTTCTGGGAATATCTCAAAAATGGTTGGTTTTAGGGCCTTAAAATGTGGATTTCGAGTTTTGTCTCTCACATTGAGGGGCTGAAAATGATCTTTGTCTCGTCCTTCTACTCCTATTTCAGCATGTATTTTAAGGGGGTAGGCCCTCTTTTATGAGAGGTACGGAGAAGGGTTACATCAATGCTTAGTGTCGTGCCTCTGATGGATATCTGTACCAAATTTTACGTTGATACACCCAGCCGTTCTCGAGTTATAAGGGAACAAAGTTGTCCACAGACAAACAAACAAACGGACAGACAGACCAAAAAATTATTTTTGCGCGCATCCATAATAAAACAGTCTAAAACGCGTAAATAACTCAAATTTCCGTAGAAATTGCGAAAGAAACATACAAACTTTAATTTTTATGTATGTAGAGATATAGTGCACAGCTCGGTGTTGACCGTGTTTTATTGCACAAATTTAGGTTTTACTCGCTAACCGTTGGAGATACACGAAAAGTGATAAGGACCTTTTGGATAGAAAATTAAATGTTTAATCTCGTGTATGCATCAAAAGTTTGCTATTTCTTAGCGTTCTCTTTTATTTGAAATGGAAATATTAAATTTTGAAACCAAAGGGTGTAGTGACGTCACATATGTGGGTTTTACTCGCTAACCGTTGGAGATACACGAAAAGTGATAAGGACCCTTCGGATAGGAAATTGAATTTTAAAGCTTGTATGTGCCATCAAAAGTTTGCTATTTCTTAGCGTTCTCTTTTTATTTGATATGGAAATATGAAATCTTGAAACCGAAGGGTGTAGTGACGTCACTAAAACGGTCGCCATTTTTTAATAGTGCAAAATATCGAAATTAAAAGTATCCTATATGCAATCATGGTAAATCAGCTACATCCATGCAAAATTTCATTTAAATCGGACCAGTGGTTCTTGCGTTATTGAGTAACACACAGACAGACAGACAGACAGACAGAAAGACAGACACACACCATCTCATTTTTATATATTAGTATGATTAAAAGTATCCTATATGTAAACATGGTAAATCAGCTACATCCATACAAAATTTCATTTGAATCGGACCAGTGGTTCTTGCGTTATTGAGTAACACACAGACAGACAGACAGACAGACAGACAGACTGAAAGACAGACACACACCATCTCATTTTTATTATATAGTATGATTATGAGTCTCCATGAAATTACGCTTTATCTCATTTTTATTACAATATGTTGCAGCAAGCAGGATTTGAGAAATTTGATTGTATTGAACATCATTTCTAGTAGTCTATAGATAGGCTAGAGACTATGATTTCATACCTTCTCTTAATTTACAGTATAAAATAATACGTGATGTTTGTTGAAACAAGTGTGACAGTAAGATATCTCCAATTCAATCTATACATTCACCATAGTACCGGTATGAAAACGGAGCGTAAATTCACAATCGTCACAATTTTAAGAATGTCCAAGCTGTGTAGTATACGAGATCTTTGAAATTTGTAATTTTCTATCGCCGTATAATGTATACATATGTCGTCACCTGTGTGCGTACCGTGTTGGTCCCCACTACAAGCCCTCAATGTCTGTAATGGGAGTTTAGAAACACCCTGTATATATTGTAAAGGACTATTGAAGAGGATAACATGTTTCGCTCGTCAAGCGAGCATCTTCAGATCAAAATATGCAAGACAAACAGCTCTACAAAACACTACCAAACCTACAGTGACCCCCACAGACAGTCTCTTCCATCTAAACACAAAATACAAGAAAAATCGTCCTAATACTTTGTACTGTACGTTTGATAAATAGTACTGATCCCTCCCTATATTATCCTGCTAAGATCCCATTCCAGTTTTGTACCGAAAATAATGTCCCATGAACACCAACCTACACTAATGGGGTACCTACAGGTTCAGCATAACCCAATGCGTAAGCGAAACGCACTCACTTACTCGTTAAATGCCTCACAATTAAATAAATACCTTAAAACATGTAGGCTATATTTGCAATGAAATAATGAAAGAATGCAACACGGTAACCATGGTAACAGAATCTGTAAGACGCAATGCAATTCCAA
This sequence comes from Meconema thalassinum, assembly GCA_946902985.2. Taxonomy (NCBI): domain Eukaryota; kingdom Metazoa; phylum Arthropoda; class Insecta; order Orthoptera; family Tettigoniidae; genus Meconema; species Meconema thalassinum. The sequence goes on from OX336388.2 coordinate 898,095,341, forward strand.
TTATAACATTACTGTGAAAGTTTCCAGACGGTTAAAAGGTTATCACTGAACCAAATTAAGCTGTAAAATTCATCAATACATACAGTATAATGCACTTAAGGGGGTCAAGGGGCACTCTAGATTTTTTTTCACGCAATTTCCACGTGTGAGTGTGGTACGAAAGGTCTTTTTCACCCGACTATAAAGGGTCTCCGAAAACCACATTCAAAGGACCTTAAATTAACAGTGTCTGTGATATTCCCAGAAAACTAACTTCGCTCTGATATACCTATGAAGGAATGACTAACCACTGCACCAGTAGCTGAATTGATAAAGTCTGATTATTCATACCAAGGATAAATCAGTCATAGCATTCATGATTGAGATTTTGCTAAGTGTACTCTTTACAACTAGAATATTCGCGGGCGAAGCCGCGACGGGTAATACTAGTAAATACTGTATTAAAGCATTAAGCACCGAAAAAAGAACTATTCATATTAATGTTGAAAAACTTAGAAATGACTATCCCATCAGCAAAAACAGTCTTCCTCCCCAAAAGTAATCTATGAATGTGTAGCTACTATTTCTGTGATACACGCAGTTAGCCCTAGATCACGACTAGCCTGCAAGGTGACTAGGTTTGACTCCCTTCTAGGCAAGTTGTGGACAAGTTCTCTGTTGTGATGATTAATAGCTATAACTACAACATAATAGTACATTATGCAACGAGCTTATAAACGCAATACTTAAGACACAAGTATGTTTATATAATATCCATACGAGTGTCTTAATTACCATTATAGGCGAGTTGCATACGACTCTTTATATTCGACGATAATTATAATTTTATTATATGTTCTAACATAAATATTCACAAATATAAGGTGCGTTCAAAAAGTAACGAGCCGGAGGCTGTAATTCACAAACCGGTGACAACATTGGCTAATCGTGGCGTGTGTAACGAGGTGTGGTTCCGACCAGAGCGTGGAAGGTCACAGCCCGTCGCAAAAGGGCACGCGTGCACGTCACGTGACGATACAAAGCGAGCAGCAGTATGCATCAATCGTCCAACGCTGCCAGTGGAATTGCAAACAGTGACATGGTGGCGTCAAACGAAGAGCAAATAGGTGTTGTTCGGTTTCTGACAGCGGAAGGAGTAGGGGGAACGGACATTCATCGCCGAATGTCACAAGTGTACGGCGAATACTGCATGTCCCTTGCAAGGGTCAAGGCGTGGCATAAGCGCTTCAGGGAAGGCCGGGTGTCGTTAGCCGATGATGCCCGGTATGGGGCACCCCCCTGCATTACCGATGACAACGTCCAGCTGGTTGATGCACTCATTAGCCAGGACCGCCGAGTGACAGTGAACGCCATAGCCGCCGTGGTCGGATTGAGCGACGGAAGTGTGCACACCATCGTGAAGGAACGACTGCACTTGCGCAAAGTGTGTGCCCAATGGGTGCCCCACAGTCTTCAACCACACCAGGAAGCATGTCGAATGGCCTACTGCCTTGGTCTTGGATGGACGATTGATGCATGCTGCTGCTCGCTTTGTATCGTCACGTGACGTGCACGCGTGCCCTCTAGCGACAGGCTGTGACCTTCCACGTTCTGGTCGGAACCACACCTCGTTAAACACGCCACGATTAGCCGATGTCGTCACCGGTTTGCGTATTACAGCCTCCGGCTCGTTACTGTTTGAACGCACCTTATACCTGTCGAGATTCTGTCAGCTGACTAGTGAAGAGTGCATGCGCTGGATTCTCACTAAGGATCAAAGTCATTCCAAAGCTTTGTTCTTTTTTTCTTAGGAATTGTGTGGGCTCACATTTCCTCTCTACCCGATAACAAATTCCAAAGCTTTGAAACATTGTTTATCCTGAACTAGCACCAACAGATAGCGCTCAGCTATATGAGGGATCATTTTCTTATTTTGGTCAAATAACACACAATAGAATGTTAAAAACGCGTTAAAATTAAAATGTAACGTATTATCTACTAGGTATTCTTCAAATTCGATGCGTATCTAATGTCAACGGAAGGCAAATCAATGGAGTCCCAAATAGAACAGTCATGACATCTGGCGGAAAAGTTTCACATTAGAAATCCCTTTGATTGATTTCCGTGGATATAATGTCATATGCTTGCAGCCTCCTTGACATTCTGGTGTGTTTATATTAACAACAGCATTCACAGAAATTGTCGGCGAAATTGTACGAATGCAATGCCCTGTGTAGAAATTGGAGTTGCGGATATTACGGTACAGTGCTATTTCTGTGTCATATTCCCCAGTTTGTTTTTGCATTGATCGGATATCCTTTACATTGTCAACTTTCAAATCATGTAATTAACGTCCGACATGTTGGATTTTGTTTGCATGTGTGAAGCTATCAAGTTCCTAATTGGTCACACAACTGTTTCATAATGAAAATCTTGAGCTCTGATTGGTGGGAGAAACTGTATCATAATGAAAACTAGTACTTTAATGAGCCTCATTATAGTACCGGTACAGTTTTCTGACATACAGTATAATATTTACAATTCGTCCTGGTCGAACATAAAATATTGTCTGTCTACGGATAATGTGCTCAAAGATCTACTGTTGGTACTTATCTGAAGTTGTGCTCGTACTCTGAGTTCTTCTGACTTTCAGTAGCTTTCATAAAAGCATGAATCCCTTGAAAGGTTTCCAGAATAATAATACAGTTGATTCCTCTTTATTTTTCAAGGCAGAACATCTCATTAATAGGCGAGTCAACTTAGCGATGAGTAGGCCTACTCGTGTGAGTGAAGACTGCATATTCACCTCCCCCAATTCATCACTCAAGGTGCCAAGATCGTGCGAGTAGCATCCTTCAAGGCAAGGATATAAGACGAGAATCACGCGTGTAAATATGCAATGCCACTATCTACCTCCATAGCCACGCGTGTTAGGAATCGGTGTACAATTGACTAGTCCACGGGAAGGAGGAATGTCACTCAAAATGTAAAATCCAGATATCAGCGCGATCTGGTAGCCTCTTTGCGACGTATTGAAGGCATAATTGTATCTGGCTACGAACAATACGGGTCGTGAGAAAATGACGTTTCAAGTTGACGCGTACATATAAGTACATACAGGATGATTCATAATTGCTATTACAATTTTGTGGGGGGTTGTAGAGGGGACTAAGTATATCACAGTTTGAATAGGAATCCTTGTCTGGACATTTATCGTTTCGCTACCAAATTGGTTTGAGGATCACTTTCATTTTACATCGCCCGCTTCACGGAACGCAAATACCATTGACTGAGGGCAACTTCTGCAGTCTTTTGATGTCATACAGTACGTTCGCGAACATCTTGACCAAACATTCGGGGAATGATGGATAGGTTGAGGTGATCCAATTTCGTGGCTACCACGATCGCCGGATTGAACTCCCCTCTACCTTTTTTCTGTGAGGCCACATGAAGAACCTTGTTTATGAGACTCCTGTCGAGTCGGAAGGAGATATTGCACGCGTTCTGGCGGCAGCGCTCATTACTGAAAACACACGAGGTCTCGTGGGACGTGTGTATGACAACATGCTGCACAGTTACACGTTATGTAATGAACAGCAGGGTCGCCACGTGGAACAACTCTTCTAGGGTGTCGTGCCGGATGTGACCGTGCCGCATGCGACCTACCAATTTGCCATCGTGCCACTAGCGACCCAAGCACTGATGTATCGGTGGAATCTGGGAATTTCTAACACATCTTTCTGGGGGAGGAAGGTTTACCCCGTCATGTAGACTGATTGGAAGACAGTATGAGCTCGTATTTATCTTGTGACTTGCAAACAGTCAACATTTGTGTTAAGTTTGCTTTACAAGTGATTTGTGCAATGGAAGAATCCTATGTTATTACAACTAAAAAAGGAAAACCATCTTTAGTGTTTGGATTGTTTTATCCTATACAAATACAAACCGATATAAAATAAGTACATTCATTTACGTATTTCACAGTCCACAGGCCTTACGATAGGCATATACAAGTTCAGGCTAACATGGGCTAAAACTTCCCTGATAACACCTTGAGAGTGCGTGTGATTCCTTCTTCCGCGTCAAGTGAAGGTCTTTTGCGAGGCAGATCATATACCTCCCCGATTTTTATCATTTTTTTTGTCGTGTGGCCTCCTGAGAGGCCGATTGCAGGTCTTTCTAGTCGACGCCCATGGGTGACTTGCAAGTTGGGATGAGAGATGGAATGGATGAAGATGAATGAAACTCCTACTGTCGACCAAAATATTATGTACACTCGAGTTTGAAAGTTGTTTGTCCAGTAACCAATTGGCCTACATAAAATCCAATAACATCATCATTTTTTTTGAGTCTTCAGTCTTTTTACTGGTTTGATGCAGCTCTCCATGTCTTCCTGTCCTGAAATAATAGTTTCATCTCTAAATAGCTACCACGCCTTACATCAGAGGCGATCTGTTTAACATATTCTAAACTTAGTCTACCCCTACAGTTCTTGACCTCGACCCTTCTGTTCATAACTAGGTTTGTTATTCCTAGGTGTCTTGGTATGTGTCCTACCAACCTATCTCTTCTCTCCATTAGCAGTCGCCAGAAACAACCCTCTCCGACTTGTCCTAATGACTCTTCATTTTGTTACTCTGATATTCATCATTCTCCTATAACACCACATTTCAAACGCCTCCATTCCCCTCCTTTCTTCTACACCAATAGTCCAAGTTTCACTTCCATAGAGCTCCACGGTGCAGACAAAGGCTTTCAAAAATTACTATACATAGATCTATATTTGATGCCAACAGATTTCTTCCCTGTAGAAATTCTTTCCTCGCCTGAGCCAGCTTACTTTTTATATCCTCTTTGCTTCGTCCATCAATGATAATTTTGCTTCGTAAGTAGCCATCAATAGGGGTTTATGATCTCTTTCGGCTGCATTCCATTATTTTTGTTTCAGATTTATTGGTTTTCATCATAAATTCTCTCCAGATGGCCCCCAAGGGTCTCACATCTATTGGGACGTGGGTTGGCGACCATGGGACCCAAGCTGAGTCCGGCATTGCTTCCACTTACTTGTGCCGGGCTCCTCTCCGTCTTCTTTTCTGTCGATCTCTCTTGGTCAATACTTGTTCTCTTCCGACCCCGACAATATTAGGGTATCCGAGGCCTAGAGAGTCTTTCACTTTCCCGCCTTAATTGGCCCTTGTCTCATCTTTCCTGATTCCCCCATTCTTCGAGGTGTCAGCCTTCTTTTTGTTTTGCATGTTATCTCCTGCCTTCTGTACAAGGCCCTCAAGGAGGCAGGGAGTATGTAGCCCCAATCCTTCTGGTGCACCCTGAATAGTGATACACCCTCAAGGGCTCACGACTGTTTAGTTTGGGAATTGGCGACCGCGAGGGATTCCTGAGCTGGGTCGGTTTTGTTCCCTTTTTCCTCTGACTTTGGGGAGGGCCCTCTCCTCTTTCCCTTTCGTCTCTGCCTTTCATGGCTCTCCTTCCCTCCAAGTCCCTCAATCCTCATTCTTCGAGAGTTGAGGGCATTTATTTCCTTCCTGCTCTTTATTTGCCTTATCCTTTATTTGTTTACCATTTCTTCTTCTAGTATATAAGTTTGTAGTTACCGGTAGTAGGCTATTAGTTTTAGTTTTCATTCTCATCTCATCTTTCAGTATCACCCGAACCATTAGGGGCCGATAACCTAGATGTTAGGCCCCTTTAAGCAACAATTATCATCATCATCATCATCATCATCATCATATCTTTCAAGGTGGAGTACATATCATTTAAAATCTCAATGATACCCTCTGGTGAATTGGTTAAGAAGACATTGGTTGGTTGGTTCCTCAGTTTAGTGGCTGAGACAACGCAGTCATGTAGCTCCGTGTACTTAGGGTGTGTGTAGAACTGTCTGATAACCGGTGTTAATTGTGATGGCTGTATTAGTGTGTGTATCTGTTTTTTAATTCAAGTAACTTTGAATTTTTCAAATAGTTCCTACTTTTGCCGCCAAACGCCACCGTCAACGACTACTAGGCCTAGTTCAGAAATTAGCTACTAGACGCCACGGCAGTCGGCTCTTGGCAACGAACGTAGAAACCTAAGAGCGTTGTTTACATTCCTAACCTATACAATTTAGCTTCACACAGGTGTAATTAGTGGAAGGTTCTTTAACATGCCATAAATCTATGAAATGGGACCGCCGGATTTACTTCCCCTCCGAAGGAAGGCATACTGAGGGATTTTAACGCTCTTAAGAAATCCGACGACTTCGGCCGGGTTTGAACCCGCTATCTTGGGCATAGAAGCTCAACATGCTACCAACTACGCCACCGAAGCCGCCAAGAAGACAATGTCATCAGCAAATCTTCAGTTGAAATGATTAATGCCTCTCCAAAGACCTTCACTAGACGGGGAAGAAGGTATCACACGCGCTCCCAGGCTGGTATCGAGGAGTTATTACGCATTCAACATTTGATTGCCGCTGAGCATGGCTGCGCCACCGTTTGTTGATTATTGTAGCATGAGGCCCGCGGGGCGAAGCGGAGGACACAGCGATGACAGAGTGCAGTCTGTTCATAAGTCAAGCAGCATTGCGTCGGCTAAGCGTCACAGGAGCTCATGTTACCACCGACAGTTAAACGATGACTGAGGCTACTGGAGCAGAGTCATATCCTACTCGCGCAACTGTACCTGTCAACGAAGCAGGCTGACGTGTGACACAAGTAAACAAAGAATAGTTCCCATCTCGACCGCCGGCAATCAATTCATTAAAGGGTAATAACCGACGGTGGTGCCTACGCTCGCCAAAGCGCAGCGTTAGATCGTGGGGCTAAGCTCTCTGCTGACTCGGTAGACGCGTGGGTTCGAGCCCTACCATCGGCCGTCCTTGAAATGGCTTTCCGTGGTTTCCCCATTTTCAACACCAGGCAAATGCTGGGACGGTACTATCTGTGAGGCCACGTCCGCTTCCTTCCACATCCTCGCCCAGTTCCATTCATCTTCATCCATTCCATCTCTCATCCCAAATTGCAAGTCACCCATGGGCGTCGACTAGAAAGACCTGCACTCGGCCTCCCAGGAGGCCACACGACAAAAAAAATGCTAAAAATCGGGGAGGTATATGATCTGCCTCGCAAAAGACCTTCACTTGACGCGGAAGAAGGAATCACACGCACTTCCAAGGTGTTATCAGGGAAGTGTTAGCCCATGTTAGCCTGAACTTGTACAGTATATGCCTATCCTAAGACCTTCACTTGATGCGGAAGAAAGAAACACATGGCCTCCCTGACTGTTATAGGGGAAGTGTTAGCCTGAACTTATTTCTGACTCACCAAAACCTTAAGGGGCTCATACACCATCGGATGTAAAAAAAAATTAGTTTTTTTAACATTTAAATGAAAGACAATACCTTTCTCAATATATCTGTTAAGTTTTATAACTAAATTCAGCGTTTTGGCAGAGATATAGCGTATTACTTGAGACCATGCACCTATCTGTGTTTAATATTCAAATCTGTTTTCCCGAAAGTTTGTCTTCTTGGTAGGAAAAATACAATATGTGAACTATGTGATGAAACTGGATGAAACTCGGCAGATACAATCCAACCGATGATCCCTAGAGGATGAACCTCATTCATGAAATTATCTTAAAAATAATTGAGATATGCCTCGAAAATTAAACAAAAAACTGTTCATTTTTTGAAAAACAATTTGTTAGTTTTTTATATACTATTTACAATATAACATTCATGGTAGTTCATCCTCCATATTTATGCGTTTTCTTTATATGAAAAGAAAATCATTCTATTCAGATTGGTATTTCTTGTTAAATCATGATTTTTGCGATCACGGAGTTTAAAATATCATGAATATGATCCTTTCAATAAATCACGAAATACTTTATATACTGCTCCTATCTCTAAATTAGATGAAAGATCTATGTATTTACGATACATATGTCAGTTTTCATAACTCTATGTTACATATTAGTGACGCTATGATATGATTCGAAACTGTATGCGAAAATTCCCACTGACGGTGCATGAGCGCCCTTACTAGATGATTTGCAAACTGAAGCTGACGACTTAATATTAAAAGATGATGATGATAATTGTTGTTTAAAGGGGCCTACCATCTAGGGTGTCGACCCCTAATGGTTTGGTGATCGTGTAAATGATGATGAAATGGAGACTAAAACTAGAGAGTTATCAGTAGGGCCCGGATGTTGATGACATGTCATCTTTTTACTGAGCTGTCTAAAACAATGCTGAAGTACATAGAAACTTCAGACGGGCCACCTCGTCTTCAAATAGGCCATTTTAATTTTGCATCTTTTTGCATTTTTTTTGCTATTTTTAGCCTACTTTCGATTTTTGCAAAAAATGAAAGTAGACTTATGAGATCAACACAGGGCGAAAAAAGTGTGTCTGTCTGTGTGTGTGTATGTGTGTGTGTGAGTCTGTGTGTGTGTGTGTGTGTGTGTGTGTGTGTATGTGTGTGTGTGTGTGTGTGTGTGTGTGTGTGTGTGAGTGTGTGTACTCTGAATGTCTGTCCCCCCCTATCAATTCGAACACGGTGAATGCGAATTGAACGAAATTTGGTACAAAGGTAGCACTAGCAAAGAACACCTCAGTGTCATGTTTTATATCGCCGCCATCTTGACGGAAACGTAATGGCGGCCACACAAATGTTCAAAGCTTAAATCAAATTACGACTAACCTAATCATCCGATCTCTACCAAATTTTGCAACGACATACCTTTATGGGGGGAGCATCCTTTGACCAAACCAATAGGTCATCAGCGTAATAATTTGCGGATGGCGGCCATCTTTGTGTGAAAATCGATTCACCCTATTAATTCGAACACGGTGCAACCGAATGGAACGAAATTTGGTACAGAGGTAGTACTAACAAAAGGCACCTCAGTGTCATGTTTTATATCGCCGCCATCTTGACGGAAACGTAATGGCGGCCACACAAATGTTCAAAGCTTAAATCAAATTACGATTAACCTAATCATCCGATCTCTACCAAATTTTGCAACTACATACCTTTATGGAGGGAGCATCCTTTGACCAATCTAATAGGTCATTCACCTGATAGTTTGCGGATGGCGGCCATCTTTATGTCAAAATTGATTCCCCCTATTAATTCGAACACGGTGGAACCGAATGGAACGAAATTTGGTACAGAGGTAGCACTAGCAAAGGGCACCTCAGTGTCATGTTTTATATCGCCGCCATCTTGACTGAAACGTAATGGCGGCCACACGAATGTTCAAAGCTTAAATCAAATTACGATTAACCTAGTCATCCGATCTCTACCAAATTTTGCAACTACATACCTTTATGGAGGGAGCATCCTTTGACCAATCTAATAGGTCATTCACCTAATAGTTTGCGGATGGAGGCCATCTTTATGTCAAAATTGATTCCCCCTATTAATTCGAACACGGTGGAACCGAATGGAACGAAATTTGGTACAGAGGAAGTACTAGCAAAGGGCACCTCAGTGTCATGTTTTATATCGCCGCCATCTTGACTGAAACGTAATGGCGGCCCCACGAATGTTCAAAGCTTAAATCAAATTACGATTAACCTAATCATCCGATCTCTACCAAATTTTGCAACTACATACCTTTATGGAGGGAGCATCCTTTGACCAATCTAATAGATCATTCGCCTAATAGTTTGCGGATGGCGGCCATCTTTGTGTCAGAATCGATTCCCCCTATTAATTCAAACACGCTGAAACCAAATGGAACGAAATTTGGTATAGAGGTAGCACTAGCAAAGGGCACCTCAGTGTCATATTTTATATCACCGCTATCTTGATGGAAACGTAATCGCGGCCACCCAAATGTTAAAAGCTAAAATGTAATTACGACCAACCTAATAATCTAGTCTCTACCTAATTTTGCAACACCATATCTTTATGTGGGAAACATATTCTGACCAAACTGCAAGAACATCAGCCCAATAGTTTGCAGATGGTGGCCAAGTATGTGTGCAAATCGATTCCCCCTATCAATTCAAACACGGTGAAACCGAATTGAACGAAATTTGGTACAGAGGTAGCACTAGCAAAGGGCACCTCATATTCATGTTTAATATCCCTATAGCACGTTGTATTTCAACAAGCTCCTACAACCAACATTCAATCATACTCCTTGAAAAGGACAAAGAGTTATAACAATACCCATGCATTTAGGAGAAAGTAGGCTATATGTTCTTTACTGAACATCTTGTTTCATTTTAAGAGCATTTTCTTAAGTTTGGTAGATTTTTTTGGTCTTATTTTAGAGAAATCGGCATTTTAAGGTCATCTTTTTCCAATTGATGTATGTCACTGCTTTATATGAGGGAGTTACGTCTCTCAGAGTTAAGAAGAAGCTAGTAGCTGATACAAGATAATTTAAAATATTTAAATATTAATTCCATTTCCTTAATCAAGCGGGTGGAAACTAGTCTTAGCAACAATCGTGGCGAAATTGCTGCGGGTATTGCATCAAAACTGAAAAAAGTGCAGGACAAAAACATCGGGTATAAAACATTCTAAAAAAATCTCAGACATTCTTCCCGGTGAAAACTACTGCATGGATGGGATTGAGGAGGATTTAGCTGCAAACGACCTTCCTCACTTCAAGTACGCTCCGATCACATCAGTTGATGTTGAACGCAGCTTTTCGAGATATAAGAACTTGTTGACTGATAACCGCAGATCATTTACATTTGACAACATCAGAATGACATTCGTAGTGCAGTGCGACTCAGACTAAAGTGAACATAAACCTTTTGTTAAGTGCTAGAAATCTATTTTGTTTGACTTTTCAGTTTGAGCTAAAGATGTCATTTTTGAAATATTGGTGAGTTTATTATTCAGTTTTCTCCATTTTATATTGCATTTTTCAATTTTTTGAAATATTGGTGAGTTTATTATTATAAGATCTTTTTCACCATTTTATAGTGCTTTTTTTGAATTTATAGGTAATTTATTACAGTCATTTTTGAAAATTTTAAGTGCATTTCTTAAGCTTTTTAATGACATCAACATCCGGGCCCTAATGATGATAATTGTTGTTTTAAGGGGCCTACCATCTAGGTTATCGACCCCTAATGGTTTGGTGATCGTGTAAATGATGATGAAATGGAGACTACAACTACAGAGTTATCACTAACTTACAAACTACAAGATGAAATCTGTTCTTAGTATAAAAAGTCCCTGATTCTTGGATGTTCCGGGCAATCGCGAGAACCACTGGATGGAATTTGATGCGGTTTTCACAATTCTGTAAAGGATTTCTCGACGAAGGTTTATGTAGAAAATTATTTATGTAGGATTAAACAAAACCGAGCAGTAACGATCTCAGTGATCGAGTCGAAAAATAGCAACTACCATCCGTGCGCCTATTAAGCTTGCGCTGGGTAAACCGTTATGAATATCTATGCACTATGAGTGTAAGATTTTGTTCAGCATAAAAAGTTATACAAAATTGTCTGGGACAGCATATTTCTATCTTCAATACATCGTCCACTATAAGTGTTTTTACGTTTTCATTTCTTCCAGCTATCTCCATTAAATTACTAGCGTTTTCGAGCTAGCTAGCGAGTGAGCCTATCACCCCAGTTTCAGTTTTCGGCCCACACATTACACAGTCAAGTTTAGATTAGACGGAAGTGGGATTTGTGTTTCATGCACCTCGCCATTCACACGCACTCCCAGGCTGTTATCGGGGAGGTGTGAGCTTGAACTTATTTCTTTCTGCCTGGCCAAAGACCTTTACTTGATGCGGAAGAAGGAATCACACACGCTCCCAGGCTGTTATCGGAGAAGTGTGATCTCTTTCTCGACATGTAGCAGAGATAAGATCAGCGCGAGCTGGCGAGTGATCGAGCAGGAATGCTGCCTCCAGGGTGGCCTCAGTTTAACCTCATCACCACTTACCGGCTAATTTACGACCACAACCAGGATGAGATTTATGGACACGTATAAAATGAGATATTAAGTGCTTAAAAATACATATTATGAATGGAAAGAACGTTTCCGTTGACTGCCCGCACGGGTTCTGGCCCATTTCTCACTTTTCTTTATTACTATTCAGCTCTATTCCTCTTCACACCACAGTAGAATTATTTGTATTTGTTGTTTATTATTATCTTATGTTGCTTAATATTATGAAAAAACTAAATTTATGACAAATATTATCAACGCGCCATCTGAAATTACCATTGATGTGAATAAAATTGAAACAATAAAGGAATTTACTCACTGCAAATGGTAATGAAAATAAATCGGTAGCAACCAGAATTCGGAAATTGGAAATTGCTTTTCTACATACCAAAATTGTTAATAACAAAAACAGATTGTCCTGGAACAGCAAAATTCGTAATTTCTTAACAGTGATTAATCCAGAAACTCTGTATGCTTCAGAAACACTCAACTTAAACAAGAACTTAAAAAACAATTATAGATTAAAGAAGAAAAATCAAAAGACAATTATTAGGGCGCAGAATTAAAAATGGAATACATTTCCCCAAACCAAACACGGAAATATATTAAAAGAAACTGAACTTACTGACACAATGAGACTGCCGTTAAAAATCCCTCAGTTTGCCTTCCTTCGGAGGGGAAGTAAAGCCGGCGGTCCCATGTCATAGATTTATGGGTATCGTTTTGTTAATTTCTTAAAATGCACTCTATAAATAAATACATAATATTTCCGTTGACTTCTCAAGAAATTTAAGATTTCTTGTAGTGCTAAGACGATCTTGAAGACGTATGGAGAGTAATTAGTCACCGCCAGTTGACAAGCATTTTCCAATAACACCATAGCGGATCGGGAAGCTCCGAATGGCATTTATTACGGAACTGACAAGATACCTTAGTTGAGATAATTACTACTTGTGGTGAAGTACTGTAGGCTATGTCGTACCCCATGAACATGGTTAGGTATGGAACAAAACATCGAATTTTCCTAGTGGAAACTTATCTTCTCAAGAAAAAGGCTTACAGTAAATGTGTTCGTAAGTTTCAGCGTTATGCGATTTTTACTTGTGGAGGAACCTCAAACAAAAGGTATACAGAAACACTCTGGAGACTCTCGAGAAGAAAATATCTGTGAGGATGAATTGCAGCGAGTGTACCAATAATTCCTATGTTGGTGCAACGTGTGTTTAGAAAATGAAGGACAGCATTTCCAGCAACTACTCTGAAAATTCACGCAAGTAGGCTAATTATTTATTTATTATATGTTCGCCCCTGACTATTATATGTCAGAAAACTGTACTATAATGAGACTCAATATAACACTATTTTTCATTATGAAACAGTTTCTCCCACCAATCAGAGCTCAAGAAACAGTTGTTTGACCAATTAGATAATTAGAAGCGCTGAGTTCCACGGCCTTCTAATTTAAATTTCACTGCCTGGCCTAGTGTCATAGTAGGGTAATCGAGGAGTCCATGGTCAAATACAAGGCATTCTCTGCGTCTCATGCGCTCTGTTCAGTACATAAAACTGTTGAAATGTCGACAGATATTCATGAATATTTATCTTCAAACATAAAATAGTTATAATAATTATCGTCGAACATAAACAGTCGTATGCAACTCGCCTATAATGGTAATTAAGACCCTCGTATGGAAATTATAAAACTCGCATACGCTCGTTTTATAAACATACTCGTGTCTTAATTATTACCATTATAGGCTCGTTGCATAATGCACTGTTTATTTATCGTATGACTTTTAGTGCCGGGAGTTTCCGAGGACATGTTCGGCTCGCCTGAGTCTGTAGCTGCTTCCAGCGGACACCCTTAGGGCGAGTTACAAGTTCCGTTCAATTTCAAGTAGTTCCATCTTTCACTACCAGATATCAGTGATACCTAGTGGTGAACGTTGGAACTTTGATGGAGCGTTCCGATGAAATCTAACCTAACAATTTAGCTCCACACAAGTTTAGTCTGTGGAAGGATCTTTTAAATGCCATAAATCTATGACATGGGACCGCCGGCTTGACTTCCCCTCCGAAGGAAGGCATACTGAAGGATTTTCAACGCTCTTAAAAAATCAGACGACTTCGGCCGGGTTTGAACCCGCTATCTTAGGCTCAGCAGTTCAGCATGCTACCGACTACGCAACCGAAGCCGCTCAGTAGGCTAATGATTATTAAATACGTTAAAAGTGTAAATGTGATGAATTAGTTGGGCGCTACGCTACTGCTAGCGCCATGGCCTTGCTTGACAGGCGGTTAGCCACACGGCACATGCGAAGTTCCGTTCTGTAGAGAAGGGTCTCACTGTAGTACGGTTACAAATACTGTAATAAGAATTAGTTTTATTGAGAAGGACCATTACACACACCCACCTACAATAACCGGACTTCAGCCCTGATTGTGTCGAGTGAGAGACGACGACCTCGGTGAAAGCTTTTTTTTAATAAGCTCCCCCGAGATATTGAGTACCTATTTGATTTGGTTAATTCCACTTTCTGGCGTTCAGAAGATAACGCTAATGGTCCATTAAGAAGCTCAGAACAATGAAATATGATCTGTCACCGACATTTTTCAATCTTCTCAACTCGAAACAAAAAATGAGGATTTAGAATGATAGAGAATGGAAGTTCGAAGAATCTCTCCAATAACAGATTGAAGTCTCCATCAACACCCCAATTATTGTTGATTGCAACCTTATCCTGTAGATCAGGGGTGCCCAACCTTTTTTTTTAACTATAAGGTGCGTTCAAAAAGTAACGAGCCGGAGGCATAGTTACAGAAACCAGTACCTGTATGTTACAAGTATTGGCCCTGGCTGTTGAGGCACTTGTCCCACTGTGACACGAGGCGGTGAATGGCTGTCTTATAAAATTCCCTGGGCTGCGATGTGAACCATTTCCGCACGTACAGTTGGACGTCGGCGTCCGAGGTGAATCGTTGGCCCCACAGAGCCCTTTTCAGGGACCAAACATGGCGTAATCACAGGAAGAGAAGTCGGGACTGTATGGAGGGTGGTCGAGAATCTCCCATTTGAATTTCTGCGGGAGTGCCGCGACTGTGTTGGCCGTATGAGGTCGTGCATTGTCGTGGAGCGACCACGGCGGCTATGGCGTTCACTGTCAGTCGGCGGTCCTGGGTAATGAGTGCATCAACCAGCTGGACGTTGTCATCGGTAATGCAGGGGGGTGCCCCAGACCGGGCATCATCGGCTAACGACACCCGTCCTTCCCTGAAGCGCTTGTGCCACGCCTTGACCCTTGCAAGGGGCATGCAGTGTTCGCCGTACACTTGTGACATTCGGCGATGAATGTCCGTTCCCCCTACTTCTTCCGCTGTCAGAAACCGAGCAACACCTCTTTGCTCTTCGATTGACGCCTACATGTCACTGTTTGCAATGTGACTGGCAGAGTTGGACGATTGATGCATGCTGCTGCTCGCTTTGTATCGTCAAGTGACGTGCACGCGTGCCCTCTAGCAACGGGCTGTGACCTTCCACGCTCTGGTCGGAACCACACCTCGTTACACTCGCCACGATTAGCCGATGTAGTCACCGGTTTGCGCATTCCAGCCTCCGGCTCGTTACTTTTTGAACGCACCTTATACAATAAAAAGTCCATCTCCAGGAATGCAAAGTTAGGACACTATCAAACTGTGATTAGACCGGTACCACTGTATTTCCCTCACGATTCAATCCTGATGGCTGAATTACTTCTCCTAAGAACTTGATGAGTTTCGGAATATTTTGACTTAAGAGGATTTCCATCTGGATAACGAGCGGATCCTTCCATGTATTGAGTCTTTTCATATGATACTTGAGCCCGGTCTTTGCTGCATTGTATTATTATTTTAATTGTTGTTATTATTATTATTATTATCATTATTATTATTATTATTATTATTATTATTATTATTATTATTATTATTATTATTATTATTATTACTATCATCATTAGGGGTTTCGATGGCGTAGTCGGTGGCATGCTGAACTGCTATGCCCAAGATCGCGGGTTGAAATCCTGCCGAAGTCTTTGGATTTTTAAGAGCGTTAAAATCCTTCAGTATGCCTTCCTTTGGAGGGGAAGTAAAGCCGGCGGGCCCATGTCACAGATTTATGGAATGTAAATGAATCTACCACTGCAATTGGTAGTATTTAGCAAAATTCGTAGGTTATACTGTATTTGGCTGGTTAGAAACGCTCCGTAAGTGCCAACGTTCACCGCTAGTTTTTAATGACAGTAGCATCCAGTGGCCAAAGTTAAAACTACTTGAAATTGAACTTGTTGGGAGACCACGGGCGTGCAATTAAAATACCCTGCTATGGCCATTCGTCTGCAATTCATATAAATGATTAGTATTACAGTGGAACGTGGCTAATTCGAACGTCTATAATTCGAAATCTTCTTTAATTCGATTTTTTATCTCGGTCCCTAGCATTTTATATACAATCAGTGCTAAAAAGTCGTGGTTAATTCGAATTATATTGTGGTTAATTCGAAGTTTTTACGTGTACAGTAAAGAGCCGATCGGAAGCCAAACAGTTGGGTCAGAAATTCCCGAAAATCGACGTTGTATCATTGGCATGCGACCTCTACTCGATTCTTTTGTCTACGTGACACCGAAAAACAAGATGGTGACGACGCATCTAACGATGAACTCGTGGAGGAAGTTCCCGGGAAAAACTGTTCCGAGTGCAGCCCAAGCAACAACAAAAAAAAATCACAGAGCTTGGGCGTTTTTTTAAGTAGATATGACTTAAGTGATTCTGTTTTCCGTTCCTCAAATTTGTTAGATTCTTTTGTGATGGCCAAGAGATCTATAAGAAACAGGTAAAAATCTCATTATTTTTTTTGAAAAATAGTAGATTTTTCTAAGACTTAACTACATTGCTGGATTACTACTGTCGTTAAATAGGTGAATAGTACATTTTGGTTTTATCATTTGAAACTCTTGAGGTTATTCACGATACAGTCATTATACAGTACCGTTGTCTGTTAATCTGCTTTGTTGAACGTAAATCATTATGTAAACGTAATACATATTACATAAGCACTTTACTTGTTAAAAAGCTATGTAATATTAGGTTTAATAAAGTTTCTTGGATGGAAACCTAAAATTTGATTGTTTTCTCTACCCTTTTCAAAGAACTTTCTTAATTCGAATTTTTTGGATAATTCGATTTTTTTTACTGATCCCTTGAGGTTCGAATTATCCAAGTTCCACTGTATTATCATTATGTTTTTTTTTTCTTGCACGATATTTTGTGAAGCGAACGCTATGGCAGTTTATAGAGCAAAGTGTTTACACAGCTTGCGAGCTCACAGGGTCACACCCAAGCCCATGGCCAAACGTTACTTAAAAAAAAGTGTGTGGAATGTTGATGTTTATGCTGTTTATATTTGACAGACCTTGACTTCGCCCGCGGCTCGTGTCGCAGGAAGTATGGGACATTTTAATTTATTTATTTATTGGCACAGCAGAACTCTCGGAATATATTTCACTCTCCGCTACATCCTGTCCTTCAGTGTCACTGCTCAGTCTGTCGCATTAATATTAAAAGATATTCATCGTTCATGAATTTAATGAACTACAATTCACACGGTGGCTGTGTTCTTCTTTAATTTGCATCAGGAATTTTAGAGAAGACAATACACAGCTTCATATGTTTACTTTGTTGAGTTCTCGCCTACTTCGAACAAAAAGAAGAAAATGATCCTTGCAATAGTGAGGGTTTTTAACCTTCCAAATGCCACGTGACTCTTGTCGAACATAACCAGTGTTG
This sequence comes from Meconema thalassinum, assembly GCA_946902985.2. NCBI lineage: Eukaryota > Metazoa > Arthropoda > Insecta > Orthoptera > Tettigoniidae > Meconema > Meconema thalassinum. The sequence continues at coordinate 898,113,080 of OX336388.2, forward strand.
TGAGGTCCGAGGGACCGCGCTAACAAAAGGTTGTAACGAAGTACTTGGACTTTGATAAGTGTACCTTGGCTAACTTGAGTTGTAATGGGGAATGCAATGCCCGTTTGGACGGCTACTTCTACGGAGCTAGCCAACAGGTGGGAATCCTCTGTCTTATTAGAGATCAGTTGATTTTTGCCATTTATTGAGAAGTTGCAGTGTTCGACCATCTAGAAGCGACATATTGAAGGCGACAAATTGGGATTCGGCAGAATTCTCTCCAGGGTTGGATGACTTCATCTTTTTGAAATTTTATGCGCTGTTCCGTGTCATTATACCTGGCTGGAAGCAACAACATATAGCTCTCAGCAGCGATGTCCAATAGACAGTGCATTAAGGTAGATTTACATTAACTTTTAATCTTGTTAGTTTATGTATTTTCTAATTTTTTGTGACCTTTCATTTATTTACATTCTAATGCCTTTGTAAGGATATCAATTTTCTCTTTGTATTTGTTAACATAGATTTTAAGAGTCTTTTTATTTAATCTACGCTGACGAAGGTATCGTTGTATACCGAAACATGTACGTTTTAATTTAATTATTAAACTTCTTAGTGTTTGACTAGGTGGATTTTATAATTGGAGATTAAATACTAATGTAATTCTTTAGTTTCCTCATTGGCATCCAATATATTGTTTTGCATATTACATCGTTTAATATCATGTGAATAGATCCCATACGTTTAAAATAATATTCATTGTTATCTACGGCACTCATCGTTTATTTGTATAATAAGGCATTTTGATGTATTTTATTTGTGTATTGTAGCCAAATCTGATTTTAAAAAATGAAAATGTTCCTTAAGGTGACAAACGAATACAAATAGGAACTTTTTAGCGTGAAAACTTGCGATAGATATCCATGAGAGAGACGGCAGCGTCTTGATCTTTAACATGAGCGCCGCGCTAACACCTCGACCGATGACATGACATTAGTAGCTTCGACTGATGTTGGGATAGATATGAATAAGGTTTTCATTTTATGAAAAATGTTATTAGATCAATTTTGTCTTTAGCTATTATTAATCCTAATTAATACTCCCAATTTTATTAAGAAGCAGCTCCATAGAGCAGTTATTAAATGTTTTTTTAAATATAATAGAGCCTTATGCCTACTTCAATTAATTATTTCATAAATATTCAATTTTTTTTCGTGTGGCCCCCTGAGAGGCCAAGTGCAGGTCTTTCTAGTCGACGCCCGTGGACGACCTGCGCGTCGGTATGAGAGATGGAATGGATGAAGATGAATGAAACTGGTCAAGGATGTGGAAGAAAGCGGCCGTGGCCTGCCATTAGGTACCGCCCCAGCATTTGCCTGGTGTTGAAAATGGGGAAACCACGGTAAACCATTTCAAGGACGACCGACGGTGGGGCTCGAACCCACGCGTCTACCGAGTCAGCAGAGAGCTTGGCCCCATGACCCAACGCTGCACTTTAGCCAGCGTAGCCACTGTATTCAAATTAACAGCCTAAAGACATTCAAGCATTTCTAATTATAATGTTATTGGTTTTACGTCCCTTTTAACTACTGTGACTATTAGAGACGCCAGACAGCCAGAATTTTTCCCTGAAGGGGATCATTAACGTGCCAATAAATCTACTGACACGGCTCCCTCACATTTACGCACCCTCAGATGGCAAATGGCTGCTCCAGGATTCGATCCTGCAACATTGGGAACAGCAGGCGAGAACGTTACTGCAGAGCCACGCAGCCAGTCAAAATAGGAATTACACTGTCTTCCGATTTCTTCACTATCTGGTTCATTTTGAGATGCGATTTGATTCAATCAAAATATCTCATATGGAAATGATTTGAAGAATCCGAAAGGAGCTTCCCGAGGGGCCGTTCATCTTGCCAGATTGTTGTTAGAAATTCAATGTTTATATTTCCAACGATATAATGTTTTTACTCCAGATATAAGTTGAAATGTTAAAAAAGAATATAGGCCTACAGAAAATATTAATGGTAACAAACTGATTATTCATGTGTAACATCTTTCCACTCGGGTGCTGTATATTTTTTGTGGGGGTGATTTTGAAGAAATGAAACGGAAATGAGACGGAAATGAAACGGAAACTATGAGCGCGCGCGGTGGCGGAGATTGGTACTGCTGTATATTTTTGTAGGGGTGATTTTGAAGAAATAAAACGGATATGGGACGGATATGCAACGGAAACAAAAGCACGTGGAGATTGGTACCTCGACGTACTGTCGCCAATGTGGCTATGTGGAATGTATATCGCATATGGTTTACTTCAAGGTTTGGAGGCGCCATTAAATATATTCCTACAAAAAATCGTCTTCGAACAGTCGAAAATATTCATTATATCATATTTGATGAAAACAATTATGATTTATTAAGTCTTCATACTTTTGCTGTATTCTTATTTAATGTAAGCACTTGAGGTACTGTCTGCCGAAATACAACACTATGTGCAATGTGTATCGCATACTTCAAGGTTTGGAGGTCCCATTAAAGATATTCCTACAATAAATCATCTTCAAGTTGTCGTTCTTTGATGTGAAAATATTCAATATATCATATTTACTGAAAGGATTTGGCACTGGAGTTTTACAAGTAGTTATTTCAATGACCAACAGAGTTCACTGTTAACAAAGGAATTGCGCTCCCGGCAGAGCCCTATGTGGAATGTATATCGCATATGGTTTACTTCAAGGTTTGGAGGCCCCATTAAAAATATTCCTACAATAAATCATCTTCAAATTATCGTTCTTTGCTGTGAAAATATTCATTATATCATATTTGCTGAAAACAATTATGATTTATTAAATCTTCATACTTTTGCTGCATTCTTATTTAATGTAAGCACTCGAGGTACTGTCGGCCAAAATACAGCACTATGTATAATATATATCACATACGGTTTGCTTCAAGGTTTGGAGGCCCCATTAAATATATTCCTACAATAAATCATCTTCAAGTTGTCGTTCTTTAGTGTGAAAATATTCATTATATTATATTTTCTGAAAGGATTTGGCACTGGAGTTTTACAAGTAGTTATTTCAATGACCAACAGAGTTCACTGTTAACAAGGGATTTGCGCTCCCGGCAGACACATAGTAGGATAACATGTCACATGTTACTCATCATATGCGACTACTGTAAGTTTCGTAATTTGTTATATTTTAATATTATTATTATGACACATTTATTTTGCCACATCAGTGCGTACAAATCAACATAAATGTAGAGACAGAGAGAACGTGGATTGGGACCTCCTGAGCTGGCATTGCGATGGTAACGGTTGGTCACTTTTTAATCAGTATCCCAGGCCTGAGAGAGTATTCTGGAAAACTTTCAAAAATTATAACTTTATGGGCCTTAAAACGAATTTTCGGGGTTCTTGTGTAACGCACCAAGTGTTGTGTTTTGCACTGACGGGCGTAAAATGAGCTGTGCCGGGTCCTTCTACGGCAATAGATGATTTCAACAACAATTTTACTATCAAATCACCTGTTACTGCTTTATTTCTTTCAAGCTACGTCCGATGTACTTACCATGAGATCAGCGAGACACGTTTGATATTTAAGATTCATAGCAAAGGAATGCATGTTTGCGGTTATTGCGCAGGGTTAGCAGACCGTGTACACTTTAAGAAGGAAAAACTATACCCCTCGTTCAAGTGAAGGCGAATGATTTATTGTTAAAATAAAAATGCTTGCTTCAGGTGAAATTGAACATGAAGTAGATAGTTAAAACATGAAACAAATTGAAAAGTTGTTCGAATAATCTATTTTATGGGTTGGTCATGCTGTATCTTGATCAACAGTCCTGTGAACTTCAATGATGTTACATAAGAGATTATGAGTAAAAACCTATAACTTGGGTTTCACAACGCTGACTAGTTCCCATGTCCTCAAAGATGGAAATTTATGCCAGCCAGTTAGGAATGGTTTTGTTAATCCAACATCATTATAGCTCAATAGCGCGTTATAGCACAATGATTAAGTAACGCATTCTGGTTACTAGGGGCAGATGACCTCGTAGTTTCGCCCCTTAAAACAACAATAACTATTCTGGTTACTGCATGAGGGAATTATTATATGAGCTATCATGCTCAATGGTTCGGATTCCACGAGAAAAGGAGGTCCCTTGGCTTATGATCGCGAGATTAACCTTCACTTAAAACAACAAGCCATCCACCACCACCACCACCAAAACCACCATAACCACAGCCAAAAGCTCCACTGCAACCACCGCTAAAACTTCATAACCAGCACCACCTCCGCTGCCTCCTCACCACAAAAATAGCCACCAAAACCACCATTTTTACCTCCACCACCATCAGAACCACATAAACCACCTCCACCGCCGGTAGCTTCATCACAATGTGCATGAATTTTTCCTGGGAGGCGATTTTTAACCAGGCATTGAAACCACTGAAACGAGGTTGTCGCATTATTAACGGCCTTAAATACTATTAGCCGTAATCGAACCCAAAATCCTCCGGTATGAAGACCAGCATGTAATGAAGTGTGCCACTCAGCTCGAAAGGTGAGAATATCATATATAACTAACACATATTGACTATACCTCATCCCCGGAATCTGTGAAGTAGGCTTGCGCATGACGTCACACAGAGGAAGTGATAAGTATAGGCTATGAGTGGAGCTCGGCAGCCCAGCCATTGCAAGAGTTGGTTGAAGCCAAGGTCGCTCCTCCCTCCTGCGCTTATTATTCAGTGGCATCGCGCCTCATTGGCCAGTCAGCCGAGTCACTCCTGTGCGCAGGCAACGTGTTTTCACACTAGCACTTCGCAGATTGCTTGGACGAAGTTTAGTTGTGTTAGTGTAACAACTACTACTACAATAAGTGAACGTATTGTAAATACTTCCACCCATACGTGTAGACATAAATTTAATAGCCTAAGTGTAATGGATCTGATGATGATCGCTTGACGATCGAAACTGGTCATACAAGTGTATTTATTAATCTCATGTTATTTTTTCACTATTAGGGAACCACGTATTAAAATTGGTTGCAATCGTATTGACTTACTGATAAACATTACATTTCGATTACTAACAATAAGGCAAATCTGAACAAGAAGTTCCATGACGAACTAAAGAGCCTACTTTTCTTAAAATTTAAGATTCATGGCAATTATTAATCTATATGGACCTATCTAGAATAATGACAAAATATTTAAATATTGAAAATATTTAAAGTTGGTAATATCGAAATTTCGAATTAGTTCAAAATATACCTGGCATAATGTAGCCTATTAGAGCACTACAGTTGGCAGCCCTGGGGACTGAATATATTCTTAGTTCCATCTCTTAAGGTACAGAATACAAAATTTGGTTGAAGTCCAATGGATAGCATGGACGTTACATGCAGTTAGGCATTGGATCTATCAGCGCTCGTAAAATCATGTTGGCAACAATGTCATGCATGTGTTGGTAAGAAATAATCTGAAATATTATGATCTATTGTTGTGCCAATTTTGGATGAAATCCATTTGTTGGTATGGAAGTTAATGGTATTTTAAAGTTGGATCTATCAGCAGGCTTAGAATCATGTTGGCAGCACTGACGTATATTAGTTAGTCCAAATTAATCTAGAATATCAGGTACTATACGTGTGCAAAGTTTAGAGCTGTTGGCTTGCATACTTTCTGATATATTGACATTAGGGTAAAACATATAAACATCATTTATTAAGAGTTGGCAGCCCTGATTGCCCGTAAGAATACGCATAGTCATATTTGTTATGGCACACATAGCACATACGAAATTTGGTTGAAATCCAATTGATCGTATAGAAGTTCCATGTATTTAAAAATTGGTCCTATCAGCAGGCTTAGAATCATGTTGGTAGCACTGATATACATTAGTTGCTCCAAATTTATCTAGAATGTCAGGCACTATACGTGTGCAAAGTTTAAAGCTGTTGGCTCGTATACTTTCTGATATATTGGTATTTGGAGAGAAGAAATTGAGAGAGCAATTATTAACAGTTGGCAGCCCTGGTGGCTCTTAAGAATACGCTCAGTCATATCTGTTTATGTACACATAGTACATACGAAATTTGGTTGAAATCCAATTGATAGTGTAGGAGTTATATGCATTTAAAAATTGGACCTATCAGTAGGCTTAGACTCATTTTGGCGACACTGTCATGTATGGCCTCCTGAAAATTAAACTGAAGTTATATTATCTATATGTGTGCCAATTTTGGAATAGTTCCCATGTATACCTTCCAAGATATTCAAAATTGAGCTCGAATTTCAATTGCGATTTTTCAGCAGTTGGTAGCACTGACATAATTTTCAAGTATGACATTGAACTGTTCCGGTATAGATCTTTACTCATACCAATTTTGGTTTGGATTGCTGCAGCCATTTAGGAGTTGATAGGGGGGACACACACACAGACAGACAGACAGACAGACAGAAGGACAGACAGACAGACATTTTCCCGGATCGATCTCATAAGTCTACTTTTTCCTAATTTTTGCAAAATGTGAAAAGTAGACTAAAAATGGCTTCAAACACCTCTCTCTCGTTCTCCTCAACCTGATGGTTGGTGGGTAGCATGACTGTCTTCATCCAACGACCTTCTATGTTGAGTCAACTGCTTGATTAGTTGATATGGACGTCGCTCTTTAATGCCATCAAGGAACCCTGCTCTTGGTCGTCCTCTTCTAGTCTTCCCTTCCAGTTTCCCTTCAAACAGTGTGGTGCACCATGACAAATGTCGGAGTAAGTGACCAATCCACCGATATCTTCTTTTCGCGATCATTTTCCCTAGACTGATTATTTCTGCAGCTCTCTTGAGGACTTCTTCTTTTGTTAGCCTGTCAGTCCAGGGTATTCATAACATTCGACGCCAGCACCACATTTCAAATGCATTTATTCTCCAAACACCATAATGTTAGTTTAAGCTAAAGAAGACTCCATTGAACAGACGAAGCATGTACAGTTGAATAGATGCTTCATGAATTCTATTGATAGGCGTTATAGTTTTAAGAGTTTTAAGAGTTAACACCAACTGGGTTTGTTTATTTACCTCTGGTAATTAGTAGTGAGCTCGCACTGGGTGTTACAGCACTCTCTTGAAGTCATCAGTGGTAATGTTTACACACGCCAGTAGGCGTCGTTCCGTAACGAATGTCCCTTCTTTCTGCTGTAGCTATTTGAGTTGAATCATTCCGCAATATATAAACAAGAGCTGAGAATATAAGCTATTGAGATGTGAGCCAAACATCCACAAATACGCCCAAGGTCTGTGCACCAAGTTCCCTCTGTTCAAGGCATAGGCACCCACACTTAACATGCCAGTAGGGCACTTGTACACAATCATGTATGTTTATATCCCGGCTTGATTGAAAAAAGAAAGTAATGTTATATCACGCTGCCAGAAATATATTGATATTCGTGGAATTCCTGTGGCTTACAAGTGGCCGTTTTTGTGGAAGAGTTCTCAGTGTAGAGAGCTTTGAAACCATTTTTCAGTGTGGCCATATTGACGTATACAAATCAACCAGCATGGGGTGAGCTTAGCAAATGTATGGGAAAGCCCACTTAGGCCTACATGAGTAGGAGTGATCAACCTTTCAAAGTTAAGGGCCGACCACTGCGTACTAATTATGGTAAATATTCTTTCGTTAACCGTGCCATTGATAACTGGAACTCTCTACTTGCTGCAGTCTTAGGGCGTTTTCCCAAACATATACCTGTAGGTGTGTTTAAGGACAGACTGACGATTTGTGTAAATCCTCCAGTTTAATTGTTATTGAATTGTTATGTATTATTTATTTGTTATATATACCCAATTTGCCACCGGGGGACACACCCCCAATTGCTAATGAATGAATGAATGAATGAATGAATGAATGGATCGTACCTGATATCCTGGTACGCAGGCATGGCGGCCGGAGGAGCTGGACATCCCTGTGGCACTCGGAATAGTAGCGAGGCGGGGCGTATATGCTAACTGGAGCGTGTGGCTCCTTCACACCAGCCTTGAATGCTTGGGCCGTCAGGGCTGTCCATTGCAACATGTACGATACTCGCTACCTCCCATTGATTTATATGAGAGATTCGCGACATGATTTCGGAGCCTTGCAGTTCAATCTGGCGGCTGATTTTCCACACGTTGTCCTCTTATAGTACAACGATTGCGTCCACAAAGTTTCAAGATAGGTTTCAACCTTCTTACCAGATACTTCCCTTGTAAGAATATGCCCATTGAATTACAAACGTGTTTTCCTGAACGTGTCCGCAATTTTCTCCGAATGCTCATGAAGATCCTGGAATTTCCGTTTTATCCAATTCCCTCAGTACGAACTGGGGCAAAAAATTTCCTCAAGATTTTTCATTCTTGTTATTACTGGGGCCCGGATGTAAAAAAAGTTTAAAAAATGCACTTAAAATTTTCAAAAATAGTATAATAAATGACCTAAAAATTCGAAAAATGCACTATAAAATGGAGAAAATGATCTTATAATAATAAACTCACCAATATTTCAAAAAATCGAAAAATGCACTATAAAATGGAGAAAATGAACTGAGACAAGAATATACACGCCTTCCCCTTTCTACCCCGCCACAGCTGACTTTGGTCAACAGAGCAGGTAACATTCTCTTCCGCTAATAACTGGGTTGCGACGAAAACAAGAGCATCTGTATACCTACGGTACCGTTCTTCTGCATCCAATATATATATTTTTCTACTAATAGCAATACTGAAATACTTTATTTCAATATTTTAAATTACCTTGTATCAGCCACTAGCTTCTTCTTAACTCTGAGAGACGTAACTCCCTCATATAAAGCTGTGACATGACTAAATTGAAAAAAAAAAAAAAAAAACTTAAGAGGCAGATTTCTCTAAAATATGACCAAAAAGATCTACCAAACTTAAAAAAAAAAATGCTCTTAAAATGGAAAAATAGCAAATAATGCAAAAATATGCAAAATAAAAATGACATATTTGAAGACGGGGTGGCCCGTCAGCATTGTTTTAGACAGCTCAGTAAAAAGATGACATGTCATCAACATCCGGGCCCTAGTTATAACTATTATTATTTACGTTTCGGTCGTCAGGGATCCACTAGCAAATTTCAACGCTTTGTCCTTTGCTGTGCCTTCTTCTTCCTCCAGTATTCCTTCATCATCTCACTATGTCTCATTATTACATACCAAGACCCCGTTATATCTCTACAATTCCTTTACACCAATGCATTCTGTTCATAATCGAAAAAATAGATACCTACACAATATTAACACTCCGGATTCCTATCCACCTAACCATGAACTTCAATAAATCTTTTGTTTGCACCGCCTCACGCCTCTTAAGTGAATTTTGTCAACATTGCAAGCACTGCAACTCTCAAAAGACGTCTTTCATCCTGCTTCTTGAAGAAGTATACCTCTCACATTTGATTACTGCATTATGTTAAAAAACTATTTTAGTTCAATTATAACATCAGACCAGAAGCCTCCGTGGCTTAGGCGGCAGCACGTCGGCCTCTCACCGCTGGTTCCGTGGTTCAAATCCCGGTCACTCCAAGTGAGATCTGTGCTGGACAAACCGGAGGCAGACAGGTTTTTCTCCGGGTACTCCGGTTTTCCCTGTCAAAATTTCATTCCAGCAACACTCTCCACTATCATTTCATTTCATCTGTCATTCATTTAATCACTGCCCCAGAGGAGTGCGTCAGGCCTCGGCAGCCGGCACAGTTCATATCCTCGCCGCTAGATAGGGGCTCCATTCATTCCATTCCTGACCCGGTCGGAGACTGGAAGCAGGCTGTGGATTTTCATTTTCATAACATCAGAACAATAACCGGGTGAGTTAGCCGTGGTGGTTACGGCATGACTAATGGCAGTCGCTCACATCCGGGAGGCGAGGAGGTTCGAATCCCCCCGCCGGCAACCTTGAAGATGGTCTTCTGTGGTTTCCCATCTTCCTTCCAGGCAAATGCCGGGGTTGGTCCCTCACTATAGGCCACAGCCGCTACCTTCCAACTCCTCGCCCTTCCCTTCCAACTTTCCTCCCCAACGGTACTTGTAGCTCACCCATTGGGTGTCCGTCTCGAAGCAGCTACAAAACTGGCGAGCCGAACATGTCCTCGGACACTCCCGGCACTAAACGCCATACGCTAAAAAAAAAAAAAAAAAAAAAATCAGAACAATAGCTGACAACCTACCTACGTTAATATCTATTCTTGTATAGTGTTTGCTTTTCAGGCTGATACTGTGTCTGTATGCACTCTTTTGTATATAATTTTTCCTTTATTATCATTAGCATTATTATTATTATTGTATTATTACTGTCCTTTTTACTATCATTGTTAGACTATTATTATTATTATTATTATTATATATATAATTCGTTGAGGCCATCTAGGACCACGTTAAGTCTTGCTACAGTTGGCAATTTGTTTCGCCTTCCTCTGAGCCCAGAATTCCCTCATTCTCTGTGAGTGGGCCATCTTGCGCTCCGCTGTCCAGGTGGTACCTTGTCTTCTTTTCGGGTTCGATGTCTCGTCTCGGGTTAGACCATTAGTCAGTATCTTTTTGCGGAAGAGATCTCTAATGAAGGCGTCGTCGGGTTTTAGATGCAGTATTTTGAGGTCGTCTTTGGTAATCATAAACCAGGGCATTGTGGTTTTGGGTTTGGAGTCAAAGAAATGAAAAATCTGTTTAGTCAGCCTGTTTCCGTCCATTCGTTTGAGATGACCGTAATACCGTGCCCGCCTTTTACGGATCGATTCTGAAATTTTCTCTATTTCACTGTAGACATCTTTGTTGGATTTTTTTATAGTGGATACCATTCTTGTAATTTGATCCCATAATACCTCTGACGATTTTGCGCTCTTTTTTCTCCAGTTCTTCAAGGAGGCCTTTATTAGCATTTAGGGATAGGGTTTCGGATGCATACATAACTACTGGTTTCAGAACAGTTTCATAATGACGTAGTTTAGTATATTTGGACAGGCATTTTTTATTGTATATTGAGCGCGATGTTTGATAGGCTATTTCGAGTTTGCGTACTCGTTCCTTGAGTGCTTCTTTGTCCAGTCCACTTTTCATGATGATCTCTCCCAAGTACTTAAATTTTTCCACTCTGTTGATCTTCCCGTATTTTTTCTGCAGTTTTGCTGGGGCGTCTTTGATGTTAATCATTACTTCTGTTTTTTCGAATGATATCTGCAAGCCAGTTTGTTCAGCGTATTATTATTATTATTATTATTATTATTATTATTATTTATATTGTGAATGTTAGTGAATTGTTTTATTTTTATAAGCCCTAATCTTATTGCATGTAGGGCGCTACTGTAAAAGCTCTGAGTGTAGCCGTGGAAATCAATCAAATAAATAAACAAGATGTTCAGGAAAGAACATATAGCCTACTTTCTCCTAAATGTATGGGTATAGTTATAACTCTCTGTCCTTATCACCTCCTAATCTCTTCCTATTCGAAGTGCAAATTGGCACACAGGATTTGAGCAGTGGCGTTCAAACCATAGTTTGTAATTTACCCCAGCATTTTGCAATTTCATCAGCAAACACTCCAAACAACGTAGGTATTCATTTCATTAACACCGACTACTTACAATAATTGAAACTTCGTTGCTCTAATAAGGCCCATCCACAATGCGCAGTCGGCAGTCTGTAGTTGGTAGTTCTCAGTCGGCAGTCGCGGTCGTCCCCGTGTATACTATAGGCACCATACACAACATGCAGTTGCAGTTGGTAGCTGGTAGCTGGCAGTCGGTACACGGTAGTCGGCAGTCGAAAATTGTATCCTCGACTGCCAACTACCCTACTGCAGCAATGTAATAGCCAATCAGAGCAGATCAGAAACTGACGTCACGTTGTTGTTCTGTGTCGTGTACAAAGAGGATATAGGCCTATGTGAAGTAACTTCGCAACCCGTAAATTTATAATCTTAAATACACGGTATAGGCTAACAATATAATCCATCTCCAAATCATCCATACTGCAAGTTTTGAGGTAATCAACAACGCCTCGGTGCACAAAGAATAAACGAATGCCATTGTATTATTACTCCTAGCAGTCGTTATGACTGGGTTCACTAACTGGCCGGTATAGAGCGCACCTCGCATCTAGAGGGCTGTAGTTAGCTCCAAGGCTCCTGCATAGTACAACTGAAGGCTGGTAGATGTCACTCCGGTGGACAATGTTGTTTTAATTAAATAACTTATATATCTTCCATTGCAAAAAGAACCATATAACGCTTTATTTTACAACGTCTCAGTACTCAAAAAAACAATAAATATAAAAATATTCAAGCAAAAAATTTCAACTCTGATAGGATTTGAACCCCGGCCAGCCAGGTGAAAGACGAAAGCTCTAACCACTCAGCCAATCGTACACTCACATTACAAGCGTTATGAATCAAATAAATACATCGTATTAGCAAATTATCACTTGGACTGAATGATTTCTTCACTGGAGTATATTTCAAACCGTGTTCATTTCATATTAAGTTCATATAATTTTTATCAGTAGGTTATATTGCATGCAACATACTGAAACTAGTAAAATATAGGTCAGAACTAGAGATCAGCTGCCATCTTGTCAAATAACCGAGACGACTCAGATTTTTAAAGTCACTTATTGACTCTAATATTACAATATAAACTTTTAATTTCGAACGAACCACGTCGTTTAGAACAGATTAAACGATTCTTGGTTTGATAATCGGAACTGGTGGGTCCCATGTTATGGATTATAAAGTTTGCATAATTCACACGGCCGCCATCCTGAAATGGTACACTTGATGACCTTGTAGTTTGGGCACAAGACGCGTCCCATATGAAGGTATGTTGGTACAAAATTTGGTAAAGATTCGATGATCAGTTTGGTCGTAATGCATTATTAAGTTTTGACCATTTGAGTGGCCACCATTACGTTTTGGTAAAGATGGCGGCAATATAAAACATGACACTGAGGTGCCCTTTGCCAGTGCTACCTCTGTACCAAATTTCGTTCAATTCGGTTTCACCGTGTTCGAATTGATAGGGGGGGGGGGCAGATATTCAGAGTACACTCTCTCTCTCTCTCTCTCTCTCTCTCACACACACACACACACACACGCACACACACACAGACACACCATTTTTGGCCCTGTGTTGATCTCATAAGTCTACTTTCATTTTTTGCAAAAATCGAAAGTACGGTAGGCTAAAAATAAAAAATAAATGTTTCCTCTTCCTTTCCTCGGACCATTTCGAGCCGGTTTTCTTTCCCTTCCTCCCTTGGAATACAGTACTTCCATTTTTCACACTTTTGCCTAAAAATATCTCTCTGTGCTGTATCTTCTTCTCTGATATTGTTATTATTATTATTATAGCGGCTTCGGTGGCGTAGTTGGTAGCATGCTGAACTGTTGTGCTCAAGATAGCGGGTTCAAACCCGGCCAAATTCATCGAATTTTTTGAGAGCGTTAAAAATCTTTCTGTATGTCTTCCTTCGGAGGGGAAGTAAAGCCGGCGGTCCCATGTCATAGATTTATGGCATGTAAATGATCCTTCCACAGACTAAACTTGTGTGAAGCTAAATTTTTAGGTTAGATTTCGTCGGAACGCTCTATCAAAATTCCAACGTTCACCACTAGGTATCATTGATATCTGGTAGCGAAAGTTGGAACTGCTTGAAATTGAACGGAACTTGTAGCTCACCCTAAGGGTGTCTGCTGGAAGCAGCTAGAGACTCAGGCGAGCCGAACATGTCCTTGAACATTCCCGGCACTAAAAGTCATACGATAAATAAATAAATAAATAAATTATTATTATTATCATTATGATTATTATTCAAAACCTCTAAGAGACTATTCACTAAAAGCTAATTTCCCAACACACGTTCCATAATGCCAGGAAATTGAGACTGTTAACAAAACTTACACGTACCTCGTTCCGATAACTCACTTTCGTTGACCCTGGACACGATGAGGCAGCGTACCGCACATTCCGGTAAGGTCCCTCCCCGACCTTGATCCCTGCCCCCCATGGCCCACATCCGCGTGCCACCTACGCCCACCGCGAGGTATCATTACCTTCACTCTCTAATGCATATATTTATGGCTCTTCAATCCCAGCACTCTTGCGGAAGATCATCTCAAGTTTCGACATAGTTAAAATTAGACATTCTCAGTAGTGCACAGTGAAAATGAAAATTCACTGCCTACTTCCAGTCGACCGACTGGGTCAGGGAATGGAATTAATCAAGCCCCCATCTAGCGGCGAGGATATTAACTGTGCCGGCTTCCGAAGCCTATCGCACTCCCCTGGGGCAATGATTAAATGAATCACAGATGAAATGAAATTATAGTGGAGAGTGTTGCTGGAATGAAATTGTGACAGGGAAAACCGGAGTACCCAGAGAAAAACCTGTCTGCCTCCACTTTGTCCAGCACAAATATCACATGGAGTGACCAGGATTTGAACCAATGACCCTGCGGAGAGAGGCCGGCGTGCTGCCGCCTAAGCCACAGAGGCTCTTCAGTATAGCACAGTGTTATACAATAAATTATCCACCATTCACAAACACACAATTCTTTTGAATATCACAGAATAAAAGGTGGGGGCGCGGCGTACCATTACGTGCTCCTTCCTTCCACCAAAACGAACTGAAAACTAAAATACATCGGAGGTTCGAAACTCGTCGCTGATAGTGGGTAACTTGAGTGTGCTTTTTTCCTGGGTTTTCCACACTTCTCCAGACAAATACCGGGATAGTACTATATTTCAAGTCCCGGGCGCCTACTCCATTCCTACCCCTAATACAGCTACATATCCCTCCCTATATTATGCTGCTAAGGTTCCATTCCAGTTTTGTACCGAAAATAAGGTCCCATTAACACCAACCTACACATATGAGGTACCTACAGGTTCAGCATAACCCAATGCGTAAGCGAAACGCACTCACTTACTCTTTAAATGCTTCACAATTAAATAAATACCTTAAACATGTATATTTACAATGAAATAATGAAAGAATGCAACACGGTAACCATGGTAACAGAATCTCACAGGTCCATCTATTTCTGTAAGACGCAATGCAATTCCAATCATTACATTATGTGAAAGTTTCCAGACGGTTATAAGGTTATCACTGAACCAAATTAAGCTGTAAAATTCATCAATACATACAGTATTGTGTCAAGGGTCACTCTAGAATAATTTCACGCAATTTTCACGTGTGAGTGTGGTACGAAAGGTACTTTTCACCCGACTATAAAGGGTCTCCGAAAACCACATTTAAAGGCCCTTAAATTAACAGTCTCTGTGATATTCCCAGAAAATTAACTTAGCTCAAACATACCTATGAAGGAATGACAAACCCCTAACCACTGCACCAGTATCTGAATTGACAAAATCTGATTATTCATACCAAGGATAAATCAGTCATAGCATTCTTGATTGAGATTTTGCTAAGTGTACTCTTTACAACTAGAATATTCGCGGGCGAAGCAGCGACGGGTAATGCTAGTATATATATTATTACAGTAATCACAGAAACACCAGATATCAGACAAGTAAACCCTTGAGAACTGGCGTGAAGAAATATAACACGAAGACTGGTACCGGGTCATTTCGTCCCATAGTATATCACTCCCTTTTTGTCATGTTGAATTGCTGCAAGTACTGAACTGGATAAAATGTTGAAGAGCATTTGAGGTCCGACCATTTGTAACCAAACGTGACTGACTTGCGAGATAAATCGCTATCGTGCATAGTTATCAGCTTAAAGTAACAACGCTGAAGATCAGTCTGAGTGATTAGGTCCGGATATGGAGAAAGTTGGTTTGCTGGCTGGCCTAGTCTAGCTAAACAAACTGTAGTACAGTGCCTACCAAAAGTAGTTTTCCCTCACTAAACTGAATGGACCCCATTCCAGGCCTCAGACCAGAATTAAATTTCATGGCAGAGACTCTGAGATGACAGCCAAATTGAGGCTTCCATGTAATCTAGCAGCTTTCCGATGGAATAGATCCTGTGACACTGTAGATAAGGCATAAATCTCGACTTTTCACTGGAAAAAAAAACTTACTCACGTTGGCGCTTATTCGGCCACACGACTCAGTTACTTCACTCCTCACCTTGCCTATAGTAGGCTACACTTTATTATAACCTTGCTTGTGGTTTTGGGGTGTTCCATCTACATAACCTACGGTGGTACATTTTGAGGATCCAACCAGCCTTTGAACTGATTACTTATAAGAAATCAACCCAAGTTTAAATCGAGGCTAATCAAACTAAAGTATAGGCATTTTTTTAAACTGTCACAATATCGAGGTTGAAGAGTGCACATAAACGGCCTACCTAACATGGGAATGATGATTGACAGAGTAGACCCGGTACTCATATCCAAGTTCCAGGTTAGCCGGCAACTTGGGTAATTAATATCTGGTCTGAAGTGAACAAGAACAGGTACGGTACGGTCAAGTAGCGACGATTAACGAGTCACGCTTCCCGTGTATACTTGTGTATTAAACATCTTGAGAAAGCTCGTTGAAGCCCAGGTTTGTTCTCTCAATTATGACTGGTGAGCTGCCATAACTCCCCGAGCATTCTCCCTCCTCAGACAGGCATTCAGGGGACTTAGCTGCATTAACTCTCATAGGGTTCTCTTGCCACAGATAGGCATTCATGGGACTTAGCTGCATTAACTCTCATAGTTCTCCTGCCACAGATAGGCATTCAGGGGCTTTAGCTGCCTTGACTCTCCTAACGTTCTCCTGCCACAGATAGGCATTCAGGAGACAGTTGCATTAACTATCCTTGCGTTCTCCTGTCACATATAGGCATTCGGGGGGCTTAGCTGCATTAACTCTCCTAGCGTTCGCCTGCCACAGATAGGCATTCAGGGGGCTTAGCTGCATTAACTCTCCTAGCATTCTCCTGTCACAGATGGGCATTCAGGAGGCCTACCTGCATTAACTCTCCTAGCATTCTCCTGTCACAGATAGACATTCAGAGGGCTTAGCTGCATTAACTCTCCTTGCGTTCTCCTGTCACAGATAGGCATTCAGGAGGCCTAGCTGCATTAACTCTCCTAGCGTTCTCCTGCCACAGATAGGCATTCAGGGGGCTTAGCTGCATTAACTCTCCTAGCGTTCTCCTGTCACAGATAGGCATTCAGGAGGCCTAGCTGCATTAACTCTCCTAGCATTCTCCTGCCACAGATAGACATTCAGGGGGCTTAGCTGCATTAACTCTCCTTGCGTTCTCCTGTTACAGATAGGCATTCAGGGGGTTTAGCTGCATTAACTCCCCTTGCGTTCTCCTGCCACAGATAGGCATTCAGGGGGCTTAGCTATATTAACTCTCCTAGCATTCTCCTGCCACAGATAGACATTCAGGTGGCTTAGCTGCATTAACTCTCCTAGCATTCTCCTACCACATATAGGCATTCAGGGGGCTTAGCTGCATTAACTCTCCTAGCATTCTCCTGTCACAGATAGGCATTCAGGTTGCTTAGCTGCACTAACTCTCCTAGCATTCTCCTGTCACAGATAGGCATTCAGGTGGCTTAGCTGCAATAACTCTCCTAGCTTTCTTCTGCCACAGATAGGCATTCAGGTGACTTAGCTGCATTAACTCTCCTAGCATTCTCCTACCACAGATAGGCATTCAGGTGGCTTAGCTGCATTAATCTCCTAGCGTTCTCCTGCCACAGATAGACATTCAGGAGGTCTAGCTGCATTAACTCTCCTAGCGTTCTCCTGCCACAGATAGACATTTAGGAGGCTTAGCTGCATTAACTCTCCTAGCGTTCTCCTGCCACAGATAGACATTCAGGAGGCTTAGCTGCATTAACTCTCCTAGCGTTCTTCTGCCGCTGATAGGCATTCAGGTGGCTTAGCTGCATTAACTCTCCTAGCATTCTCCTACCACAGATAGACATTCAGGGGGCTTAGCTGCATTAACTCTCCTAGCATTCTCCTGCCACAGATAGACATTCAGGGGGCTTAGCTGCAACACTCCTAGCGTTCTTCTGCCACAGATAGGCATTCAGGTGGCTTAGCTGCATTAACTCTCCTAGCGTTCTTCTGCCACAGATAGACATTCAGGTGGCTTAGCTGCATTAACTCTCCTAGCGTTCTCCTGCCACAGATAGACATTCATGGGAATTAGCTGCATTAACTCTCCTAGCGTTCTCCTGCCACCAATAGGCATTCAGGGGGTTTAGTTGCATTAACTCTCCTAGCGTTCTCCTGCCACCGATAGGCATTCAGGGGGTTTAGTTGCATTAACTCTCCTAGCATTCTCCTGTCACAGATAGGCATTCTGGGGACTCAGTGTCGTAACACTCCATGATTTCTTAGGTTGTCATACTATTACTAGCAATCCTATTCAATCGGATGCCCGCAGGACACCTAAAAAGGAACACTCGCCAGATAAACCTCACCGATTTCGATGAAAATCGGCGTGCGGTATTGTTTCAGTGTCAGGAAATGACACACCCTCGAACTATTCACATTTTACAGTGATACGAGTTCGGCATTCAACGACCGGTGTATCCACACACGTTGCTTATACGCTGCAGCAACGCCCATTGCTCACGGCTCAAAAAGGTGAAATGTCACGTCATTCAACTACTAGTACGTAAACAAGCAGGCCCCGTGGCTCATGATTGACAGATTAATGGTCGCGTAAATCTACAAACTCCTTCCTTTTCTTAAGAGTTTATTGTAGAACTTTTGAAGTGAATGACCTCGTGATATAACATGGTATGTACTGCATCTGAGGGGATGCCGGAAAGGAAGGCCAGGAACGCACGATCATAAACTCAGTTCTAGACGTGCTTACATATTATAAATCTAATTAGCATAACTTGTCACTCTCCTCTCCCGAGAATGGAAAACGCGCCTGGAATCTCGCGAACCAGAGAGCTCTTCCTTGTAGAATCTCAAGATGTGCAGGTGGCGAGCTTGGCATCTGTAACGGTGTAGTCTAGTAGTGTTGCTTCAATTAAGGACTTCGCATACCTTCGGTCATCAGCCCTGTGTACTTGATCGTGTATGGCAATTTCTGCATACTTCCTTAATTTACAATCCAAAGATTGGCCAGCAGCAGTTTTTCTTATTATTTATTTTTATTACTTATCCTCCCAACTCTGCTTTACCCACGGACTATACAAAGGATCATTCCTCTACCGTCGCAAGGATGGTGTCACTTTATCAGTTGATACAACTGGGGATGGTGACAGGCCGATCACCCAGGCGACCGCTAATTTGGGTCTAATCAAGGAAGCGTCATTACCATAAACATCTAAAGGCTAGGCCTTGTCGCTGCAACCACATTTGTGTCTCACTTGCTGAAAGTTTTAAGTCAGCATACTGTTTAAATTGAAGTCCATGCATCACAGAATCCAGATGAGCCTTCCGTTGTCTACCTCTTCGTTTCTTACCCAGAACTTTTCCTTCCAATATGGTGGTCAGGAACAAATTATGACGAAGGGTGTGGCCAACGAATTTTGCTTCCCTCTTTTCTATAGTAGTGTTACGTGTTGCCCCTAGTGGCAAGTTCGTTAACTGGTTTACGGTGGGTAGAAGCACAACACAATTGTTCCCTTAAAGAAATGTTAGCTTTATTTCAAGTCAGAAATATACACCGTACAATAAGCCAATAGAAGCAATTAGCTGTATTACAGAAGCTACCTCCTTTATGGAGCTTGACTCACCCTTTCTCTCGGTCTTGCAGTTAATCCTCTCGCTAATGAGGTAGACCAGAGTCCTGGCTGGAAATAACTGCACTCAGTCTGTCACTCACTGTTTCTGAATACCGTACTAAACACTGTTTCGCAATTCACCACAATGACCTCTGTCACACTGGAAAACACACACTCTTCAAATACACAGTCCCTCCGTATGATTCACACTCCTTCGCTGTTAAGAGAATCAGCCTCACTTGGGTTTCGTAATTTCGCACGTTACGTCACCAACTACTGTCGCACTCGCTCAAGAACACTGTTTCTCCCTCGTTGGCCAGGTCGCTTTATATAGCGAGGCTGGTGACTCGATGGATGTTTCCAGAGTTGACCAGGGTTCACACCTTCTCGAGAATTTCAACACCAGTAGGGCCACGAATATTCGAGACGGTCTCTTTGTACTGCCTGTCTTCTTGTTGCGCAAATCGCTGGTAACACACAGTCAGGGTAGCCTGGGGCTGTCTAGCATTCGTAACACCAGTGATCAATTTTCTTGTTTCGTCTACTTCCTTGAAGACCCATTCGTTAGTCCTTTTCTTCGTCCAGCTTAATTTCAGAATCCTTCTCCACATTCACATTACCGCTGCTTCCAGACGTTGTATGTCCGGTTTCCTTAGAATCCAAGTTTCGCATCCGTATAACAAAACACTCCTGACAAATGTTTTGATAAACGATTTTCTAGTTTTAATGCTAATGTGCCTGCTTGTTAGAAGCTGTCTCTTATTGCTGAAGGTCTGTTTAGCGAGGGCAATAATTCTCCCTTTGATTTCTGTGATGCACCTACTGTATTCTCGTCAGTGACAATGCTACCTAAGGTCAGGGAAGGGATTTTGGAAAGAAGTCGGCCGTGGACCTGTTGAAAGGAACTGTCCCGGCATTTTCCTGGTGGTGAAAATGGGAAACCACGAAAATCGTTCTTAAGGACGGCTGAGATGGGATTCGAACCCACGCTCGGCCGATACCAGCGAGGCGCATGGCACGAGCAAGCACATTAGTAGTGGGGTAGTGGGGGAGCTGCTTACCTTTTTATTGAGCCACCCTCGTAGCTGCCCCGAACCTGATATCTCGCTAACCAAACATGGGATTAGAACATACAGGGTGTCCTAGCACTGCTAGTAATGCCCCCTACTTTCCTATAGGCTCTTTATTTGATTAAAAGACCAAAACTAAAAGGTCATTCGCGAGTAGTGGGGTAGTGTTGGTTTCCTGAAGTCGCGCTCGTGCTTGAATATGTATGCCTATGTTGGGAAAGGGTTATGTGGTGGGGGAGGAGTAGGGTCGAGTGAGGGGTCGTTTAGATGGTATTTTTTCCGCTCTAGATGATGGTGAGGTTATTTTTTAAAAATGGATGGAATTGGGAAACGCCATTTGGGGTAAACATGTTGTTTTTTAACATTTTGGCGATGAATGTTTTTTATACGCATGCGCACTTGAGGAGTTTTGTAAGAGGGCGGGCTTTTTAAATGATGATTTACCAATGAGTGTTTTTTTAATATGTATTGAAATAAACCAAAAAAAAACTAATAGGTCATCGGCTTTTTACTATCTCGCTAACCAATAATCGGACTTAAACGTATGAGGTGTCGTAGGACTCGTGGTGAAATACCCTTTTCTATGGACGGGGTATATCCACTCGAAAATAAAAACTACCCTTACCCGGGGGATGAAATAGTAATTTATTTTTTGTACGCCTGCGCATTTGGGGATTTTGTAAAAGAGCGGGCTTTTTAAATAATGATTTATCAATGAGTGTTTTAATATGTATTGAAATAAACCAAAAAAACTAATAGGTCATAGGCTTTTTACTATCTCGCTAACCAATAATCGGACTTAAACGTATGAGGTGTCGTAGGACTCGTGGTGAACTCGCCTTTTCTATGGACGGGGTATATTCACTCGAAAATAAAAACTACCCTTACCCGGGGGATGAAATAGTAATTTATTTTTTGTATGTGCGCGCACGGTCGGCCTTTGTCAAAAGGACCTAACTATACGTTTGTTAATATTTTCTGAACCCCTCATGGGATTTTGCCATAGGCAGTATTCTAGCCCTCGGGGTGACGCCCCGTTTTTTGAATGTAGGATTCGTTTTTGTCGAAAGGGCCTAACGACACTTTTGTTCATATGTCGCGAACCAATCATGCTAGGGACTTGTATGAGGGGTCCTAGCACTTGGGGGCAACATTCCCTGTTTGGGGATGAAACTACCCCCCAAAATTGAAAAATCCCTATCTCGGAAACGAAGAATCCTAAAATTAGGTGTGATAGCTTAAAAAATAGGGGATGATATAGGTTTTTACCTCGATGGATCATTTCACCCCTAAAACAGTAAATAGTCATGTTATGGGGAAAAAACGTGTTAAACACTTAAAAATGATAAATGAACCTAAGATCTTTTGTTTTTGATGAAAAATAGCAGGGGGGTGAAACTACCCCCCAAAATTGAAAAATCCCTATCTCGGAAACGAATAATCCTAAAATTAGGTGTGATAGCTTAAAAAATAGGGGATGATATGGGCTTTTACCTCGATGGATCATTTCACCCCTAAAACAGTAAATAGTCATGTTATGGGGAAAAACGTGTTAAACGCCTAAAAATGATAAATGAACCTAAGATCTTTTGTTTTTGATGAAAAATAGCAGGGGGGTGAAACTACCCCCCAAAATTGAAAAATCCCTATCTCGGAAACGAAGAAGCCTAAAATTACGTGTGATAGCTTAAAAAATAGGGGATGATATGGGCTTTTACCTCGATGGATCATTTCACCCCTAAAACAGTAAATAGTCATGTTATGGGGGAAAAACGTGTTAAACACCTAAAAATGATAAATGAACCTAAGATCTTTTGTTTTTGATGAAAAATAGCAGGGGGGTGAAACTACCCCCCAAAATTGAAAAAACCCTATCTCGGAAACGAAGAAGCCTAAAATTAGGTGTGATAGCTTAAAAAATAGGGGATGATATGGGCTTTTACCTCGATGGATCATTTCACCCCTAAAACAGTAAATACTCATGTTATGGGGGAAAAACGTGTTAAACACCTAAAAATGATAAATGAACCTAAGATCTTTTGTTTTTGATGAAAAATAGCAGGGGGGTGAAACTACCCCCCCAAAATTGAAAAAACCCTATCTCGGAAACGAAGAAGCCTAAAATTACGTGTGATAGCTTAAAAAATAGGGGATGATATGGGCTTTTACCTCGATGGATCATTTCACCCCTAAAACAGTAAATAGTCATGTTATGGGGAAAAAACGTGTTAAACGCCTAAAAATGATAAATGAACCTAAGATCTTTTGTTTTTGATGAAAAATAGCAGGGGGGTGAAACTACCCCCCAAAATTGAAAAATCCATATCTCGGAAACGAATAATCCTAAAATTAGGTGTGATAGCTTAAAAAATAGGGGATGATATGGGCTTTTACCTCGATGGATCATTTCACCCCTAAAACAGTAAATAGTCATGTTATGGGGAAAAACGTGTTAAACACTTAAAAATGATAAATGAACCTAAGATCTTTTGTTTTTGATGAAAAATAGCAGGGGGGTGAAACTACCCCCCAAAATTGAAAAATCCCTATCTCGGAAACGAAGAATCATAAAATTAGGTGTGATAGCTTAAAAAATAGGGGATGATTAGGGCTTTTACCTCGATGGATCATTTCACCCCTAAAACAGTAAATAGTCATGTTATGGGGAAAAAATGTGTTATACACCTAAAAGCATAAGCATCTTTGTGAAACCATGCATTAATGGACATGTGTATGGAGGATGGTTGTTATTATTATTATTATTAGGTAATTATGGATTAATGTGTGTATAGATAACTAACCTGTGGGGAGCGTGATGGCGCAGGTGCTTAGCAGCTCGTCTTTACCCGGACGGCTGGGGTTCAAATCCCGGTGACAGCGGGGGGTTGGAATTTTCACCTGAAAAAATCACGTGGCATTCGGCCTTAAATCCCAGGCCAAAACCAAAATGAGCCTGGTTGGCTCCGGCGACTCAAACTAATAGGGAAAAGCCGAAGAAAGAAAGGTAACTCACCAGTAATAGTAAACATTGGTTGGAGGTGTTGAAGAAGTCAGGATGGGCAACCCTTTGCCATGGTTCACGAATGCACCCCAAAAAGTTTTACCTGTCAAGACACAGTCTACCCTGTTGCAGCCTTTAGAAAAAAAATCGAACCGGGGCCTCTGTGGTGACAGTGGACTTATTTTCATGATGATTTTTAAACAAACCTAGGCTTGCCTACTACCGCTGTGTTGAATCTGCACAGAGACTCTGGCTTTGGTTTGCGTAGTGTGCCTTGCTGATAACAGCACAGCGACCTTGTCAGTAAGTTTCATATTACTCATTTGCTTGATAGCGGACATGCTATGCACATGACTAGATCGTTGTTAGGTTTGACAAAGGCTTAGTGAAGCTTATGGCAAGCTTGAAATGAATGTCATGGTATAGTCGGGCTTGGAAGCCAAGACCTTAGGGTTGACAACCAAGTAGGTTAACCACTACACGGTGAGATGGTGAAATAATAATGTAACAGAACATATAGAAACGTTTTCTATAGTTTAACGAATTGGCATACCATGAGAGGTGTAGGTAATGGAAATTGAATCCTTAGCTGATGATTATACTACTTTCCATGCCCACGTATAAGCTATCATGTTAGAAAAAGAATGGTATGGCTTGTTTTAAACGGAGAATAATCATTGTGTTTACTGTGAAACACAAATCTGAATTTAAAATAATTAATTTAAAATTAACTAATTTAAAATTAGTTTAGTACGCTGAAGTTAAAATGAATAATGATCACGTTACAGACAGCCAGTTTCAAAGCCATGAGAACTAAGTGAACAAAGTATAAAATTCATGAGCCAGTGAGGAATTCAACATGCTGTCCTTTGGACAAGAGAGAAGCGTTCTACAGCGACCCTCAATGGTTTGGGTCATCGTAAAGATGAAAATTAATTCTAAGCTACTACACGCTTATATACTAGAAGAAGAAATGGAAAACAATAGGTCAAATAAAGAACAGAAGGAATAAAAAATGGCCCTCAACCCTCAAGCATGTGGATTGAGGGAGTTGGAAGGAAGGAGAGCCATGAAAGGCAGATAAAAAAGTATACTAGGAGAGGCTTTGCCCCAGAGGTAATGGAGGTAAACTGGACTCAGCTCAGAAATCCCTTGGGGTTGCCAACTTCCAAACTGATCAGCCCTTGAGGGTGTAGCCATAGGCAGAGTGCACTGCAAGTAGTGGGGCTAAATACACCCTACCTTCTTGAGGGGGGCATGAGCAAAAGACAGGAAATAACATGAAAATAAAAACAAGGCTGCCTCCTCAGGATATCAGAAAAAATAAATAAACCAGGGCCAATGAAGTTGCAAAAGGAAGAGACTCCCTAGGGCTCGGATACCCTAATCATGTTGGGGTCGGTAGAGAACAAGAGTTGAGCAAGTGTGGTCGACAGGAAATAAGACAGAGAAGAGCCTAGCACAAGTTAGTGGAAGCAATGACGGTCTCAGCTGGGACTCCGTGATCGTCAACCTACATGACACTAGATATGACGCCCAGGGGTGGAATTAAAGACCTCTTTTGTTTTTTATCACTGGCTTTTAAGAACGCTAACACATGGCATGCCTTATAATGCAATACTGGTCCTAGGGTATGCAAAATTGTATTAGAAACTCAGCTAATAATAGTGTGCTTGCCCATGATTTACCTTAAATTTTCCTAAAATCCACTACATTTTCCGCAAATTGACCAAATGACACAACATTCCAGCAAAATTCAACAAATGACTACCAGATTTATTGAAATTCCATTGATTTACCTAAGCATGGTTTAAACTACCTCAAATTCATATAAAATTAGACGAATATAGATGAAAATTCACTAAAATTTACCGAATTTAGCCAAGTGGTGTACAAACCATGAAATTTATCCAATTTTTTTAAATTAAAATTGACTACATGTACTCGAAAATTTCATAATATTCCCTTTATATGTATGCTTTTTGTTGTTGTTGTTGTTTCGTTTACCATACTCTCTGCAGACAAATACCTCAACATGACTTTCTCCTAGACTAGGAGCTTCACATTCGACATGATAGCTGAGTTTCATTTCCCATAAACTTGTCTCTGAGGTGGGTGTCAGGAAAAGGCATCCAGCTGTAAAAACCACACCCTCACGTAGACTTTCATAACCTCTTACGTTGAGGTTCCTTACACTAACGACATTAAATGATTGAACGGTTTCCTTTTCACAATTCCTGTCTATACTTTCCTCTTTAAGGTTGCAAGATGTTTGCAAGATTCCTAAAATGCAATTAAATGTAATAAATACCTTAAGATGGTTTCATTTGTTTAATGATATGGTGTTGATGATGGATATATACGTTAAGACTAATTTTTGTTAGGTCTTGACTGGCCTTGCAATTAGAAATTGACAAACCAAACATGGGTTATCTACCAGGGGAACACTTTGACCTCTATGTTGGTTATTGACCAGTAAGTACAGTTCTAGTAATGAGACAGAAATCCAACACAAACAATGAGCGCGCAATGCGGCGGAGATTGGTACCACGATGTACTGTTGGTTATGTAGCTATGTGGAATGTACATCACATATGGTTTACTTAAAGGTTTGGATATTCCATTAAAGATATATCTACAATAAACCATTTTCAAATGGTCATTCGTTGGTGTGAAAATATTTATTAATTGGTATTTTATGAAAACAATTATGATTTATAAAAAATTTATACTTTTACTGTATTCTTATTTAATGTAAGCACTGGAGACACTATCGACCAAAATACAGCACTATCTGGAATGTATATTGCATACTTGAAGGTTTGGTGATCCCATTAAAGATATTCCTACAATAAATGATTTTCAAGTTGTCGTTCTATGGCGTGAAAATATTTAATATATGATATTTGCTAAAAGGATTTACCACTGGAATTATTTTACAAGTAGTTATTTTAATGACCAACAGAGTTCACTGTTAAGAAGGTAGAGCCCTATGTGGAATGTAGGATAACATGATATACATGATACGTGACAACTGTAAGGCTTGTGATTTTTAAGATGCCTTTATCCCTATATTAATCACCCAGTTTGCAATACTGATAACTGCAATGTTACTGAAAAAAAAAATTGAAACAAAACAAAAATCAGCATTGAAAAACCAAAAAGTGGTTGAGCATATATATAGTGGGGAAAAGAAAAGTTTTGTAAACACTAATGTCCAACAATATTAATTAAATCAGTAACTGTCAGGGTGGCCGAGTGGTTAAGGCGTTTGACTTAAGATCAAATTTCCAAATATATAAGGAAGCAAGGGTTCGAATCCCTTCCCTGACATAACTATTGCTTGAGCATGCAAGAAAACAAGAAATGTACACAAACTATGTTTATCAATTTAATCATTTTTTTTTACAAGAGATAGACACACAGAATACAGGTCTTTTGGTTTATCAGTTCTTTTAAACATAACACTTGTTGAAAATTATTTTTTAGGGGATGGGGGGTGTTGCTACGTTGACCCATTACACAATAATAGCAGCTTTACGAAGTTCATTTTCTATATTTAATAGCTCTTTCTCATAACCAATATGACCAAGCTGTTTACAGGCATGCAAGAGCTGTAGACGTTCGACTAATATATTAGGATCGTTCCATTTACTATTTTTTATGAATGGTTTCAGAATCTCGGGAAGCAGTTCATCATTATCACCATCATTATGATTATCATCCTCATTATTATAATCATTTTCATAATGATGATCATTATCATCGTTATCATTACCATCATAATTTCCACTTTTATCCACAGACTGTTCAATGGATTGAGTTGCCTTTGATAGTGTTGAAAGCTTCTTTTTAGATGTGCTAGAATGCTTTAACATTGTTATGTTATTATTACCACTATTACCTTTCCCCACTAACTTCTTGATGGGGTATATTGTCTCTGATAGGGTTGAGGGCTTTTGAGATGTGGGTGCATGTCTGAACATGGGTTTCACAGGAGGTGTCGAAGGTTTCTCATTAAACAACTCGCTAACAGTATGAGTGCGTTGTAGTGTATTAAACTTGAGGTTAATATTATCTTGAGCAGTACTATTTTTCTCTTGGACTTGGTTTCTTGCTTTGGTTTGGGTTTTCCTTACATTTAGACTAGCGTGATTATTAAGTTTACATTCATGATTGTTTGAAGAAAGTACGTCGAATTCTTTTGTTTTAAGCATTCCTCGACACTGTTTCGATCGTTGCTTTGAACAGCGCCAAATAATAGTTCCATTTTTATTGCTTCGTTTCACAATATATGAATATCCTTTATAGTATGCATAAGGCTTACCATACCTAGTCACTGATACTTCCATATCAACTGTCAAGCACAAACTAATCTCTAGTAAAGACAACTCGGTAATAACAACAATAGTTTAATGTGGGAGCATATATACATGCAAAAAGTGGGAGCAAAGGTGGGGGGTAAAAAGTGGGAGCAAAAGTGGTAGCAAATGTGGGAGAAAAAAATAACTGTGAGCAAAAAGTGGGAGCAAATATGGGATCAAATGTGGGAGCAAAGCAAATATAAAAAGTGGGAGCAAATATGCTAAGAAATATGTCAACAAATATACCAGCAAAAGTAAATACACAAGTCAAGATAGATTAAAGTGCAAAGAAAATATGGAAGCAAATATGAGAGCAAAAATTGTGTTTTTCTAAAACAACTAGACATAACAAACTTAGTCATAACCTAACCTAACCTAACCCAACCTAACCAAACCTAACCTCACCTAACCTAACCTAACCTCACCTAACCTCACCTAACCTAACCTCACCTCACCTAACCTCACCTCACCTAACCTAACCTAACCTAACTTTACCTAACCTAACTTGACTGAACTTTACCTAACCTAACCCATCATAACTTCACCTAACCTAACTTTACCTAATCTAACTTCACCTAACCTAACGTTCAACTCTCAGATCAAAATTAAATTCTAGGCATAGTTGAGTTGGAACCCAAGACTTCAGGGATAACACACAAGTATACTAGCCACTACACCGCAAAATGGGCAAATTATCATGCAACACAACATAAAGTAAAAGTTTCCTGTAGTGTAACTCATTGGCTGTCAACCATAGTTTGGGAATTCAAACCCAAGACCTCAAGACTTTTGTTTTGAACATTATCAGAAATATTATTCCATTTACATTTTGCTGCTGCTTATAGTTATAAGATTTGGCATTAATATGGGAAGCAAAAAAAAAAGTGGGATCAAATGTGGGAGCCAATATGGGAGCAAATATAGGAGCCAAGATGGGGGCAAAAGTGGGAGCAAATGTGGGAGCCAATATGGGAGTCAATATGGAGGCAAATATGGGAGCAAATGTGTGAACTAATCATCTCACCTCGGATATCGCCAGTGAGTACTCATATCCACCGCAAGGTAGCGGAAACATACTTTGTGTGTTGTATGTATCTATCTTACAAAGTTTGACTGCATGCAAAACGTCCTTGTATAAGCTGTGCATATAATTTTCATATACAATTAAGACCAAGTGTTCAGTACTAACATGTATAGCCTTGTCTAGGGTATATAGAGGATCGTTAGCAAGAAAGACTGACTAACCCAGGAGTGTAAAGCCTTGCCATATGCAGTAAGCATCTGTTGGCAGAAATGGTTCCTAATAATAACGGACTTAATGAATATGAAACGTGTTTTGAGTGTCGTCTTAAATCCTATTTTATACGTTGTGATACATGTAAGGATTTAAGACGACACACAAAAGACAACACCCAAAATACGTTTGTGTCGTCTTAAATCCTTACACGTATCACAACGTATAAAATAGGATTTAAGACGACACTCAAAACACGTTTCATATTCATTAAGTCCGTTATTATTAGGAACCATTTCTGCCAACAGATGCTTACTGCATATGGCAAGGCTTTACACTCCTGGGTTAGTCAGTCTTTCTTGCTAACGATCCTCTATATACCCTAGACAAGGCTATACATGTTAGTACTGAACACTTGGTCTTAATTGTATATGAAAATTATATGCACAGCTTATACAAGGACGTTTTGCATGCAGTCAAACTTTGTAAGATAGATACATACAACACACAAAGTATGTTTCCGCTACCTTGCGGTGGATATGAGTACTCACTGGCGATATCCGAGGTGAGATGATTAGTTCACACATTTGCTCCCATATTTGCCTCCATATTGACTCCCATATTGGCTCCCACATTTGCTCCCACTTTTGCCCCCATCTTGGCTCCTATATTTGCTCCCATATTGGCTCCCACATTTGATCCCACTTTTTTTTTTGCTTCCCATATTAATGCCAAATCTTATAACTATAAGCAGCAGCAAAATGTAAATGGAATAATATTTCTGATAATGTTCAAAACAAAAGTCTTGAGGTCTTGGGTTTGAATTCCCAAACTATGGTTGACAGCCAATGAGTTACACTACAGGAAACTTTTACTTTATGTTGTGTTGCATGATAATTTGCCCATTTTGCGGTGTAGTGGCTAGTATACTTGTGTGTTATCCCTGAAGTCTTGGGTTCCAACTCAACTATGCCTAGAATTTAATTTTGATCTGAGAGTTGAACGTTAGGTTAGGTGAAGTTAGATTAGGTAAAGTTAGGTTAGGTGAAGTTATGATGGGTTAGGTTAGGTAAAGTTCAGTCAAGTTAGGTTAGGTAAAGTTAGGTTAGGTTAGGTTAGGTGAGGTGAGGTTAGGTGAGGTGAGGTTAGGTTAGGTGAGGTTAGGTGAGGTTAGGTTAGGTTAGGTGAGGTTAGGTTTGGTTAGGTTGGGTTAGGTTAGGTTAGGTTATGACTAAGTTTGTTATGTCTAGTTGTTTTAGAAAAACACAATTTTTGCTCTCATATTTGCTTCCATATTTTCTTTGCACTTTAATCTATCTTGACTTGTGTATTTACTTTTGCTGGTATATTTGTTGACATATTTCTTAGCATATTTGCTCCCACTTTTTATATTTGCTTTGCTCCCACATTTGATCCCATATTTGCTCCCACTTTTTGCTCACAGTTATTTTTTTCTCCCACATTTGCTACCACTTTTGCTCCCACTTTTTACCCCCCACCTTTGCTCCCACTTTTTGCATGTATATATGCTCCCACATTAAACTATTGTTGTTATTACCGAGTTGTCTTTACTAGAGATTAGTTTGTGCTTGACAGTTGATATGGAAGTATCAGTGACTAGGTATGGTAAGCCTTATGCATACTATAAAGGATATTCATATATTGTGAAACGAAGCAATAAAAATGGAACTATTATTTGGCGCTGTTCAAAGCAACGATCGAAACAGTGTCGAGGAATGCTTAAAACAAAAGAATTCGACGTACTTTCTTCAAACAATCATGAATGTAAACTTAATAATCACGCTAGTCTAAATGTAAGGAAAACCCAAACCAAAGCAAGAAACCAAGTCCAAGAGAAAAATAGTACTGCTCAAGATAATATTAACCTCAAGTTTAATACACTACAACGCACTCATACTGTTAGCGAGTTGTTTAATGAGAAACCTTCGACACCTCCTGTGAAACCCATGTTCAGACATGCACCCACATCTCAAAAGCCCTCAACCCTATCAGAGACAATATACCCCATCAAGAAGTTAGTGGGGAAAGGTAATAGTGGTAATAATAACATAACAATGTTAAAGCATTCTAGCACATCTAAAAAGAAGCTTTCAACACTATCAAAGGCAACTCAATCCATTGAACAGTCTGTGGACAAAAGTGGAAATTATGATGGTAATGATAACGATGATAATGATCATCATTATGAAAATGATTATAATAATGAGGATGATAATCATAATGATGGTGATAATGATGAACTGCTTCCCGAGATTCTGAAACCATTCATAAAAAATAGTAAATGGAACGATCCTAATATATTAGTCGAACGTCTACAGCTCTTGCATGCCTGTAAACAGCTTGGTCATATTGGTTATGAGAAAGAGCTATTAAATATAGAAAATGAACTTCGTAAAGCTGCTATTATTGTGTAATGGGTCAACGTAGCAACACCCCCCATCCCCTAAAAAATAATTTTCAACAAGTGTTATGTTTAAAAGAACTGATAAACCAAAAGACCTGTATTCTGTGTGTCTATCTCTTGTAAAAAAAAATGATTAAATTGATAAACATAGTTTGTGTACATTTCTTGTTTTCTTGCATGCTCAAGCAATAGTTATGTCAGGGAAGGGATTCGAACCCTTGCTTCCTTATATATTTGGAAATTTGATCTTAAGTCAAACGCCTTAACCACTCGGCCACCCTGACAGTTACTGATTTAATTAATATTGTTGGACATTAGTGTTTACAAAACTTTTCTTTTCCCCACTATATATATGCTCAACCACTTTTTGGTTTTTCAATGCTGATTTTTGTTTTGTTTCAATTTTTTTTTTCAGTAACATTGCAGTTATCAGTATTGCAAACTGGGTGATTAATATAGGGATAAAGGCATCTTAAAAATCACAAGCCTTACAGTTGTCACGTATCATGTATATCATGTTATCCTACATTCCACATAGGGCTCTACCTTCTTAACAGTGAACTCTGTTGGTCATTAAAATAACTACTTGTAAAATAATTCCAGTGGTAAATCCTTTTAGCAAATATCATATATTAAATATTTTCACGCCATAGAACGACAACTTGAAAATCATTTATTGTAGGAATATCTTTAATGGGATCACCAAACCTTCAAGTATGCAATATACATTCCAGATAGTGCTGTATTTTGGTCGATAGTGTCTCCAGTGCTTACATTAAATAAGAATACAGTAAAAGTATAAATTTTTTATAAATCATAATTGTTTTCATAAAATACCAATTAATAAATATTTTCACACCAACGAATGACCATTTGAAAATGGTTTATTGTAGATATATCTTTAATGGAATATCCAAACCTTTAAGTAAACCATATGTGATGTACATTCCACATAGCTACATAACCAACAGTACATCGTGGTACCAATCTCCGCCGCATTGCGCGCTCATTGTTTGTGTTGGATTTCTGTCTCATTACTAGAACTGTACTTACTGGTCAATAACCAACATAGAGGTCAAAGTGTTCCCCTGGTAGATAACCCATGTTTGGTTTGTCAATTTCTAATTGCAAGGCCAGTCAAGACCTAACAAAAATTAGTCTTAACGTATATATCCATCATCAACACCATATCATTAAACAAATGAAACCATCTTAAGGTATTTATTACATTTAATTGCATTTTAGGAATCTTGCAAACATCTTGCAACCTTAAAGAGGAAAGTATAGACAGGAATTGTGAAAAGGAAACCGTTCAATCATTTAATGTCGTTAGTGTAAGGAACCTCAACGTAAGAGGTTATGAAAGTCTACGTGAGGGTGTGGTTTTTACAGCTGGATGCCTTTTCCTGACACCCACCTCAGAGACAAGTTTATGGGAAATGAAACTCAGCTATCATGTCGAATGTGAAGCTCCTAGTCTAGGAGAAAGTCATGTTGAGGTATTTGTCTGCAGAGAGTATGGTAAACGAAACAACAACAACAACAAAAAGCATACATATAAAGGGAATATTATGAAATTTTCGAGTACATGTAGTCAATTTTAATTTAAAAAAATTGGATAAATTTCATGGTTTGTACACCACTTGGCTAAATTCGGTAAATTTTAGTGAATTTTCATCTATATTCGTCTAATTTTATATGAATTTGAGGTAGTTTAAACCATGCTTAGGTAAATCAATGGAATTTCAATAAATCTGGTAGTCATTTGTTGAATTTTGCTGGAATGTTGTGTCATTTGGTCAATTTGCGGAAAATGTAGTGGATTTTAGGAAAATTTAAGGTAAATCATGGGCAAGCACACTATTATTAGCTGAGTTTCTAATACAATTTTGCATACCCTAGGACCAGTATTGCATTATAAGGCATGCCATGTGTTAGCGTTCTTAAAAGCCAGTGATAAAAAACAAAAGAGGTCTTTAATTCCACCCCTGGGCGTCATATCTAGTGTCATGTAGGTTGACGATCACGGAGTCCCAGCTGAGACCGTCATTGCTTCCACTAACTTGTGCTAGGCTCTTCTCTGTCTTATTTCCTGTCGACCACACTTGCTCAACTCTTGTTCTCTACCGACCCCAACATGATTAGGGTATCCGAGCCCTAGGGAGTCTCTTCCTTTTGCAACTTCATTGGCCCTGGTTTATTTATTTTTTCTGATATCCTGAGGAGGCAGCCTTGTTTTTATTTTCATGTTATTTCCTGTCTTTTGCTCATGCCCCCCTCAAGAAGGTAGGGTGTATTTAGCCCCACTACTTGCAGTGCACTCTGCCTATGGCTACACCCTCAAGGGCTGATCAGTTTGGAAGTTGGCAACCCCAAGGGATTTCTGAGCTGAGTCCAGTTTACCTCCATTACCTCTGGGGCAAAGCCTCTCCTAGTATACTTTTTTATCTGCCTTTCATGGCTCTCCTTCCTTCCAACTCCCTCAATCCACATGCTTGAGGGTTGAGGGCCATTTTTTATTCCTTCTGTTCTTTATTTGACCTATTGTTTTCCATTTCTTCTTCTAGTATATAAGCGTGTAGTAGCTTAGAATTAATTTTCATCTTTACGATGACCCAAACCATTGAGGGTCGCTGTAGAACGCTTCTCTCTTGTCCAAAGGACAGCATGTTGAATTCCTCACTGGCTCATGAATTTTATACTTTGTTCACTTAGTTCTCATGGCTTTGAAACTGGCTGTCTGTAACGTGATCATTATTCATTTTAACTTCAGCGTACTAAACTAATTTTAAATTAGTTAATTTTAAATTAATTATTTTAAATTCAGATTTGTGTTTCACAGTAAACACAATGATTATTCTCCGTTTAAAACAAGCCATACCATTCTTTTTCTAACATGATAGCTTATACGTGGGCATGGAAAGTAGTATAATCATCAGCTAAGGATTCAATTTCCATTACCTACACCTCTCATGGTATGCCAATTCGTTAAACTATAGAAAACGTTTCTATATGTTCTGTTACATTATTATTTCACCATCTCACCGTGTAGTGGTTAACCTACTTGGTTGTCAACCCTAAGGTCTTGGCTTCCAAGCCCGACTATACCATGACATTCATTTCAAGCTTGCCATAAGCTTCACTAAGCCTTTGTCAAACCTAACAACGATCTAGTCATGTGCATAGCATGTCCGCTATCAAGCAAATGAGTAATATGAAACTTACTGACAAGGTCGCTGTGCTGTTATCAGCAAGGCACACTACGCAAACCAAAGCCAGAGTCTCTGTGCAGATTCAACACAGCGGTAGTAGGCAAGCCTAGGTTTGTTTAAAAATCATCATGAAAATAAGTCCACTGTCACCACAGAGGCCCCGGTTCGATTTTTTTTCTAAAGGCTGCAACAGGGTAGACTGTGTCTTGACAGGTAAAACTTTTTGGGGTGCATTCGTGAACCATGGCAAAGGGTTGCCCATCCTGACTTCTTCAACACCTCCAACCAATGTTTACTATTACTGGTGAGTTACCTTTCTTTCTTCGGCTTTTCCCTATTAGTTTGAGTCGCCGGAGCCAACCAGGCTCATTTTGGTTTTGGCCTGGGATTTAAGGCCGAATGCCACGTGATTTTTTCAGGTGAAAATTCCAACCCCCCGCTGTCACCGGGATTTGAACCCCAGCCGTCCGGGTAAAGACGAGCTGCTAAGCACCTGCGCCATCACGCTCCCCACAGGTTAGTTATCTATACACACATTAATCCATAATTACCTAATAATAATAATAATAACAACCATCCTCCATACACATGTCCATTAATGCATGGTTTCACAAAGATGCTTATGCTTTTAGGTGTATAACACATTTTTTCCCCATAACATGACTATTTACTGTTTTAGGGGTGAAATGATCCATCGAGGTAAAAGCCCTAATCATCCCCTATTTTTTAAGCTAACACACCTAATTTTAGGGTTCTTCGTTTCCGAGATAGGGATTTTTCAATTTTGGGGGGTAGTTTCAACCCCCTGCTATTTTTCATCAAAAACAAAAGATCTTAGGTTCATTTATCATTTTTAGGTGTTTAACACGTTTTTTCCCCATAACATGACTATTTACTGTTTTAGGGGTGAAATGATCCATCGAGGTAAAAACCTATATCATCCCCTATTTTTTAAGCTATCACACCTAATTTTAGGATTCTTCGTTTCCGAGATAGGGATTTTTCAATTTTGGGGGGGTAGTTTCACCCCCCTGCTATTTTTCATCAAAAACAAAAGATCTTAGGTTCATTTATCATTTTTAGGTGTTTAACACGTTTTTCTCCCATAACATGACTATTTACTGTTTTAGGGGTGAAATGATCCATCGAGGTAAAAGCCTATATCATCCCCTATTTTTTAAGCTATCACACCTAATTTTAGGATTCTTCGTTTCCGAGATAGGGATTTTTCAATTTTGGGGGGTAGTTTCACCCCCCTGCTATTTTTCATCAAAAACAAAAGATCTTAGGTTCATTTATCATTTTTAGGTGTTTAACACGTTTTTTCCCCATAACATGACTATTTACTGTTTTAGGGGTGAAATGATCCATCGAGGTAAAAGCCTATATCATCCCCTATTTTTTAAGCTATCACACCTAATTTTAGGCTTCTTCGTTTCCGAGATAGGGATTTTTCAATTTTAGGGGGTAGTTTCACCCCCAAACAGGGAATGTTGCCCCAAGTGCTAGGACCCCTCATACAAGTCCCTAGCATGATTGGTTCGCGAGATATGAACAAAAGTGTCGTTAGGCCCTTTCGACAAAAATGAATCATACACTCAAAAACGGGGCGTCACCCCCCAGGGCTATAATACTGCCTATGGCAAAATCCCATGAGGGGTTCAGAAAATATTAACTAACGTATAGTTAGGTCCTTTTGACAAAACCCGTCCGTGCGCACACATACAAAAAAATATTACTATTTCACCCCCCCGGGTAAGGGTAGTTTTTATTTTGGGGTGAATATACCCCATCCATAGAAAAGGAGAGTTCACCACGAGTCCTACGACACCTCATACGTTTAAATCCGATTTTTGGTTAGCGAAATAGTAAAAAGCCGATGACCTATTAGTTTTTTGGGGTTTATTTCAATACATATTAAAAAAACACTCATTTATAAATCATCATTTAAAAAGCCCGCTCTTTTACAAAAACCGCCAAGTTCGTAGGTATACAAAAATAAATTACTATTTCATCCCCCGGGTAAGGGTAGTTTTTATTTTGGAATGAATATACCCCTTCGATAGAAAAAGAGAGTTCACCACGAGTCCTACGACACCTCATACGTTTAAATCCGATTATTGGTTAGCGAGATAGTCAAAAGCCAATGACCTATTAGTTTTTTTGGTTTATTTCAATACATATTAAAAAACACTCATTGATAAATCATCATTTAAAAAGCCCGCCCTCTTACAAAACTCCTCAAGTGCGCATGCGCATAAAAAACATTCATCGCCAAAATGTCCAAAAATCGGCAAAAATGTGAAAAACGCATGTTTTGACCCAAAACCCTAAGTTCACCTTTTCGACACCGACATTCCCGTAAAGAGCACAACGAGACGAAATAAACGAATCCAAGCACGCCCTCCTAGCATGACCCGTTTTCCAAAAATCGGCAAAAATGTGAAAAACGCATGTTTTGACCCAAAACCCTAACTTCACCTTTTCGACACCTACATTCCCGTAAAGAGCACAACGAGACGAAATAAACGAATCCAAGCACGCCCTCCTAGCATGACCCGTTTTCCAAAAATCGGCAAAAATGTGAAAAACGCATGTTTTGACCCAAAACCCTAAGTTCACCTTTTCGACACCGACATTCCCGTAAAGTGCACAACGAAACGAAATAAACGAATCCAAGCACGCCCTCCTAGCATGACCCGTTTTCCAAAAATCGGCAAAAATGCGAAAAACGCATGTTTTGACCCAAAACCCTAACTTCACCTTTTCGATACCTACATTCGCGTAAATAGCACCATGAGACGAAATAAACGAATCCAAGCACGCCCTCCTAGCATGGCCTGTTTTCCGAAAATCGACAAAAATGTGAAAAACGCATTTTTTGACCCAAAACCCTAAGTTCACCTTTTCGATACCTACATTCCCGTAAAGAGCATGACGAGACGAAAAAAACGAATCCAAGCACGCCCTCCTAGCATGGCCCGTTTTCCGAAAATCGACAAAAATGTGAAAAACGCATTTTTTGACCCAAAACCCTAAGTTCACCTTTTCGATACCTACATTCCCGTAAAGAGCACAACGAGACGAAAAAAACGAATCCAAGCACGCCCTCCTAGCATGGCTCTTTCCATTCCAAGGTCGCAGGGGCTCACCACTTGCTTTTATAAGCAGCTCTGTCCTTACCCCACTACTCACATTAGCGCTCTCGTTCACCTTGGCTTGTCTTCTCTCTTGAGCCATTCGTTTTAGCTCAGTGTAGGATTGACAGCCTAGATCCTCCTTGATTTGATTTATATACTCCCTTCTTGGTCTGCCATCACCATTCTTACCCCGTTCGATTCTCGGTCAATGCATGTGAGATTTTCGAAGTGAAATGCCATGTCCTGTGGTTCGGATTCCACGTAAAAAGGAGGTCCCGTGGCTCATGATCTCGCGATTAACGGTCACGTTAAACTACAAGCTTGCTTGGTTGCTTGCATTCTTACCCTCCACTGTACCTTCCAGTGTATGTCCCTTATTATACTCGTTTTCCAACTGGGTCGGGGATGAGATGCAATGGAAGTCTTTATGGCGGATGGTTTTTACGGCCGGATGCCCTTCCTGACGCCAACCTCATGAGAGGAGTTAATGAGAGATGAAATAAATGATGGTGAATGAAACTGGGCAAGGATGTGGAAGGAAACGACCGTGGCCTGTCAGAAGGTAGCGTCCTAGCATTTGCCTGGAGTTGAAAATGGAAAAACCACTGAAAACCATTTCAAGGACGGCCAACGGTGGAGCTCGAACCCACGCGTCTACCGAGTCAGCAGAGAGCTTGGCCCCATGACTTAAAGCTGTGCTTTAGCAAGCGTCGGTCCACTGAACCTTCCAGTAAAGTCTGTAATAATCCTATCTGACGAAGTGTGTGCCTCATCCATGATTCATGGCGTTGTGTGTTGGTGTTCCACAGAGAAGGAACTTCCCCTATCCTAACCAGCACCTGTTCGTTTGTTACTTTGGCTGTCGACGGAATATTGTGCATGGAACAGCCTACCGTGTTCCCTGAAGGCCAGCAACAATAATGCCGTATATTTCAATAGGAAGCTGCGGCATTATTTTTTCAACAAGTAGGTTGTTCGTCATAAATTAAGCCCCGATTCTTTGTTGTGCAAGTGTTTCCCGGGAATCTCTACTTCCAATATTCATTTCATCTCTTGTTGTTACTCCCTTAGGCTATCGTATGCATTTTTTATTTTTTATTTGTTTATTTGTTTATTTATTTATCCAAGTCCAAAAGATATACAAATATAAATTGCACTAAATTTCATTTCTCCAGTGTTCAACTGTTAGAATGGCACAGTCATTAGCTTCTAACAAGTCCTGCATATCACATGGTTTTGGTAACATGCTGCAATTCAAAAGGGTCTTGCTTTCCACCACATTTACAAAGTTCTTCAGTAGACTACTGTATCCCCACTTCAAATTGCTTTTGCACCGACTCACACCAGTTCTCAGTCTGTTTAGAGTCTTCGAAGATCTGTATTGTAAATAGTAGTCTTCTGCCTGCTTCTCCTTCATTTCCCACGATCCTGCCGGTGATTTTGTTTCCCAAAGTTCGATTCGGTGAGCTTCAGCTGAGGAAGGAATGGATATTGTTGTTTGGAGGAAGCTCTTTCTTGACTTGAGCCTAAGTGGGTGGACATCAAGTCCATACATTGGGTGTCTTGGATCTATTTTTTGCTTTTTCTTCTCAACTTCTGCAGCTACTTGTCTTCTAACTTCTGGAGGTATCCTATGTAAATGTGCATTTACCATTCCTCTACTGTAAATAATGTAATTATTGCTCTATTCTCACTAATTGCCATCTTATGTACATATGTAAATATAACCTAGTATAAATAGTGGGGGCTCTGACGCATTCCGAATGCGAAGAAGGGCTTTGCTCTTTTCAGAGACTCCCTTCAGTGTACTGTAAATATAGTGAAAAGGCACTGATGAATAAATATGAAATGAAAATGATATCCTGCGGTAGCACCACACCTCAAAAGCATCGATTCTTTTTTTCTTCTCCACTCCGAGTGTCTATACACCCTGTACAGGCAATTCCTCACATTCCTACCAAACGACCTTCTTCGATAATAACTGATGATGTGTGAAGTTATTTGTCCTGTCTCAGTATCATCTGACAGATCACCTCCTATCTGAAATAATTACTTAGTCCGTGTCTGTCCAAGGCTGTCCAGTCAATTGTTGGTAGATCATATCTGAGAACTTCCTCAGCTCATGTTCCATCAATTCTTCTTTCGAAACATGTCTCCTCCAACATGCCACACCTTATAGACCGACATAGGGAGTTTAATAAACGATTCAATCTAGCCTCACAATGGTTTATTGACTTGAAGACAATATACAGGGTGCTCAGAAAATGTGTTCCATGAATACAAGGATAGAAAGCTTTTAATTTACGTGACCATTTATCATAAGCCATGAGTGGCTTCGGTGGCGTAGTTGGTAGCATGCTGAACTGCTGTGCCCAAGATCGCGGGTTCAAACCTGGCCAAAGTCGTCGGATTTTTAAGAGCGTTAAAATCATTCAGTACGCCTTCCTTCGGAGAGGAAGTCAAGCCGGCGGTCCCATGTCATAGATTTATGGCATGTTAAAGATCCTTCCACTAACTAAACTTGTGTGAAGCTAAATTTCTAGGCTATATTTTGTTGTAACGCTCTATCAAAGTTGCAACGTTCACCACTAGGTGTCAGTGATATCTGGTGGTGAAAGTTGGAACTACTTGAAATTGAACGGAACTTGTAGCTCACCCTTGAAGCAGCTACAGCCCCTGGGAGCCGAATATGTCCTCGGACACTCCCGGTACTAAAAGCCATACGCTAAATAAATAAATAAATAAATAAATAAATAAATAAATAAATAAATAAATAAATAAATAAATAAAACCTTGATGATATCACATGCATTGAATGATCTGCCTGAATTACAGGCAAGCAGTATGACCATTACGCCGGCCCCGTGGTGTTAGGGTGGCGGGCCTGCCCCGGGTTCGATTTCCGGCTCCATCAGGGATTTTAGAAACAGACGTGAGTTGCTGGAACGGGGTGCACTCAGCCTCGTGAGGACAATTGAGTAGCTGTCAGATAGTGAGGCAGCGCCCCGATCACGAAAACCAAGATTAACGGCCGAGGGGCCCGATGCGCTGATCACGCATCACCCAAATATCTGCAAGCCAAATGGCTGGACAGCGGTCGCTTGGTGGGCCTAGGCCCTCCACGGGCTGTATTGCCAGGGGTTATTATTATATAGTATGACCATTACGCTGCCCAGAAACATGTTGATGTTAGAAGGTGCCAGGTGCGGTGATGTTATGTTGACGTTTTTCGAGTTCAACTACACCCAAACTAGAATTTCTAGTGTATCAAAGTGATACTAGTGCCCCTTATTTTTTTTTTAGTAGATTAGACTAGTTCTGGAAATTAAACCCACCAGTCTACCAAGTGCAGGACACTTGCTCCCACTACCAGGAATTTTAGCGCACTGACTGGCTGCTAGATTTCCTAGGCCTTGGATACCCTAATACCGTCGGGGTCGGAAGAGTACAAGAGTTGACCAAGGGAGGCCGACAGGAAAGATAACTGAAGGGAGTCCGGTCCAAGTAAGTGGAAGCAATGCTGGACTCAGCTGGGGTCCCGTGGTCGCCAATCCACGTCCCACAAGTTGTGAGCCTTTGCGGGGGGAGATACAAAAGGGAAAGACACACAAGACCTATGTTAGAAGTCGGTTTCCCTATATATACTACAGTGCGCCCGGGAACGTTCTCCGGAATGCTGCTGCGAGAAATTACGTCACCAGTTACGTTGGCAGCACGGCTGTCGCTTGTATCAGAACAAACAAACAAAGAGTAAACTTTGTACTCACCACAGCCATTCATAACTGATGCTAGAAGTGCTGATGACACACATGCTGGTTTATTGGAATACACACTGACGAATTCGACAGCCCACAGCCCTCATATGTGGCCTTCACCATATCAAGGACACTGTGCTGCCAACTAAACTGATGACGCTACCTCTCGCAGATGCACGTAGCCACTGCGGAGAACATTCCCGGGCGCCCTGCATTTAACTGCAAGGTAGCTCTCTCAGTTCTGGGTAGAGAAGTGATGGTACACGCCCTGGATCCTCTTGATGAACTCCGCCTGTTGCGTTTGGATATTAGTTGTATACTGGCCCCCCGAGGGGCTCACATCTAGTGGGATGTGGGTTGGTGACCACGGGACCCCAGCTGAGTCCGACATTGCTTCCACTTATTTGTGCCGGGCTCCTCTCCGTCTTCTTTCCTGTCGACCTCTCTTGGTCAACTCTTGTTCTCTTCCGACCCTGACGGTATTAGCGTATCCGAGGCCTAGGAAGTCTTTCACTTTCCCGCTTAATTGGCCCTTATCTCATCATTCCTGATATCCTCATTCATTGAGAGCCTTCTTTTTCATTCATGTTATCTCCTGCCTTCTGCTCAAGGCCCTCAAGGAGGCAGGGTGTATATAGCCCCACCACTTTGGAGTACCCTAGATATTGCTACACCCTCAAGGGCTCACGGCTGGTGAGTTTGGGAGTTGGCGACCCCGAGGGATTCCTGAGCTGGGTCCGTTTTATCCCCTTTTTCTTCTGACTTCGGGGCGGGCCCTCCCCTCTTTCCCTTTCCTCTCTGCCTTTCTCGGCTCTCCTTCCTTCCAAGTCCCTCAATTCTCATTCGTCGAGGGTTGAGGACATTTCCTTTCCTCCTGTCTTTTATTTAAATTCATGTCCTTTTTGTTTCCCATTCCCTCTTCTAGTTTGTAAGCCAGTAGTTAGTTTTAGCTGTAGGTTTGATTTTCATTACCACGCAAACCACCAGGGGCCGATAACCTAGATGTTAGGCCACTTAAAACAACAATCATCATCATCATCATCATCATCATCGTCATCATAATCATCATGATCAACGATTTACTGGCACCTTAAAGATCCCCTTTGGGGTAAACTTCCGACACCCTGGCGTCTCTAAAAGCGGTAGTAGTTTAAGGGGACGTACAAAGGCAATAACATTATAAACATTACATTAAACGCAGGCGGCTTCGGTGGCGTAGTTGGTAGCATCCTGAGCTTCTATGCCCAAGATCACGGGTTCCAACCCGGCCGAGGTCGTCGGATTTTCTAAGAGCGTTAAAAATTCCTCAGTATGCCTTCCTTCGGAGGAGAAGTAAAGCCTGCGGTCCCATGTCATAGATTTATGGCACTAAACTTGTTGTTGTTTGATTCTTCAGTCTTTTCACTGGTTTGATGTAGCTCTCCATGCTTCCCTGTCCTGAGCTAATCGTTTCATCTCTACATAGCTACCACACCCTACATCTGAGGCAATCTGTTTAACATATTCTAACCTGGTCTACCCCTACAGTTCTTGCCCTCGACTCTTCCTTCCATAACTAAGCTTGCTATTCCTGGGTGTCTTAGTATGTGTCCTACCAACCTATCTCTTCTCTTCATTAGCAGTCGCCAGAAACATCTCTCCTCTCCCACTAGTCTTAATACCTCTTCGTTTGTAACCCTATCTACCCATCTGATCTTCATCATTCTCCTGTAACACCACATTTCAAATGCTTCAATTCTCCTCTTTTCTGCTGCACCAATAGTCCAAATTTCACTTTGCTCCAGACAAAGGCCTTCAATAATGACTTCCTAATACCTAAATCTATATTCGATTTCAACAGATTACTTTTCTGTAGAAATGCTTTCCTTCCCTGAGCTAACCTACTTTTTATATCCTCTGTGCTTCGTCCATCACTGGTTATTTTGCTTCCTAAGTAACAGAAGTCTCCTACTTCCTTTAGTTTTTCACCTGCCAATTTGATGTCCATAGAGGTTTCCGATTTCTTTCGGCTGCATTCCAGTATTTTTGTTTCACATTTATTAATTTTCACGGTGGGTGAGTGGATATCGTGTCGGTCTACTAACCCCAAGATTTCAGGTTCGCTCCTGGCCGTGGTATGTGATTTTTGAAAGGTGGCAATTCATACGATGTTGGCATGTCAAAGAACCCATTTGAATTCAGTAGGCCGAGTTCATAATGGCAAAATTAATCTCGGGAGTTTCCACCAACACAAAGATCCTCATTTCTCTACCAGAAAGAGTGTTCAAGGAGCTTAGATATCTAACATCTAACCTCCTTAACTTTAATAGTCAAGGAACAACGAAATTCGAAATGCAAGCTACCCTGTGGGTGTCAAATAACAAATCTTGCACCCGGCATCCGAGGCCATACGATATTATTATTATTATTATTATTATTATTATTATTATTATGAATTCTTTCCTCAAGACGGAGTCCATACCATTCAAAAACTCATTCAAATCCTCAGGCGTGTCGGCCAAGATGACTATGTCATCGGCAAATCTCAGAGTTGAAATTGAATCTTCACTCCCACAAAATTTGTAGGTTAGGTTTGATTAATGCTCTTAAGTTCCAACGGTCGTCACCAGGCGCTGGCATCTAGTAGTAGCCAAGTTCACAGCTAGGTATC
The DNA here is from genome assembly GCA_946902985.2 of Meconema thalassinum. Lineage (NCBI taxonomy): Eukaryota > Metazoa > Arthropoda > Insecta > Orthoptera > Tettigoniidae > Meconema > Meconema thalassinum. Next base: position 898,157,645 of record OX336388.2, read on the forward strand.
GCTTCCGGTAGCATTTGGTAGTGAAAGTAGGAACTAATTGAAATTATCGTCTGCAGTCCTTACTTGAATTAATTTACACAGGGCTAGATGATCACGTTGTCGCAGCCCCTAAACTGAGCAACCAACCAACATTAAACGCACTGGCCCATTTCGGTCTGTAATACTGACAATGATTGAGGACCGAAGTTACTTCTTCTGTTTCTAAATCACTTGACAGATCATCTCCGATGTCCCACTTACACCCAAACCAATTAGGCTTGAAAATAAGTTCAAGGTTGTCCAGTCATTTCGTTGGAAGATCATATCTGAAAGGTTCCTCAGACTGGTATTCAATCAATTCTCAGCTGAGGAGTAGAGTCCCGCTAGCCTTAACGCGACACGGAGTTAAAGCAAAGGATTATTCCACGTCTCTTGGAGCAGCGGCCAGCATTCTTGGCTGTTATTCCTGAGGTCCGGGATTGATTCCTGGCTCTGCCAAGAAATTTAATTCTAATCTGAGGGTTGTAACGGCTGCCACGTAAGGTAAAACTGGGAAGAGGTGAGGTTCTACTCTAGCAATACCAACTGGGCGGGGTACTATCCCAGCATTTTCCTGGGGTTGGTTGGTTCCTCAGTTTAGGGGCTGCGACAACACTGTCGTGTACTTTTCGTGTGTGTAGAATCTGTCTGATAACCGATGCTAATTGTGATGGCTGTATTAGTAATTCAGGCAAGGACTGCAGACGATCAATTTCAAGTAGTTCCTACTTTTGCTACCAAATGCTACCGTTAACGGCAACCAGCTGTGAACTTGGCTACTAGTTGCCACCGCAACCGGCACCTGGTGACGAACGTTGGAACTTAATAGAACGTTAATTACATCTAACCTACAAATTAACTTCACAGAATTGTAGTTAGTGGAAGTTCTTTTACATGCCATAAATCCATGACATGGGCCCACCGGCTTTACTTCCCCTCCGAAGGAAGGCATACTGAGGGATTTTTAACGCTCTTAAAAAATCCGACGACATTGGCCGGGTTTGAATCCGCAATCTTGGGCATAGAATGCATGGGGTTGAAAATGAGAAACCAGTATAAACCATATCAAGACGGCCAACGGTGGGGTTCGAACTCACTGGCGTACTGAGTCTGGTGATAGCTTATAGCCTCATGGCTTTGGGCTGGGCCTTAGCTTGTGCAGCTACAGCAGTTGGTTTCCTTCAACTGACTATTGTAAATTGTCATTTAATTTGAAGGCCAGAGACACCTTGGTCATTTAGCTCCATGTATTTTGGGTGTGTGTGGAGAACACTATCTGATAACCTGTGCTGTTGAGTTATGTGGAGTAGAGCGTGGGTATTTGTAATTGAGATGCAGGAATTGGGAAGGAGGCGGCCATGGCATTAAATTAGTTACCATCCGAGCATTTTTCCTGAGTAGAAGAGGGAAAAGTACACAAAACCACTTGTACGACAGCTGGGGTTAGAATCGAACCCACCGCTTCTCAGTGTTGCCTCAAGTGGCAAGTCCCAACACTCAGAACAAAACATCATGGCTGGGAATAAAACCCTGGACCTTTGGAACAGGAATCTCATTACGTGCCCCAAAACCACAGAACAACAATAACTATGAAAAGAGTTGTTTGTCACGTAAATTGAATTTTACGAGTCTCCTTTTCAGCAAGCCGAAATGGCGAGTTTACAGCCTGGTTTAGTGTTAGCGAGGCCGCAAACAACTGGCAATGGGAGAGGACACAGTGCTAACAGCGTCCGGAGTAGGGTTGTAAAATTTATTACTGCCACATTGGGTTAAATATCGTTATTCCTGTGAGGTTTAATGACAATTTGACCGTCGCAGAAGACGACACCATGGGAGGGCATTCACCCGGAGAAAGGACAAAGTCCCCAATTCTTGGAATCTCGAGAACCACAGGATGGATTTTGATGAGGTTTTCACCACTCTATAATGGATTTATCGAGGAAGGTTTCTGTAGAAAATCATTCATTTATGAGCAAAGGAAGCCGAGCAGTAACGATTTCAGTGAATCGAGTCAGAACAAAACCTACCGTACGTGGACAATCGTTAAGAATATCCATATTATACTATGAGTGTAAGAATTGTTCCACATGAAAAGTTAGACAAAAAAGTCCACGACAGCATATCTCTATCTTTAATACAATGCCCACTATAAGTGTGTTTACGCCTTCATTTCTTTCAACAATCTCCATTTAGTGGAAATTTAAATTTCTAGCTACGGAGTGAGTTTACGAGCTAGCGAGTGAGCCTAACACTCCAGCTTTGGCCAGCATCAAACTGTCGAATCGTGTCGAGTTAAGACTTCAAAGAAGAGTATATGTGTTTGGAGTTTTACTCTTCACCTCGGCTTTTCTGAATGGCGTCTGGGACCTGCCGTCCGTGCGACTCTTAATCTTAAGCTGGGTAAACCGTTAAAAATACCGGCTGAAGCTAGTTAATAATAATAATAACTAAGGGACCTGTGCGAGAAATGTCGCATGTGCATAAACCACCCATCTGGCTTTATTGTTGTGCGGGCTTTTTAACAATTTTTAAACAAATAGTCGATATTTATGAAATCAGAGTGCAATTTGTCACGAATTTTAATAAACTAGCATTACCCGTCGCAGCTTCGCCCGCGAATATTCTAGTTGTAAAGAGTACACATAGCAAAATCTCAATCATGAATGCTATGACTGATTTATCCTTGGTATGAATTATCAGACTTTATCAATTCAGCTACTGGTGCAGTGGTTAGGGGTTTGTCATTCCTTCGTAGGTATATCAGAGCGAAGTTACTTTTCTGGGAATATCACATACACTGTTAATTTAAGGGTCTTTAAATGTGGTTTTCGGAGACCCTTTATAGTCGGGTGAAAAAGACCTTTCGTACCACACTCACACATGAAAATTGCGTGAAAAATTCTAGAGTGCCCCTTCACCCCCTTAAGCGCATTATACTGTATGTATTGATGAATTTTACAGCTTAATTTGGTTCAGTGATAACCTTATAACCGTCTGGAAACTTTCACATTAATGTAATAATTGGAATTGCATTGCGGCTTACAGAAATAGATGGACCTGTGAGATTCTGTTACCATGGTTACCGTGTTGCATTCTTTCATTATTTCATTGTAAATATACATGTTTTAAGGTATTTATTTAATTGTGAGGCATTTGAAGAGTAAGTGAGTGTGTTTCGCTTACGCATTAGGTTATGTTGAACCTGCAGGTACCCCATATGTGTAGGTTGGTGTTAATGGGACCTTATTTTCGGTACAAAACTGGAATGGGACCTTAGCAGAATAATATAGGGAGGGATAGTTCCTATATTAAAAATTGTACTCACATGGTTTCTTACTTGTAATTATATTCTCCTCTCCTGTGGTTGGATGAAGCAAATTTATCTACCAGCTGGGTTCATTAGGTCATATATTTAAAAATGTCTAACTTTGTGTTCAGCTGTATTGAAGAAAATGTATTTGTTAATAAAAATTTCACTTGATTCATTTTCCTCTGTCGCACCACAAAAGTTAAAATCACATTCATTTATAGAAACTAAGATAGTATATTGACTTTCACGGCCAGTGAATTAAAACTCAGCATTTTTTCTAGGTTTGTGCCGTGTCTTGTGTGGGGTTTCGCCTAGGACACCAAGCTGGCTCATCAGCGGGCTCTTGGTGTCCTAGGCGAAACCCGACACAAGACACGGCTCAAACCTAGAAATATTGCTGAGTTTTTAAAGAAATTAACTTCATTCACAGAACTCACTTGCACTGTACTTGGAATACCAGACAACTGAAAGCGTATAATTTGATTTTTGTTGTGTAAAATCAGCAAGCTGTGAGCAATGCCTGAGTACCTGTTTAAGGGCGTGGGGTGACCCATCTCTCCAAATCCGGGTTGACCTTCAAACAGAGACAGAAACAGGAGGTGAAATTATGAGATCTTGTATTTCGCTCTAAGGCAACGTTATGGGCCATTTCTTCAGTCCTTTGAATAGAAAAGTCTATCCTTTGAAAGTGCAGAATTATTTTCCAACCCGACCTTACAGTCCGTGTACTTTACATGGAAGGTTCTACACTTTGTGGCCAGAAGTCATGGGAAGGCACAGAATATGATGTTTATAACGAGTTGCTCCCGGGCGAGCCCTCAAAACGGCAGCGATAGACTCGACATTAAATGGGTTTCTTGCTTCATCCAAGCACAGGAGAGGAGAATACAGTGTATTTACAAATAAGAAGCCCTGTGAGTACAATATTTAATGCATGAACTATTTAATACAATTCGTGACAAATTGCTGCGGTGGGTGAGTGGTTATCGTGTCGGACTGCCAACCCCCAAGATTGCAGGTTCGCTCCTGGCCGTGGTAAGTGATTTTTGAAAGGCAACAAAAATGGATGTTATACGTTGTTGGCATGTTAAATAACCCATTTGAATTCAGTAGGGCATGTTCATAATGGCAAAATTAATCTCAGGATTTTACGCCTACACAAGAAGTTCTTTCTTTCTCTACTAGAAAGCGCTATAGGGTCAGGGAGCTTAGATATCTAACCTCATTGACTTTCATAGCGCTCCAAGGAACGATAAAATTCGACATGAAAGCCTCTGGGCGTCAATTAACAAAGCTTGCACCCGGCACCCGAGGCCATGCAATATTATTATTATTATTATTATTATTATTAGGTTTTTCTCCGGGTACTCCGGTTTTCCCTGTCACAATTTCATTCCAGCAACACTCTCCACTATCATTTCATTTCATCTGTCATTCATTTAATCATTGCCCCAGAGGAGTGCGACAGGCTTCGGCAGCCGGCACAGTTCATATCGCCGCTAGATGGGGGCTTCATTCATTCCATTCCTGACCCGGTCGGAGACTGGAAGCAGGCTGTGGATTTTCATTTTCATTATTATTATTATTATTATAACACTCAACTGGACGGTGATATGACTTGCACTATGCTTCTACTGAGACGATGGGATGTATATTCGTTAAACACCTGTGGTCATCCCGTGCAATGGTTTACGTGTATGGTAACATTATCTCAGCGATATTGATCATCCACCCACGATACTGTTGCCCTTGGAAACCCGTGTTATCTCCGAAATGTGCCGTGCGCCGATGATCATCCCACGTTCAAAGTCGGTTAACTCGCTACGTGTTGCCAACTTCACTACACTCGTGTCTGTGACAGACTGCTCTGCTCCGCCGCAGCTAGTCGCAACGCTCAGGAGCCAAACGCGGCACATTTTCTGATGGGACTATCCTTCCCGTGACTTTTGGTCACTCTTTTAGAGGTTCGAGAAGTGTAATAATGTTATTGGTTTTACGTCCTTTTTAACCTTTTATCTGCGCCAGGATTCAATCTTGCAATCTTGGGCACAGCAAGCGAGAACGTTACCGCTTGGCCTCGCAGCCAGCCAGATTCGAGAAGGAAGAAAAGCACTTATTTTAAGTATAATAAAGTATGGTATATTGGCTTTCACGGCCAGTGAATTAAAACTCAGCAATCCTTCTAGGTTTGTGCCGTGTCTTTTTGGAAGCCTTCATAGGGAGATCATGGCTGCTTGAGCTTTTAGTTCTTATAAAATGGGAGGCAGCGCGCTGTTCTCTACTCATGTGGGGGTCCGAGCGGGTACATCAAGAGCCCGCTGATGAGCCAGCTTGGTGTCCTAGGCGCAACCCCACACAAGACACGGCACAAACCTAGAAAAATTGCTAAGTTATAATGAAGTAATTTTAAAAGACATTAATTAAACAATATTTGTGAAATAGAAAGCCTCCGTGGCTTAGGCGGCAGCACGTCAGCCTCTCACCGCTGGGTCCGTGGTTCAAATCCCGGTCACTCCATGTGAGATCTGTGCTGGACAAAACGGAGGCAGACAGGTTTTTCTCCGGGTACTCCGGTTTTCCCTGTCAAAATTTCATTCCAGCAACACTCTCCACTATCATTGCATTTCATCTGTCATTCATTTAATCATTGCCCCAGAGGAGTGCGTCAGGCCTCGGCAGCCGGCACAGTGCATATCCTCGCCGCTAGATGGGGGCTTCATTCATTCCATTCCTGACCCGGTTGGAGACTGGAAGCAGGCTGTGGATTTTCATTTAATTTGTGAAATACGGCCTAATGGCCCTGGGTTGGCCGAGCCCTTTCGGCCCTTAATGAGCAGCGTCCCAGGTTTAAAAGATTAAACGTTTACTAGAGAGCTCTTCTCTGGATCCAGTTTATTTCCAGAGGCTTCGTACTTGACCTATAATAATGCGTACAGTGTTAGCCTGCAGGTGTAATGCCGATGATCCCCCAAGTGTGGGAAGGTGCACGCACCCTCTACGCAGGATGTAAGTTAGAAGGGGAGTCAAGTTACCGGATGTCGTTTGGTTTTCTCCATCCCCACTGCTGGCACTGAGCCGATCTAACAATTAGCATGTACATACGCGCAATCTATGTTCCTTTGTCAAGGTTAGGATCTGTCTGATGCTGCAGCTGGAACTGAGCATTACAAAGGAGTGGGCGGTTTTCAATCTCCGCTGGGCCAACCCAACCATGGGATTACACATATCAGCATTCCACTGCCGAGAGTGGAATCGCCAGTACCAATACTGAGTTCCCGTTTCATTTAGAGCAGACATTATCAATCTTCCTGAGACTGTAAGCACCACCCTCCTGCGATACTAAGTACCCAGCATCTTTAAATCAAATCTAATAATGTTTTTGAAGTGTAACATCTTTCCACTCGATTGCTGTATATTTTGTGTGAGGATGATTTTGGAAAAGGGACGGAAATGGGACGGAAACAATGAGCGCGCGCGGTGGCGGAGATTGGTGGCAATGAAGAATGCATATCGCATACTGTTTACTTCAAGGTTTGGAGGCCCCATTAAAGATATTCCTACAATAAATCATCTTCAAATTGTCGTTCTTTGGTGTGAAAATATTCATTAAATCATATTTGCTGGAAACAATAAATTATGATTGATTAAATCTTCATACTTTTGCTGTATTCTTATTTAATGTAAGCATTCGAGGTACTGTCGGTCAAAATAAAGCACAATGTGGAATGCATATCGCATAGGTTTACTTTAAGGTTTGGAGGCCCAATTAAAGATATTCGTACAATAAATTATCTTCAAGTTGTTGTTGTTCTTTGGTGTGAAAAAATTCATATACCGTATCATATTTGCTGATAGAATTTGGCACTGGAGTTTTACAAGTAGTTATTTCAATGACCAACATAGTTCACTGTTAACAAGGGATTTGCGCTCCCGACAGACACATAGTAGGATGTGGAATGTATATCGCATACGGTTTACTTCAAGGTTTGGAGGCCCCATTAAAGATAATCCTACAATAAATTATCTTCAAGTTGTTGTTCTTTGGTGTGAAAATATTAACTATATCATATTTGCAGAAAGGATATGGCACAGGAGTTTTACAAGTAGTTATTTCAATGACCAACAGAGTTCACTGTTAACAAAGGAATTGCGCTCCCGGCAGACACATAGTAGAATAACATGTCACATGTTACACATCATATGCGACTACTGTAAGGATCGTTTTTTTTTTTTTCGTAGTCAGTTTACCCTCCAGTTATGCTTTTCCCACGGACTCAGCGAGGGATCCTACCTTTACCACGTCTACGGGTAGTGTCCTGGAGCTTGACATACGGTCGGGGGATACAACTGGGGAGGCGGGACTAGCGCTTCGCCCAGGAGGCATTACAATAATAGTTTTAATTAGATACAGTATAATAATTTTATTAATGCAGCCAATGGCCATGTAGCCTACTTTTCTTTTGAGGACGGGTCAGGGAAGGTATATAGGAAGGAAATCGGCCGTGGACCTATTGAAAGGAACCGTCCCGGCATTTGCCTGGTGGTGAAAATGGGAAACCACGAAAACCATTTTCAGGGCGGCTGAGGTGGGATTCGAACCCACGCTCTCCCGATAGCGCGTTAGCGCTCTCGGCCACCGCGGCTGGTAATTAGATACAGTATAAAGCAACACATTTAGACATTTGAGGAGAAAGTCGCTAGCAAGTGCTATGTTTTAAATGAATATTATACAGCCAGAATTGCAACCCTTTCCAGTTCGGAGTGTTAAATATGCTTAATGACTTGATTTGAATGATATAAGCTTAAATCATCATCTCACATTTGTCATGGAAAAAAAAACATAACGGAAAAATATGTGTCATAACAACCGGGTCCTAGTCCCTAATGATATTCAACAAGTTCGGATTGTATTCCGAAAACTATCCGCAGATACACTCCTAACATTATCCGTAGCTTATCCGCTATCCGCACAGCCATGCAAACTATATCCGCATGGCGAAAAGATTTGCGAATATTTTTTTAAAATCGATTTAACCCTCCAGGTTGGTGTTTTCCACGGACTCAGCGAGAGAATTCACCACTACCGCCTCTACGGGCAGTGTACTTGAGCTGGGAACATCTGGTCGGTGTGGATACAACTGAGGATGTGTGATGAGCACCTCGCCCAGGCGGCCACACCTGCAAAGCGAACATGGGCCTCATGAGAGATGGGAAGGGAGGGGAAGATTAGGGTGGATAGGCAAGGAAGCGGGGAGGAGGCGGCCGTGGCCTTACAGTATGTACTATCCCGGCATTTGCCCGAAGACGAAGTGGGAAAGCACGGAAAACCACTTCGACGATGGCTGAGGTGAGAATCGAACCCCCTCCACCCATTTGGTCCAACTGAGGCTGAGTAGACCCCGTTCCAGTTCTCATACCACATTTCAAATTTCGTGGCAGAGCCGGGAATCGAACCCAGGACTCCCGGGGTGGTGGCTAACCATGCTGACCGCTACGCTATGGAGGCAACTTTGCAAATATCCGCGGATCTATCCACGGATATCCGCATCCACGCAGGGCTTTAGTTAAAGTAAGATGACTCCAACCATTACAACGATTGAATGGCCTCTTTATGCTGGAATTGAGCAAGAAGGAGCCAATGGACGGGCTACTTCTATTTCAGCATTCCGTGGCGATCAACGGAGAGATACCCTCAGAGCAGCCTCTTGTTGAATACAAACCCAAGCACAGCGTCGAATGCAAAATTAGTCGACAAAGCAAGATTCTTCATATTAATGAGGCGCATGTAAATTTAGATCTCAGTTACTAACAAGCGCTATTTGCATACGACTATTAATATCTTTGCTTCTGGTGTCTTATTTCGCAGTGCCGTAGATATTTCATGTTGAGCCGTCTCTGTAATCCCATTATCCTTTCTCGAATCACTTACTTGGTTGGTTCCTTAGTTTAGGGGCTGTGACAACGCGGTCATGTAGCCCCGTGTACTTTGGGTGTGTGTAGAATCTGTCTGCTAACCGGTGTTAATTGTGATGACTGTATTAGTGTGTGTTATGTGTTTTTAATTCAAGCAAGGACTGCAGACGATAATTTCAAATAGTTCCTATTTTCGCTACCAAATGCTACCGTCCACGACACCTAGTTGTGAACTTGACTACTAATAGATGCCATCGCAACCAGCACCTGGTGACGAACGTTGGAACTTAAGAGCATTAGTCAAACCTAAGCTACAAATTTTGCTTCGCTCAAGTTTAGTTAGTGGAAGGTTCATATACATGCCATAAATCTATTTTAGGGCCCACCGGCTTTACTTCCCCTCCGAAGGAAAGGAGGGATTTTTAACGCTCATAAAAATCCGATGACTTCGGCCGGGTTTGAACCCGCAACCTTGGGCATAGAAGCTCAGCATGCTACGAACTACGTCACCGAAGCCGCCTTCGAAACCGTTAGAATACGTAGTTACGGGGTAGCAAGCCTGCCTCTTGCCCAAAGGCCCTGGGATTGATTCTCTGCTCCGTCAAGGATTTTAGAAACTGAGTTTAGGGCTGGAACGGGGAGCACTCCACTCACCGTCGAGAGGAAAATTAATTAACTGTATGAGAGTTAGGCAGCGCCCCGTTCATTCTAGCTTCTATACCTTCAAAAAGGTCCATTAAATATTGAGAAAAAAGATCACCCTGGAAACCAAGATTAACGGCTGAGGAGGTTCCGACGTGCCTACCACGCGTCAGCCCGGAATCTGCAAACCAAAAAAGACTGAAATGTACTGGCTATTAAAATAATTTCAGGAGTATTCTGTGATAGACTCTCGGAGTCCAAAAAGAAATATACGGCTTCAAGAATATGAAGTAACAAAAACACTGCAAAACTATAGGGCATTTTAATATACGCCCTTCACAGGCATTGGTGCATTGAGCCAAAATAACCAAAATATGGATAAACATGCAAAAAAAAAAATATTTTGCGTTAACTTTCGGGTCTTAGTAATTATGCTTGCAGATCGTGCAATGCATGGGGATTTACCATTAAGATACAACAATTTCAAACAGGCTCGGCCTAAGAATTTGAATCTTAATGAGTACCACTTTACGACAGGCATGGAATTCTAGCCGCTCCTAAATGAATCAACAGCAACAACTACCCTAGGAGGCAGCCAAACTAATGAGCGAATAAAAGTGTGAACTTGAACATCTCTAGTCCTATCCACCTAATCAGTTACTAGGCACAATGTTTTCATTAGATTGGAAATGTGAAGGTTATTTTAATGAAACGTGGTTCAAATCCCGGTCACTCTATGTGAGATTTGTGCTGGACAAAGCGGAGGCAGACAGGGTTTTCTCCAGGTACTCCGGTTTTCCCTCTCACAATTTCATTCCAGCAACACTCTCCACTATCACTTCATTTCATCTGGCATTCATTTAATCATTGTCCCAGGGGAGTGCGACAGGCTTCGACAGCCGGCACAGTTCATATCCTCGCCGCTAGATGGGGGCTTCATTCATTCCATTCCCTGACCCGGTCGGTCGACTGGAAGCAGGCTGTGGATTTTCATTTTGATTTTAAAGAATCCGTTGATAATATTCGAATGGGGATTCACTTCACTAGCGTGCACTCCTGGTGCCGAATATAGCAAGTGCGAGGCAGTCTTGAGACACGCACAATGACGTGAGCTAATAGTTGTACTGTATACTGTGTGTCTCCAACAGAGCACCATACTGGGTATGGCAGAAGGTGCCTCATCCGTATTCTCCCAGGGATCCAACTTGCACCGCTCATTATGAATCTTTAGTGGCTAGAGGTGTGACTCGACTCTTGGGTCCAGGGCAGGGCGTTGAGCCGGTCAATCTTGGAGAAGGGCCATGGCTATTTAAAGTGAGAACTTTCCATGTTCTAACCAAATATACTTGAAATACTAATCCGAACCCCATTGGAAACTTCATATCAGCTGTAGTTTAAAGCTGAAAGGACTAACATACTCAACATCATTTATTATCTAAATAATACCGACAGCAGTGGCTCCGCAGGCTAAAGCGCAGCGTTAGGTCATGAGGCCAAGCTCTCTGCTGACTCGGTAGACGCGTGGGTTCGAGCCCCACCGTCGGCCGTCCTTGAAATGGTTTTCCATGGTTTCCCCATTTTCAACACCAGGCAAATGCTGGGACGGTGCCTTCTGACAGGCCACGGCCACTTCCTTCCACATCCTTGCCCCGTTTCATTCATCATCCATTCCATCTCTCATCCCAACGCGCAGGTCGCCCACGGGCGTCGACTAGAAAGACCTGCACTCGGCCTCTCAGGAGGCTACACAACAAAAACAAATCTAAATAATATAAAACATAAGAATATAGTAACATAAATATATAAGAAATAAGAAAAATAAGAAACAAAAATGGAATAAAAATACGATTTTTTAATACATTAAAATGGAAAATTTTAAAAATTAGCCTACTTTATGTCTTTTTCAACTCTAAGCAGACAGCTGTTCTTATCTTTCATTGACAGAAATTGGGAAATCTTCTTGTTAGTCTGTGAACACTCACCCTGAGAATATGCCCATCAAATTTCAAACGTCTTTTTCTGAATTTGTCCGAGATTTTCTGCATGCTAATAAAGTTCCTGGGATTTCCCTCCCATCAGAGTTCCCTTACTCTACGCCAATTTTCATACAAGGCTTAATTTATAAGCGTCGGATTTAATTCAATTTTATGAGAACTTAAAAATCGTGGCTGTGCAATTTTTTTAAAATCACGTTTATTATTATTATTATTATTATTATTATTATTATTATTATTATTATATGTTCACCATGTCATTGGGTACAATTCACCATTTCATCGGCATTGTTGCAAGATGGAGTGGAGCTCTCTATTGGTTGGTTGAGGAAGGACGAACTATGGAGCAGGTCTGTAAAATTACTACTTTCTGCGTACTGGTATGCAGATTATGGTGGAGCCCCAGTTTATCGAGATTGGCCTTCAGCGACTTCGGTATGATCCCTGTGGAAGAGATTATGATAGGCAATACAGTGAGAAATTCCTGTCGCCACATCTGTCGAATCTCTTCAGCCAGAACCTTGTAATTCGACACTTTCTCGGCATAACTGTGTTGGATATTATGCGAGTTAGGGACTGCGATGTCTATTAGAAGAGTTTTCTTTTGCACTTTATCAATAAGAATAATGTCTGGCCTGTTTGCTGATATAGGTCTATCTGTGTTCAGTGACATGTCCCAGAGTAGCGTGTGTGGATCAGGAATATATTGATAACAAGGCAGAACATTATTACTTAAGGAGCGCTTCTTTGCGTGGTTCAGGTGGATTATCTTAGGTACTTGGTTATGCCTCTTCAAGTAGTGCGTAGATGAAATTGTTGTACAGCCCCCTGTGATATGCTGGATGATCTCCGATTCGCGATCGCATCTCCTACATTTTTCATCTGGCATGTCTGCCTTAATGATGTATTTTAGGTAGTTCTTTGTTGCCACACTTGATCTTGTATCGCGATCATGAACCCCTCAGTCTCAGGAAATAGATCCGCATGGGTCTGCCAGCTGTTCGACGTATGTATGTCGACATATTCTTGACTGAGATCATACGGATGACGGCCGTGCAGTGCTTTCTCCTTTCTGAGTTCACTGATGAAGTTTGTTGGTAATGAGCTCTTCTGACGTAGCTAGCTGCTCATCCCTGGCATGGAGAAGGTCCAATGGCGTGTACTTGTCACCCGCCTTAATAACAGTCTGGTGCAGGAGAGAGTTCGTCTTGCTCAAAAAATTTCCTGAAGATTCTTCACCTGCTTGGCATGTAGGTGCGTAATATCAGTAAGCGCCCGTCCACCTCTGGCGTGGCTCAGTTAGTCGTTCAACTGCTGACTTCAGGTGTAGACATCTATTTTCTAGGTCTGCCTGTGTCCATTTTACTATACTAAAAGTGTAAGCCGGTATTGGAATGGCTTAGTCTATGCATTGATGACCTTGAATATGTTCCTTCCATTCAAATTGGATTGCAGAATCTTGTTGAGACGTTGATTGTACATCGCTAATGTTTGATCCTTAATGCTCTTGTGATCAATTCCCTTTGACTGTTGGAGACCAAGATACTTTTAACTCTCTGTTTCTTCCATGGGCTGAATGAGACATCGAGTTTCGACCACAAATCCGCGGGCTTCTAACTTTCCCTGTCGAAGAGTTGATACAGGAAGTTCTATCAGCTTCATTAATGAGCAACTAACACGGATTCTAATGCTAAAAATTATTCACATAAAAGAAGAAATTTCAATTGCATCTACTAGCCTTCGATCAAATTATTATTACTTTATCATTATCTTCGTCAGAAGAAGTCAGATGGGGACTTGCTGGATTTAGTTGATTAAGTCTGCGATCCGCGGACTATGAATGGAGAAGTAAGATGGTGCTTGTGAAGCAAAGAAAATGTCTCCATCCTGAAGTAATACGAAAGTGGTCCCGGGATGGGTTTGGTCAAGAGGACAGGGTGTGGTTTTTAGTGGGTAAGAATCCCACACTCTTGAGGAGTGCGGGCCCTTCTCAAGGTCTTATGCAAGATTTTTCCACTTCCCTCGTAAAAAAACTATTACTATCGAGGTATTAACCCTTTAAAGGGCAGACTATTTTTTCTTATTTATATTTCAATTGTTTTTATTTAAATTTTCATTTCAGCTCTAATTTTCTATTTTATGTATTATAATTTTAATTTTGATTTTAGTTATTATTCAATATTAATAATTTTATTAAAATAAATTTAAAAAAAAAATTGTGTATTATTTTTATATTTTTTATTTTTAATTTTTCATTTTATAAGCTGAATTTAATTTTAATTTTTAGTGTGTTTTATTTTAATTTGTATATTAATGTTTTATTTTATTGTTTAATTTTAATATTTTTGGTTATATTTACTAGTTGTTTTATCCAGCACCATAGTTCAAGGAGACAGATATTATGTTTGCCTTTCAGAAATATTACATCGTCATCTTGGCCGACAAGCCTGAGGATTTGAATGAGTTTTTGAATGGTATGGACTCCGACTTACGGAAAGAATTCATGATGAAAGGTAAAACAAAAATACTGGAATGCAGCCGAAATAAATCAGAAACTTCTATGGACATCAAATTGGCAGGTGAAAAGCTGAAGGAAGTAGGAGACTTCTGTTACTTAGGAAGCAAAATAACCAGTGATGGACGAAGCAAAGAGGATATAAAAAGTAGGTTGGCTCAGGCAAGGAAAGCATTTCTACAAAAAGGAATCTGTTGACAGCGAATATAGATTTAGGTATTAGGAAGTCATTTTTGAAAGCCTTAGTCTGGAGCGTGGCGCTCTATGGAAGTGAAACTTGATCTTTTGGAGCAGCAGTAAAAGAGGAGAATTGAAGCATTTGAAATGTTGTGTTACAGGAGATTGATTAAGATCAGATGGGTAGATAGGGTTACAAACGAAGAGGTATTAAGACGAGTGGGAGAGGAGAGATGTTTCTGGCGACTGCTAATGAAGAGAAGAGATAGGTTAGTAGGACACATACTAAGACACCCAGGAATAGCAAGCTTAGTTATGGAAGGAAAGGTCGAGGACAAGAACTGTAGGGGTAGACCAAGGTTAGAATATGTTAAACAGATTGCCTCGGATGTAGGGTGTGGTAGCTATGTAGAGATGAAACGATTAGCTCAGGACAGAGAGGCATGGATAACTGCATCAAACCAGTACAAAAGACTGAAGACTCAAACAACATCATCTACAGTACAAGAAATTTTGTTGAAATTAAGCTGAAAATTTCAAATATTAGCACCTTTGGTAATAGTCTACAAACTCTTTTTACGGTAGGTGGTTAAAATATGGACCACTATCCTATAAAGGCTTAAGAGGTGCATAGAGGGCTACATCATGATGACACAATTTGCTCGGCGGTAACGAAATCGGTGAAGTGAGACGCCCTACCGGCATGGCAGCTGGGTAGCGTGGTACAGCAGGCCAGCGCAGCGCCATGATATGGCATGTGTAGCAGGTTGCATTAATATGAAGCGTGCCAAGGAACAGCTGTTGGCATGACACCTGCCAGGCGCACGCAACCCGCACCGCCTTCACCTTCGACATTCACTTGGGGAGAATGCCTGTAACTGGTTTCACACATATTTGCGAACAATTGAGGTTCAGCGTGTAGCTTCTCACATAGAAGACCCAAGAGTCGATATGCGCTAGTGACCATGATTTAAATTTCTTAGGGCCGTTTACACCAGTGTTTCCCGAACTTATGTGTGTGTGTACCACTTTAGAGAGATGAGAATCTCTCGCGTACCACCCAATGGTTGGGAGATATAGTAACTATAACACCTATCACCACTACTTAGCAGACCAAAAGATGGATTGTAAATAGTAAATTGTGTTTGTTGGAGTTAAAGTTCATATAATAAAAATTGTGTCCAGTTGTTTTATTATTTATTACAATAAGTATTCAATTCAAACTTTCAGAAATGACACTGTACAAATAAAAATTTTAAAAAAGATCATAATAATCAAACATAAAAACCAAAGTTCAACTAACAACTTCAATGTGAAGGGTGAGCTTGAAGATTAGAAGCCAACTTAGGAATGTCTGGTTTAAGATTGCTGAGTCTCAAACGAAGATGATTTTCCACTGAAAGGATCCTATTCCGGTATTTATTCTTGAGATAAACAAGTGAAGAAAATGCAGTTTCACACATGTACGAAGTAGTGAAAGGCAGTAAAAATCCAACTGCTTTGTCAGCTATGTCTGCATAGTCTTGCACGCCTCTCAATCCAAAAGTTCACAAGAGCCATTTTTGAAAAAGTTTGCTTTAGTTCTGAATCACAATTCAATTCATAAAACTGCTCCTTATCTTTGGCCTTAATGTCCTCCGGCAACGTATCAATGTTTTTATATTTTTCGTAACGTATCTAATATTTTTTTTTATATTCAAAACATCATCGCGTACCACTGCAGCAGTACGAGCGTACCACCAGTGGTACGCGTACCACAGTTTGGGAAACACTGGTTTACACCAACTCTTTATTAACAATTTTATTACTTAGTTAATTTCTATTTAACTTAAATAAGAGAGTTAATAATTATGGTTATCATAAATGCGTTTCACGAGGCAATTCGGGTTCCTAATTATTTAAATACTCTCGCACATGCGTACACTCGGTTTCACCCTGGAGAAACATGTCGGACAGATCAAGAAGCGTGTAGCACTGATCGTTGTTTGCGATGCTTCCTTGAGATTTTCAAGAACATAATTATAAAGGAAGGGAAAATCAAAGGACCTTAATCATGGTAAAAGCTTAAGATGATATAAACAAAGTATTTAGGGTGGTTGATTGGTTCCTTAGTTTAAGGGCTACGACAACGCGGTCATGTAGCTTCGTGTACTTTGGTTGTGTGTAGAATTTGTCTGATAACCGGTGTTAATTGTGATGGCTGTGTTAGTGTGTGTTATCTGTGATTCAGACGATCAATTTTCAAGTAGTTACTACTTTTGCTACCCAATGCTACCGTCCACGACACCTAGTTGCGAACTTGGCTACTAGACCCCATCGCAGTCAGCACCTGGTGACGAATGTAGGAACTAATATAGCGTTATCAGGACCTTCTATAATACCGGACCTGACACTAGCGGCGGGACAGATGAAAGATGGCCGTCGCTGTTGGTGATTACATGCTTTGTTTATAAGTTGAGTCGTTTTGTTTACGATGTGATAGGGGTGTGAATTTCGGTTAGCAATCGTCTCCTTTGCTTATCTGTGCTTATTGATTATTGCTTAATGATATTACACGTTCGTGGAAGTGAATGTCTGTATTTGTGCTTCATAAATACGAGATACCGGTGACTTCTGTTACGCTTGTGATACCATCAATACTATTGCCAATCAGAGGGTAAGTTTGGCCTATATATTATTCTGTTTAGGGTTTAAAAATTATTAGTAATGGTAATTCATTATGAGCAAGCATAGTAATAATTAACGCATTCCAATTTAAGGCCTAAGAAGATCTGAAAATTGATTACCGTACGTATGAACATAACCTACTTTTTAAATTGTCTGAGCCGTGTCCGGAGATTTACTGGCACGTTAAAGATCCCCCTCGGGGCAAAATTCCGGCACCCCGGCGTCTCTAAAAGCCAGTGTAGTTAAAAGGGACGTAAAACCAATAACATTATTATTATTATTAAATTGTCTGCAGTGTTCTCTCATCCAATTATACGCCTGCTAGTTCAAGGATATCAATCTTATCACGTACTTGGCAGTGGCGCCGAATCTTTTTTTTTTCAGGTCTAGCAGTCACCCACCCCTCTCGTTCTGTGGGACCCCCCCCCCCTTGTTAAACCGGACCCCTACCCCAATAATTACGTTTTTACAGCTTATTTCGCACAGTTCTCCCCTTCTCTTCTCTCTCCCTTCTTTCCTTTCCTCTTTTCCTTCTCCTTCCCTTTCCTCCTCTATCCGTAACCCCCCAACGGAACCCACCCCCGAAGGGGACAGGGAGACCCACCCCCTCGTCAGGTCTAGCAGTCGCTAGACCTCGACCATGGATTCGGCGCCCCTGGTACTTGGTGTGGATCCCGTTTTAATAAACTACCAGTAGGCTTACTCATGCATAGGCTATGCTAAAATTGTGGTGATATGCCATGAAACTGTTGTGTGACTGGATGCAAATCCAATTATTATAAAGATAAGCCATTGGTGCCTATTTTCTAATTTCCTATCAGGGGAATTCAACCCACACCCAACTTCACGGAGCTGATGACCAAGAAGTCACAAGACCATAAAATGAATTAACAGCAGACAAAATCACGTCATGATGTTATTTTTTGTGTTGGGTTGGATTCTGACACACGTCATGCGTTTGACAGAGTGCCATTTAATCTCATGAATAGGAATAAATGAATACGACTAGCCTACTTGTTGACGGATTTTCAGAAGGCAGTCGTGACCTTATGATAGGAATTACCCAGGCATTTATCTTCAGTATGTGTGGGACCCCTTGGTAAACCACTTGCTGGGTGGCTACGCGGAGAATCGAACCCAACATTTACCGGTTTACCTCAAAGGCTGTGTGTACCCCGTTCTTACCCTTAGACTAGAATTAAGATTGTTTGACAGTCCGGAATCAAACTTGGACCCCAGAAGTGATAACCAAGAACTACACCACCTGGTTGGTCACATTTATTTTTAAGGATAATGTGTCTGTCTGTTAGGTAGTCAGCCCGAAGGCTGGTTGGATCCTCAAAAGGCACTGCCATTAGGTTATGTGGGTAGATACCCACAAAAACCCAAGGCAGAGCTATATTGAGGCGTACTAAGCAAGAAGAGGAGTGAGGTAGATTATCATTGCTTTCCTCATTGAGTCAGTATAGAAGTACTAACCCTATGAGTAGAACCTTTCACAGCATCCACAGGCACTTACTGTGCCCTGAATGTCATTACTAAGCACCACCCATACCTCAGTAGCTTCCATATAATCACAGCCAAGAGTGAGACTGAGACATCGGTGATACTCTAGCCTGTGCCAACACCCACTGACTGTGCCCTGAAAGTCATTACTAAGCACCACCCATATCTCAGTAGCTTCCATACAATCATAGCCATGAGTGAGACTGAGACATTGGTGATACTCTAGCCTGTGCCAACAGACACTGACTGTGCCCTGAATGTCATTACTAAGCACCACCCATACCTCAGTAGTTTCCATATAATCACAGTCAAGAGTGAGACTGAGGCATCGGTGAAAAGCCTCATTTTACTCTAGCCTGTGCCAACAGAAAAATGCAAATGTACTGCATTCATCAAGAGATGGCAAACAGGCCCAGAATAATAGGTAACTTACTAAAACGAGATTGAAATTCCTACAGGAACATATACAACTCCCCCCAGGGGCTCACATCTAGTGGGACGTGGGTTGGCGACCACGGGGCCCCAGCTGAGTCCGGCATTGCTTCCACTTACTTTTGCCGGGCTCCTCTCCGTCTTCTTTCCTGTCGACTTCACTTGGTCAACGCTTGCTCTCTCCCGACCCCGACGGTATTAGGGTATCCGAGGCCTAGGGAGTCTCTTCCTTTCCCGCCTTAATTGGCCCTTATCTCATCTTTTCTGATACCCTCCTTCTGTGAGGGTCAGCCTTCTTTTTCTTTTCCTGTTATCTCCTGCCTTCTGCTTAAGGCCCTCAAGGAGGTAGGGTGTATGTAGCCCCACCACTTCTGGTGCACCCTAGATATTGCTACACCCTCAGGGGCTCACGGCTGGTGAGTTCGAGAGTTGGCGACCCCGAGGGATTTCTGAGCTAGGTCCGGTTTTCCCTCTTTTATCCATTACCTGTGGGGCGGACCCTCTCCTCTTTCACTTTCCTATCTGCCTTTTATGGCTCTCCTTCCTTCCAAGTCCCTCAATCCGCATTCCTTGAGGGTCGAGGGCATTTCTTTTCCTCCTGTCCTTTATTTGCCTTGTTCTCCTTTTGTTTTCCATTTCTTCTTCTAGTACAGTATATAAGTTAGTAGTTAGTTTTAGTTATAGTTTCCATTTCATTATCAGCTTCACCATCACCCAAACCATTAAGGGACGATAACCTAAATGTTAGGCCCCTTAAGACAACAATTATCATCATCATCATCGTTTACAACTTTCCCTGTTCACTCAGCCAAGATATTCTACAGATCTCTCCTGTGGGCCTCAACATTATTTTATTTTATTCCTTTCCTGATGGAACTCCGGTAGTACCTTATTTTAACTCCCGGGGCACCTCCCCATGCCTGTCCCTTACACAGCTACACACACTACTACAATAATCACGTAATTGGAGGAATTCAACCCAAACCCAACTGCACGGGGCTGATGACCAAGATGTCCCAAGCCCATAAAATGGATTAACAGCAGACAAAATCACGTCATGATGTTATTTTGTGTTGTGTTGGATTCTGACCCACGTCATGCGTTTGATGTCCGACCACCAACTACGGCGGCCATCTTGGATTGCAGTGTCAGGTCCGGTAGTATAGAAGGTCCTGGCGTTATCAAATCTAACCTACAAATTTTAGCTTCACACAAGTTTAGTTAGTGGAAGGTTCTTTATCATGCTACAAATCTATGACATGGGCTCGCTGGCTTTAATTCCCCTCCGAAGGAAGGCATACTGAGGGATTTAACCCTCTTAAAAAATCCAACGACTTCCGCTGGGTTCGACCCCGCGGTCTTGGGCATAGAAGCTCAGCATGCTACCAACTACGCCACCGAAACTGCTAACAAAGTACTGTATTTAGGAGAACTGACAGTTGTGTGTATACATTGTTTACTTAACTAGATAGGACGCGCTTTCCCCGTTGCCTTCGCAGTAAGTGGTTGCGCTGCAGACACCGAGTTCAGCACTGGAAGGAGATCAAATCCCACTTTAAATATATGTTATTCTTATTTCCGTATTCTTCTTGCTATTAGTAACATGCATGGTCATTTCATTATATAAACATATTTATTTTATATTCATATGGATGAAAGTTCGTGTGAAACTCAGAAACAAATTATTCCGTCATTGCAAGACTCTATGGTTGCCCGAATGAAGTTGAAACTGCTCGTTTCTGTAGTACGGAAGACACCCAAATCAGATAAGTAGCCTATATTATACTTCTTCTTCTTCTTCTTCTTCTTCTACCTTATCCGATACGGACGTTGGCTACCACCATGGCTAACACCTTCTTATCCTGTGCAATCCTGAAGAGTTCCGTGGAAGACAGCCCAAACCACGTTTTTAGCCTATTTTCAATTTTGAAAAAATAGGCTTATGAGATCACCTTTTGTCCGTGTGTGTGTGTGTGCGTGTGTGTGTGTGTGTGATTCGTGTGTGTGTCCCCCCCCCCCTAATAAAATCTAAACGGCTGGAGCGATTTCAATGAAACTCGGAAAGTTCATAGCACTATTCCCAGCGACCTCGACCGTGCCCTTCAAATTTTGGTACGACTCACCAATCCAACATGGCGGCTGTGCGAAATATTTCACCAGCATTCAATATCTCTGAAACTATTACCGATATTACCCTGACATTTTCAATGGCGATAGAGGGAACTGCTATAAGTTCACTTATGTGACTTTTGAAAACCTGGTAACTACAAAACCAACATGGCGGCCAAGCGAATTTGCGACTTCTAAATAGACGTATCTCGCGATTTGTCCAACCAAACGCAATGAAACTTGGTACAGTATATGTTTATATACATTGTAATGCACCGACATCTAACTTCGTTCAATTGTTTACATAATCACAAGATGGCGGATGTGCGAAATATTTCACCGGCATTCTATATCTCTGAAACTATTAGCGGTATCTCCCTAAAATTTTGTACGGAGATAAAGGGCACTACTGGAAGTCCATCTATAAGACTTTCAAAAACCGGTTAACTACAAAACGAACATGGCGGCCAAGCGAATTTGAAAATTTTAAATAGACCTTTCTCGCGATTTAATGTTCCAAGCGCACTGAAACCTGGCACAGGAAATATTTATACACATTGTAATCCACTGGTATCTAATTTAGTTCAATTGTTTACATAACCTCAAGATGGCGGCAGTGCGAATTTTAATATTAAGATTTTATTCATTGTGATGTAGTCATGCGATCGAAGTGAAAGTTTGAATAATGAACCTACGCAATAATTTTCCTTTAATGGTACATGACTCTATGGCCTATACATTTAACAATCCAACATGGCGACCAACCGAAATATTTAGACGATACTGAATATCTACGAATCTATTTTAGCAATCAAACTGCATTTTTTAATGTTCATAGGGGCTATGAACTTAAGTTCACCTATAGGACTTTAAATAACCTGGTGATCACAAATCCAACATGGCGGTGACGCGAATTATAAATATTCACATGGACGTTTCTCGCAATTTAACCATCCGCGTGCAGTGAAACTTGGTACAGTAAATCCTTATACGAATGTTAATCCACTGGCTTCTAATTTATTTCAATTGTTTCCATAACCTCAAGATGGCAGCTGTGAAAATTTTTTAAATCTCCTTGTTTTTTCTTGTGTCCTAACTATGCGATTGAAGTTTGAATACTACACGTCCACAATAATCTGCATGTAACAGTACATAACTCTAGGACCTACATATATAAAATCCAACATGGCGACCATCCGAAATATTTAGTCGGTTCTCAATATCTACGAATCTATTACAGCAATCAAACTGAAATTGTGTATGTTGATAGTGGCAATTAACATAAGTAGGATATATGAAAATAGGCTGTATAGTTCTTCACGGAACTACTTGTTAAATTATCCATCCAAGTTATTCGTATCCTTCCTGGTCCACGCCGTCCTTCAATTTTACCCTGAAGTATAACTTGGAGCAGACGGTATTTTGGATTCCTCCTCATGTGTCCCAAGTATTCCAATTTCCTCTTCTTAATTGTGTTTAACAGCTCAGGATGGCTGCTCACACGCTGAAGAACCTCGGCATTACTCGCATGTTCTGTCCACGAAATTTTAAGATTCCGCCGGTATATCCACATTTCAAAAGCTCGAATCTTCTTTTCTGTAGCTACGGACAAGGTCCAAGCTTCAACACCATAAAGAAGGGTGGAGACAACATAACACTTCACAATTCTTTTCTTAAGCGTCATACTGAGATCTCGACAGCATAGTAGTTGTTTCATTGTCATAAAGGTGGATCTAGCCTTCTCTATACGGCATCTTATTTCAACCGAAGGATCCCAATTCTCATTAATATTCTGTCCTAAATAAACCAAACTCTTGACTCGCTCAATCTGATGTCCATCGACAGTACAATCAAAATTGACCGTATTTTCAAACAGAAATTTTATAGCCTAAGTGTAATGGATCTGATGATGATCGTTTGACGATCGAAACTGGTCATCCTTATGTATTTATCAATCTCATGTATTTTTTTCAGGATTAGGGTATAACCCAACTCTTTTGGGTAAATTTGTGTTGACCGACTGAAAAGCACCAAACTTTTGTTTACTAAGGCAACACTGAAAAAATGTCTTGAAACCCCATAAAAACGTAACAAACCGAGGTTCCAAGCAGGCATTTCAGATGAGAATTCGAGAGTTGTTTACGCTTGTCTGTAACACGCTAATTTGTGCCTAATTGTAACAAGATTGTTAACGCGGGCAAATAAGGCGTACTGTAGATGAGAACAGCAGTAAACATTATCAGCCAACATGTACTTGGTGTGTGAAATTTGTTGTATGTTTGTCATTGTAGAAACATAAGGTATTTTGTCTTTCAGTAAAGCTGTTATTGTGTGATCTTTAGCTTGCCACGGTGGGTGAGTGGTTATAGTGTCGGACTACCAACCCCAAGATTGCAGGTTCTCCCCTGGCCATGGTAAGTGATTTTTGAAGGCGACAAAAATCACGATACTCATGTCATACGTTGTTGGCATGTTAAAGAACCCATTTGAATTCAGTAGGCAATGGCAAAATTAATCTCGGGATTTTCCGCCAACACAAAGTTCCTCCATTCTCTACTTGAAAGCGCTGTAGTGTCCAGGAGTTTAGATATCTAACCTCCTTGACTTTTATAGCGTTCAAAGGAACGACGAAATTCGACATGCAAGCTACCCTCCGGGTGTCAATTAACTAAGCTTGCACCAGGCACCCGAGGCCATACGATATTATTATTATATACCGCTTGTGATATTTGATTTTTCTAATTTAGTCAATTTACCCTCTAGGTTGGTGGTTCCCACGGACTCAGCGAGGGAACTCGCCACTACCGCCGCTATGGGCAGTGTCCTGGAGCTTGGAACATCTGGTCGGGATGGATACAACTGGGGAGATGTGATCAGCACTTCGCCCAGGCGGCCTTACCTGCAAAGCGAACAGGGGCCTCATGAGGGATGGGAAGGAATGGAAGATTGGGATGGAGAGGCTAGGAAGAGGGAAGGAGGCGGCCGTGGCCTTACAGTAGGTACTGTAGGTACAGTAGGTATGTCTTAAAATCCGGCCATGGTAATGATATTCAACAACTTCGGATTGTAATCCAAAAACTATCCGCAAATTTACTCCAAACATTATCCGCAATTTATCCGCTATCCGCACAGCCATGCAAACCATGTATATCTGCGTGGCGAAAATATTGCAGATATCCTCGGATATCCGCATCCGCGCAGGGATTTACTTATAGTTTTTCCAGCAACATACCTCAATGACTTCAATGGAGCCGAAGTTGATAGATGCAAGGCTCAAATCCCGGCATTCTATTACTTTTATCTTTTAGCCTTTATTTCAAGTCACAGGACACCTACTTCAATCCTCTTCGACCACTTCATAGTGTAGCGGCTAGAATTCATGGCTGTCACTCTGGAGGTCCGTGTTTGATTCCCGGCTCTGCCAAGAAATTTATTTCTGGTCTGAGGACTGGATCAGGGTACATACAGCCTCATGAGACAAAAACTGTGAAAAGGCGGGTTCGATTCCCACCTCAGTCATCTTGGAAGTGGTTTTCCGTGGCTTCCCAGGTCTACTCCAGGCAAATGCCGGAATTACACCTAAATTAAAGCCATGACCGTCTCCTTCCCAATCTTCATCTTCATCTCTACTTAGTATAAAACTAAGTCCCCGATTCGAGGATGTTACGAGTAATCTCGAGAACCACCGGATGGATTTTGATGCGGGTTTCACCATTCTGTAAAGGATATCTCGAGGAAGGTTTCTGTAGAAAATAATTTATTTATGACCAAAGGAAGCCAAGCAGTAACGATTTCAGTGAAAAGGTCGACAAGAAAACATGGCGTCCGTGCGCTTTTTAACCTTACGCTGGGCAAACCGTTAAAAATATCAATATACTATGAGTGTAAGAATTGTTCAGCTTGAAAAGTTCTGCAAAAAAGGCCGTGAGAGCATATCTCTATTTTCAATACATCGCCCAATGTAAGTGTTTTTACATTTTCATTTCTTCCAACAATAGTGGTTGTGTTTGGAGTTTCCCTGGAAGTGCAACAAAACACACAGTCAAGTTAAGATTGGACGGACGAGGGATTTGTGTTTCATGCCATTCTTAAATTACGTCTGACAAGAATTCGTTGCACATGCATCTCCATGATAATATACTTAACTAGCTGACCCGGCAGACGTTGTCATGCCAATCAAAGAAAGTGTTGTAACTTGGTTTCTTGAAGTGCTTTTGGATACACAATATTTTTTTTCAATTTCTGTTAACTGCCTCTAAACTATCGTGAAATGAATTAACTAATCTAGAAACATTCGTGAGAGCGTGCACAACAACTCTCCAACGTTTCATCGCAATTGGATAAAAGGCATATAACGCATACGGGATTTTGTTTAAATGATTCGTGCACAGTCACTCATTTGTTGAATCTACTCGTGATCTACCAACTGTGAAATTGATTTACTGTGCCCATTTAGCAAGAAATATGCCAATCACAGTATACCAGCGTAGCTCAATTCGGAATTTCGGGGCAGCGGTAAGTTCCCCCACTCTGTGACTCACATATTTTGGATTAATTAGAGGATACACTTGCAAAAATAACAACAAAATCAACTCCTATTTAAACACATTTAATTAATAAAATTAATGGCGCTACAAACATTTTAACAATTTAATTACTGACCCAAATATCAACTGCTTGTTCCAAATGAACAAGGGATCACAAATAAATAAACAAATATTGTATTCAAAACCTGTGGTTTCCACATAAACCAGCAATTCTTACTTAGTCTCACTTCCATAAAGCACTAACATTAAGTTTACATAACTCCGAGCTCTTTGACTCCATGCTTTTACATTATTATGGTGTCATTCTTGTACACCTCAAACACTATCTTTTATATTTCTTATTTCTCAAAAACAAATATATAATTATATTTAAAATCTATGTTAATTATCTAACTCAATATTTTTGGGCATGTCCACACATTCAGTTGTTATCATCTCTCTTTATTTCACAAATATATTAAGGTAATCAGAAAATCAATTGTGTACTCCAGAGCGTGAAGGTACTTGACACAGTCAAAAAACTATAGTTACTCCCGAACTCAGTTGCCTTCAATCAACTCGTGGAATCCCACGTCCTTACATTATTACAATAGGGATTGTTATTTATCTCTTATGTCTTAACAGACCATTATCATATAAGAAACTACGATCTGAACCGGCAAACGAAATATCCATCTTTAAGGACCTCGGTTCAACGCCCGGGTCGTTAACAACTTTAAACACTCCTGGTGTATTCATTTCTCTTTACAACAGCTTACGAGACGGTCTCTGTTCCATCTCGCTTTAAGAAAGCTAGACTCTACTACTTGGGGTGCGATTTATGACACGTTAGGGTGACGGCGACTCCCTGTCTGACCCAAAGTTATTAGCTTATTTCCAAGGCTTTCAAAACAAACCTTCCCATTATATCCAGTTCTGGGGAGACCGGGCTTTATTGTACCGTATACATTCAAACAACTATTCTTTGGTTCAAAGACCATTTTCATATCCTTGGCATTTATTAATTATGAGAGGGTCCTCATTGATTTGGAAGATTAATACACATACGACGACGGAGAATTTCAGGGGCTTTATCATAAGAAGATCCTGCATTCGAATCTCTTCAGGTGCCTCGGGAACCAATCCCGTACAGAGGACTTATACAAAATGCGATTTAGAGTCGGCCGTGGCCCATATGACATACGCTCAATAATACCATATATTAGCTCCCTTTTTAAAATACATACACAATGCCTCGTGATACTATGTCACAAATAGAGGACTTACACAATTATCAATTCACTGCAATCAACTACCCTCCATAAGTAATGTACCAAGTATTTAACCACTACGCGTTCCTAGCGTGACACTTTAATATTATATTTGCGCTCATTATGCGCTATGCATTATTTTAAGCCGAAAATGTCTTCCCAAGAACTGATAAAATCTCTTTAGTAACAATTCATATTATTTTTAATTCACATATTAATCTTTCCGTTGTCGATAAATCGCTCCCTGTTTTTAAATATTCCATTGAACCTCATCTCTTACACATACGTTAAGGCTTAACGTTCTTATATTCATATCAATTTATTGGATTTTTATTTAACATTTCCATATTTAATTATTATTGTTATCTTTATTCTTTTTATACAAGCTCAAAAGCTATTTCTTTCATATCTCAACTTTACTTTATTTCAATGTCTTTCATGATAATTAATGATATTTCGCTTGCTCTTATGACATTTGTTAAATACATTAACCCTTTATTCACATATTTCCTCTACGGGATTTATTCTTTACATAATTATTCATAATTTCTCTATTTATTTTATTATTGTTCAGACCGTGTTCTTGATTATTCAGTATTTATTCATTAAAACACATCCCTTTCACTCAAAAACTCCGGTGAGTTTGTACACAATCAATTTCTGACACCAAAATAAAAATGAATTTAGTACTCACATATTTTCCAGATCATCCCATGATCTTAAATCTGGTGCGGTGTTTCATTTTTGGGCCCACTTTGAACTTTTTACACCATATTAAAGGTATTCATCTTACGTAAAAACACTTTTTGATATATATCTAAAACACTTAATATTGACGACATTTTTATATACTGATGTGTCCCTTTTGAACACATAATAAACACTAAAAATATTATTTAACACACAATCTTGATTATTTTACACTTCACAATTACTCAATCACTAGGCCGTATTTTTGAGCCTATCACACGTGATCTTCTTAAATTCCCGTTTCCAAGGGTGAAATTTATCCGATGTCGGCTTCCTATTCTGCAGAATGCGAAAGTCCCGAAACATCTACTATTCCCTGGAGTTCAATTCTGCTATTCCTATCCTGGATAACCGGCTATTTATCTAGCTTGAACGGCTTCTTTGTAGATCTGTCTATCGATCCTAACGAAAGTCTATATGGATCGAGGTCTCCTCTAAGACCTATAGAATTAGTTTATAGCAGCTAGCACTTCTCGATTCTAGTACTGTTAGAATTGTTCGCCTGCTTTCTGGAGCTAATGTTTATAGTCTCCTATCCTCTTTGTTTGAACTGTTTTAACACTCCTACGTTCGAACCTTATTCTGTTCTTCCTTTTTAGGTTTCTTCAATTTAAATAACAGTTTATCTGTCTGGTACGATACTTCCGTACGTTATGATCTATTCGTTCGTACATTTAACGACCTATCGCCTTTAAGTCCGACGTTCGCAGCCTGCTCTGACTATATCTTACGAATTTTCACTTTAACTTGTATACAGTCGGGCCTAAATCCTATAATTAGGATTTTCCTAATATTTCACTACGGCGATACTTTAAAATTTCGCCTTGAATGCTCCTTATGGAGGCAAGCAAGTCGTTACTACTGTGACGCCTGTGGCTATCGGATCTTACTTCTGCGGTGTAAAACAGCGTTTCTCCCCTCAAGGAGTACTGGTAGCTGTTATCGATGTAACGCAGAGTTACGTCCCCTCACGGACTGTCGGAATGACTACTTCTACGTCGTGGAGCAGCACTTCCCCTCACGGAATGCTCGTAGGACTGCATGTGCTGATATAACTTCACGTCCTCCTGGACGGATTCGTGATGCGTGATGCGTGGCGATACCCCTCGGGCTGTTCAAGACTGCATTCAATGATGATCGTGACACGGTATCATGCCCTCAGGCTGTTTGAAACTGCATTCGTTGTGATGTGATACAGCACCTCCCCTCACGGAGTCTGTCGTGAACTGCATTCGGTGCTTATACTTGTTGCGCAGTATGACCTCCCCTGAGGTTCATACGTTTGAAGACTTTGATGCAGCACCTCCGGTCACGGAGTGCTCGTTGTAACTGCATGTGCGGTGCGACACAGTGACGCCCCCTCAGGCTGTCTGAATACTGCATGATTGGCTTGGAAACGCCCGAAGCTTTATACTGTTTTACTACAAAAAAATAAGACTCAAGCCTTTTCTGTGGTCAACTTCTAAAATAATGGTGCCACAAATATAAAAATTATACCTTCCGAAAGCTCTTCTTCTCAATGTCAAATGATCTTATTGCACCTAAGAATCGATCGTGCAATTCGGAGATATTAATTAATTTCTCGTCCTCAATTGTGTGGGTGTTGCATTCCTTTTGCTCTCTCCCCTCCACAGAGGCTTAGGTAATTCCCCAATGACGTCGTCTTACGTCGGCAGTTTATTTCTGCACAAGTATTACATGGTTTCTCTATACTGAAAAATCTCTCATTCAAAATGATTCACTGTACTGTGCTTGTTTACTCATTATTATGCTCGTAAACGTGTTAATTTTAATTATTCCTCTTCTGGTGCATATGCGGCGTTGTCAAATTCCAGCAACGTCAGCTCGAATTCCGATTCAGGCTTCTCTGTCTATCACGGTGGAAAGTTCCACTCAGTTATTAATACTCGTGACCAGCCCTCTCTGAAATGTCGAGTGGGGTGATCTCATCTAAGGAACATCTGTCCCTAGTCGCTTGCACAATGTTAAGCTATATTCCTGGCTTAAAATCTCTCTCCGTTCCTTTAAGAAACTATACGTTTCTTTCATTTCTTCCTTAAGGACATGGGTTCGACCGTCATGGACCCTATGGCCCATGGGTTCATCTCTCCCCTCCTTAGGTAAATAAATTTTCGATAATTTTGAGGAAATTTATTTCAATTTTATTTGTATTACTCTATTCGTCGAATCCATCATAACGTCATCCGTATTTACTGTTGTTTTATTTTCTTAAGGTTCCTTCCACTAATTATGTAGGTTGGGTATGCTCTATCTTTACCCTTTCTTTCTCCTTTATTACATTAAAATTTTCCTTTTCAATAAAATCAATTACTTCTTTAAAGTTCCTTTCCTTTCTGGTCTGTGTTTAGGTTGGGTCTTCAAGAGTTCCCATTCATTCATTTATTCCCTAGTGGACGTCTCCACTCAAGCCATAAATCTCTTGTCACATTCGATGTTTACAACTCTCTACCCTCGTCTGGCACGCGCCTCCAAACTCGAGTCACCAGTTGGTTTCCTTTCTCCTTTTCTCAAGATAGACTTCAAGTCGGTCTGTTCTTTATTCATTATATTTCTTCAACTTAATGACTTTATGTTAATTATCTTGCGGGTGCAATTAGCTTTACCCGTAACTTACTCCATTACAGTTATCAGACTTCAAGTCTGTTACACTTCATTTAAAATTTTAAGAGCTCAGTCTGACTTCACCTGACTCTTTCTGGTTCTCTTCCCTATTCCTCATCTCTCTTTGAGATGGTATTTCAGAAAATATTATACTTATTTCTCGTATTCTTTGACGGTTGCAAATATCTTTACCCGTTTGTTCCTATGGGATAATTCTCTTCTTATCCTTTGTCTCCATCTTACGTCTCCCGTTATTATCATTTCTCCTTGTTCTTCTTCCCCATCCTCTTCTTCTTCTTCTTCTTCAGGGTCTTCCTCGAGCATATCTTCCATTTCCATAACTTCTTCCCCTCCTGCTCTTAAATCTTCTATCATTTCATTTTCCCATTTTATCAGCAATTCTTGCGCTCGTATATTCACATCCCCTCCTTGTTCGTGAATACTTTCAACCGTTTCTACCACCTTCGTTTCTATCAACTGGCGAACAGTTATGGGTAAATGTTTTAATATGCTTAAACAATGCAACAAAACATTTTCATTTCCCATACACCTTTCAATGGCTTTCTGATAATAAATGATGGAGTTTGTCAATTCCATACTTTCGTATCCTATCCTTTCTTGTTCTTCTTCTTCTTCTTCACTCTCATTCTCATCTATTTCTATTTCATCGACTTCTTTCTCTTCACCTTTGAATTCTTCTTCAATTTCATTCTCTTCTATTTCCATAGTATCTCTTTCCGTTTCTTCACTTTCGCATTCTTCTTCATCACTTTGGTCTTCCATTACCATTTCCTTCCAAAGTTTTATCAAGGCTCGGGATACATCTCCTACCAAACCGTTTCTTTTTCTCATACCATTTACAACCTTGCCAATTCCAGTCTTCTCCAGATGTTGAACGTTTATTGGTAAGTTATACAATTGTTTTAAACAATGCATCGTTCTTTCTTCATTCCCTTCACATCTTTCTATAGCTCTAATATAATGCTCTATTTTCCTTATGACCTCAGCATCTTCCTGACTCTCTTCATCCCTTACTCTTCTTTCCTTACATTCCATATTCTCTCGTTTCCTTATTTCTATATAAGTTTTATTCCTTCTTTTCCACACTCTGTATCTCTTTTGCTTTATAAACCATCTCCGTCTTCCCTTCATCCTTGTCCATAAACCTGCTCTTCTTTTATCTCCCTTCTTCCATTTTTCCTTTCTTTCATTCCTTTTCTTCCTACGGAGTTTCCAGCTGACATATGCCTGGGCATCCTCTTTCTCCAAGACATCGTTGGTTATTTCACCTCCTTTCCTTGTTTCCATGGGGTATCCATTTCCTGGTACACCAACTATCAATGGCGGTTTTCTTCCCTTTGGCTCTTCTTCAGAGACGTCTCCTCTAATTTTTTCATTGCTCCCAACAATCTCATCTTTTTCTTTTAGGGTTTCTTGGCTCTTATTAGCACTTTCCCTTTCTCTGTTCTTTTGTTGCCAGTTCTGGTATTTAATCAACAATTCAAGGATCTGAGCTTTCAATTTTGGTCCTTCTAATGCCGTTTTATCTTCTTGATCCTCCTGAATGTCTTCTAGGTTTTCTTTTTCTATTTCCTTCTTTTCTTCGGAGTTTCCTTTTTCAATTCCTGTGAATTCTTGAACCTCTGTTTCCATCGATGCTTCGTTGAAATTTTCTATATTTATTTCATTTAATTTCTCTATTTCTTCTGGAATTATCATTTCCGTTTCTTCAACTATCAATTCCTTTAGCATCTCCAGTTCCGAGATTACTTCTTGTTCTTCCAGCTCGACCTTTTCATAAAAATGAGTCTCTTCAATTTGGAGCTCATTTTCATTTTGGCTATCCTCCTGTTCTGGAGTTACGATTTCTTCCTGAATTTCCATTGGTTTCTCTGGAAGGATTTCCAAGTTTTCTTCAGTTTCCACTGGAGTCCTCATAATTTCTACTTCTTGCTCCTCTTCTTTAATATCAATTTCGGGCTCCTCTGGCACCGTTACTTCTTCTTCTTTAATTTCAGCCTGTTTTTCAGCTTGGGCAACTATTTCATTTGCCTGACGATTTTGCTCCAACATGTATTCCTCATATCTCTTCTGAGCATCCTCTAATATCTCTTGATATTCTGGAATTTTGACCTGTCTTTACTTCAGCTAACTCCTGAACGCTAATTATATCTTGTTCATCATACATGCTCATACTGAAACGGTACAACTTATTCTTCTCCTTCCTTATCCAATCATTCTGTTCCTCAACATACTTTTTTCGGTCGCGCTCTTTGTAAGGGATCTTCCACCATATCTCATCCCATGCATCTCTCATTTTCCATAATTTATCCCCTATTTCACTTACTTCATCAACAAATGTAACTATCTGTTCCCACGGAGCTAATTTTATTTTTCCTTCCTTCTCCATACGTTTCGCAAATTCCCTCTTCGTTTCTCTTAACGACCATTTAACATTAGGAATTTCTTTGCACAATTCCTCTAATTCCTTTTTGGGTATCCTAAACCAATTTTTAGTTGCCCTCTTACGAAGTTTGTCTATCTCCTCCATTCTTTCAGAGATCCTATCTCTTTGTTCCTCTATTCCTTCCTTTATTCTTAATTCACGACCCTTTTAAGTTCCAAAGTTCATTCTTTACCCTATAATGCTCGTCTCGTATTGCTACAATTATATCCAAGAATTTTTTTACTTCATCCCATTTCGCCATTTCTACCTTTTCCTGATCCTGAACGTCAGTACTATCGTTCTTTTCCCCTTCGTTTTCGGAGCCTACCTGGACCGACATTACTACGTGAGACTTTGTATTATCCTTATTCTTATCAATATCAATTACATTTTCCCTTGGAATTGGTTTACAAATTTCCTTTTCCTTTCCGAGCTCTAAAGGCTCAACATTTATTACCCTTTTGTCTGCAGACATGTTACCTTCTCTTCGTGTAACTATGTCTCCAGGTGCACGCATGCTTTCTACAGAAACATTTATCATTTCTTTGGTTGGGTACTCTTTCTCACCTGTAATTTTACCTTTCCCTGGGCTCTCGGCCCTTACATTCTCAGAGAGCCTCCGCCTCTCTTCACTTAACAACATCATATTAAAATACAGTGGGCCACAAATGCCACCACACTAGTACATGTTTGAGAGATGATACTCTGAATTAGTGTGTCCCAATTTCTTTAAAACTTTACTTTGGTACGGGTATTCACTTACAACGTACCCTTTTACTATTTTTTATTCAATTTCATAAACCTTTATGGAAGTGTTTAAAATTCAAAATTTCGAAAAACTATTTTTTTTTTCAAAAAAATGAAAATTTTGATTTCTCGAGAAAACTCGGGTTTTCCCTAGGAAAACTCATCCCTACGTACTGGGCGCCAAAAAGTAGATGATCTTAGGTGTATGATAAAATCATACAAGTCCCACGTTGGAAAACGGTTTAACAATTTAATTACTGACCCAAATATCAACTGCTTGTTCCAAATGAACAAGGGATCACAAATAAATAAACAAATATTGTATTCAAAACCTGTGGTTTCCACATAAACCAGCAATTCTTACTTAGTCTCACTTCCATAAAGCACTAACATTAAGTTTACATAACTCCGAGCTCTTTGACTCCATGCTTTTACATTATTATGGTGTCATTCTTGTACACCTCAAACACTATCTTTTATATTTCTTATTTCTCAAAAACAAATATATAATTATATTTAAAATCTATGTTAATTATCTAACTCAATATTTTTGGGCATGTCCACACATTCAGTTGTTATCATCTCTCTTTATTTCACAAATATATTAAGGTAATCAGAAAATCAATTGTGTACTCCAGAGCGTGAAGGTACTTGACACAGTCAAAAAACTATAGTTACTCCCGAACTCAGTTGCCTTCAATCAACTCGTGGAATCCCACGTCCTTACATTATTACAATAGGGATTGTTATTTATCTCTTATGTCTTAACAGACCATTATCATATAAGAAACTACGATCTGAACCGGCAAACGAAATATCCATCTTTAAGGACCTCGGTTCAACGCCCGGGTCGTTAACAACTTTAAACACTCCTGGTGTATTCATTTCTCTTTACAACAGCTTACGAGACGGTCTCTGTTCCATCTCGCTTTAAGAAAGCTAGACTCTACTACTTGGGGTGCGATTTATGACACGTTAGGGTGACGGCGACTCCCTGTCTGACCCAAAGTTATTAGCTTATTTCCAAGGCTTTCAAAACAAACCTTCCCATTATATCCAGTTCTGGGGAGACCGGGCTTTATTGTACCGTATACATTCAAACAACTATTCTTTGGTTCAAAGACCATTTTCATATCCTTGGCATTTATTAATTATGAGAGGGTCCTCATTGATTTGGAAGATTAATACACATACGACGACGGAGAATTTCAGGGGCTTTATCATAAGAAGATCCTGCATTCGAATCTCTTCAGGTGCCTCGGGAACCAATCCCGTACAGAGGACTTATACAAAATGCGATTTAGAGTCGGCCGTGGCCCATATGACATACGCTCAATAATACCATATATTAGCTCCCTTTTTAAAATACATACACAATGCCTCGTGATACTATGTCACAAATAGAGGACTTACACAATTATCAATTCACTGCAATCAACTACCCTCCATAAGTAATGTACCAAGTATTTAACCACTACGCGTTCCTAGCGTGACACTAATATTATATTTGCGCTCATTATGCGCTATGCATTATTTTAAGCCGAAAATGTCTTCCCAAGAACTGATAAAATCTCTTTAGTAACAATTCATATTATTTTTAATTCACATATTAATCTTTCCGTTGTCGATAAATCGCTCCCTGTTTTTAAATATTCCATTGAACCTCATCTCTTACACATACGTTAAGGCTTAACGTTCTTATATTCATATCAATTTATTGGATTTTTATTTAACATTTCCATATTTAATTATTATTGTTATCTTTATTCTTTTTATACAAGCTCAAAAGCTATTTCTTTCATATCTCAACTTTACTTTATTTCAATGTCTTTCATGATAATTAATGATATTTCGCTTGCTCTTATGACATTTGTTAAATACATTAACCCTTTATTCACATATTTCCTCTACGGGATTTATTCTTTACATAATTATTCATAATTTCTCTATTTATTTTATTATTGTTCAGACCGTGTTCTTGATTATTCAGTATTTATTCATTAAAACACATCCCTTTCACTCAAAAACTCCGGTGAGTTTGTACACAATCAATTTCTGACACCAAAATAAAAATGAATTTAGTACTCACATATTTTCCAGATCATCCCATGATCTTAAATCTGGTGCGGTGTTTCATTTTTGGGCCCACTTTGAACTTTTTACACCATATTAAAGGTATTCATCTTACGTAAAAACACTTTTTGATATATATCTAAAACACTTAATATTGACGACATTTTTATATACTGATGTGTCCCTTTTGAACACATAATAAACACTAAAAATATTATTTAACACACAATCTTGATTATTTTACACTTCACAATTACTCAATCACTAGGCCGTATTTTTGAGCCTATCACACGTGATCTTCTTAAATTCCCGTTTCCAAGGGTGAAATTTATCCGATGTCGGCTTCCTATTCTGCAGAATGCGAAAGTCCCGAAACATCTACTATTCCCTGGAGTTCAATTCTGCTATTCCTATCCTGGATAACCGGCTATTTATCTAGCTTGAACGGCTTCTTTGTAGATCTGTCTATCGATCCTAACGAAAGTCTATATGGATCGAGGTCTCCTCTAAGACCTATAGAATTAGTTTATAGCAGCTAGCACTTCTCGATTCTAGTACTGTTAGAATTGTTCGCCTGCTTTCTGGAGCTAATGTTTATAGTCTCCTATCCTCTTTGTTTGAACTGTTTTAACACTCCTACGTTCGAACCTTATTCTGTTCTTCCTTTTTAGGTTTCTTCAATTTAAATAACAGTTTATCTGTCTGGTACGATACTTCCGTACGTTATGATCTATTCGTTCGTACATTTAACGACCTATCGCCTTTAAGTCCGACGTTCGCAGCCTGCTCTGACTATATCTTACGAATTTTCACTTTAACTTGTATACAGTCGGGCCTAAATCCTATAATTAGGATTTTCCTAATATTTCACTACGGCGATACTTTAAAATTTCGCCTTGAATGCTCCTTATGGAGGCAAGCAAGTCGTTACTACTGTGACGCCTGTGGCTATCGGATCTTACTTCTGCGGTGTAAAACAGCGTTTCTCCCCTCAAGGAGTACTGGTAGCTGTTATCGATGTAACGCAGAGTTACGTCCCCTCACGGACTGTCGGAATGACTACTTCTACGTCGTGGAGCAGCACTTCCCCTCACGGAATGCTCGTAGGACTGCATGTGCTGATATAACTTCACGTCCTCCTGGACGGATTCGTGATGCGTGATGCGTGGCGATACCCCTCGGGCTGTTCAAGACTGCATTCAATGATGATCGTGACACGGTATCATGCCCTCAGGCTGTTTGAAACTGCATTCGTTGTGATGTGATACAGCACCTCCCCTCACGGAGTCTGTCGTGAACTGCATTCGGTGCTTATACTTGTTGCGCAGTATGACCTCCCCTGAGGTTCATACGTTTGAAGACTTTGATGCAGCACCTCCGGTCACGGAGTGCTCGTTGTAACTGCATGTGCGGTGCGACACAGTGACGCCCCCTCAGGCTGTCTGAATACTGCATGATTGGCTTGGAAACGCCCGAAGCTTTATACTGTTTTACTACAAAAAAATAAGACTCAAGCCTTTTCTGTGGTCAACTTCTAAAATAATGGTGCCACAAATATAAAAATTATACCTTCCGAAAGCTCTTCTTCTCAATGTCAAATGATCTTATTGCACCTAAGAATCGATCGTGCAATTCGGAGATATTAATTAATTTCTCGTCCTCAATTGTGTGGGTGTTGCATTCCTTTTGCTCTCTCCCCTCCACAGAGGCTTAGGTAATTCCCCAATGACGTCGTCTTACGTCGGCAGTTTATTTCTGCACAAGTATTACATGGTTTCTCTATACTGAAAAATCTCTCATTCAAAATGATTCACTGTACTGTGCTTGTTTACTCATTATTATGCTCGTAAACGTGTTAATTTTAATTATTCCTCTTCTGGTGCATATGCGGCGTTGTCAAATTCCAGCAACGTCAGCTCGAATTCCGATTCAGGCTTCTCTGTCTATCACGGTGGAAAGTTCCACTCAGTTATTAATACTCGTGACCAGCCCTCTCTGAAATGTCGAGTGGGGTGATCTCATCTAAGGAACATCTGTCCCTAGTCGCTTGCACAATGTTAAGCTATATTCCTGGCTTAAAATCTCTCTCCGTTCCTTTAAGAAACTATACGTTTCTTTCATTTCTTCCTTAAGGACATGGGTTCGACCGTCATGGACCCTATGGCCCATGGGTTCATTACTAAGTTAGAAAGCATCACGTAAGTGTACACAACTCATCAAAGTTTCATCGCAATCGATGAATAGTATATGAACGCATACAGGATTTTGTTGGAACGCTTCGCGCGTCGTCACTCATTTGTTACATCTACTCGTGCGCTACCAATATTGTAAAATGGATTTACCAAGTTGAACACCTTCCCTGGCGTGTACACAACAACTCATCAAAGTTTCATCGGAATCGGATGAATGACATATGAACGCATAAGTGATTTTCTTTAAACGATTCGCGTGCTGTCACTCATTTGTTGAATCTACTCATGCGCTACCTATTGTAAAATAGATTTACCAAGCCTGAAACCTTCTCTGGCGTGTAATCAATGATTCGCCAAGGTTTGATCGCAATCGGATGAATGATATATGACCGCATACGGGACATTGTGGAAACGATTCGCGCGCCGTCGCTCATTTGTTGAATCTACTCGAGCGCTACTTATTAAAAACTGGATTTACTAAGACAGAAACATTTCCTGGAGTGTACACAACAATTCACCAAAGTTTCATCGCAATCGGATAAATGGTATATGGACGCAGACGGTACTTTGTTGAAATGATTCGCGTGCCGTCACACATTTGTTGAATCTACTCGTGCGCTACCTATTGTAAAATGGATTTATTAAGCCAGAAACCTTCCGTAGGGTGTACACAACATCTCAACCAAGTTTTATCGTAATCGGACGAATGGTATTTGAACGCATACGGGACCTTATTGAAACGCTTCGTGCGTCGTCGCTCATTTGTTGAATCTACTCGTGCGAAACCTCCTGTGAAATGGATTTACTAAGTTAGAAACCCTCACGTAAGTGTACACAACATCTCACCCAAGTTTCATTGCAATCGGATGAATGGTATATGAACGCATACGGGACTTTGATTAAAAGTTCGCGCGTCGTTGCTCATTTGTTGAATCTACTCGTGAGCTACCTATTGTAAAATGGATTTACTAAGTTAGAAACCCTCACGTAAGTGTACACAACATCTCACCCAAGTTTCATCGCTATCGGACGAATGGTATTTGAACGCATACGGGACTTTCTTGAAACGCTTCGCACGTCGCCGCTCATTTGTTGAATCTACTCGTGCGCAACCTCCTGTGAAATGGATTACTAAGTTAGAAGCCTTCACCTAAGTGTACACAACAACTCATCAAAGTTTCATCTCAATCTATGAATGGAATATAAACTTATACGGGATTTTGTTGAAACGCTTCGCACGTCGTCACTCATTTGTTGAATCTAGTCGTGCGCTACTTAATGTGAAATTGATTTACTAAGCCAGAAGTCTTCCCTGGAGTGTACACAACATCTCACCCAAATTTCATCGCTATCGGACGAATGGTATTTGAACGCATACGGGACCTTTTTGAAACGCTTCGCGCTTCGTCGCTCATTTGTTGAATCTGTTCGTGCGCTATCTATTGTAAAATGGATTTACTAAGCCAAACACCTTCCCTGGAGCTCACTCAACATATCACCCAGGTTTCATGGCAATCGGATGAATGGTATATGAACGCACACGGGACTTGGAAACGCTCTAACGTGCAGAGACAAACAGTAGAATTCGACATCACTGCCACCTTTGGTATAAAACACAACTTTTCGCCACGGGCGGAGTGTATGTAATGGCGGTAGTTGCATAGGTTGCGACCAGGTGGCTCTAACGTGCAGAGACAAACCGTCCAAAGACAACAGCTTTCACGAAGGCCAAGGCTAGTGGTTTCCATGACGACTGTTTTTGACTGTATATCGTGGTTCTAAAATTGTGTGTAAATTGTGGTTCTAAAATTGTATTCATTCCACCTACCGGGTCAGATTGTGAATCTAAACCATACATGGACCCACCCTAATATACATACCAAATTCCATCAAAATCGGTTCAGTCGTTTAGGAGGAGTTCAGTCACATACACACGTGTCGAAGAATTATATATATAAAGATAGTCCAGTCAGTGATTTCAACCCATCATGCCGAGACGTGAAACGGATATAGGTCTTAGTTTATTAACATATCTTGCGGAACACCAAATATCAACTTCTCAAGTTGATACTGGAAGGAAGGATCGAAGGTCAAAGAGGAAGCGGCTGAAGAAGGATTTGCTGGGTGGATAACATAAAACAGTGGACAGGATTAACCAGCATCGATAAATTATACCACAACGCAGTTCGTAAGCAAAAGATGCATCATGTGTTCGCTAACATCTATTAATGGATAGGCATCCGAAGAAGAAGATTAAGACGTCACTTATCACTTGAAGAAGGCATTAAGCAGCGTGACGAGTCAAGTGCTCTCTCTCTCTCTCTCTCTTTGTTAATGTGAGTTGAGAACATTCGCAAGATATATGCAACCACATTAATGTTCTGTAGAACATAAACTCTGCAAGAGCCTTCTTTTGACGAGCCATTGGAAGTTACTGTCTTTGATGAGCATAGGCTAACACTAGCATTATTGTCATTCAAATGTCATGCAAATAAACCACTACATCACACGTTCAAATCTCCTGCATTTTTGGCACTACTGCCTAGAGTACTGCTCGAGTCCAAGCTCTATGAACTTGCGGGGTGAGGAGAAAGAGCAGGGAAGGGTCGGGCGTGAAGAGAAGGATCTGGCAACAGCCCACCGTGATATATGGTATTCCTTTCTATTCCAATACTGCTAACATTCGGCCGTTGCCCAAATCACTGTGGTGTTAGGAATGCCTGAGTGAGTCACCGACCAATGTATTTGGTTCTGTACTATGCACGGACCGAGAAACCTCATCACTCGTCAACACCACTACTGATAGTCCGCGATGCACATTCCTCTCAGGTTCACGCAGCTTAGACTCGAGCAGTACGTTCGTCACTGAACGACCACATAAAGTCCCATAACCCCTACAGATTGTATCCCCTACCTTCCATACCGTCTTCCCCGAAATCTCACGGGTGTCGCGTACTTGGTATTCCTTGAAGACGTACTGCATGAGTTCTTAGACGTTGTGCCGCTGCATGTGCGTTAGAACATGTGGTTTCAGCACGATGTCCGCCTGCGTGGCTAAATGGTTAGCGCACTAGGCTTTGACCCAAAGTGTCCCGAGTTCAGTTCCCGGCCGAGCCATCAGGGATTTTAATCATCTGGGGTTAATTCCCGTGGCTCGGGGACTGGGTGCATGTGACGTCTTCATCATCATCACTTCATTACGACGTGCAGGTCGCCCACGGGCGTCAACTAGAAAGACCTGTACTCAGCCTCTCCGGAGGTCACACGATCATCATCATCAGCACGATGGCGCACCACATCATTTTTTAGCCTACTTTTCACATTTTGCTAAAATTAGGAAAACGTAGACTTATGAGATCGATCTGGGCAAATGTGTGTCTGTGTGTGTGTGTGTTATGTGTGTGTGTGTGTGTGTGTCCTATCAACTCCTAAACGGCTGCAGCAATCGGAACAAAATTTGGTAGGAGTAAAGATCTATACCTGAATATGTCAATGCCGTATTTGAAAATGATGTCAGTGCTACCAACTGCTGAAAAATCGCAATTGAAATTTGAGCTCCATGTTGGATATCTCGGAAGGTATGAATGGGAGCTATTTCAAAATTGGCACACGTATAGACAATAATATTTCAGTTTAATTTCCTGGAGGCCATACCTGGCAGTGTTGCCAAAATGATTATAAGCCTGCTAATAGGTCCAATTTTAAATGCATATAACTTCTACACTATCAATTGGAATTCAACCAAATTTCGTATGTGCTATGTGTACCATAACAGATATGACTATGCGTATTCTTAAGAGCAACCAGGGCTGCCAACTGTTAATAATTGCTCTTAATTTCTTTTATCCAAATACCAATATATCAGAAAGTATGCAAGCCGACAGCTTTAAACTATGCACAAGTATAGTACCTGACATTCTATATTAATTTGGAGTAAATTATATACGTCAGTGCTACCAACATGATTTTAAGCCTGCTGAGAGGTCCAACTTTAAATACATGTAACTTCTATACTATCATTTGGATTTCAACCAAATTTTGAATGTGCTATGTGTACCATAACAGATATGACTATGCGTATTCTTAAGAGCAACCAGGGCTGCCAACTGTTAATATGTGCTGTCTCTATTTTTGTTACCCTAATATCAATATATCAGAAAGTATGCAATCCAATAGCTCTAAACTTTGCACACGTATAGTACCTGGCATTCTAGATGAATTTCGAGTAACTAATATAGGCCTACGCCAGTGCTGCCAACATGATTCTAAGCCTGCTGATAGGTCGAATTTTAAAATGCATGTAACTTCTATGCTAACTAATGGATTTCATTCAAAACTGGCACAACAATAGATCATATTATTTCAGATTATTTCTGAGCAATACATGCATGACATTGTTGCCAACATGTTTTTACGCGCGCTGTTAGATCCAATGTTTAACTGCATGTAACGTCCATTCTATTCATTGGACTTCAACCAAATTTTGTATTCTGTACCTTAAGAGATGGAACTAAGAATATATTCAGTCACCAGGGCTACATTATGTCTACATTATGCCAGGTATACAGTAATTTGAACTAATTAGAAATTTCGATATTAGCAACTTAATTTCGTCATTATTCTAGATAGATCCATATAGAATAATCATTGGTATGAATCTTAATTTTTTTTAAGTAGGCTCTTTAGTTCGTCACGGAACTTATTGTTGTTCCTTGATGAAGGTCGTCTTGTGTACAGGAGGCTGGGCATTGTCAACATTGAAGCACATGCTGAACAGTCTGGTCTTCTCCATAGTCACATTGAATATTAACAATAAGCCTATCGTATTCACTCACTTCATACATGTATCATTCACTGCAGAAAGAAGCACCTTTCCAAATTAGCGTTTAATCTGCCAATTACAGATCTCAGTCTAATCAGGGACTACCAAGTCGTCCATTCCTTGTCATAGCCAGGAGGTAAGGATTCAAAAACTCTTTTCCAACCAGGGGGAAGATAGGTCATAACTTGGGACTGGATTTTTTAAACATG
Source organism: Meconema thalassinum (assembly GCA_946902985.2). NCBI lineage: Eukaryota > Metazoa > Arthropoda > Insecta > Orthoptera > Tettigoniidae > Meconema > Meconema thalassinum. The sequence goes on from OX336388.2 coordinate 898,200,586, forward strand.
CATATTTTGAGGGTTTTTGGATTATTTTTTTGCATATTCTGAACATATCAGCATATTTTAGCATATACAGTTGAAATTAGGCCTAAGTATACCGTATTTCAAAACATCTTGAACAAAATCGGTTTCACCTGCATGTTGGACATCCCTTGTAAGCAACTTTCTGAGAAACAGATTAAGAGAGTGAAAACGATTAAAATAGACGTAATTTGTCTCCTGAAAAGTTATTGAAAAAATTGCAATTATCTATTGTGATGCTTCTTTCTGCAGTGAATGATACATGTATGAAGTGAGTGAATACGATAGGCTTATTGTTAAGTGCATATTTTTAGCCTATTTTCAATTTTGAAAAAATAGGCTTATGAGATCACCTTCTGTCCGTGTGAGTGTGCGTGTGTGTGTATGAGTGTGTGTGTCCCTAATAACCTCTAAACGGCTGGAGCGATTTCAATGAAATTCGGTAAGTTCATAGCACTATTCTGGACGACCCTGACCGTGCCCTTCAAATTTTGTTACGTCTCACCAATCCAACATGGCGGCTGTGCGAAATATTTCACCAGCATTCAATATCTCCGAAACTATTCCCGATATCACCCTGGAATTTTGTACGGTGAACAAGGAAACTATTAGAAGTTCACCTATGTGACCTTTGAAAAACTGGTAACCACAAAACCAACATGGCGGCCACGCGAATTCGCCTCTTTTAAATGGACGTTTCTCGCGATTTAACCAACCAAACGCAATAAAACTTGGTACAGTTTATGTTTATACACATTGTAAAGCACCGACATCTAACTTCGTGCAATTGTTTACATAACCACAAGATGGGGGATTTGCGAAATATTTCACCGGCATTCTATATCTCTGAAACTATTAGCGGTATCACCCTGACATTTTGTACGGCGATAAAGGGCACTACTGGAAGTTCATCTATAAGACTTTCAAAAACCGGTTAACTACAAAACGAACATGGTGGCCATGCGAATTTTTTTAAATTAAATAGACCTTTCTCGCGATTTAATGTTCCAAACGCAATGAAATCTGGTACAGGAAATGCTTATACACATTGTAATGCACTGTTATCTAATTTAGTTCAATTGTTTACATAACCTCAAGATGGCGGATGTGCGAATTTTAAAATTAAGTTTTTATTCCTTGTGTCGTAATCATGCGATCGATGTGAAAGTTTGAATAATGAACCTACGCAATAATTTTCCTTTAATGGTACATGCCTCTATGGCCTATTCATTTAACAATCCAACATGGCGACCATCCGAAATACTTAGACGGCTCTGAATATCTACGAATCTATTATAGCAATCAAACTGAATTTTGTAATGTTCATAGGGGCTATGAACTTAAGTTCACCTATAGGACTTTAAATAACCTGGTGATCACAAATCCAACATGGTGGCACCACGAAATATAAATATTCACATGGACGTTTCTCGCAATTTAACCATGCGAGTGCAGTGAAACTTGGTACAGTAAACCCTTATACGAATGTTAATCCACTGGCATCTAATTTATTTCAATTGTTTCGATAACCACAAGATGGCAGCAGTGCGAAATTTTAAAATATCCTTGTTACTTCTTGTGTCCTAATCATGCGATTGAAGTTGGAATGCTACACATACACAATAATCTTCATGTAACAGTACATAACTCTAGGACCTAAATATATAAAATCCAACATGGCGACCATCCGAAATATTTAGTCGGTTCTCAATATCTACGAATCTATTAAAGCAATCAAACTGAAATTTTGTATGTTGATAGTGGCAATTAACATAAGTAGGATATATGAAAATAGGCTGTATAGTTTTTCACGGAACTACTTGTTCAATATTTAATGCATATTTTCTACATTTTTGTTCATAATTGCAGGCATATTAGAAAAAAGATACGAGCCTTACAGTAGTCGCATATGATGTGTAATATCTGACATAGAAGAAACCTCACATGAAATTGTTGATACACCGGTATTGTATGTCTACCCCTTATTATTCCCGTTTTCCTACGAGGTCGGGGATGAGATGCGATGGAAGTATTTGTGGTAGATGGTTTTACGGCCGGATGCCCTTCCTGACGCCAACCTCACGAGAGGAGTTAGTGAGAAATGAAATGAATGATGGTGAATGCAAGTGGGTAAGGATGTGGAAGGAAGCGGCCGTGGCCCGTCAGAAGGTACCATCCCAGCATTTGCCTGGAGTTGAAAATGGGAAACCATGGAAAACCATTTCAAGGACGGCAAATTGTTGATACACCGGTAATTTATAATATTTTTGGCACAAATATCAATCTATTGTAAAAGGGAGTGTTTTACAGATATTGTAGTTTATAATACGGAACTCATTTTATTAGAGGTTTTGTAGCTTCCACCAGCACTAGCCTAAATAAAGAATACGATATGGATCAACTAGATTAATAGACGCGACACCGCTCATAACCTTAACTTCCCTATAAATAGGCCTACTTGCGAGTAAATGCAATGTGCACAGCAGTAGATCGTGAAAGGCTTGCCCAGTTCCCGAACCTCTTGATTCACAGACCAACACGTAATGTCATATGGATTCTGTTAAAATGAGTCATATTAAAACGATAATCTGGTAGCAAAAACAAGATGTTCAGTAAAGAACATATAGCCTACTTTCTCCTAAATGTATGAGTATAGTTATAACTCGTTATTATCAAAGAGTATAATAGAACTATTCTTTGTTGAAGACCTTAGAAACGATTTACCTCTACCAAACGCCACAACCTAGATAAAAACTGCTACCATCATTGAAGAAAGAAAGATAAGAAGTATCTAAAGAATGTTATGGATCTGCAGACATAATCGACTGGACTGGCGGCGTGGCTCAGCGGTAACGTTCTCGCTTGCTGGACCGTATGTTTCAGGTTCGTATCCTGGCGCAGTCAGCTGGCATTTGAGGGTGCACAAATGCGAGGGAGCCGTGTTAGTAGATTTACTGGCACGTTAAAGATCCCCTTCGGGACAAAATTCTGGCACCCCGGCGTCTCTAAAAGCAACAGTAGTTAAAAGGGACGTAAAACCAATAACATTATTATTATTATTATTATTATTATTATTATTATTACATAATCGGCCTGACGCGGGCAACATCCAACTTTGAGTTGAGGCATGTCTTTACACGTCTGGCTGCGTATGACTTTCACAACCCTAATTGAATTAACAAATCTTTCCATGACCCTACAGAGACGTGTGTATACCAACTATGTGGATATTTTCGATTGCTATTTGGCTGAAATAAAAGTATTAATTAATATCCAGAACTAGCACCAACGGTAGAGTTCAGATACTATGAGAAATCGTTTTGTTCTTTACTTCAATTAACATTTTCAAATAACGCACAATAGGCTGTTACAAACCCTTTAAATTAAAAAGTAAAAATGTATCGTAGTATCATCTTGTCATTCTTCAAATTCGATGCGCATAGAATGCCAATGGTATAGTAATCAATGGAGCCCCACGTAGACTAGTCGTGACATCTAGTGGTGAAATATCGAACAATATAATCCTAACAGAGCGAGTGCATTCTAGCGGCCAGAAGAAGAAACTTTTCAATAAAATCTGGTCGGCGTGCAGTTACCTTTTTGGCAGCTAGATGTCTCAAGTAAATCTGCTGGCGAATTATGTTTTAATTAAATAAATATTTTACACCATAATATGCACAATATAACGCTTAATTTTAAAACATCAGAGTCATTACAAAACAGTAAACATATAACATTTCAAGCAAAAAAAATAGCTCTGATCGGGTTTGAACCATAGGCATTTGAGCGATAGGCTAACGCTCTACCACTGAGCTAATTGTGTCAACGAATATTGTTCAATATAAAATGACTTACATAGAACTTGTTAGCAAATAATGATTTATACTAAACGATTTCATCACTGGAGTATATTATTTATATATAAAGCATTTCATACAAAGTTTATTTATTTTGTATCAGTACGCTATATTGCATGCAATACTCAAATTAGTGAAATATAAGTCAGGCACAAGATATCCGCTGCCATCTTGTCTTATTACTGAATCGGCTCAGCGTTTTAAAATCACGTCTGCACTATAGTATTACAAAATAAACTTTTAATTTCGAACGTGCCTCTTCCTTTAGAACAGTTAAAACGATTCTCGGCTCGATAATCGGAACTGGTGGGTCCCATGATATGGATTATAAAGTTTGCAAAATTCGCACGGCCGCCATCCTGAAATGGTATGGCGGACGACCTTGTAGTTTGGTCACAAGACGCATCCTATACGAAGGTATGTTGTTACCAAATTTGGTAGAGATCGGATGATTTGGTTAGTCGTTATTTGATTTTACGTTTTGAACGTTTGAGTGGCCGCCATTCAGTTTTAGTAAAGATGGTGGCGATATAAAACATGACACTGAGGTGTCCTTTGCTAGTGCTACCTTTGTACCAAATTTCGTTCAATTCGCATTCACCGTGTTCGAATTGATAGGGGGGGGACAGACATTCAGAGTACACACACTCACACACACAGACACACACACACACACACACAGACTCACACACACACATACACACACACACACAGACTCACACACAGACAGACACATTTTTTTCTCCCTGTGTTTATCTCATAAGTCTACTTTCATTTTTTGCAAAAATCGAAAGTAGGCTAATATCTAACCCGAGATCTCTTGATTCACAGTCAATGATGCTAACCCCACGGCTATTTTGACCACACGAATCTTAGGTACAATAATACTGAATCACGGAATTAAGTTTCATTTATATTTTGCTTGTTTCGATAATGTTCCTGCGTGAAATCGAGTTCAAAATGCCTTTTGAATGGGCCCTCTTGTGAGTAAAGTGAATGTATTCAGCAATAGTCCATGAAGGCTTGCTCAGCTCTCGTATAAACACAACGATGTTATGATATTGATGACTGCATTACCGTTATGTGGGTTAATATTTGAATAGCCATTGTGCAGAAACATAATGCCGGCAATGCCGACTACTTACAATGTTTGATATTAAAGCATTTTATCATTATTTTAAATACTAATACGAAGACTTCGAACATGGCCATGTGCTTTGATTCAATCACTTAACACCAGAGTTCGCATGGGTGTTTACTGTCAGAATGAAAGTGTTCAGCAATGCGATCCAGCTGGCAGTGCGTCTTACATACTTCCGTTCGATCCACCACTGCCATCTGGATCCTCCGATCCACTTCCGTCCCATTTTTCAAAATCACTCCTACAAATATCCAGCAACGGAGTAGAAAGATGTTACACATCAAAATAGTTGTCAGTGCATAAATGTCCGGTCCCTAGCCGTAGTTTTTTCAGCAGTGGTTCTACGTTTCTTCGATGTTCTAAAGATACGCTTCCTTGACTTCAGCCGTTGCGGGTGCAGTTCATGCCCATACAGAGGATGGGTTATTTCCTGATCCACCGTTTTTCTTTCCTTATTCGCAGCTACACAATAAGGATGCCAGGAAATAACGCTAGTTGCTACTCCATAAGATGATTCACTGTAAATACTGAGGTTGCAAAAAGTAACTTTGAGCTGACGTACGTACTTTAATTCCTGGTATCACGTGCCTCCGATTGGAATGTGTAAATTGCTTTAATAATGTCTGGCTTGTTGTGGAATGTCTTCAAGTGTCTTACGTAATGGATGACCACTAAGGCAGCTGACTATTACAATTACATAGTGGATGATAATTATTATCTGCCATCGTGTTCCAACACTGACCGCCATGGGTGAGTGTGTGTGTGTGTGTGTGTGTGTGAGTGTGTGTGTGTGGCCTGAGTAGAAGATATAATATTGTTATTGGTTTTACGCCACTTTTTAACAACTGTGGCTTTTAGTGATGCCGGGGTGCCGGAATGTTGCCCCAAAGGGGATCTTTAACCCTACAATACTAACATACATAAAATTTATGTGTATGAATAGTTTAACTGTTTAGAATTCCCTCTATATCTGACCCCGCCCTATCATCGTCCAGCAGTGCTTCTACTGGTCTTTTGTTGTATGTCTACCCCTTATTATTCCCGTTTTCCAACGGGGTCGGGGATGAGATGCGATGGAAGTCTTTGTGGCGATGGTCTTTACGGCCGGATGCCCTTCTTGACGCCAACCTCATGAGAGGAGTTAATGAGAGATGAAATGAATGATGGTGAATGAAACTGGGCAAGGATGTGGAAGGAAGCGGCCGTGGCCTGTCAGAAGGTACCGTCCCAGCATTTGCCTGGTGTTGAAAATGGGAAACCACGGAAAACCATTTCAAGGACGGCCGACGGTGGGGCTCGAACCCACGCGTCTACCGAGTCAGCAGAGAGCTTGGCCCCATGACCCAATGCTGCGCTTTAGCCAGCATAGCCACTACTGTCGGTTTCTACTGGTCTTTTGTTATTAATGCAAATCACTTCTAGAGGCATAATCATGGGGCCTGGAAACTATCCTTGAGTTTAACAACATATTGGTTTCTCCATGGCAGTAACAAAGAGTTGGGGAATTTGATGTAGATATGTCACATCACTTCAGAGGGATTATAAAATCAACCTCATAAACACCAGAGACAGTATAAGAGGCTGAAGAGATTACGTGCTGCTATTTACGTCAAAGTAAACGACTTCTGTATTTGTTGTATTTAAGATGGAACTTAGCGTATTAAACTTCAAAGACCAGAGAGGATTCAGTGTATATAAATAGAGATACATACGAAATATACATTAATTCCAACCATTTAAATAATTGGTGCCTTAGCACAACGTTTGTTATGTATGTAAATTTAACGTTTTATTAGTATTAAGCATCAATTGAATATTGTTAGTATTCTAGGGTTAACGTGACAGTAAATCTCCCTCGGATTTGCGCACCCTCAAATGCCAACTGGCTGCGCCAGGATTCGATCCTGCAACCTTGGGAACGGCAGGCGATAACGTTACCACTGACCCACTCAGCCAGTCCCTGAGTAGAAGAGGGCAATGCCTAAGCTCAGACAGAGTGATTTTTGGCACCCATCTCCAGGGTTAACACACATATTCAAAGCGAATGTACTGAAGGAATCATTATTATTATTATTAGTATTATAATAACGTATTTTACTCTCGTTTTCAACGGGGTCGGGGATGAGATGCGATGAAAGTCCATGTGGCGGGTGGGATTTTTACATCCGGATGGCCTACCTGACGCCAACCTCATGACAGGAGTTAATGAGAGATTAAATGAATGAAAACGTACGAAACTAGGCAAGGATGTGGAAGGAAGCGGCTGTCGCCAGTCAGAAGGTACCGTCCTAGCATTTGCCTGAAGTTGAAAGTGGGGGAAACTACGGAAAAGCATTTCAAGGACGGCTGACGGTGGGACTCGAACCCACGTCTACGGAGTCCGCAGATAGCTTGGGCCCATCGTCTAGTGTTTTGCGTTTGCAAGCGTAGCTACCACTATCGGTGGTAATAATGATCATTACGATGATACTAATAATAATAATAATGAGCTGTATATTCATGTCCAAAAGATCTCTGATGTTATGAGGAAAAAGAGAATTGCATTTTATAGGCACTTGCTAAGAATGAAACTCACACGATTGACGAACCGGATCTTCACCTATGTTATTTATAAGAAGACCAAGCCTGCCTGGTTCGAAGAGGTGGAAAGTGACCTACAGAAGATGGAGATTACCTGTGAAGATATTCCAGAACGCAAACCCCTCAGGAAGAAACTAAACGACAAGAAAATCCAAAGTTGAAGACGGGAAAGACGTGGACGGAAGAAAGAGCAACACCGGCAACGTATGAAGGAGCACTGGGCAAAGACCAAAGCGCAGAGAAGATAGTTGAAATGATGTGGTCCTCAGTATGCCGATAAGATTAAAGATGAAGAAGAAGAATAGCGAGAGTAATGACGATAACAATAATAAAGCAAACTGACCCAATGGATTGGTTCCTTTTGCATTGGATGCGGTCTAGTGTGGGGACTATTTGACCATGGCGGTTCTTGAGAGAGAAAAAAAAGATTCATTTGGATACCAAAAGTAGCAAATGTCGCTCCAGCCACTTCTGTACATTCGCAAAAAATAATCCAAATTTTCACCATGTGTTTCTAAGATGATTTATATATTACTAGCAGAAGTACCCGTTCTTCGAACGGTGTTCGGTGTCAACACCATACATTATCAATTGAGCTACTGTTGCAATGGTTAGCGGTTTGTCAATCCTCAGAAGTTTATCAGAACGAAGTTATTTTTCTGGGAATATCACACACACTGTCAATTTAAGGGCCTTAAAATGTGGTTTTTGGAGACCCTTTGTAGACTCCCGTATTTTGTGTCTCACATTGAGAAGCGCTACATATGCTTTGGTCCTCCTTCTAAGATAATTTTTATATTTCGCCTATTTTAGCCTGTATTTTGAGAAGTTTTTCCCTATATCCACCCTTCTACTGTATGAAAAGTACGGTGAAGAGTTTTATAAATGATTGCTATATTGACTCTCATGGTTACGATACCTAATTTTACGATGCACCAAGCATCCGAACACGAGTTATAGGCGTACATAAAGATACACAGAAAGACAGACAGACAATTCTATTGTCTACAACATATCACCCAGATATCCAAATATGGGTATATCTACCACACAGTATCAAACAAAATAATCCTTACGATGAACCCGTATGTCGACAAAAAAAAAGAAGAAGAAGAAAAGATTAGTTAAAATGTGTCCTCAAACTAAATTCGCCTAACGTGTACTTCCTGACGTGAAATAGAATTGAAAGCCTTGTAGACGAAATGCAATACACGTCACATATAAACTGACCTTCTACGTTGTGTTAGGTCCCCATACACAGGAAGACCTCTTTCATAAATTATAAAGGTTTGTGGTGCATGACAATTCAGGTTCTTTAGCCTCAAATGGCCCAAATTCCTAAAAGTCGCAAAAAATGCTGATTCAATTCAGGAATTTTTGAAAATAAATTTTCTGTTTGGAGATATAATAGACCTCCCGTACTATATGTCGCATGTGAAAATTGCATGAAAAATTCTAGGTTACCCCTTGACCCCCTTAATTGCATTAATGAATTATACAGTCTACGTTGGTTCCGTGATAACCTTATAGCCATTTGCAAACTATCACAGAAATGTAATAAATGGAGTGGCATTGCGTTTTACAGAATTAGATGGAACGTTGGATGCCACCCCTTGAGATAATGTTGTCAAGGTTACCTATTTGCATTCCTTCATTAGTTTGTTAAATTAAATTAGTTTTCTGGGAATATTTCAGAAACTGTTGGATTTAGAGCCTTATAATGTAGTTTTCGAGGACCCTTTAGGGCCCCCGAGTTTTGTTTCTGGCACCGAGGGGCTTTGTCTCGTCGTTGTACGCCATAATATAATAATACTATAATATAGGGATAGGAATATAATAGACCTGCCGTACCACAACCGCAGGTGTAAATCGCGTGAAAAAATTCTCGAGTACCTCTTGACCCCCTTAAGCGCATTATATGTATTGATTAATTTGGTTCCGTGATAACCTTCTAGCCGTTTGCAAACTTTCACACTAATGTAATTAATGGAATTGCATTGCGTCTTTACAGCAATAGATGGACCTCTGAGAATCTGTTGCCATGGTTACCGGCTTGCATTCGTTCATTAGTTTATTAAATAAAATTATTTTCTGGGAATATCTCAAAAACGGTTGATTTTAGGGCCTTAGAATGTAGTTAGGGTCCCCAAGTTTTGTCTCTCACTTTGAGGGGCTGAAAATGAGCTTTGTCTCGTCCTTCTACGCCTATTTCAGCATGTATTTTAAGGGGGTACGCCCCCTTTAATGAGAGGTACGGAGAAGGGTTACATCAATGATTAGTGTCGTGCCTCTGATGGATATCTGTACCAAATGTTACGTTGATACACCCAGCCGTTCTCGAGTTATAAGGGAACAAAGTTGTCCACAGACAAACAAACAGACAGACCAAAAAATTATTTTCGCGCGCATCCATAATAAAACAGTCTGAAACGCGTAAATAACTCAAATTTCCGTAGAAATTGCGAAAAAACATACAAACTTTAATTTTTATGTATGTAGAGATATGGTGCACCGCTCGGTGTTAACCGTGTTTTATTGCACACATTTAGGTTTTACTCGCTAACCGTTGGAGATACACGAAAAGTGATAAGGACCTTTTGGATAGAAAAATAAATGTTAAATCTCGTGTATGCATCAAAAGTTTGCTATTTCTTAGCGTTCTCTTTTTATTTGAAATGGAAATATGAAATTTTGATACCAAAGGGTGTAGTGATGTCACATATGTGGGTTTTACTCGCTAACCGTTGGAGATACACGAAAAGTGATAAGGACCTTTAGGATAGAAAATGAAATTTTGAAGCTCGTATGTACCATCAAAAGTTTGCTATTTCTTAGCGTTCTCTTTTTATTTGATATGGAAATATGAAATTTTGAAACCAAAGGGTGTAGTGACGTCACTAAAATGGTCGCCATTTTTAATAGTGCAAAATATCGAAATTAAAAGTATCCTATATGTAAACATGGTAAATCAGCTACATCCATGAAAATTTTCATTTAAATCGGACCAGTGGTTCTTGAGTTATTGAGTAACACACAGACAGACAGACAGACACACACCATCTCATTTTTATATATTAGTATGATTGTAATCATTATGCGTTGTCGAAATACATTGGTTCGAAGTGCCTATTTCTACGCCTAAAATCATAAGTAGCATGCTCTAATGTAGCAAGAAAAAGAAGGGAACTAGTCGAAAAATGCTCCTTATGGAACACAAAAGAAGGCAAATATGCTCCACTTTAAACGACTCTGACAAGAATGTAGGGAACCAGCTGTCTCAATCCTCATTCTGCCTTCTTCACCAGTCACCACCTACAAACATTTAGGCATTTGAACATATTCGCCCATTTCTGAGCTGAAAACGATGATAATAATAGCAGAGAGAAAGAGCAGACGGTGATAGGTGTAGTGGGAGAGAAAGAGAGATGGAAGGACATAGTGGCAAAGGGACAAAAAGGGAGGTGGATGAACACAGTGGCAATGGGAGAGAAATGGAAATGAATGAACACAGTGGCAATGGGACAGAAAGGGAGGTGGATGAACAGAGTGACAATGGGAGACAAAGGGAGGTGGATGAATACAGAGTCAATGGGAGAGAAAGGGAAATGAATGAACACAGTGTCTAGGGGACAGAAAGGAAGGTGGATGTACACAGTGGCAATGGGAGAGATAGGGAAATGCATGGATACAGTGGCAATGGAAGAGATAGGGAAATGGATGTACACAGTGGCAATGGGAGAGAAAGGGAGGTGGATGTACACAGTGGCAATGGGAGAGATAGGGAAATGGATGTACACAGTGACAATGAGAGAAAAGCAGACACCGCAGTGTAAGTCAGTTGGAGAGAAAGGGAGATGAATGGACACAGTGCCAATGGTAGAGAATGCGCGAATATGTTCGCATACCAAAATATTTGTAGTTGGTGACTGGTGAGGAAGATAGAATGAGGATTAAAGCAGCTAGTTCCCTACTTTTTCGTCGAAGTCTTTTGAAGAGGAGCATTTTTACCTTTTTTTGTGTTCCAATAGGAGTATTTTTCAGCTGGTTTATTGATGACTCAAATGTGTTACCAGTGAAGTTGCAGGTGACTGGCTGCTTCATCCTTCAACGCGCTGGTCGGTGAGAATATGGCATGGTGACTGCCCACAGCCCAGCCTGTCCCCGAATACCGTAGTAGTCCCGTATCGCGATTCACGAACAGTATTACATTACAGTGTAATCCGATCAGCTACGGGCGGGGGTGTGAACATACAGCCGGCTTGCATGATGAATGGAGTTCACAGCGAGCATCGACACTTTCCTTCAATCTAGCGTTCGCTGCAGGTGTGCTATATTGTCCTCAAATTATAAAAGTGTCAATATTGGCAAACGGATTTTGCAAAACAACTTCTAAGGAGATGTTATTATTATTATTTTTGGTGCCTCTATTGTGGCGAAGTTAGGGCTCTAGGCCCTCTCTTACACTCAACCACACACAATGCAATTTACATCAATACTCATATAATTATGTTAATCTTATCCTGCCAAACTTAAATACTAGGAAAACTTTTAAATACTAGAATTAAAGTGGCAACAGTGTAACATTAACTAAGCTATACAAATGACATACAGTAATAACAGTACATGGAGTTTTAACAAAGTTTTACTATTGTCATTCACTCACACATTCATACACAAATTTTTCTAGTTGGCCTAGGAATTCAAGAGGAAATCTTTACATGCACATTTTGAAAGTTGTTAGAAATGTACAATTTCTAACGTCACGAGGACAATTATTCCAAATTCTAGTTCCCGACACGAGGAAAGAATTACTGGAGGTAGATGAATGATGTAGAGGAATTGCAATTACAGATCCAGATCGCGTGTGACGATCATGAAAGGAAGAAAGAAAACCAAAATTACAAGAGAGATAGCGAGGTGTACTTTCATTGAGAAGTCGATAGATGAGTGTACTTATGTGGAGGTTCCTATGTTGTTCTACTTTAACCAGGAAAGTAGAGCATATAAAGGAGACACGTGTGAAGAAAATTTTAAGGAGAAAATAAGCCTAATGCAGGAATTTAAATCTCCCTGAAGTTTCTTCTTTTGTTCGCCGGTAGCATCTACTAATACAACATCGCAGTAGTTAAATATAGGGAGTATCAAGGTTTGGACGAGTCTTATTTTCAAGTTTTTTTTTCGTGTAGCCTCCTGAGAGGCCGAGTGCAGGTCTTTCTAGTCGACGCCCGTGGGCGACCTGCGCGTCGGGATGAGAGATGGAATGGATGAAGATGAATGAATGAAACTGGGCAAGGATGTGGAAGGAAGCGGCCGTGGCCTGTCTGAAGGTACCGCCCCAGCATTTGCCTGGTGTTGAAAATGGGAAACCACGGAAAACCATTTCAAGGGCGGCCGACGGTGGTGCTCGAACCCACGCGTCTACCGAGTCAGCAGAGAGCTTGGCCCCTTGACCTAACGCAGCGCATTAGCCCGCGTAGCCACTACTGTCGGTATTTTCAAGTTACGGGGTAGAACGTACTGGTGAATCATAAGTGGATGAAGTGATGAGTAAACTTCCTGCATGTATTAGTAACGTGTTCATCCCTATTCAATGTTTCAATTAGTGTGACTCCAATACTTTTTACCGATTTAGAGAACGGGATAGCAACATCATGAAGTTAAATTAAGGATAGTGGTCTACTGTGCAAATGGAAAAGCGATTTGATCTGTCCTTTTACGGTAGCTTGTGTTTTAATTGGGTTGATGGCAAAAGAATTTTCAGTTGCATAGCGGTTAATCCGCTTTAAATTTAGATTCATATTTTCAATTGCAGAATCTATGCCATTTACTTTTGTGTGACAATATATCTGAAGGTCGTCTGCATATAGATGGTAGTTGAAGTTTTCCAGTTTCGATGAGATGTCGTTCAGATATAAAATGAATATACGAGGACCGAGAATTGAACCCTGAGGTACTCCATTTACTTTGAACTTCAACTCAGTTCTGTTTTCATTAAGGAGTACACGTTGTCTTCGGTTATGAAGATAGGAGGCGAATAATTTGAGAGAAATGGAGCTAAGATGGAAGGATTACGATTTAGCCATAAGTATGTCTGTATTAATGGTGTCGAATGCACTGCTGAAGTCGAGAAGAAAGAGTATAGTCACTTTACGCTCATCCATTGCTTGTCTTACGTCATCAGTGATCTTAATGAGTGCAGTAGATGTGCTATGTCCTTTCTTTGATGCTATATGTAGTATAGTTCGGTTGGTTGGTTCCTGAATTCAGGGGCTGCTAAAACACGGTCATGTAGCCCCGTGTAACGTGGGTGTGTGTAGAATCTGTCTGATAACTGGTGTTAATTGTGATGACTGTATTAGTGTCTGTTATCTGTTTTTAATTCAAGTAAGGACAGCAGACATTCAATTTTTAAGTAGTTCCTACTTTTGCTACCAAACGCCACCGTCAAAGGCTACTAGTTCTGAACTTGGTTGCTAGATACCACTGCAGTCGGCTCCTGGCGACGAACGTTGGAACCTAAGTCAAATCTAACCTTCACACAAGTGTAATTAGTGGAAGGTTCTTTGGCATGCCATAAATCTATGACATGAGACCGCCGGCTTTACTTCCCCTCCGAAGGAAGGCATACTGAGGGATTTTAACGCTCTTAATAAAAATCCGACGGCTTCGGCCGGGTTTGAACCCGCTATCTTGGGCATAGAAGCGCTGAGAAATCTCTGGCTCCACGTAGACATGGAATATAAACACAATGACCTAGCCAGGTTTCAAAAACGAGCCGATTGTTAATGAGGAATGTGAGAGAACTAGACCCACGAGTGTACCCAAATGACCTAAAGGCACGCTTCAAGACTGAACTACAGAGGTGTGAGGCCAGTTTCCCAAAACATAATTTTTGCCTTTCACGACTTAATGCACTAAATATGCTTGTAAGGCGGTGAAATTCCTTCAAATGTTTAACCAAGAGTCATATTTATATTTTACTAGCGGACTTACATTACATTTATTGGCAGAACCTGGAATCGAACCCGGGCCTCCGCGGTGACTGACAAGAATTCAAGCCACCACGCAACGAGGCGGACTAATAAAAAGACAAACCCGTATCGCCTTGATGAGAAGCACGTAGTCCAGCTTCTGCCCTTTCACGTCCCTATGCCCAGTGGATCAAGTATGGTTGGTTGGTTGGTTCCTCAGTTCAGGGGCTGCGACAACGTGATCATGTAGCCCCGTGTACTTTTGGTGTGTGTAAAATCTGTCTGATAACCGGTGTTAATTGTGATGACTGTATTAGTGTGTGTTATCTGTTTTCAACACCAGGCAAATGCTGGGACAGTACCTTCTGACAGGCCACGGCCGCTTCCTTCCACATCCTTGCCCAGTTTCATTCATCTTCATCCATTCCATCTCTCATCCCGACGCGCAGGTCGCCCACGGCCGTCGAATAGAAAGACCTGCACTTGGCCTCTCAGGAGGCCACACGACAAACAAACAATTCAAGTAAGGACTGCAGACATTGAATTTTTTCAAGTAGTTACTACTTTTGTCGCCAAACGCCACCATCAATAACTACTAGTTCAGAACTTGGTTACCAGATGCCATCGTTGTCGACTCCTGTCGACGAACGTCGGAACCTAAGAGCGTTTGTCAAACGTTTAACCTACCTATATAATTTAGCTTCACACATGTGTAATTAGTGGAAAGTTCTTTACCATGCCATAAATCTATGACATGGGACCGCCGGATTTACTTCCCCTCCAAAGGAAGGCATACTGAGGGATTTTTAACGCTCTAAAATACAAATACACATACGTTACTACTACTGCTCGGGTCTAAGCTGCGTGAACCTGAGAGGAATGTTGATCGCGGACTATGAGAAGTGATGGTGACGAGTGATGAGGTTTTCCGGTACGTGCTTAGTAACAGAACCAAATACATTGATCGGTGACTCACTCACTCATTCACAACACCACAGTGGTTTGAGCAACGGCCGTAGGTTTGCAGTATTGGAATAGAAAGGAATACCACATAGCACGGCAGGCTGTTTACAGATCCTTCTCTTCTCACCTGCCCCTTCCCTGCCCCTTTCCCTCATTCCGCAAGTTCACAGAACTTTGACCCGAGCAGTACATACATGACCACGATGTCACAGAGCTCCTAAAGGAATCAACAACAAAAACCACGCCTTCTGATTAGTGCATGTGGGAATTTATATACGAAAATTGCTTCCTTATCAGTATAGGAAGAAGATAATTTATTTTATAACGTGAGCTATAAACAGTTTGCTTACTTTCTTCACTTGGGAATACAATTACAGAACAACCTGTATAATTCGGAGCTGCTAATGTCTCGAACTACGAAAGACAATAATAAATCTATTAACAGAAGCAACACGCATTCGTTAATCAGTCTGCCAGTGATGGCAGGAGTCAGATAGTGTAATAACAATTGTTTCTTCTAATTGTTACAATTTATCTCGAATATTATCTCAGAATAAATAACACACTAAGTGAGTCAGACAATTCTACAATTGCATTATAATGAAGATATTTTTTTGTCAGTGTGTTAAAACGGAAATTACTTCTAGTTAAAAACAAGAAAAAAGCCAACAGGCTTGTTGCTGTCATTTCCTCCCGGCTAATAATCTTGTAAGTGGAGTCAGTGTTTCCCAGGCACGCCCTGGTATCACACAGCTCTGATCCAATCCGCATTGTTCTGGATGTAGCGACACCTCGCTGGTTGGTTGGTTCCTCAGTTTATGGGCTGCGACAACGCGGTCATGTAGCCCCGTGTGTGTGTAGATTCTGTCTGATAACCGGTGTTAGTCTAAATTGTCATGGCTGTATTAGTGTGTGTTATCGTTGATTTTTTTAAATTCAAGTAAGGACTGCAAACATTCGATTTTCAAGTAGTTCCAACTTTTGCTACCAAACGCCACCGTCAACGAACAACATGTTCTGAACTTGGTTACTATATGCCACCGCTGTCGGCTCCTGGCGACGAACGTTGGAACCTAAGAGCGTCAGTCAAATTTAACCTATAATTTACCTTCACAAAAGTGTAATTAGTGGAAGGTTCTTTTTCATGCCATAAATCTATGACACGGAACCGCCGGCTTTACTTCCCCTCCGAAGGAAGGCATACTGAGTGATTTTTAAAGCACTTAAAATTCTGACGACTTCGGCCGGGTTTGAACCCGCGATCTTGGGCATAGAAGCCTAGCATGCTATAAACTACGCCACCGAAATCGCCAAAGCGACAACTGTGGCAAGGCTTATGGTTTATAGCAATAGCGATTAGGGCTGGTACATTTAAACGATTAATTTCACTTACCGAATTGAACCAGAATAATCGATTAATTGATACAAAACGATTAATCGATTGTGCATTTAATAGATGGGTCGTTTAATCGATTGGTCGAATAATTGGTTGATTGTTTCGTCGTTTAATTGATGTACTTTGCTCTCACAGAAGCAAAACAGCCAATTAATTAATTAATTAAAATATACTAGGCGACCTGTGCTAGAAATCTCGCATGTCCATCAACCACCTGCTTTACTGTTATGCAGGCTTCTATAAATATATTTATTTGTTTAAACGCACTTTTTAAACAAATTGTCGGTATTTATGAAATCAGAGTGCGATTCGTCCCCGCCTTTCGATATCACCGTCGGTGTTCATCAAGGCTCTGCACTATCGCCATTGTTTATTCTACGCATGGATATGGTTACGGCTGACATACAAACACCACACCCTTGGACCCTTCTTTTCTCTGACGATATTGTACTTGTAGAAGAAACACGCCTTGAACTCCAGCATCAAGCGCAAATATGGATGGAAACGCTGGCTGCCTATGGATGGACTGCGCCTTAACATCCAGAAGAAAGAATATCTTGAATATGGTCCGCAAACCGACGGCACTGTCCAAATTAGCGATCAACATTGTCCAAGACAAATAACATTAAATATCTAGGGTCGGCCTAAATAGGCTACCTAATGGCAAAATTTATAAGACAGTTGTACGTCCGGCAGCAATTTATGTGGCAGAATCCCGCCGAATGACAAGAAAACATGGACAGGCTCTGCACACGATGGAGATGAAGATGCTCCGTTGGACACTTGGACTGACTAGATATGACCATGTCAGAAATGCAGATGTTCGACAACAATTCGGTGTGACACCAATCACGGAGAAAGTGAGGGAAGCATGGTCACGTTATGAGAATGCCGGGCGACTCTGTCGCCAAAGTAGCTTTCATACTGGACCCAGGTGGAATGCGATCACCTGCGAAGCGTTGGAACGACAACATTAAGACGGATATGCACGATGTTGGCTTACAACCAGCAGATGTCATGAACAAGTGGAGAAGATGTAGTAGAGCAGCGGACCCCGTACTGGGATAAACGCTAGGAAAGAAGAAGAAGACGAAGACGAAGAGTGCAATTCGTCACTGTTGCGGGTAATTCCGTTTGAATATTCTTTTCAATGCGCAATGGGTTGTGTGTGTCCCTAGCGTACAGACTACCCGCTCGGCTCTAGTGTTATGCGGAAAGGACGCAACACAGTTCTACCAAGGGCTATCGTCTTGTTTATTTGTTAAAACTCTCTTTATAAACAAATACATATATTTCCGTTGACCTTCCAAAAATGCATGATTTTTCATGTACTATTGAGACGATATGGCAGATTTTCGTACAAACCGCACCTTCTAACTCCCTCTTGAGTGTTTTCTCGGATGAACTTAGCGTATTAGCCTATATAATAGATTTTATGTTCGACGATGTCGAAATGTAGATATTATATGTCATTATAACACTATTTTAATGATGAAACAGTTTCTCCCACCAATCAGAGCTCAAAAAACAGTTGTGTGACCAATTAGGTAACGATAGCATCGAACCAGCGCTGACGTCCACGGCCTTCTATTTTAAATTTCACTGCGAGGCTTTTAGTCTCATAGTGGGCTTTTCGAGGAGGCCATGGTATTCTTTGCGTCTCATGCGCTCTGTTCAGTAGGCTACATAAAACTGGCGAAATCTCGACAGATATTTATGAATATTTATGTTCGAAAATAAAATAGTTATAATTATCGTCGAACATAAACAGCCGTATGCAACTCGCCTATAATGGTAATTAAGACACTCGTATGAAATTATAAAACTCGCCTCGCTCGTTTTTAAACATACTCGTGTCTTAATTATTGCCATTATAGGCTCGTTGCATAATTTACTAATATAATAGATTGTATCACATTCGTGTGTTTAAAATTTAAGTCTTCAGTCTTTTGACTGGTTTGATGCATGCCTACCTGCCCTGAGCTAATCGTGTCATCTCTACATACTGTAGCCACCACTCCCTACATTCGAGGCAATCTGTTTAACATATTCAAATCTTGGTCTACCCCTACAGTTCTTATCATCGACTCTTCCTTCCATAACTAAGCTTGATATTCCTATGTGTCTTGGTATGTGTCCTACCAACCTATCTCTTCTCTTAATTACAAGTCGCCAGGAACATCTCTCTATCCCACTCGTCTTAAAATATCTTCATTTGTAACCCTATCTACCCATCTCTTCTTCATCATTCTCCTGTAACACCACATTTCAAACGCTTCAATTCTCCTCTTTTTTTGCACCAATATTCCAAGTTTCACTTCCATAGAGGGAAAGGGGGGGGGGGATGCTGGAGCCACCACAGCTCCCCCCCCCCCCCCCCCCTTATATACGCCCCTAGTCTAAGGTAACGACTTTCTCCTCAAATGTCTAAATGTGTAGATTTAATACCTTATGCTTTATGAAACTAAAAATATTATTGTATTGCCAGTATATTCGGATAACAAATGTCTGGATGTGGGGCGGATGCGGATAACGTTTTGTTTATCCATGCAGGGCTGTACACAGCAATAGCTTTGCGTCACTGATGAGTAGGGCTCGGATTTTTAGGTGCTAAAGATCGGAAAATATTTATTTTTTATGTTTTAAAATACCTGAAATATGTGACAAAAAAGCAAAGATATTTAATTATAATTTAGTTGATTAATGTGAATATAAACAATACGCAGTACTCACGAATGCAATTTATTCTATGTCTCACTGACTGCTGAAGCATTACAATACACAACGAGATATATCTTCAGGTTGTCCATCACAAATGACCGACGATTAACGCGTAACACTTCTTCTGAGGGCGCGAAACTGCGGCAATATGTTTCTTGCCCTTGAGGTGTGTATCATGAGATCGCTGTACAGCCTTGATTGCTTTCCCCACATGGTTGGCAGAACAGAACGCCCCCATCAGAAGTGAAATTATGTTTAAATTCTGCAATAGACGATAACTTGTAGTTGTTTTTACTTTAGGCATCCTAGAACTGACTTACACTTCACAGTGCCAGAAATGAACTGAGGATATGGACAAGGAAATCCCCGGCTTCCACAGTGAATGGCACGG
The DNA here is from genome assembly GCA_946902985.2 of Meconema thalassinum. Classification (NCBI taxonomy): domain Eukaryota; kingdom Metazoa; phylum Arthropoda; class Insecta; order Orthoptera; family Tettigoniidae; genus Meconema; species Meconema thalassinum. The sequence goes on from OX336388.2 coordinate 898,220,621, forward strand.
GGCGACAAGTTAAGAATAACACTGTTGCAAGCTGACATATGCTCAGCATGAAGATTAGATAGCTACAGGTTCTTCCCCGCTGATGTAAGACAGAACAAAAATGCAATAAACTGAAAGATCTAGGATATTGATTTTAAAAAAATTAAATATAATGTCTTTTTATGTGCTAATAAGTGAAAAGCAGGAATTTATGTGTTTATAGAGAAAAAGCTGAAAATGTGTATTTACATAACAACATATTTATTTACCTAAAATCCGAGCCCTACTGATGAGACTCTGTGAACTAGCAAGAACGAAACTACCTTTAACATCGAAGAAACGCTGACTTTCAATACAAAGTCTGATCACATAGCAGCGATGTCATCACAGCAGAATGTCATGTCAGATGACGTCATAACATGGCCTTATTAAAATAACGAGCTGATATACACACAGGAACGTTCATGTGTTGGAGAAACAAAAGCTAAAATGTATGTCTTGGCCTCCTACAATAATGTTTTATTGTTACGCCAGGATGGGGCGAGGACGTGTGTTAGGAGATACAATCAAACAATGACCGGACTGTTAGCGGTTTAATAGGGGCATTAACGTTCGGAGATTCGCACTGGAATTATTGCCCACTTAGTGTACAAGGCGAGGAAACATTTGGTACGGGTCCTCTTTTTACCTTTCTTTTTCTCTTCTTCCTTTTTCTACCACTCGATTTTAAAAATGATCTCATAGCTGTTGAGTCTGACGCGAAGAGAACGGTTTACAAATAGAGGGGCCCTGGAATGAAGCAGCAACAAAGCCATCTGTTGTAGACAAAGAAAGCCATATGGTAAAATATAAATTATTCGCAGCAAATGAAAACTGGGAAGCTTTTATAAAATAGTACTAACAATGTTGGCACTAGGTTAACAGGATGTTTACATTATTAGCCGAGTACAATACTTACATATTCCACCTTTGATCTTGATCGTCAGAACTTCTAAGCAGGCATTTTGGTTATTCGAGTTATAACTAAGCCACCGATATGTTTCCATAGGTCGTGTAAGTTAAATATAGTAAATTATGCAACAAGCCTATAATGACAATAATTAAGAGACGAGTATATTTATAAATAATAACTGACGAGATTTCGTCAGTTTTATGTAGCCTACTGAACAGAGCGCATGGGACGCAGAGAATTCCTTGTATTCGTCCAAGGCCTCCTCGAATACCCCACTATGACACTAGCCACGCAGTGAAATTTAAAATAGGAGGCCGTGGAAGTAAGCGCAGGTGTGATGGTATCCTTACGTAATTGGTCAAACAACTGTTTCTTGAGCTCTGATTGGTGGGAGAAACAGTTTCATAATGAAATATAGTGCTATAATGACCCTCATTATGATACAGTTTTCGGACATATAATATTTACATTTCGACATCGTCGAACACAAAGTAAATTATAATAATAATAATAATAATAGTCTACAACAAAAGATCCTTGAATGCAAAAATCAAACATTACTGCACTGTCATCCGGCCAGAAGCTTTATATGCAGCGGAATGTCTCGCCATAAACAATAAAGCGATAATGTAGAAATTTGATAACAGGGGAAAGGAAGATTTTGTGGAAAACCTTAGGTCCGATTAAAGAGAATGGCGAGTTTAGAAGACGGCATTAACAGGATTTATATACACACGTGGAGAAAATTAATGACGCGATGCGGAAAAGTTGGATTACGTTTTATGGGTACGTGACCGGAATGACGTCAACACAATTAACTTATCACATTTTCACTTTTCTCCGAGAGAAAAGACAAAGGGAGCTTGGTTCAGTGAAATACGAACACATATGTATGATATTAAGCCTCCGTGGCTTAGGCGGCAGCACGCCGGCCTCTAACCGCTGGGTCCGTGGTTCAAATCCCGGTCACTCCATGTGGAAAAAACGGAGGCGGACAGGTTTTTCTCCGGGTACTCCGGTTTTTCCCTGTCAAAAATTTCATTCCAGAAACACTCTCCACTATCATTTCATTTCATCTGTCATTCATTTAATCATTGCCCCGGAGGAGTGCGTCAGGCCTCGACAGCCGGCACAGTCCATATCCTCGCCGCTAGATGGGGGCCTCATTCATTCCATTCCTGACCCGGTCGGAGACTGGAAGCAGGCTGTGGATTTTCATTTTCATGTATGAGATTGAGATCTCAAGTGAAGATATCCAGGAGAGAGACTGGCAAAATGGTGCGTCTCGGAGAGCTCTATCAAATTAAAAAAAATAAAAATCACTTCACTCATTTTCTTTTCGATTCAAATCCTAGCCAAAAATATCTATATACTTTGAGGGTAAGAATTGTTCAGCATGAAAAGTTCTACAAAACTGTCCGCGAGAGCATATATCTATCTTCAAAACAAGTGTTTTTACGTTTTCATTTCTTCCAAAAATCTCCATTCATTGCTGAAGCGACAGTTTACAAACTAGCTAAGGGCGAGTATATCATCCCAGTTACAGCCTAGCTATCGGGTGAGCATATTTCCCCAGATACAGCCAGCAGCAAACTGTCTTCGTGTTGAGTTAGGACTTCAGAGGAGAGTGGTTGTGTTTGGAGTTTCCCTGCAAGTGCAACTCGGCTTTTCTTCACTTCGCCTATGAACTTTTCGTTCCCAAAAATACACAGTCAAGTTAAGATTGGACGGAAGGGGGAAATGTGTTTCATGCACCTCGACATTCATAAATTACGTCTGATAAGAATTCGTTGCACATGCATCTCCATGATAATATAATTAATAGTCCAGTCAGTGATTTTAACCCATCATACTGAGACGTAAACTGATATAGGTCGTAGTTCATTGACATCGAAAAAGAAAAGCGCTATAGCGTAATGCATTCATAACTGTTCCCGGGCAAAGCCGGGGCGGGTTTCCAGTAAATTAATAAATCACACCCCAGGCCTTGAAGGCCCGGCTAGCACTCAATGGTTAAAGGCTAAGGAAACAAATCCAAGCGAAAACTGGTTTTAAAAATCGATTCATGTTTAAAATCATAAATTGGTTTTCAGAAAACGTTTAATTAGGAAGCGATTTGTCAAAAATCATTTAAACCTTTCTCAAAAATCATTTATTAATTTAAACGTTTTCATGGGCGTATATAAGGGGGAGCTGAGGGGGCACCAGCCCCCCACCCACCAGAAAATAAGACAATAAAAATTAAGATGATGATGATGATGATAATTGTTATTTTAAGGGGCCTAACATCTAGCTTATCGGCCCCTAATGATCTGGGTGATAGCGAAAATGATAATGAAATGGAAACCAGAACGAAAATTAAGTGAGACGGAAAATACTTACAAAAAGGAACTCAGATTGAAACAACTCACAAAATGTTCTTACAGAAGGGAATTTAGAACGAAAAGATTCACAAAAGGAATAGATTGAAAAATACCCACAAAATGAAGGCTATGTTCAAAATACGTACAAAATGCAATGTAGCGTCGAAATACCTACAAAATGCAATTGAAATTCAAAATACTTACAAAATGCAAATGAGATCGAAATTACGTACAAAATGCAATTGAGGTTCAAAATACTTACAAAATGCAATTGAAATTAAAATACACGATGCAATTCAGATTGAAATATCCCAGTTCCAATCCAAATTATTCACAAAGTGCAATTGAAATTCAAAATTCTTACAAAATGCAATTGAAGTTGAAAATGCTTACAAAATGTACGGTAGATTCAAACAACTCATGTGGATTGACAATACTTACAAAATGCAATTTAGATTGAAAATGCTTGACAAAATGTAATTTAGATTCAAAATACCAAAAAAATGCAATTAAGAATCAAAATATGTGCAAAATGCCCACCAAACAAAATGCAATTTAGATTCAAAATTCGTGCGAAATGCGGTTTTGGCTGAAAATACTCACAAAATGCAATTGAAATTCAAAATTCTCACTAAAAGGCCCGGCTACCTGCATTGAAAGTCTTACCAAAAAGCAATTTAGATTGTCAATCTTTAGAAACTGCAATTGAAGTTGAAAAAAATCGCGAGATGTAATTTAGATCGAAAAAACTTACAAAATGCAACGTAGATTAAAAATACCTTAAAAAATCGCTAAAAGAGAATTTAGATACACGGTGAACCAAGTAACAAGAACAGTGCGGGAATCTTAAAGAGAAAGGAAATATAATGAAAAGAGGAGAGGAGAGGAGAGGGGAGAGAGGAGAGGGTCCGCCCCAAAGGTAAGGGGCAAAAGGGGAAAACGGACCCAGCTCAGGAATCCCTCGGGGTCGCCAACTCCCGAACTCACCAGCCGTGAGCCCCTGAGGGTGTAGCATTATCTAGGATGCACCAGAAGGGGTGGGGCTACATACACCCGGCCTCCTTAAGGGCCTTGAGCACAAGGCAGGAGGTAAAAGGAAAAGAAAAAGAAGGCTGACCCCTCACAGAAGGAGGGTATCAGGAAAGATGAGAGAAGGGACAAAGAAGGCGGGAAAGTGAAAGACTCCCTAGGCCTCGGATACCCTAATACCGTCGGGGTCGGAAGAGAACAAGAGTTGACCAAGTGAGGTCGACAGGAAAGAAGTAAAAATTAAGAAAGTGTTGCTTTGTTAAAAGCATAAAATAATTGTAAATTTGGTTGTACCCTAATCTTTACATATTGGCTAAGTTATAAACAATATTAAGATTGAAATTAGACTACCTAGTGGTGTAGTGGCTAGCATTCTTGGCTTCCGCCTCGGAGGTCCGAATTCGATTCCCGGCTCTGCCAAGAATTTTTAATTCTGGTATGAGGGCTGGAGCGGGGTACACTCAGCCTTGTGAGTCAAAACTGAGAATTCAACAGTACGAAACTTCTGATAAATAAATGATCAATTTGTAAAAACAAACTGTTTACCTTTCTGCTAAATAAATTGACAAATATTTAGATATTTGCTATTCATACTCCATGTGTGTGGTGTTGTATTTTACAACTTTTTTGTATTGCCACTAATTGTAGACTATATAAAGTTAGAATTTTACATGTAACCCATATCTAAAATCATTTCACAGAGTTATATGCTCTAAGATATTGGTTGATATTTCTGGGTATTTTGCGGTGACAATCCCTAGAGAATACTCACAATTTTCCAGGAAAGTGGGCCCCCACCCCCTCTAAAACAAATTGTATAAACGTCCCTGAACGTTTTACGAAACGCGGTTAGTAAGAGAACGTTTACTAAGAAGCTCTAGCTCCTAACTACGAAGGAAGCGGTTGTCCAGGTCAGTCCTCCAGTGCTTGGCGATACGGGCTCGCACACCTCCTGCAGATATTTATGTTGTGCAGAAAGGCCTTGCTTGTCACTGACAGACAGTTGATGGATCTCAGTGGCAGTGAGTGATGTGCGTGTCAAGCAAACCTATCATATTCTACTCATTAGACCAACCTACAACCAACAACCTACTCCATGTCGTTACTACTACTGTATGTAGCAGATTAATGTCAATTTCTAGCATTGCCGCTAAAATCTCATTAGTAAGGACTAGGGACCGGATACTTAGGTTTTAAAAAATGTCAGCTTAGTGTTCAGAAACATAGTTTCTTTTACGATTTTTAGCCTACTTATCACATTTTTCAAAAATGAGGAAAAAGTAGACTTATGAGATCGGGCAAATGTGTGTCTGTCTCTTTGTCCTTCGGTATGTCTGTCCTTCTGTCTGTCTGTCTGCCTGGCTGGCTGTGTGTGTGTCCCCCCCCCCTATCAACTCCTAAACGGCTGCAGCAATCGAAACACAATTTGCTAGGAGTAAAGATCTATACCTGAATATCTCACGGCCATATTTGAAAATGATGTCAGTGCTACCAACTGCTGAAAAATCTCCATGTTGGATATCTTGGAAGGTATGAAGGGAGCTATTTCAGAATTGGCACACCTATAGATAATAATATTTCAGTTTAATTTCCAGGAGGCCATATATGGCAATGTTGCCAAAATGATTATAAGCCTGCTGATAGGTCCAAATTTTAAATGCATATAACTTCCACACTAACAATTGGTATTCAACCAAATTTCGTATGTACTATGTGTACATAAACAGATATGACTGAGCGTATTCTTAAGAGCCACCAGGGCTGCCAACTGTTAATAAATGCTCTCAATTTGTTTAATCCAAATACCCATATATCAGAAAGTATGCAAGCCGAAAGCTTTAAACTATGCACACGTATAGTACCTGACATTCTATATTAATTTGGAGTAACTTATATACGTCAGTGCTACCAACATGATTCTAAGCCTGCTGAGAGGTCCAACTTTAAATACATGTAACTTCTATAATATCATTTGGATTTCAACCAAATTTCGTGTGTGCTATTTGTACCATAACAGATATGACTATGCCGATACTTAAGAGTAACCAGGGCTGCCAACTGTTAATAAATACTGTCTCTAATTTTGTTACCCTAATATCAATATATCAGAAAGTATAGAAGCCAATAGCTCTAATCTTTGCACACGTATAGTACCTGGCATTCTAGATTAATTTGGAGTAACTAATATAGGCCTACGCCAGTGCTGCCAACATAACTCTAAGCCTGCTGATATGTCCAATTTTAAAATGCATGTATCTTCTATACTTACTAATGGATTTCATTCAAATTTGACACAACAATATATCATATTATTTCAGATTATTTCTGACCAATACATGCACTGTATGTCATTGTTGCCAACATGATTTTACGCGCGCTGTTAGATCCAATGTTTAACTGCATGTAACGTCCTTGCTATCCATTGTACTTCAACCTAATTTTGTATTCTGTACCTTAAGAGATGGAACTAAGAATATATTCAGTCACCAGGGCTGCCAACTGTAGTTCTCTGTTAGGCTATATTATGCCAGGTATACAGTATTTCGTACTAATTAGATATTTCGATATTACCAACTTAATTTCATCAGTATTCTAGATAGATCCATATAGATTAATCATTGGCATGAATCTTATATTTTAAGAAAAGTAGGCTCTTTAGTTTGTCACGGAACTTCTTGTTTATTGGTAGAATGGGGTTTTAAATAGGTTTTCATATTTAAAGTGTAGCAAAAGTTGATATAAACTGCGCAATGCTTACCATTCATTTATATATTAGTTATACAGGGTGTCATTTATGTACTTGAGTACCCTCAAGGGGCGTGTAGGGGATGGGCATAGGATCAATTTGAATTAGGGAACCTGGGTCGTAACGGCCTCCTAACCCCAGAAAACGGGTTTGTTTCAGGCCCTCCGCCCCTGTAAAGTAGGCAAGCGCACCATGTGTTACCCTGAGGTCGGGCACACTTTCGCTGTCAACGGTCTTGTGGCAAGCTAATCAAGCGGTGAGTCATTGAGACCTGTCCGCGGCACGGCCACTGTCAGGCTCCATTCTATAGGGAGAGCCCTCACAGTAGTAAAAAAATTCTATCGTAAAAGGTAATGTTACTTTAACGTCTGTCCTCCCCCTGCCACCCAAATTACCCCCCCCCCCTCCCCCTCCCCTAAATGAAATATGCTGGTGTTGCTACTGGTATTGCGACCTGAAACTTCATTTTCCCACGTTATGATACTAACGAAAATAACCTAGTGGATTGCTCTCTGAGATTGAACCCTTGCTAAAGAAAGAATGAAGGCGCTAGATAACTGTTTTTTCTTAATTTAACGGATTAAAACGCTAATGCGAATTTTATTTCATTACATTCCAGTACTTCATTGCTTAGAATTATCTCATAACGTTAGTAAAACCGCTTCCAAAAGCGTGTAAATCATACTCCATTGACTTCCGCATGCTCAGATGTGCCTACAAGAAACGTTGTGTTAATTAATACAGTTGAGTAAAAATTTAGACTTTCAGGACCGGCGTTGAAATAGGAATCTCTGTTTCGCGGGCTTACATGCCGTGTTCCAAGGACATTTTGTCGTCCTGACGTTTAGCTGAATACTGCCTTCAGCATGTTCACAGGTTACATTAAGCGAGGTAAAACAAGTAAACAGAAGATATTATATAAATAGTCAACAACCCACACATAGAGGCTACCATAGCAACGGCGTACCACATAAAAGTAAGCTTTTAAGCGACATCCTCATACCGCGGCAAGGGTTTATAAAATCCCGTGTGATTGTGGCCAAGTATATATTGGAACAACGAAATGAAGTATTGCCACTCGCCTCAAGGAGCACGAACGACACAGCCGGCTGGGACAAACAGATAAATCCACTGTAGCAGCACACTCACTACTCGCAGGTCACGATATAAGATATGGAGACACCGAGGTTCTGTCCACCACGGTGTCTTATCATGCCAGGCTACAAAGGGAGGCCATTGAAATCCTGAAGCATACTAACAGCTTCAATCTTAAGGAGATAACAGAGCTTGGCTTCCAGTCCTTAATCCCCTCAAGCCTGCCCTTATTGACCGTCGTAGACGAGAAGATGCAACAGACGAGCAGCCCTGTCCTTGATGCATTACTTTTATGTGGTACGCCGTTGCTATGGTAGCCTCTATGTGTGGGTTGTTGACTATTTATATATCTTCTGTTTACTTGTTTTACCTCGCTTAATGTAACCTGTGAACATGATGAACGCAGTATTCAGCGAAACGTCAGGACGACAAAATGTCCTTGGAACACGACCTATAAGTCCGCGAAACAGAGATTCCTATTTTAATACAGTTGAACTTTTATAAGTCGAACTTCGATATCTCGAAGTAACTTTAATTTTCAGGAAAAGTTCTACACAATTTATAGGTCACGCTTTGTCTACAGGGTGATTTTTTCCACCGTGTACAAACTCTAGGGATTGACCGCGGAGAGGATACTGAACAAAAATGGTCTAATGAAGATCGTGGATTCGAACCCGGCCGAAGTCGTCATATTCTTTTACAGATTGTCCCGACTAACGTAAGCTGAAAATTGTCATGCGAGGATTGGCGCCATGGGTAAATCCGACCCGACCGTAAATACAGTAATATAGAAATAACTTGAGTGTTCAAAAAGCTAAGGACATGTTTCTTTTTTCAGGGTGAAGTTCAAGACTAGGAAGGAAGGTACAGTAAGCGACAGGAAATAAGGGCTGACCAAAACGAAAATATAGAGCATTATTTAAGCCTCGGATTAGAAATACACATCTGTCAGTCCTCGCGAGTTAAAGTACTATTTCAGTCGTGTCCGTGAATTGTTATGACTTCAGTGCCCATTTCATCTGAGAGCACTGCTAACCAACCCAGCCGGCTGTCTCCGGCAGCTGCCAGCGTGAGACGTTTTCCCCTCTGTCGCTTGCTTATGAGGCGTAAAGCGTGGTTGGCGTGCTGGCTCTCTTTGCTAGGAGATATGACAAACGATAGCCCACTCCGCCCTTGGATCCAGATTACAGCCTTTTGGGCGGTCTCCCAGATGAAAGACAGGAATGCAGACCACATTTTTGACACCTGCACACGCCCGTCAAGGTAATTCAATGTCTCCCTCCTCACTTTTATGTCACAATAAAATAATTTTGCAACTGTCACCTTGAGGGTTAATGGACATGCCTGTTACATTAAAACAAGACAATGCGTACATACTGACTTCACCATAGCGGATTTTAATCTTTGCATGAGGGTTCGAATCCCACTACATGCGTATTTTCCCGCGGTTCTCCTCTTAGTTCTTATTGTCATACAAATAGGATAGTTAATTAGTTAGTTGTTGAGGTTTTAAGGGGCGGAACAGTGAGGACATCTACCCCTTCCCAAGTCGAATGATGATGTTTCATTCGAGGGGATTAGGTATCATGATCATATTCTGGACATCGTAGTCGTGTAGTTGGGTGTGTAGAATTAGTCTGATAACATGTTATTGTGGTGTCTGTAGTAGTGTATGCATTTAATTCATTCTTTCATTCATTTATGTGAAATTTGGGGTGTGTCCACCGGTGGCAAATTGGATATACATAACAAATAAATAATTATACATAACAATTCAATAACAATTAAACTGGAGTATTTACACAAATAGTCAGTCTTTTCTTAAACACACTTATATGTTTGGGAAAATGCTCTAAGACTGCGGCAAGTAGAGAGTTCCAGTTGTCAATGGCACGGTTTACAAAATAATATTTACCATAATTTGTTCGCTGTGGTCGGCCCTTAACTTTGAAATGATGATCGCTCCTACTCATGTAAGTGGGCTTTCCCATACGTTTGCTAAGCTCACCCCATGCTGGTTGATTTGTATACGTGTTGTACATAGCGCAGCGTCTAGATTTCATCCTCCTAGCCTCAAGTGATTCCCATCCAAGTTTCTTTAGCATACTGCCACACTGCTCCTGGGATTAAAGTCACTGAGCGCAAATCTAGCGGCCTTTCTTTCTACCATTTCCAACTCATTTATGAGCCCTATTTGATATGGATCCCAAACCGCCGAGGCGTATTCCAGGATAGGTCTTACAAGTGACAAATATCCTAATTCTTTAGCAGAGATACTACTTCCTTTTAATACCCTCATTACAAACTCAGGGATTTGCAAGCTTTAGAAACTACACGGAAAGAACGTGGTAAGTCCATTTTGTTTCGGAAATGAGTTTATGGCGCATTCTGGTGGCGAGCCATCGTAACTACAGATCAGTTCAAATTAATTTCAAATAAAGCGGAATGTCACCGAGATACAGAGGTTTTTATTTTTAGTGGAAACGAAAAGAACGTCCCATATCCTCTCACATTCTTCATAATTTAACTTTAGTTGTTATTTGTTTTACAAGTAGGCTACTTTCTTTATAAGAAATACATTTGCTTGCCCTCAATTGGGGTGTTTTATGTGGTATTTCTTTTTAGTGTTAAAGGTTTAAATTCACTCTCCTGAAAAAATTAGGGTTTGTGACTTACCCCGTTTTCCCCGTGGAATCTTCATTTGTTACGCAGATAAGGGTTGGGAAGGAGGCGACCGTGGCCTTAAATCAGAAACCATCCCAGCAATTTCCTGGAGTAGAAGTGGAGAAACCATGGAAATCACTTCCAGGATAGCTGAGGTGTGAATCGAACCCACCCCTTCTCAATTATGCCTCAAAAGGTTGAGTGTATCTCGTTCGAGCCCTCAGATCAGAATTAAAATTATTGGCAGACCCGGGAATCGAACTAGGACCTTAGGGGTGACAGCCAAGAATGGTAGCAACTTCACCTCGAGGGGGACATTTCAATTAAAGGCTTGGACATCATGGTCAATTCAGCTCCCTGTATTTGGGTGTGTAAAATATATAAGAATTTGTTTGACAACCTGTATAATTGCGGTGTCCTTATTTTTAATTGAATACTAGGGCAGGGAAGGAGGCCTTAAGGGAACCGGGTCGAGTGAATCGATAGAGAAATATAGCATCCGATGTTTAGGTACATACCTCAGAAACTACAATAGATACTGTATTTCCTTGAATGTTCTTTTGGTATATTCAGAGTACATTCATCATTATTAGGGTAGAATTTGAAGCTTCTATGTTGAATATTTTGTGTCAGAGGGCGCATTACAAAAACAATCTTAAAAATAATATATTGTTAAAAATTCTCTTAACTCATGTCCCTTTTTCTGAGCAAATACTCAAACCAGACCCAACAAACTTTGCATGCATAATATTTAAAACCATTTTTGAGCTACTGAAGTAAAAGTAGTGTCCCATTGTTTACAGGAGCTGAGGTTTTTATTTTACATCCTTGTTGAAAACTGATATTTTCTGTAAAATTGTCAGTGCTTTTCAAGCTGGGCTCCATGAATTAATCAAGATACCTGAATAAATTTACTTCCACTAGTAGATCTATATTGTGTCTTAGAGACTACCTAGTTACAAATACATTGATCAGATAGTTTCTGAGAAAATGGTAACTTACATGAAGTTTCAAAAAATATGACTTACGGAAAACACAAAAAGAATGTTTGACTAGTAGCTACAATATAGCCTTAGAACATTATGTTTAAACCTAATTTTATTGCATCAAATATCACTTCAGCACAATAATTGATACACTAAATTCTTCAGGAAAGATGGGAAAAGTTTTTTAAGCTAAACGAAATTGACGTTTTTGAGCCTATCACACGTCCGGGTTTCCTTAGTGAAGAACCGTCCCGGAATCAACCTGGAATACTGTAGAAGTAGAAAACTACGGAAAACCACTTCTGAGATGGCTAAGGTGGGAATTGAAACCGGAACTCCTGGTTGACAGCCAAGAAGGTTAACCATTACACCACGATGTGGTCCACTGTATGATTCGTAAATATATATGTTCGTTCTCATCCTCTCTCTCATTTCCTGTCGTCCATGTGTGTCTTACTTCACATGTTGTGTAATATACACTCCAGTAACAAGAATACTGGTTAGTTTGCAGTTCTGTTGCAAAGCACAGTGAAAGGTGAAGCAATAAATACTGTGTGTGCATATGAGTCCGTTAGCAAGGATTGCCAACCGCACAGCTGACTCGGCTCGAGCTCCAATTAAAGCAAGAGGGGATATCTCCCACAGAGGAAGTGAAATGTTACGGTACTACAACATATGCAAGTACGTGGAGTGAAAGGGCGTTCAATAAATGGACCTCGAGGTATGTTCCATATGTGGATCATAAGCACTCGATATGGCGTAGAAACCTAACCGGTAATTAATTTTATGTTCGACCCTCACTATTATGTGTCAGAAAACTGTATCATAATGATGGTCATTATAACACTGTTTTTCATTATGATACAGTTTCTCCAGCCAATCAGAGCTCGTTCATTGACCAATTAGGTAACGATACCTTCGCGCATGCGCTCAAAATCCAACATGTCGGACATAAACACAACATCGAACTATAATAAATTACCGACATGGAATACGCACCGTCCATATGTTCGCGTAAATAAACTGGCGAATATGAGACAAGAAATAGCACTGTACCTTAATATCACCAACCCTAATTTCTACACAGCGCATCGTCTTGAAACGACTCCGGTGACAATATTACTGAGGGGCGGCAGATGTAAACATATGGACTGCATATGGCATTGCAAGCACACAGAGCGCATGCGTCGGTCGTTCAGAGATCTTGAAAGACAGAGATATCATACTTAGCGCTCGCTCTCCAATCACAAAATTCAAGTGGCTGACTCTCAACAGATATTTATGAATATTTATGTTAAAATATATAATAAAGTTATAATTATCGTCGAACAAAAACAGTCGTATGCAACTCGCCTATAATGGTAATTAAGACACTCGTATGGAAATTATAAAACTCACATACGCTCGTTTTATAAAAATATTCATGTCTTAATTATAGCCATTATAGGCTCGTTGCATAATGTACTATTACACATTATTCACGCTCGACTAATTTGCATTTATGTATTTATTAGTCGACGGTACACAATAGGGCTCAGTGTGCGCCCCAATAACAGTGCACTTACACAGTAAAATTCTATAATGGCAATAATTAAAACACGAGTATGTTTATAAAACGAACGAAGCGAGTCTTAAATTTTCTAAAAGAGTGTCTTAATTACCATTATAGGCGAGTTACATACGACTGTTTATGTTCGACGATAATTATAACTATGTTCTAACATAAATATTCATAAATATCTGTCGAAATTCTGTCGGTTTAATTCTTCTTCTTGGAAATTGTGTCGGCTCAGCATTTCATCTCTACCCAATAACGAATCCCAAAGCTTTGAAACATTGTTTATCGTGAAGTAGCACCAACAGATGGCGCACAGATACTATGTTGGATCATTTTGTTATTTTGGTCAAATAACACAAAATGAGCTGTTACAAACGCTTTAAAATTAAAATGTATCATATTATCAACCAGTTATTCTTCAAATTCGAAGCGTATAGAATGTTAACGGAAGGAAAATCAATTGAGTCCCAAATAGAACAGTTATGACATCTGATGGGAAAGTATGGCATAAGAAATCCATTTACTGAACAGAGAGCTGGATTATAATTTACGTGGAACTAATGTCGAACGCCTGCTTCCTCCATGACGTTCCGGTGTGTTTATATCAACAACAGCATTCACTAAAATTTTATTCTATCTGAGTCAATATCATATTGAAACAAAATAACACATAGTTTCGGTTAACTTGTAACCATCATCAGCTTAAATAAAATTGTAATAATATTAAACTAACAGCATCATATAATCTAAACGTTAACAATCTATAAATAAAATTGTAATAATATTAAACTAACAGCATCATATAATCTAAACGTTAACAATCTATAAATAAAATTGTAATAATATTAAACTAACAGCATCATATAATCTAAACGTTAACAATCTAAAATAAAATTAAGTACAAAAATAAAACAAGTAGTTGCGTGAATAACTAAATAGCCTATTTTCATATATCCGACTGGTCTTACTTAGGACACTCATTTAGTAAACCACTCATGTGGGAATATTTGTATGAAATCAGATTTTCAGAATTGTTCCTTCTCAGGAATAGGTTAATGCCCCAAGTCACGAATCATCCTGCATTTTAGATAGACTAGCGGACCCGTGCGAGAAATCTCGCATGTTCATAAACCACACTTTCCCCAATAGGTTTATAATGAGAAATGTTGTTATGTTTTTATTTCAACCAATGATTATAGAACACTATTTACATTTCAGTTAGAATTCCAAGTTCTATGCTTCCCTAACTTAAGAAGGCAATCACCGAAAATTGGATCATCATAACACTCACCGTTTATTCGATATTTATGAAATTATACGATTTGAGTACTCATTCCTTTGATTTACTGTTTCTGAAATCCATGCAAAATGATAAAGGAAAGACCTCAGAATGTTAAAATGACATGAATCAGACGTCACAGTGGCCAAAATCTGAAGTGGACAGCAATAATGGAGCGTATTTTCCTACAGCAACAGTATCTGCAAATCGCTCATTTCGTACATTTTTAATCGTAATTTTTTGAAGAAATTATAGAAATTTATGAAATAAGAGAGGAATTCATGACTGGTAATGTATATTCTCTTTCATTTGAATGCTCATTTGTCACGATCGGTCGCATGTGTGTGCCGTAGGAGGGATCTATAATACTGAAATTTTATATATGATGGGGTTTCTGGTATGCTGAAAATTTGGAAAGTTTTGTAGTTATACAACAATTGGTAAATTAAGTGAATTCAAAACATTTTTCTTTGCCCGGTGAAATCTACCTCCGCCTTCCGGCGTGCCGAGAGGGATTTTTTAAATTAGTCGACAGAGTATCCACCATATCACCACAATTAACCATATCAAGCCCGTTGAAGACGTACGAAACCAGTCTTATGACACTCCTACACAACCGGGTAAGAGAAATGGGATCGGCACTGACTAGGCTTCAATAATTGGTGCAGTGCAGCTAAAGGCATTCAAGGTTACTGTTATTTCACAAAGAGAGCAAGAAAAACAACATAAAACCACTACTTTAATTATCTGAATTTCTCCATTACAGTTTTGTAAGATCATCCTAACAATCTCCAACTGATCTAATTTCCTGGTTATAAACACCACATTACTCACAAGGTCATGTTAATCATGATTATCCTCCTTAGCTCAGTTAATACATGGCAAAAATAGAAGAGGCCCAAGAATGATCCCCTGGGGCTCTCCAGTATAGCAGATAAATTGTTCTAACCCGTGGAACAAGAAACCAGTTCAATTACATTGCGTCATACTTACATTGAACTAGCCGCTAAAATACCACTTGTGAGATGGGTGCTATGATTCATGCACATACGTAAACATTCACTGGATGATACGAACAAGAGCAAAACCATATTTCATCTGGACTATTTTCTCTTATAGTCTCATCCTCTGCTCTTCCTACGGACATGGGTTCAGCACTTAGCTGTACAACATTATTTCAACAGTATAACGAAACGAGAACACAGAAAATCAATTAAAATTTTACACTCCGAAAACATATTTTAGAACCACACCTTGCATTCAATGTGATGTTGCGAATAAGGAAGGACATATCGAGCCATGACAGATCCTAATTGCTAACTCTGGGGAGGAGGAGACAGCGTGGGTTGGAGACGTCTGAGGTAGAGTACAAGATTTCTGAAGGTCGTACATCATGGAATAGATCCAGAATATTGTTTTCAAGACACAGGATGTCATTGAAATAAGGTATTGTGGTGCATTTGGCGAAAAAAGAAAAACAAAGTAACTGTTCTGAGCAAATTATCACTGTATACTTTTCTTCAATTTTTTACTGAGGTCAGGGTTTGATTCTCGGCTGTGCTAAGAAATGTAATTCTGGTCTGAGGACTAGAATGTGGTACACTCAGCTTTGTGAGGCAAAACTGAGAAGAGGTGGGTTCGATTCCTACGTCAGTCATCCTGGAAGTGGTTTTCCGTGGTTTCCCACTTCTACTCTAGGCAAATGCCGGGATAATTATTTATTTACATTGTTTAGACCCAAAGGATCACATGAAGCAAATTATGATCTGTTACTGTTCTCCTTGTTCTTCCAGAACTCTTTCATTATCTCACTGCGTCGAACTCGACGTTCCTCCATCCATCCTTTCCCTGGTCTCCTTCATGTGTGACTTCCCAACTGTGGATCTTATGTCGGAATGTCATTCGATCGTCTATGTCTATTGGTGTGATGTTGGCACTTTCTAGATCAATTTTTACATGGGTAAGCCAGACTGTTGTCACTTTAAGTTTCCTAAAGTAAGTCAATTATTATTATTATTATTATTGGTTAGGCTTTCACGGCCGGCGTTCAATTATTATTATTATTATTATTATTATTATTATTATTATTTATTTATTTATTTACCAAAAATTGTGCCTACAATGTATGGTCGGCAGATAGAGAAAGGGCAAGCCCCACATACACAGCAGTGTCTCCATCTATACAAATCTGATATGTTATATAGGCCTATATACAATTTACAACTTTACATGGTTCCTAATTGTAGCCTCCGTGGCTTAGGCGGCAGCACACCGGCCTCTCACCGCTGGGTCCGTGGTTCAAATCCCGGTCACTCCATGTGAGATCTGTGCTGGACAAAACGGAGGCAGACAGGTTTTTCTCCGGGTACTACGGGTTTCCCTGTCTAAATTACATTCCAGCAACACTCTCCACTATCATTTCATTTCATCTGTCATTCATTTAATCATTGCCCCAGAGGAGTGCGTCAGGCCTCGGCAGCCGGCACAGTCCATATCCTCGCCACTAGATGGGGGCTCCATTCATTCCATTCCTGACCCGGTCGGAGACTGTAAGCAGGCTGTGGATTTTCATTCATTATTATTTATTTACCAAAAATTGTGCCTACAATGTATGGTCGGCAGATAGAGAAAGGGCAAGCCCCACATACACAGCAGTGTCTCCATCTATACAAATCTGATATGTTATATAGGCCTATATACAATTTACAACTTTACATGGTTCCTAATTGTAGCCTCCGTGGCTTAGGCGGCAGCACACCGGCCTCTCACCGCTGGGTCCGTGGTTCAAATCCCGGTCACTCCATGTGAGATCTGTGCTGGACAAAACGGAGGCAGACAGGTTTTTCTCCGGTTACTACGGTTTTCCCTGTCTAAATTACATTCCAGCAACACTCTCCACTATCATTTCATTTCATCTGTCATTCATTTAATCATTGCCCCAGAGGAGTGCGTCAGGCCTCGGCAGCCGGCACAATTCATATCCTCGTCGCTAGATGGGGGCTTCATTCATTCCATTCCTGACCCGGTCGGAGACTGGAAGCAGGCTGTGGATTTTCATTTTCACATGGTTCCTAATTATCCCGGTCACTCCATATGAGATCTGTGCTGGACAAAACAGAGGCAGACAGGTTTTTCTCCGGGTACTCCAGTTTTCCCTGTCACAAATTTCATTCCAGCAACGCTCTCCACTATCGTTTCATTTCATCTGTCTTTCATTTAATCATTGCCTCAGAGGAGTGCGACAGGCTTCGGCAGCCGACACAGTCCATATCCTCGCCACTAGATGGGGGCTTCATTCATTGCATCCCTGCAAGCAGGCTGTGGATTCTTTTCATGGTTCCTAATTTATGGCCTTGGACGCCTCTTTCCAAACCTTCACCTGAATTACGATAACATAGATTATAAGACAAATTCTACACACCTAAGTACACGGAGCTAAATGACCGTAGGGTAGGAAGCGGCCATGTCCTTAAGTTAGGTACCATCACGATATTTGCCTGGAGTAGAAGTGGGAACCAAGGAAACCCATTTGTAGATAAGAGGAACGCGAGCACATCAACACCTCCTAGGGCTGGCGCAGTTACAATATAAACATACATGACTGTGAATACCTAACGTATTCATCAAAATTTTCGAAATTTTAATCGCAGTTGTATGGTATAATAAGCGAGAGTTTCCAAATTTCAATAAAGAAATTCGAAAATAACAAGATCTAGAGAAGTAGTCGACAGCTAAGATCAATTTCAATTTTGTCAAAAATAAAATAAACACCCGGAGAAGTAGTCTACAACTCAGATGAGTATTTAATTATCTTCTAAAACAACCAACACCTTGGAGAAGTAGCTGTTAGCTTTGATAGCTAAGATGAGTATTTCATTTTTTTTCTTCAAAAATAACCAAGACCTGGAGTAATCGACAGCTGGGTAAGGTATTTAAATTGTTTTGAAAATCACCAAGACAAGCAGTCGACAGCTTTTTAATTTTTTTTCGAAAATTATCAAGATCTGGAGAAACAGTCAGCAACTAAATTAAAAAAGATTTTTAGTAACTATCTCCATTACAGCTAGGTAATTCTTGTAATCCTTGTACTGTCTAAGCACGCATGCCTATAGATGAAATAACTTCCAGGCATGAGTAGCTTACACATGTTCAGATTCAACCTGTATCAACCTTATCTTGGGCGAACACAGTAGTTGAGATTTTATAACGATTATAATTCGTAAGCGCCCTGGGCATAGCAGATACCCCAGCCATTAGCTCTCAATCTACCATTAGAGATGCAAGATGCCATCAGAGCATTTCCTATCTCCAACATCTGAACAAGCTGAAGAATTCTGTCAAGGAATTCAGATGACACCCAATATGCGGCCGAGCTATAATTCCATGACGGCCAAAGTTAGTGTTACCTTGCTCAAATAAAAGCTCAATTTGTAAAGCTTTTGATAGTCTAATCTCAATATAAGTGGTCTTATTTCTTCGATTATCATTCAGTATTGTTTTAGATCGCACCAGTGGCAATGTTAACAATAAGAACAGGAACATTTTTGTTTTACTACGTTGAAGCCCAGTTTAACCTATTTAAAATAAACGGTCTGTTTTGCTTCTGCGAGAGCGAAGGGAAATGAGCGAAGTAGCCTACATCGATTAATAGACAAAGCAATAAATTAATGAATTATTCGATTAATCGAATATCCGATCAATCTATTAATCGATTTTACGCGCAATCGATAATCGTTTTGCAGCAATTAATCGATTTTTCTGCTTTGACTAATCGACTTATCTGCTTCGAGTAATCGATTAAGCTATAACTTTTTTTGTTGCCGTGTGGCCTCCTGAGAGGCCGAGTGCAGGTCTTTCTAGTCGACGCCCATGGACGACCTGCGCGTCGGGATGAGAGATCGAATGGATGAAGATGAATGAGATTGGGCTAGGATGTGGAAGGAAGCGGCCGTGGCCTGTCAGAAGGTACCGTCCCAGCATTTGCTTGGTGTTGAAAATGGGAAACCACGGAAAACCATTTCAAGGACGGCCGACGGTGGGGCTCGAACCCACGCGTCTACCGAGTCAGCAGAGAGCTTGGCCCCATGACCTAACGCTGAGCTTTAGCCAGCGTAGCCACTGCTGTCGGTAACCTATAACTGAAATTAATCAATTAAAAGTACCAGCCCTAGTAGAAATATTAAAGAAAGCTATTATGTATCTAGTTATGTTATCTTTGGAGAGATTTTCAAAGTGAAATGCCATGTCCTGTGGTTCGGATTCCACGTAAAAAGGAGGTCCCGTGGCTTATGATCTCGCGATTAACGGTCACGTAAAACTACAATATTCCTTCCTTCCTTATCATTGGAACATTGGCTGAGTGTCTAGACCAGGGCCATCCACACAGCGCTCCGGCCGCACTCTAAGCCAGTGCTCCGAGCGCCTTGGTGGAAGATACTCTAGTTTCCGTAGTGGTGGGAGGAGCTTGGCTGGTTGAGAACTTGGTCTGCTCGCCGCGCCGAAGTGAGGAATGTTTGGCTCAACGTGCATTTGTAAGCGTTTCTTTTCGGTTCTTAAGCTTACCAAAAGTAAAAATCGTGCAACGATGAGCGATAGAAACTTGCGCAATTGTTTACGATTAGCTGTGTCCAGAAATATTGTACCCGATTTGGAGAAGATTGTTTCCTCCGAAACTAAAAGCTCGTAAAAACGACGGTGCAAAGGTCTCTCAAGGTGTGTACTATCTGTTCAAATTGGTAAAGTGTTGTTGAATTCTCCTTTGTAATAGAATATGTTCACATTTCAGTTAGGAATAAATCACAATATTATTTACTTAACACTTGCGTTCGTTTCCTGCACATTCCATACATCGGAGTGCCATTCGATTTGTATATGCGGTATATTTTATTATAGCAAAACAGACCTATCAATATGTTGTCAACAAACCCACAAAAGCCGTCGAGCGCACGGCTGTACGTATGTATCTATTCAGCGCGATCCGAGCATCGTCAGTCTGTCTCAGGTTCCCTCGCTGCCACAGTATAGTGGTGGTAGGGGTAGGAGCGCTAGCCTGACTGCCCAGTGCTCCCTGTGCGCGGCCGCGCTCTCAGAGCTCAATGGCTGGATGATGATGATGATGATGATAATTGTTGCTTTAAGGGGCTTAACATCTAGGTTATCGGCCCCTGATGGTTTGGGTGATCGTGAAGATGAAAAAAAGAAATGCAAACTTAAACTAAAACTAACTACTAACCTACATACTAGAAGAAGAAATGGAAAAACTAAAGGAGAATAAGGCAAATAAAGGATAGGAGGAAAATAAATGCCCTCAACCCTCGAAGAATGCGGATTGAGGGACTTGGAAGGAAAGAGAGCGATGAAAGGCAGATAGGAAAGTGAAAGAAGAGAGGGTCCGTCCCCAAAGGTAAGGGACAAAAGGGGAAAACTGAATCCCTCGGGGTTGCCAACTCCCGAACTCACCAGCCGTGAGCCACTGAGGGTGTAGCATTATCTAGGGTGCACCAGAATTGGTGAGGCTACATACACCCGGCCTCCTTGAGGGCCTTGATCAGAAGGCAGGAGATAACATGAAAAGAAAAAGAAGGCAGATCCCTCGCAGAAGGAGGGAATCTGAAAAGATGAGACAAGGGCCAATTAAGGCGGGGAAGGAAGAGACTCCCTAGGCCTCGGATACCCTAATACCATCGGGGTCGGAAGAGAACAAGAGTTGACCAAGTGAGGTCGACAGGAAAGAAGACAGATAGGAGCCCAGTTTCTCCTACCAATCGGCACCAATTATAAAACAGTTGTGTTGTCAATTAGGTACTTGAAAGCTTCGCTCATGAATTCAAAATCCAACATGTCGGACATGAATTACATGATTTGAAAGTTGACAATATTAATCGCCGACATGGAAACTGTGCACATTCCCTAATATTTGCATAAACAAACTTGGCAATATTGCAAAAGAAATAGCACTGTACCTAATATCTGCAACTCCAATTTTTACACATTTTCGTACGATTCACCGCCAATTTTAGTGAATGCTGCTGTTGATATAAACACACAAGAACTTGATGGAGGAAGCAGGCGTATGACATTAGATTCATGGAAGTCAATAGCCCTGCTCTATTCAGTTAAGGGTTTTCTTATGCGAAACTTTTCCGCCAGATGTCATGACTGTTCTATTTGGGGCTCAATTGATTTGCCTTCCATTGACATTCTATACGCATCGAATTTGAAGAATAACTAGTTGATAATACGATACATTTTAATTTTAAAGCGTTTGTAACAACCTATTTTGTGTTATTTGACCAAAATAACAAAATTATCCCAAACAGTACCTGTGCCCTATCTGTTGGTACTAGTTCAGGATAAACAGTGTTTCGAAGCTTTCGAATTTGTTATTGGGTAGAGAGCAAATGTTGAGCCCACAACATTCCCAAGTTAAAGAAGAACAAAGCTCTGGAAGGACTTTAATCCTTAGCGGGAATCCAGGGCATACGCTCTTCACGTTAGTCAACTGACAAAATCTCGACAGATATTTATGAATATTTATGTTAGAACATACAACAAAATTATTAACATTAACAGTCGTATGCAACTCGTCTATAATGGTATTTTAAGACACTCGTATGGAAATTCTAAAACTCACTTCGCTCGTTTCATGTCTTAATTATGGCCACTATAGGCTCGTT
Source organism: Meconema thalassinum (assembly GCA_946902985.2). NCBI lineage: Eukaryota > Metazoa > Arthropoda > Insecta > Orthoptera > Tettigoniidae > Meconema > Meconema thalassinum. The sequence continues at coordinate 898,242,948 of OX336388.2, forward strand.
ACATAATGTACTATTAGATTAGATAGGCTTGTAAGAACTTGTGTAACGCGTCAAACTTATTTACAGACAGTATAGTTCACTTCTATGGTTGTTGCTTTATTATTATTATTACTTATTTATTATTCGCTAATCGGCCAACTAGGGACCACGATAAGGTCCACTATACATTCTGGCGTTTATTCAATTTACGATTGATCCAGTGTGTTTTCATTAGCTTGCTGTGTCGAGCAAGCCGTTCATCCCAGCACTTTGTACCGGTTGTCCATTTCTCATCTCGGAAAGTCCCAAAAGTCACGATGCTTGTTCAGAAAAGGTCTCGTTTGTGCGCGTCATCTGGTCGTAGGCCCATTTCTTGGAGGTCTTTCTTGACGTTAACGTACCAGGGAACTGTTGTTTTTGGTTTTGAGTTGAAATTGTTAAATATACGTTTTGTCCATCTAGAGTCGTCCATTCGTCGCAAGTGGCCGTAGAAGCGAATCCTGCGTTTGCGCATTGAGTCTGTGATCTTCCCTATCTTAGAATAGATTTCTTGCCTGGATTTTCTTACGTTGATCCCGTTTTTGTAGTTTGGACCTTAAGTATGTTGTGGGGAATCTTTCTCTCTTTTTGCTCAACTTAGCAAGCGCACTTTTCAGAGAGAGGATAAGGCATTCTGATGCATTATTATTATTATTATTATTATTATTATGCTTGCCACGGTGGGTGAGTGGTGTCGGACTACCAACCCCAAGCTTGCAGGTTCGCCCCTGGCCGTGGTAAGTGATTTTTGAAAGGCGACAAAAATCACGATATGGATGTCATACGTTGTTGGCATGTTAAAGAACCCATTTGAATTCAGTAGGCCGTGTTCAATGGCAAAATTAATCTCGGGAATTTCCGCCAACACAAAGTTCCTCCATTCTCTACTAGAAAGCGCTGTAGTGCCAAGGAGCTTAGATATCTAACCTCCTTGACTTTCATAGCGTTCAAAGGAACGACGAAATTCGACATGAAAGCTACCCTCTGGGTGTCAATTAACAAAGCTTATTATTATTATTATTAGTCTAATATTATTATTATTATTATTATTAATGTGGTTTGAGTATGTTGCCAGTGATCAATTGAATTATTATTGTGAATAACTTCAGTATTGATGTTGTCTGCACTATTTAGTTATGTATTTTCTAAATCAACCGTTCCTGTTTAAACTGGTGGTGTGGCGAATACACAACCGATACACTGCACAAAATGGATAAGAAAATATGCCAACTTATCTGGTTTTAGAAACTGATCCTTGTAGAGCCCGTCCTCGATGTGAGCACTCACACCCTTATCGATGAGACATGCAAATTTGTGGAAGAATGATAACTATGCTTCACAGTATAAGCCGACAAAATTAAAAGCTGTTCATTAATTTTGTTAATTATGCGTATTTGTGACTCGAAAATTTATAGGCTACCATTCTCATTATTTAACGATATATTCATTCGTCTGTAACTGAAACTAGTGGCCAAGGCTGTCAGGTGTAGCGATCCTAATAAAGACTGCTAGTTGGGCACGTGTTTCTGATGATTGGTCGGTCTCTGTCCGGGGTCTGATAGCCTATTAGAGCGTATAAATATGAATGGTGCCACCAACTGGTCGGCCTTTGTCTCTTCGTGACTCTGCTCTATGTAAACAAATTCCAGGCTAAACCAGGAATTATGGCTTGTTTAGTGCTTATAAATCTGGGCTGGGATGTTATAAAACACGGACGAGCTAGGCTATTTGTTAAAAGGCCACAGGAACGTGGTCGAAAACAAACACAGGTAAAGGTATTCATTCTTCCATGTCAGCGCTGAGAGTTGAATATTAGTTAGCTGATGAGCCAGCTTGGTTTTCCTAGGCGAAACCCCACACAAGACACGGCATAAACCTACAAAACTTGCTGAGTTTTATCTCACGGGCCGTGAAAGCCAATAAAACTTATCATATTTTTGGAAGCCTTTATAGAAAGGTGAAAGACTGCTTGAGGTTTTATCTCTCGCAGTTAAGACGCGCACGTGCGCTTCATAAGAAGGGAGGTGTAAGGTGCGTTCAAAAAGTAACGAGCCGGAGGCATAATTACAGAAACCAGTACCTGTCTCTTAGAAGTATTGGCCCTGGCTGTTGAGGCACTTGCCCCACTGTGACACGAGGCGGTGAATGGCTGTCTTATAAAATTCCCTGGGCTGCGATGTGAACCAGTTCCGCACGTACAGCTGGACGTCGGCGTCCGAGGTGAATCGTTGGCCCCGCAGATCCATTTTCAGGGGACCAAACATGGCGTAATCACAGGGAGAGAGGTCTGGACTATATGGAGGGTAGCCGAGAACCTGCCATTTGAATTTCTGCAGGAGTGCCGCGACTGTGTTGGCCGTATGAGGTCGTGCATTGTCGTGGAGTGACCACGGCGGCTATGGCGTTCACTGTCACTCGGCGGTCCTGGGTAATGAGTGCATCAACCAGCTGGACGTTGTCATCGGTAATGCAGGGGGTGCCCCAGACCGGGCATCATCGGCTAACGACACCCATCCTTCCCTGAAGCGCTTGTGCCACGCCTTGACCCTTGCAAGGAACATGCAGTGTTCGCCGTACACTTGTGACATACGGTGATGAATGTCCGTTCCCCCTACTCCTTCCGCTGTCAGAAACCGAACAACACCTCTTTGCTCTTCGGTTGACGCCTCCATGTCACTGTTTGCAATGCGACTGGTAGCGTTGGACGATTGATGCATGCTGCTACTCGCTTCGTATCGTCACGTGACGTGCATGCGTGCCTTCTAGCGATGGGCTGTGACCTTCCACGCTCTGATCGGAATCAGACCTCGTTACACACGCCACGATTAGCCGATGTAGTCTCCGGTTTGCGCATTTCAGCCTCCGGCTCGTTACTTTTTGAACACACCTTATAGTGCACAGTTCGCTACACCTGTGTGTGGGGGTCCGGGCGCGGGCACCAAGAGCCTACTGATGAGCCAGCTTGGTGTTCCTAGGCGAAACCTCACACAATGCACGGTATAAACCTAAAAAAATCGCTGAGTTTCATTATTTTCTTCTTTAAAGAGTCTATTCAATAATTGAATATATTAGATTACATTTATGGTATCGCCACTATTTTTGTTCAATTCCTGGCCAAGCCAATACAATTTAATTCTGGTATGAGGGCCGGAATGGGGTACGCTCAGCCTCGTAGGGAGACCTGGGTTCTATTCTCATCTCAGCCATTATGGACGTGGTTTTCCCAGATTCTAACGTAAGGTCACGGTCAATTCCTCTCCATTCCTCATCCCAATTATAATAATAATAATATCATATGGCCTCGGGAGTCGGTATCAAGCTTTGTTATTTGACACCCAGAGGGCAGCTTGCATGTCAAATTGCGTCGTTCCTTGGAACGCTAAGAAAGTCAAGGAGGTTTTATATCTAAGTTCCTTGACACTGAAGCGCTTTCTAGTAGAGAATGGAGGAACTTATTTTGGCGGAAAATCCCGAGATTAATGTTGCCATTATGAACACGGCCTACTGAATTCAAATGGGTTCTTTAACATGCCAACAACGTATGACATGCATGTCGTGACTTTTGTTGCCTTTCAAAAATTACTTACCACGGCCAAGAGCGAACCTGCAAGCATGGGGTTGGTAGACCGAGACGATAACCACTCTTCCACCGTGGCAAGCATTATTATTATTATTATTATTGTTATTAATCTTGATTGGTCACATTGGACCACTTGAGTCGTTCCACAATCACTTCTTCTTTGAAGGTAGTACTGCTTGGTTCTTGCGCTCTTTCCAGTACTTTTTCATTCTTTCAGATCGGGATTTTCTCAACTCATCTGAAATCTCCATAGGCTTTCTATGGGTCATTTCTGCAGAAAATTTGTGAGTTTTAAGAATGGTGTTAATTTTATTTTTCTCCTCGGCATCTGTTATCTTGAGTCCAACTGCTTTGAGATATTGTTGGATTTCTTGGATCCATTTTCCTCCAGTTTTCTTTCCTAGATTTCTCATCACCAGTTGGCGCACAATTCTCTTTTCTGGAAGCCGTAAGATGTGAAAAAAAAGACATTCTTTTCTTCTTCATTGTGCTGGTGATTGGATCAATCTCACGATAGACAGTTTCATTTGGGAGAATCCTCCAGATTCCCTCAATCTGATACGTTTTATTTATGCACGTTCTAATGATTCTTCTTTCCGTTTTGAGGAGCTGATCAGCTCTTTGTTCATTTTTAATTTGGAACAGTGTTTCACAAGCATTAGTGGCTTCTGGGAGAGTTACATGTTTTAATGTTGGATCTTAGTAGCTATTGATAGGCATTTTTAGCCTATTTTCAATTTTGAAAAAATAGGCTTATTAGATCACCTTTTGTCCGTGTGTGTGTGCGTGTGTGTGTGATTCGTGTGTGTGTGTGTGTGTGTGTGTGTGTCCCCCGAATAAAATCCAAACGGCTGGAGTGATTTCAATGAAAGTCGGTAAGTTCATAGCCCTATTCCGGGCAACCCCGACCGTGCCCTTCAAATTTTGTTACGTCTCACCAATCCAACATGGCGGCTGTGCAAAATATTTCACCAGCATTCAATATCTCCGAAACTATTCCCGATATCACCCTGAAATTTTGTATGATGATAAAGGGAACTACTAGAAATTCATTTATGTGACCTTTGAAAACCTGGTAACTACAAAACCAACATGGCGCCCAGGCGAATTTGCGGCTTTTAAATGGACGTTTCTCGCGATTTAACCAACCAAACGCATTGAAACTTTGCACTGTATACGTTTATATGCATTGTAATGCACCGACATCTAATTTATTTCAATTGTTTACATAACCTCAAAATGGTGGCTGTGCGAAATATTTCACAGGCATTCAATATCTCCGAAACTATTTATGATATCAACCTGATATTTTTTACGGTGATAAAGATTACTGCTACAAGTTTATTTATATAACGTTCAAAAACCTGTAAACTACGAAACGAACATGGCGGCCAAGCGAATTTGACACATTCTAATACATTTTTCTCGTGATTTAATCATATGAGCGCATTGAAATGTGGTACAGTAAATGATTATACATATTGTCATTCACTGGCTTCTAATTTAGTTCAATTGTTTACATAAACTAAAGATGGCGGCTGTGCGAAATTTTAAAATTAAGTTTTTATTCTTGTGTCGTAATCATGCGATCGAAGTGAAACTTTGAATAATGAAGCTATGCAATAATTTTCCTTTAATGGTACATAACTCTATGGCCTATACATATAACAATCCAAAATGGCGAGCATCCGAAATATTTTGACGGTTCTCAATATCTAAGAATCTTTTCCAGCGAGCAAACTGTTTTTTTTAATGTTCATAGAGGCTATGAACGTAAGTTCACCTGTATGACTTTCAGTAACCTGGTGAGCACAAATCCAACATAGCGGCGACACGAAGTATACATATTTAAATGGACTTTTCTCGCGATGTAACTATCTGAGTGCAGTGAAACTTTGCACGTTAAAGCTTATACAAATGTTAATCCACTGGTATCTAATTTATTTCAATTGTTAGCATAACCACAAGATGGCAGCTGTGCGAAATTTTAAAATCTCGTTTTTACTTCTTGTGTCCTAATCATGCGATTGAAGTCTGAAATCCACACGTACACAATAATCTTCATGTAATAGTACATAAATAAAAATCCAACCTGGCTACCATCTACAATATTTAGTCGGTTCTCAGTATCTACGAACCTAACATAGCAATCAAACTGAAATTTTGTATGTTCATAGAGGCAATTAATATGAGTAGGATATATGAAAATAGGCTGTATAGTTCTTCACGGAACTACTTGTTTTATTATATGTTGACCAGGTTAGAGATTGTGCCTTTTTCATTTTATTTGTTCTATTTATCCAAGTTACTTTTTCGTTTAAGTTATGTGTTATAATTTCTCCAAGATACTTGAATTGAGGAACTATGTTAATTTTATGATCATTTATATAGACTTCATTTATATCTTAGGGTTTCATAGGCATGATCTCAGTTTTTTTAAAGGATATCTGTAATCCTATCCCTTGAGCATAATAATAATAATAATAATGAATGACTTACTAAAAGGATATTTAATCAAGCCTCCTCATTCACAGCCGACTCGTTCTCGCCTGCTGTTCCCAAGGTTACAGGATCGAATCCTGGCGCAGCCAATTGGCATTTGTGGGTGGGCAAATGCAGGAAATCCGTGTCAGTAAATTTTCTGGCACGTTAAAGATCCCCTTCGGAGCAAAATTCTGACACCCCGACGTCTCTAAAAGCCGTAGTATTTAAAAGAGACGGAAACCAATAACGTTATTATTATTATCATCATTATTATTATTATTATCATTATTATATCATAAACAGCTAAGAATAACTGGACAATAGAAGTTGAAAATGACCTACAAGGAATCAACGTAACCAGTGAAATTTTATGGGAGAGGTCTAGCTTTAAATCGTTGGTGAACAAACATCATTTTGCTGCAAACCCCCGAATGAGAACCGCCACTGCACGGACAGCAGAAAGGAAGAGAGAGTGAGAATGAAGAGATTTTGGAAAGAGAAGAAAGTTGATTCTAATGCATCGCGCTCCTTAGTTGGTCATAACGCCGTAAACTAATAATAATTCTTTATGAGGAATATTCTACAATACAGTAGTTTTCCTTCAACCCAAAAATACCGGGTGAGTTAGCCGTGGTCGTTACGGCATGACTGCTGGCAGTCGCTCTCATCCGGGAGGCGAGATGGTTCGAATTCCCCCGCCGGCAACCTTGAAGATGGTCTTCTGTGGTTTCCCATCTTCCTTCCAGGCAAATGCCGGGATTGGTCCCAAACTATAGGCCACAGCCGCTACCTTCCAACTCCTTGTCCTTACATTCAAACTTTCCTCCCCAGACAACACTCCACACGCGACGGTACGCGTAGTTCACCCATTGGGTGTCCGCATAGAAGCAGCTACAAAAAATGGCGAGCCGAACATGTCCTCGGACACTCCCGGCACTAAAAGCAATACGCTAAAAAAATAAAATAAAAATAATAATTAAAAAAATACTCTATTCCCCCACAACTTTCGGTCTTCAGCATCTTCCTCGGTTAAGCCTCCGGTAGCCATGCTTCTCTTTACACAAGTGGTTCTTAACCGGTGGTCCGCGAGTGCCTCGGGAGTGGTCCGCGGGAGAAATGGGTCCACCAGCACGTATAAAAAAAGTGGCCAATAAATGGGGATTTCGGAAACGATGTGCGTTGAACGAGAATCGTCCGAATGTATTCGCGGCTATGACTATCAGGGTTTGAACTGAAATATCTTTAAAATAAGGGTTATTGAGGAAGGGTTACAACTGATAAGGTGTGTTGGGGGGAGGGGGTGGTCCGTACATGATTCAACTTTAGGCTGAATGGTCCGCAGACTTTTATGGGTTCAGATTGTTCTCTTGGTTTACCCCGTTTCCGTTTGCCTTCAGCTTGCCAATGTAACATTAAATTTGGAATTCTACTATTCTGCATCCTTTTCACATGTCCAAACCATCGTAATCTTCTTTCTTCAACCACTTCTAGTACATTGTTTTACCTGCATAACTTCTCTGAATCTCTAATTTTATCCAATACTGATTTTCTTGCCACCCTCCTCGAATAATACATCTCTGTTACTAATAACTTGTTTGCTTGCTGTCTGTTTAACGTCCAAGTTTCTGCTCCATATAACAAAATACTTTGTAACAGTGAGCTGTAAATACGTATCTTGGTGTTGTTTAACATATTTCAGCTCCATAAAACGGAATTTAATGCTCCAGTTGTTCACCTAGCCTCACTTACTTTTTTCTCAATTTCAGATGAACTTGTTTCCCCAGCTTCTATTATTGAACCCAAATATTTAAATTTAGTGACTGTTTGAATTTCTGCATTTCCGATCTGTAGTTTCTCACCACCATTATTCTCTAATGTAAGGTAATAATAGTAATGATAATAATGCAAGTATTAAAAATCTTTCTTAAAATTTATTTTGTTTCTTTCGCTGAAATATCCGGGAGGGAGGAGAGTACGAGCGTTTCCTACTAAATACACAACCAAGTACATTGCATTGATGACCATGATGTTCCAAACCCCTCGAATGAATTAATATCCTAAACTCTGGATAGTGAGGAAATAAATATCACGGCAGTCCCCCAAAATCAAACGACTGTCGTGAGCACACGTGGCCAAGTTTCAGGATACAGGAGGCAGTGGTGAGCAGGGCCCGCGGGATCGTCACGGCCCCCTGGCAGTCTTTAATAACCTTGACACAAACACGTAACTTCTTGTGTTTACCGAGCTCTTACGTGAGCCGCCAACTGCACGTGTGTCCAGACAACCAACATCAATCAACAGCATAGGCCCAGATTACATCTTCCAAATATTATGGACACATGGACGAGTCAGTAGGGGATTTATACTGTGAATGTTTTAAAAAACGTATTTTTAATAGCATACAAATTTAACTGTTTGCTTATATTACCCTCCAGGTTGGCTTTTACCTCGGACTCAGCGAGGGATCCCACCATTACTGCCGCCAGGGCAGTGTCCTCGAGCTTGAAACTTCGGGTTGGGAGATACAACTTGGGAGGAGGGACGAGCATCTCCCCCAGGTGGTCTCACCTGCAAAGCGAACAGGGGCCTTATGAGGGATGGGAAGATTGGGAGGGATAGACAAGGAAGAGGGAAGGAGGCGGCCATGGCCTTACGTTAGGTACCATCCGGCATTTGCCCGGAGACGAAGTGGAGAAACCACGGAAAACTACTTCGAGGATGGTTGAGGTGGGAATAGGACCCCCTCTACTCATTTGGACCACCCGAGGCTGAGTAGACCCCGTTCCAGTCCTAATACACTTTTCAAATTGCGTGACAGAAGCGGGAATCGAACCTCGGACCTCCGGGGTGGCAGTTAAGCACGCTGACCACTACACCACGGAGGCGACATTTATATTATGATAATAATAATTTTATTATTTTATTTATTTATTTATTCATTTATTTATTTATCGTATGGCTTTTAGTGTCGGGAGTGTCAGAGGACGTGTTTGGCTCTGCTTCTAGCGGACAACCTTAGGATGAGCTACAAGTTCCGTTCAATTTCAAGTAGTTCCAACTTTCGCTACCAGATATCAATGATACCTAGTGGTGAACTTTGGAACTTTGATTGAGCGTTCCGACGAAATCTAACCTAACAATTTAGCTGCACTCAAGTTTACTCTGTGGAAGGATCTTTTACATGCCATAAATCTATGACGTGGAACCGCCAGCTTTACTTCCCCTCCGAAGGAAGGCATACTGAAGGATTTTTAACGCTCTTAAAAAATCCGACGACTTCGGCCGGGTTTGAACCCGCTATCTTGGGCACAGCAGTTCAGCATGCTACCAACTACGCCACCGTAGCCGCCTACTGCTGACCACTACAGCACGGAGGCGACATTTATATTATGATGATAATAATTTTAATAACCCCTGGCACTACACCTCACGAAGGGCCTAGGTCTAACAAGTGACCGCTGCCAAACCGTTTGGCCTGCAGATATGGGGATGACACGTGGCCAGCGCATCGGGTCCTCTTGGCCGTTAATCTTGGTTTTCGTGACCAGGGCATTGCCTCACTCTCAGACGGGCACTTAATTGTCCTCACGAGGCTGAGTGCACCCCGTTCCAGCCCTCACGTCAGTTTCTAAGATCCCTGTCGGAGCCGGGAATCAAACCAGGGGCGTCCAGGTGAGAGGCAGGCGCCCTACTCCAAACACCACGGAGCCGGCTATTTTATATTATGACATGATAAATAATACGAGTGGTGATCCGAAACTAAGGTCACAAAGCCTGCAGTGATACTTGTACATTTTATTTCATACAACCAATTTGACCAACAACAATAACTAACTAACTGGTAGTTCATACATTGCATTAGGTTATTTTTCGACATGGTCTCCATATCGGTTAGGCACTCGTCGCTTCGTAGGATGAGTATAAATACTCCCTCTTGGTAAAAGTCCTGTCCTTGCGTATTCAGCCACGTCGTTATGAAATATCTTAACTCCTCGTTTAAGCGAATAGTTGACTTCCTTGGCGCACCTTCAAGTGAGGAAACAAGTGAAAGTCACTTGGAGCGAGGTCCGGGCTGTAGGGAAGGTTATCAGTAATGTCCCAGCGAAACCGCTTCAACAGCGTGGTGGTCTTCTGGACTGTATGAGATCGCGTGTTGTCATGAAGGAAGATGACGTCCTAGGTGAGACGTCCCGGCCGTGGTTACATGTTTCGCCCACAGAAATCGAATAACTGAGCGGATCTCCTCGCGAGACCAGTTTACCAAACGAGCCGCCAATATTAATTTTTAGCCCACTTTTCACATTTTGTAAAAAAAACAAGTAGTTCCGTGAAGAACTATACAGCCTATTTTCATGTATCCTACTCATGTTAATTGCCTCTATCTACATACAAAATTTCAGTTTAATTGCTGTAACAGATTCGTAGATATTGAGAGCCGTCTAAATATTTCAGATGGCCGCCAGGTTGGATTTTTATTTTTGTACTATTACATTAAGTTTATTGTGTACGTGTGGTATACAAACTTCAATCGCATGATTAGAACACATAAAGTAAAAACGAGATTTTAAAATTACGCACAGCAGTCATCTTGTGATTATGCAAACAATTGAAATAAATTAGATGCCAGTGGATCAACATTTGTATAAGCATTTAACGTGCAACGTTTCACGGCACTCGGATAGTTAATTCGCGAGAAACGTCCATTTAAATATTTATACTTCGCGTCGCCGCCATGTTGGATTTGTGCTCACCAGGTTACTGAAATTCCTATAGGTGAACATATGTTCATAGTCTCTATGAACATTAAAAAATTCAGTTTGGTTGCTGTAAAAGATTCCCAGATATTGAGAACCGTCTAAATATTTCGGAAGCTCGCCATTTAGGATTGTTATATGTATAGGCCATAGAGTTATGTACCATTCAAGGACAATTATTGCCTAGGTTCATTATTCAAACTTTCACTTCGATCGCATGATTATGACACAAGAAATAAAAACTTAATTTTAAAATTTCGCACAGCGCCATCTTGAGGTTATGTAAACAATTGAATTAAATTAGATGGCAGTGAATTACAAACTGCAAAATCATTTACTGCACCACATTTCACGGCGCTCAGAGAGTAAAATCACGAGAAAAGTCTATTAAAATATTTCAAATTCGCTTGGTTGCCATGTTCGTTTTGTACTTTACAGGTTTATGAAATATACATAGGTAAACTTGTATCGGTACCCTTTATCACCGTACAAAATTGCAGGGTGATATCTGTAATAGTTTCGGAGATATAGAATGTCAGTGAAATATTTCGCACAGCCGCCATTTTGAGGTTATGTAAACAATTGAACTGAATTAGACTCCAGTGCATTACAATGTGTATAAACAATTGCTGTACCAAGTTTCATTACGTTTGGATTGTTAAATCGCGAGAAAAGTATATTTAAAAGTCTCTAATTCGCTTGGCCGCCATGTTGGTTTTGTAGTCACCAGGTTTTTGAAAGTCTCATATGTGAACTTCTAGTAGTGCCCTTTATCACAGTACACAATTTCAGGGCGATATCGGTAATAGTTTCGGAGATATTGAATTCTAGTGGAATATTTCGCACAGCCGCCATGTTGGATTGGTGAGACGTTACAACATTTGAAGGGCACGGTCGAGGTCGCCGGGAATAGCGCTATGAACTTACTGAGTTTCATTGAAATCGCTCCAGCCGTTTAGATTTTATTAGGGAGACACACACACACACCTCACACGCACACACACACGGACAAAAGGTGATCTCATAAGCCTATTTTTTCAAAATTGAAAATAGGCTAAAAATGAGGAAAAGTAGACTTTGAGATCGATCCGGGCGAATGTGTGTATGTCTGTCCTTCTGTCTGTCTGTGTGTGTGTCCCCCTATTAAGGGCTACAGCTATCAAAACCAAATTTGGTATGAGTAAATACCTCTGCCTGAGTATCTCACGGCCATATTTGAAAATGACGTCAGTGCTACCAACTGCTGAAAAATCGCAATTGAAAGTTGAGGTCTATGATGGATATCTCGGAAGATATGCTTGGGAATTGTTCCAAAATTGACACACATATAGACAATAATACATCAGACTAATTTACAGGAGCCCATACATGAGAGTGTTGCCTACATGATTCTATGCCAGCTGGTAGGTTCAATACTTAAATGCATGTAACTTTTCGTACTATTTATTGGATTTCAACCAAATTTGGTATATGATTTGCGCACTGGGGCACGTATGAATATGCGCATTTTTTATTCCAACAGGGCTGCCAACTGTTGAAAAATGTACTCTATACATTTTTTTCCTAATCTCATATCAGAAAATATGCAGGCCAGCATTTCTAAACTTTGCATACATAAGTTTGAGTATCCCATTTATGGCAGTGTCGCCAACCTTATTTTACGCATGCTGATAAATGCAATATTTAAATATATGTAACGTGCATACTGTCTTTTGGAAGGAAGGAAGGAAGCTTTAAGTTTTACGTGACCGTTAATCATGCGATCATTAGCCACGGAACCTCCTTTTTACGTGGAATCCGAAACACAGGAGATGGCATTTCACTTCGAAAATCTCACATGCATTGACCGGGAATCGAACCCAACAGCTTGACCGCTGCGCCACCACGCCTCCGCTATCTTTTGGACCTCAACCAAATTTTGCATGTGCAATTTGTACCTTAAGAGAATATAGAGCCACATTGTTTGCCAACTGTTGATATATGGTCTCTAGAATTTTAAGAAAAGTTTGCTCTTTAGTTCGTCACGGAACTATTTGTTTTACCTACAACTAGCGCTGTAGGTGGCAGGTGGATGAAACTCTGCACAGTTTCCGATCTTATGTATTCGAATTATCCTACATAACTAATTTCTCTATAACAGACTAAACTCCAGGAATATCGACCTTGTAAACTTAGATTCTGATGACCCCTCGTATGATCTTAATTTACCGACAGCGGGGGCTACGCTCGCTAAAGCGCAGCGTAAGGTCATGGGGCCAAGCTCTCCGCATACTCGGTATACGTGAGGGTTCGAGCCCCATCGTCGGCTGTCCTTGAAATGGTTTTCTGAGGTTACCCCATTTTCATCATCAGGCAAATGCTGCGATGGTAGCACTCAATATGGCTGAATATCTTCGCTGTCACATATATATTTTTAGTTTCGCTCAACATTTTCCTGTGACCTACTTATATGGTGCACCATATTAAGTTAAATAGCCATTTAGTTTTTGAGTGCTACGCTATCTTATACCTTTCTTCGAATATTTGTCTTGGCTGATGAAGGGGATAAAAGCAATTAATCCCCGAAACATGTACCAGGAGCAAGTGTAATTATAATTTATTTTCGTTTATGTATTGACTAAGGCGGATATACAATTTGTTGTTAAAACTATCTCTCATCTCGGCGCGTAGGTCACCCACGGGCGTCGACTACAAAGACCAGCACTCGACCTCTCAGGAGGCCACATGACAAACAACTTAATTTAATGTAATTTATTGTTTTTTCTACTTCTATTTGTTACAATGCCGGCCCCTTGGTGTTGGGGTAGCGCGCCTGCCTCTCACCCAGAGGAAAATTGTGAGTATTCTCAGGGGATTGTCACCGCAATATATCCTGAAATATCAACCAATACCTTAGAGCATATAACTCTGTGTAATTATTTTAGATAAGATTCAAAGTTTATATAGCCTGCAATTATTACTGGCAATACAAAAAAGTTGTAAAATACAACACAACACACAAATAAAATGTTATACTTAATGAACTTTCTATTATGATCTATGGAGTATGAATGGCAAATATCTAAATATTTGTCAATTTACTAAGCAGAAAGGTAAACAGTTTTTTTTTTTTTTACAACTTGATAATTTATTTCTCAAAAGTACCGTCCTGTGGAATTCACAGTTTTACCTCACAAGGCTGAGTGTACCCGGTTCCAGCCCTCAGACTAGAATTAAAATCTCTTGGCAGAGCCAGGAATCGAATTTGGACCTCCGGGGTGGCAGCCAAGAATGCTAGCCACTACACCACGAGTTAGTCTAATTTCAAAATTAATATTGTTTATAACTCATCCAATAAGTTAAGATTAGGGTACAAACAAATTTACAATTATTTTGTGCTCTTACCAAAGCAACACTTTCTTAATATTTATTGGCTTTTTTGGGGGGGTGGGGCTGGAGCCCCCTCAGTACCACCCCCCCACCCCCCCTCCCCCGATATACACCCCTGCAGTGAGGCAGCGTACCGGTCACGAAAACCAAGATTAACGGCTGAGGGGACCCGACGCGCTGACCACACGTCACCCCAATAACAGCAGGCCAAATGGCTGGACAGTGGTCGCTTGGTAGGCCTAGGGCCTCATGGGCTGTAGTGCCAGGGGTTTTATTTGTTACAATGTTTATAAGCCCCAATCCTATTGCATCTAGGGCGCTACTGTAAGTGTAGCCGTGGAAATAAAATCAATCAAGCGGCTACGCTGCTGACGACAACGTTTGTGACAAACTGATTGCAAAAGGAGTCGAGCTAGATTTTACATCCCGGATGATTCGCTTCTCTGTAATTGAAATACTTTTCACGCAATGGGAGAAAGGCAAAGGATACGGCATTGATCTCACAGGAAAGTAGAAGTGAAGCTGAAAGCAATGGTTGAGCGATTACGTGACCGGACGTTCGAACAGGAGGTCATGCCCTTCGGGGAATCAGCTGCGCAGGATTTGAGGGAAGACTAGCACTTCGTAAACAAGATTTACTCCTCATACAATAAGAAAAAAGAAAATCCACAGCCTGCTTCCAGTCTCCGACCGGGTCAGGAATGGAATGAATGAAGTCCCCATCTAGCGGCGAGGATATGAACTGTGCCGGCTGCCGAGGCCTGACGCACTTCTCTGGGGCAACGATTTAATGAAAGACAGATGAAATGAAATGATAGTGGAGAGTGTTGCTGAAATGAAATTTTTGACTGGGAAAACCGGAGTACCCGGAGAAAAACCTGTCTGCCTCCGGTTTGTCCAGCACAGATCTCACATGGAGTGACCGGGATTTGAACCACGGACCCAGCGGTGAGAGGCCGTCGTGCTGCCGCCTAAGCCACGGAGGCTTCCCTCCTCATACAATACCTATTTAAAAAATACTGTATTTCCTTAATTTACCTTGTCTGGACCCGCTTAATTAGCAATCTTTGCCCTGACGCGCTACCTAGTGCCTCGCTGGCATAGGGAGAGCGTGGGTTCGAATCCCCACCTCGGCCGCCCTGAAAATGGTTTTCATGGTTTCCCATTTTCACCACCAGGCAAATGCCTGGACGGTTCCTTTCAATAGGTTCACGGCCGACTTCATTCCAATATCCCTTCCCTGATCTTTCCTGAAAAAAAAAAACGGCCATTGGCTGCATTAATAAAGTCATAGCATCGAGTTACCTTGGCATAATTCATCCTTACAGAAATAAGGTACTGGAGAAAAGTCGCACTCAGGACAACCACTGTCAGCGCCGGGTTTCGAACCTCCGTCCGCGAACTTGCCGCAGCTCCCCGTCGTGGTTGTGATCAGTGATTTTTAACGCACAGGCTACTTCGCACGCTGTCTCCTTCAGTTTACAGTAAAAGTTTTCCATTGGAGAACCGGAATGCGAATCCTAGCCATGTCTAGATGATTAATCAACGGTTTCCGTGAGGTACAATACACCCACACATTTGCACACGTGTATCCTAGCCCGGACAACAGCTGGCAACTAGCGCGATTCTCCGCTCCATATCCTGCATTACGTCAAGCTTTCCTCTAATTCAATATTGCGTATATTTCAAGGGACACCTGTTTTCTATTTTCAAATCATAGCGACTTAAGCTTCAAACAGCATATCCCAACTAATTGAGGTCGCCGGGGACTCATCTGGAAATTTGACAGGCGATTTAAGGTCCGATGTTATTTCTGAAGCTTCGTGATTTTTCAGGAGTAAATTCCACCTCGCTGTTATTGGGGGATACAACCCCCCCCCCCAACCCCCTCCTCCCAAATCGTCCGGATGAAAGACGATTTTCTGAGCCACTGGGTCACCACGCAGCCCCGTTTTCAAATCGTAGGGGCAAAAATATAATACAAATAATTTCGCAGTCAGCTGGCATTTGAGGGTGCGCAAATGCGAGGGAGCCATGTCAGTACATTTACTGGCACGTTAAAGATCCCCTTCAGGGCAAAATTCCGGCACCCCGGCGTCTCTAAAGGCCAGAGTAATTAAAAGGGACGTAAAACCAATAACATTATTATTATTATTATTATTATTATTATTATTATTATTATTTAAAAATCTCTTCAGAACAACCCCGTTCAATAGAATCGTGCCACCCTCATGGTGCAGTGACTAGCATTCTTGGCTGTCACCCCTGAGGTTCGGGCCCGATTCCAGTCTTCGCCAAGGAATTTAATTCTGGTATGAGGACTGGAACGGGGGTAACACTCAGCCTCGTGAGGCAGAACTGAGATGAGGTAGGTTCGATTCACACCTCACCTATTTTAGAAGTGCCTTTTCGTGGTTTTCCACACTCCTACTCCATGCAAATGCTGGGAGGGGTCCTAACTTCCATCCACGACTGCCTCCCTCTCAATCGTAGCTCTAATTACAAATACTGTACACACACTACTACAACAACAACTACTACTACATACACCACAATACCTCAGATTATCAGACAAATTAAAAAACATCCGCTTACACACATTAAAGTACATGGGGCTTAATAACGATATCCAAATGGAGTCAATATCAACAACTCAACAGAATTTCACAACTCATCTGCCAGGTATTAAACGTGAGAGTTCGCACAACAAGTAGGCCTAATATCGCTGACACAGCAACCTTAAGTACAGGATATTGCTTAAGACACGTGTTTCAGTAAGGGCTAGTTGCGGACATCATCGGTGACTCATAACCTGTGTAACTGTCGTGACTAAAAGTGTGTGTTTAACTGTAAATTACTTGGGTCTAAAATTGAGGTGGTTGTTGATTTATTTGGGGGCAGTGCGACATCATGTACTTTTGAGTTTTTCTAATTTGTCTGATAACCTGTGTCATTGTGAGTGCTGTAATAGCATGTGTACCACAGACAAGACACGGAATAAACCTAGAAAAATTGCCGAGTTTTAATTCCTTGGCCGTAAAAACCAACATACAATCTTTTTGAGAGCCTTTATAGGGAGGTGAAGGGCTGCTTAAGCTTTTAGCTCTCGCAATAAAGAAGCGCAGGCGCGCTTCATAAGAAGGGAAGACTACACAGTTAGCTACTCCTGTGGGGGTCTGGGCATGGACACCAAGAACCCTCTGATGAGCCAGCTTGGTGTTCCTAGGCGGAACCCCTCACAAGACACGGCATAAAGCTAGAAAAACTGCTGACTTTTAATTCCTTGGCCGTAAAAAGCCAACATACCATCTGTTTGAGATTGAAATGAATGAAGAAGATACGAACATCCAGACCAAAGTCGTATGCCCTATCCACTTATCTAAGATTGATCGGTTTATTCGAGTTCCTGTCGTTTCCATTTAGGGAATTGGGATATCAAAATTATCAGTCCCATGTACTTTAATCAGAACCATATCTCGATTGAGCTTGTTGATAACTTACAAAATTCTCATCCCAGTGGCGAATAAAGCATGTTCACACACCTAGACTGGTGAGGTCAAAGATATAAACGGAGAACCTTTAACCTGCCTCGTGAATATTGAAGACTTTCACTACTTATGATCGACAAGTGACCTTTAAGATGACCACAGACTATTTAGGCAGTTGTGGAGCCATTTTGAGGTTTTGTACTTTCCATTATTCCTAGGGCGAGGAGATCTCATAAAACCAACATTAATAATCGAGTAAGCAACCTAATGATCATTTTCTAATGCCTTGTGAGTTTGAGCCTTCAGTCTTTTGACTGGTATGATGCAGCTCTCCATTGTCTCCCTGTCTTGATAGCTAGCACACCCTACATCCGAGGCATTCTGTTTAACATATAAGGTGCGTTCAAAAAGTAACGAGCCGGAGGCTGGAATGCGCAAACCGGTGACTACATCAGCTAACCGTGGCGTGTGTAACGAGGTGTGGTTCCGACCAGAGCGTGGATGGTCACAGCTCGTCGCTTGAGGGTACGCGTGCACGTCACGTGACGATACAAAGCAAGCAGCAGCATGCATCAATCGTCCAAAGCTGCCAGTCGCATTGCAAACAGTGACATGTAGGCGTCAACCGAAGAGCAAAGAGGTGTTGTTCGGTTTCCGACAGCGGAAGGAGTAGGGGGAACGGACATACATCGCCGAATGTCACAAGTGTACGGCGACACTGCATGTCCCTTGCAAGGGTCAAGGCGTGGCTCAAGCGTTTCAAGAAGGACGGGTGTCGTTAGCCCGGTCTGGGGCACCCCCCTGCATTACCGATGACAACGTCCAGATGGTTGATGCACTCATTACCCAGTACCGCTGGGTGACAGTGAACGCTCCACGACAATGCACGACCTCATACGGCCAATGCAGTCGTGCACTCCTGCTGAAATTCAAATGGGAGGTTCTCGGCCACCCTCCATACAGTCCAGACCTCTCTCCCTCTGATTACGCCATGTTTGGTCCCCTGAAAAGGGCTCTGCGGGGCCAACGATTCACCTCGGACGCCTACGTCCAGCTGTACGTGCGGAACTGGTTCACATCGCATCCCAGGGAATTTTATGAGACAACCATTCACAGCCCAGTGTCACAGTGGGACAAGTGCCTCAACAGCCAGGGCCAATACTTCTAACATACAGGTACTGGTTTCTGTAATTATGCCTCTGGCTCGTTACTTTTTGAACGCACCTTATATTTTAACATTGGTCTACCCCAACAGTTCTTGTTCTAAGGATTGCTCCTAAAGCACGCTTACTACCAAACATCCAAAGGCAAATTTAGCAATATTCAGCCATGTCATGCGGCGAGACGCCATTGAGAAGTGTATCATCCAGGGTAAAGTTGACGGAAAATGGCTGAGCGGACGTGCCCCGAACTGGCACCTTGACCAGATAAAGAGTCTGACTAATCTGTCACTTCAGAAATTAATGCACACAGCAGAAGACCGCGGTCTATGGCGGGGTATTGTTAACAGAATTGCGTGAAGGGTCACGACGTTCGAAAACGAACTACGACCAAGTAGAAGAAGATAATTTTAGAGTGACCACAGAGAGATATGGTTTCTGAGGCGCATAAAGCTTCCGGCAAAACAACTGTCTTGTAGTGTAGTAGTTTTGCATTACGTGATAATTATGACTCTTTTGTTGTCTAGGTATTCCACGTTAGTTTGGAGTTCGATGGCTCTTTCTATTTCTCCACGGAATTTGAAGAGGAAGAAACTAACTTATGGGAAATCTCGGAAAATCCATTTCAAGAATGACTAACGGTGGGGTTCGAACCCACTCTTCTACGGAGTGTGGACGGGTCTGATCCCATGGCCTTGAGTCTTAGCGAGCGTAGCTACAACGATTAGCAAATAAATAAATTAATGCATTAAATAAATAAATTAAATAAATAAAAGTTCTCATATTCTCAGAGACCCGTTGTGGAGAGATTCGTTCCATAAATATCTCATTACGCCTTCTATTACGATGATTACCGTGTAGGCTACTTCTAGCTCCGTGGAATCCCGTTACGCGGTGTACTTTGTAAATGAGGTAGAGTATGCATATAAAATCTAATGATGATGGCCCATGTGTTTAGCACTGCCCAGTTACGGCAGGTAAGGGATTGAACCCTATAATTTAAGATTTAATTCGAGGTATGGTAACTTTCACAGCTATTAGCCATGACCGTGAGAGTCACTGAATCACAAAATCTTCCTTTAGACCTGATATACTTTTTAGTAATCAGTTCATTATTATTATTATTATTATTATTATGAAGGGAAGTTTAAGAATTAATGAATTTTTACTTGTCTTATAGACAGTGTAGACATCGATAACATTAGCCAATTAATGGCTAAGCTGCGTACCGATGCATGGCTGAAAACAAAGGGGATTTTAAGCCAGAGGACCGATATCTCGGCCAAGGGAGCCTTTGCTAAAGTGCCATGGGCCCCGTTGTGTTACATATTCTTTTTATTATCATTTCCAGCCACGCTATGCTATCACTGTTGTAACCAAGATCTAGATCTGGATATATCGATATGTTTATAAGTTCCGCGATTAACTGAATTTATAATAAGTATTCTTTGAACAAGCTACAATCAGCTGACTTCCCGCGCGTTTTGTTAATTGAAGTCGAATCTTTCTCGGAGCTAATTAGGGCTTTTTATTTGTAGATGGTGGTTTTATACTGATTAATGAAATAATTTGAATAATTTCTACAAAAATAGGAGGAGGAAAATGATGAAGCAAGGTCAATTTTTGAAAAATTGGATAAAATGGTTATGATTTACATTTTAAAAACATAGATGTTTGTTTCCTAGGAAATGAGTGTAATTGTTGTACAAGAGTTGTGCCGGCAACAATCATTGCAAATAGCGTTCCTTTGTTGTTGTTTTTTGGTTGGTTGGTTCTTAAGTTTAGGGGCTGCAACAACGCGGTCATGTAGCCCCGTGTACTTTGGGTGTGTGTAGAATCTGTCTGATAACCGGTGTTAATTGTGGTGACTGTATTAGTGTGTGTTATCTGTTTGTTAATTTAAGTACTGCAACTAAGAATTTTTCAAATAGTTCCTACTTTTGCCGCCAAGCGCCACCGTCAACGACTACTAGGCCAAGTTCAGAACTGAGCTACTAGACGCCGCCGCAGTCGGCCCTTGGCAACGAACATAGAAACCTAAGAGCGTTGTTTACGTTCTTAACCTATCCAATTTAGCTTCACACAGGTGCAATTAGTGGAAGGATCTTTAACATGCCATAAATCTATGACATGGGACCGCTGGCTTTACTTCCCCTCCGAAGGAAGGCATACTGAAGGATTTTTTTTTTTTTTGCACATCGAACTGTATCTCTCTTTGTTCTGACATCAAATTTGATGAGACTGTTCTAAAATTTCGATTTTTAGCCTATTTTCAATTTTGAAAAAATAGGCTTATGAGATCACCTTTTGTCCGTGTGTGTGTGCGTGTGTGTGATTCGTGTGTGCCCCCCCCCCCTAATAAAATCTAAACGACTGGAGCGATTTCAATGAAACTCGGTAAGTTCATAGCACTATTCCGGGCGACCCCGACCGTGATCTTCAAATTTTGTTACGACACACCAATCCAACATGGCGGCTGTGCGAAATATTTCACCAGCATTCAATATCTCCGAAACTATTACCGATATCACCCTGGAATTTTGTACGGTGATAAAGGGAACTACTAGAAGTTCACCAATGTGACGTTTGAAAACCTGGTAACTACAAAACCAACATGGCGGCTAAGCGAATTTGTGACTTTAAATACAAGTTTCTCGCGATTTAACCAACCAAACGCAATGAAACTTGCTACAGTATATGTTTATATACATTGTAATGCACTGACATCTAACTTCGTTCAATTGTTTACATAATATCAATATGGCGGCTGTGCGAAATATTTCACCGGCATTCTATATCTCTGAAACTATTACCGGTATCACCCTGAAATTTTGCACGTAGATAAAGGGCACTACTGGAAGTTCATCTATGAGACTTAAAAACCCGGTTAACTACAAAACGAACATGGCGGCCAAGCGAAGTTGAAAGTTTTAAATAGACTTTTCTCGCGATTTAATCATCCAAACGCAATGAAACTTGGTACGGCAAATGTTTATACACATTCTAATTCACTGGTATGTAATTTAGTTCACTAGGGATGTACAGAACTAGCACCGACAGAGCGCACTGTTGTTGTATTGGGTAAGCGCAAGGCGCTCTTCATATGTCTCTGTGTTCTCATGCCGCTAATATGTACGAATTTAAGTTGTTTAAATTGTTATTTTCGTGACTATGCCGCGCTATTGCAGTGTTCCTCTTTTCAAAAATCAGGGAAGCCCGTTTTGGTTTCACCAATTTCCACAAAATAAAGAAATGAGGAAGAAATGGTCACATGTTATCAGAAGTAAAAATTTCGGTGAGAAAAATCTGACCGAATATATTAAAGTGTGTTTCCATCATTTACAACCCGATTACTTCACGAAAACTGTGTTGGATTAGTGTGACTTACAAAGGGAAATAATTCCTGTTTTGTGCCTATAAACTGATTAGACATTTCGATAACAAACACTGAATTTATGCGTTTGTATCTGAAGGTGAGAGAGCAAGATAAAAACCGGGCGCTGTTCCATAGCTTTTTCCGTGGACCACGAACACAACAAAAAGAATTATTTAGGAAGAGGCCATACACAAGAAAATTGCCGGATTATCACGATAAGCCTACAATATCGGAATCTGCAGAAATCATCTCCATTGAAGTACGGGAAGAAATCGTCAATATACACGAAGAAATGAAAATAACATTTCTGACTCCCATTTTCAAAGACATCAATAGGCTACTCGATCAAATACTTCAAGAATAAATGTCGCAACATTAACAGTCACAAACGTATTATGGTTGGTTTCTTGAAATCAGAATTAATCGTCAACTTCCATCTGCCCGACGGAGAATGTGGTAGCGACTGACTTCTACAGTACATTCTTGAGACATAGTCAGATGAATGGAAACAGTTCTTGGCTCTAAAGCAGGTATTGTCAAACTTTTAAAAAATTGTACCCCCAAGCCCTTTTCCAGGGGTAAGGGAACGATTCTTATTGAGAAATTGACAAAATTACATAAGAACCAAACGTTGCGATGCATTTTCGAGGTACACATTACCGGTATCAACTTTCTTTGATTATGTTTACCTTAAAACACGACAGTTTCATGTAAGCTATCAACCTAAAAACAAGTAGTTCCGTGAAGAACTATACAGCCTATTTTCATATATCCTATTTATGTTAACTGCCACTATCAACATACAAAATTTCAGTTTGATTGCTGTAATGGATTCGTAGATATTGAGAACCGACTAAATATTTCGGATGGTCGCCATGTTGGATTTTAGATATGTAGGTCCTCGAGTTATGTACTGTTACATGAAGATTATTGTGTACGTGTAGCATTCAAACTACAATCGCATGATTAGGACACAAGAAGTAACGAGGAGATTTTAAAATTTCGCACAGCTGCCATCTGGTGGTTATGGAAACAATTGAAATAAATTAGATGCCAGTGGATTAACATTCGTATAAGGATTTCCTGTACCAAGTTTCACTGCACTCGGATGGTTAAATTGCGAGAAACGTCCATGTGAATATTTATAATTCACGTCGCCGCCATGTTGGATTTGTGATCACCAGGTTATTTACCGTCCTATAGGTGAGCTTAAGTTCATAGCCCATATGAATGTAAAAAAATTCAGTTTGATTGTTATAATAGATTCGTAGATATTCAGAGCCATCTAAATATTTTGGATGGTTGCCATGTTGGATTGTTAAATGTATAGGCCATAGAGTCATGTACCATTAAAGGAAAATTATTGCGTAGGTTCATTATTCAAACTTTCACTTCGATCGCATGATTACGACACAAGAAATAAAAACTTAATTTTAAAATTCGCACAGCCTCCATCTTGAGGTTATGTAAACAATTGAACTAAATTAGATACCACTGCATTACAATGTGTATAAACATTTCCTGTAACAGATTTCATTGCGTTTGAAACATTAAATCAGGAGAAAGGTCTATTTAAAATTTTCAAATTCACTTGGCCGCCATGTTCGTTTTGTAGTTAACCGGTTTTTGAAAATCTTATAGATGAACTTCCAGTAGTGTCCTTTATCTCCGTACAAATTTTCAGGGTGTTACCGCTAATAGTTTCAGAGATATAGAATATCGGTGAAATATTTCACACATCCGCCATCTTGTGATTATGTAAACAATTGAGCAAAGTTAGATGTCGGTGCATTACAGTGTGTATAAACATATACTGTACCAAGTTTTATTGCGTTTGGTTGGTTAAATCGCGAGAAACGTCTATTTAAAAGTCGCAAATTCGCGTGGCCGCCATGTTGGTTTTGTAGTTACCAGTTTTTCAAACGTCACATAGGTGAACTTTTAGTAGTTCCCTTTATCACCGTAAAAATTCCAGGGTGATATCGGGAATAGTTTCGGAGACATTGAATGCTGGTGAAATATTTCGCACAGCCGCCATGTTGGATTCGTGAAACGTAACAAAAATTGAAGGGCACGGTCGGGGTCGCCCGTAATAGTGCTATGAACTTACCGAGTTTTATTGAAATCGCTTCAGCGGTTTAGAATTTATTAGGGGACACACACACACACACACCTCACACACACGCACATACACACGGACAAAAGGTGATCTCATAAGCCTATTTTTTTTCAAATTTAAAAATAGGCTAAAAATACATGAATCGAAGTCTGTAAGCAGGGGGAACAAGTGAATATTTAAATCTCTGTTTATGATTTAAGTCTTATGGAGATATATTTATCAATATAGGCCTACAATACTCTAGTAATTGTAATCTTTAGGAGAAAGCATGCTGACTCATATTCATTATTTGAATAATAAAGCGTGTTAGAATTTTGTTATTACCGCTGTAGGCCATT
The DNA here is from genome assembly GCA_946902985.2 of Meconema thalassinum. Classification (NCBI taxonomy): domain Eukaryota; kingdom Metazoa; phylum Arthropoda; class Insecta; order Orthoptera; family Tettigoniidae; genus Meconema; species Meconema thalassinum. The sequence goes on from OX336388.2 coordinate 898,267,634, forward strand.
AATTCTTCCTTCCTCCGGCTAGTTTTAGTGTCTCTAGTCCGTAGCTGAAAATCGACCATAATATATTAGGAGATAAACCTATAGAATTAATTAATATGGTCTTGGAGTAAAATTCGAGAAGATATAATTTACTTTAGCTTAGAAAACTCGGTCACAATTTATACATTCCTCGCTGCTGACTGGGAGAAACATAAGACGATCGCCTTGCGCTTACCCAGTACTACACGAGCGCGATCTGGCGCGAACTTTCTCCCGCTACATCATTATTGTTTACATAACCTCAAGATGGCGGCTGTGCGAATGTTTAAATTATGTTTTTATTTCTTGTGCCGTAATCATGCGATCGATTGAAAGTTTGAAAAATGAACCTACGCAATAATTTTCCTTTAAAGGTACATGACTCTATGGCCTATATATATAGCAATCCAACATGGTGACCATCCGGAATATTTAGACGGTTCTCAATATCTACGAATCTACTACAGCAATCAAACTGATTTTTTATGTTCATAGGGGTTATGTACAGTATATGAGTTCACCTATAGGACTTTCAATAACCTGGTGATCACAAATCCAACATGGTGGCGATGCGAAGTATAAATATTCACATGGTCGTTTCTCGCAATTTATCCATCCAAGTGCAGTGAAACTTGGTACAGTAAATCCTTGTACAAATGTTAATATACTGGCATCTAATTTATTTCAATTGTTTCCATAACCACAAGATGGCAGCTGTTCAAAATTTTAAATTCTCGTTCTTTGTTCTTGTGTCCTAATCATGTGATTGAAGTTTGAGTATTACACGTACACAATAATCTTCATGTAACAGTACATAACCCTAAGCCCTACATATATAAAAGGCCAACATGGCGACCATCCGAAATATTTAGACAGTTCTCAGTATCTACGAAGCTATTACAGCAATCAAACTGAAATTTAGTATGTTGATAGAGGAAATTAACATTAGTAGGATATATGAAAATAGGCTGCATAGTTCTTCACGGAACTACTTATTTAAACATATTCTACACAGTTTAACGTAGTAATTTAATATCATTTCATTAGTAGTATAGATAAGCCTCCGTGGCTTAGGCGGCAGCACGCCGGCCTCACACCGCTGGGCCCGTGGTTCAAATCCCGGTCTCTCCATGTGAGATCTGTGCTGGACAAAACGGAGGCAGACAGGTTTTTCTCCGGGTACTCCGGTTTTCCCTGTCAAAATTTCATTCCAGCAACACTCTTCACTATCATTCATTTAATCATTGCCCCAGAGGAATGCGTCAGGCCTCGGCAGCCGGCACAGTTCATATGGGGGCTTCATTCATTCCATTCCTGACCCGGTCGGAGACTGGAAGCAGGCTGTGGATTTTCATTTCATTAGTAGTATAGATCTCTCCTGCGGCGCTCACAAGCGACCGATCGTGACAAATGGCCATTCAAATGGAAGAAAATAGACTTTAGCAGTGACAAAGTGCACTCTTAATTTCATAAATATCTATAATTTCTTAAAAAATGACTTTTAAAAAATGTAAGAAGTATGCTGTAGGAAAATACCCCCTATAATTGCTGTCCACTTCACATTTTGGCCGCTGTGACGCCTGTTTCACGTCATTTTAACATTCTGAGGCCTTTCTTTTATCATTTTGCATGGATTTCATAAACAGTAAATCAAAGGAATGAGTACTCAAATCGTATAATTTCACAAAAATCGAATAACCGGTGAGTGTTATGATGATCCAATTTTCGGTGATTGTCTTCTTAAGTTAGGGAACGTTAAAGTTGGAATTCTAATTGAATTGTAAATAGTGTTCTATAATCATTTGGTTGAAATAAAAACATAACAACCTTTCCCCTTAAGTCTCTCATTAATCATTATAAACCTATTGGGGAAAGTGTGGCTTATGGACATGCGAGATTTCTCGCACGGATCTGCTAGTTACTATTGTATTCCTTCATCTAATCGAAAAGAAAAAATCAGCCAATTTTCCCCAAAAGGCATTGGTTTCATTTCCTACTCTATGAAGAAAATGCTTTCTTATCTGAAGATTGGAACAGGTGTACACTAGGGGGAGGGCGACTGAGGGTTCGATGCCAAGATCTGGCACTACTACTACTCCAGGTTAATGCGGGGATGATACGTCCAAGTCATCGCTAGCCCCAATTTCACGTCAACACACCAAAACAACAGGCGGATGAATTCCAAACACGCGGAGCTGATGACTGCGATATCACAACCCTCCAAATAAAATAAAAACAATTAGCTGATTAGGCGATACCATACGTCAATGTAGTAGACCTTAGATATCAGCTGTGAACGCCCGGTACTTTCCTACGCGGTCATGTAGCTCCGTGTACTTTGGGTGTATGTAGAATCTGTCGGATAACCGGTGTTAATTGTGATGGCTGCATTAGTGTGTGTTAACTGTTATTAATTCAGGCAAGGACTGCAGACATCCAATTTTCAAGTAGTTCCTACTTTTGCTATCAAACGCCACCGTCAACGACCAAAAAGTTCTGAACTCTGTTACTAAATGCTACCGTAGTCGGCTCCTGGTGACGAACGTTGGAACCTAAGAGCGTTAGTAAAATATAACCTACAAATTTAGCTTCACACAAGTGTAATTAGTGCAAGGTTCTTTACATGCCATAAATATATGACATGGGACCACTGGCTTTACTTCCCCTCCGAAGGAAGGCATTCTGAAGGATTTTAATGCTCTTAAACAATCCGATGACTTCGGCCGGGTTTGAACCCGCGACCTTAGGCATGCTACCAACTATGCCACCGAAGTCGCCACTTTCCTACGTGGAAAGTAATGCTTTTCAGTCGGTCAACACGATTGTATCCAATTGTGACAGGCCTTTCCCTAAACATTAAAAAATATTACAAGAGATTAATAGATACATTTATTTACTAATTTCATGTGTTTTTATTTTCAGGTATAGGGAAATGCCTATTACAATTGGATACAATCGTGTTGACCGACAAAAAGCATTAATTTTGATAACTAAGGTAACAGTGAAAAATGGCTTCTATAACAATAATTATACATTTCTACGGCTTCGGAGGCGTAGTCAGTAGCATGCTGAACTGCTATGCCCAAGATCGTGGGTTCAAAGCTGGTCGAACTCGTCGACTTTTTTAAGAGCGTTAAAATCCTTCAGTATGCCTTGCTTCGGAGGGGGAAGTAAAGCTGGCGGGCCCATGTCATATATTTATGGCAAGTAAAAGAACCTACCACTACAATAAAAATTGGTAGTGTGTAGCTAAAATTTGAAAGTAATTTGGTTAGAAACGGTCTATCAAGTTCTAACGTTCACCGCTGGGTGTCAGTGAAAGTGTCGTCTCATGGCCAAAGTTGGAACTACTTAAAATTGAACTTGTTGGAGGAGCCTACGTTCAATTGAAATGCCCTGCCATGGCCACTGTCTACAATTCAAGTATAATAATACTTTCCTACGTATCTAATGGGGAAACCTCAACGTCTTTTGACGGAGGTGTGATGGTGCAGTGGTCAAGCTGCTTGCCTCTCACAAAATGCGTGGGAGGTTTTAGAAGTGAAATATTACGCCCTGTGGTTCGTATTCCGCGTTAAAATGGAAGTCCCGTTGCTTATGATCGCGAGATTAACCGTCACGTAAAACCACAAGCTTCCTTCCTTCCGCCTTAGCCTAACACTGTAAGGTCTCGGGGGCGAAAGGTTTAAAATATTTCATAATAATAATTGATGTAATAATTTAACAGCTGTTAGGTTTCCTAATTTCAGCTCAATTATGAAAATCTGGGAAAAGACATCTAAGGAATATTAACTAAATATCCTTAATCACTATTTTATTACTTCAATAGCCCTTGCGTCTCAACATTTTGTTTAATTAACCATAGAATACTAACCTTATTCAATTGATGTTTATTACTAGTAATACGTTAAAGTTACGTGCATTACGAACTTTATGCTAAGGCACCAATTAGTTAAATGGTTGAAATTAATATATATTTCGTATGTAACACTATTTATATACAATGAATCCTCTGTGGTCTTTCAAGTTTAATAAGCTAAAAAATTCCATCTTAAATACAACAAATACAGAAGTCGTTTACTTTTGACGTAAATAGCAGTATGTAGTCTCTCCAGCCCCTTATACTGTCTCTGGGTTTTAAGAGGTGGTTTTTATAATTCCCCACTTCTTTATTATTGCCATGGAGGAACCAATATGTTGTTAAATTCAATGATAGTATCCAGGCAATTCTTTTCCCCATGATTAATTATGCCTCTAGAACTGATTGGCATCGACAACACCACAATAGACTAGTAGAAGCACTGTTGGAAGATGGTAGGGGGGGGGGGAGGGGGGGGGGACAGATATAGAGAGAATTCTAAGCAATTAAATTATTCATACCCGTAAATTTTACGTATGGTAATATTGTATGGTTAAGAACGGTAAGAACCGGGGAAAGAAAGACAATTAGAGCACTCTTCTGTGTCCACTACTCTAGCAACTATCATAATCATTATTGACATCAGATAATGTGAGAGCATTCCTTAAAAAAAAGTCTGTTTACTTACTTGGGTGCACGTGGCCGTTGGTTTTGACATGTCCATTGGTGTGGTGGTGATTGTTGTTATGGTTCCTCATGATGGACGTGGGATGCATTGCGCTTGTCACGCGATTGCCACCACTTGCTGACAAGGGTGTTCTACTACTGTTAACCTGTGTCTCACTAGGCACTCGAATCATCATGATTATAAACACAAAACTTCGATACTACAAAAATATAGCACATTTCTCGATACAATCTCACTAACTCCTTGTTCACTCTCAAGTCACATGCCAAAATATTCCACAAATACACTTGATTAAATCACATTATTAAAAGAAGGCAATCTTAACAACACACCAGCTGATTTTGTATCAAGTTATAGCACTTCGAAATTATTATACAGAATAGATTAGCAGATTCTGGAGTGAAATAATTTGATGCACAAAATTCGTACTATCAATCTTTTGTCACACAGTTCAACACTGAAATATTAGGGATTGTTTATGTTTTCTGTTAATAAACGTAAATTTCTAGGTGACTTTTCACGACACTATTTTTCTGCAGACCATGGAAGTGTTTAGATTTGTTCCAGAATATAGTGCAATATTGTTCGAATATAATATGTTTAATCTTAAAACTTGGTGGTGTAAGTCTTTATTAGCATCTGTTTCTCTTTACCCCATTTCATACACTCCAAAATCAGTTTTGTTTATTTCAAAGAGTACGTTTTAAATAATCGCTAAGTATTTAGCGTGACAGTTGTAGATTGTGTGAGGAATATGGGGCAGTTCATAGGGCACCTTATCCTCTGTTGACAAACAAATCACTCGCGCCGGCTACCGTAAACTAAAGACACACGATAAAAAAAATAACGTCACAGAGCAGCGACGTGAAACTAGGCAACCTCGACCTTCCGAACGCAGCAAGCTCTTGCCGACAACTGGCGCTGCCTCTTCACGCACTGTGCCTCAATGCTGCGGCATGCCCATCTGGCGGCGACTGTTCGAACCTGTCCGCCACTGCCGTCTTCCGTTACCGCTACAGGTGGCCTAGGAGGAAGTGAGTACTGGGCTTACGTAACGTCACAAACCCGTCCGACACCACGACAATACACGAGAATTGAAGTGCGCACGCGCGAATTCTTTTGTTTCGCATTGTTTGTGTTGTCACGAAATTACATTGCTGACCCAAACAGTCCAGCGAAGGAAGTGGTAGAAAATGGGTTACTTGTGTCATACAAAACAAACATTTCTTTTATTGTTGTCCAGTGCATTGGACGTATTGTTTTGTCATGTCGCACTGACGGACCCAGTCCTACAGAACACTAGTAGCATCTCAGATGTCTGATTGCTATTATTTGGGTGGCTCCGGTGGCGTAGTAGGTACCATGCTGAGCTTCTATGCCCAAGGTCGCGGGTTCAAACCCGGCCGAAGTCGTCGGATATTTTAAGAGCGTTAAAAACCCTCAGTATGCCTTCCTTGGGAGGGGAAGTAAAGCCGGCGGTCCCATGTCATACATTTATGGCACGAAAAATAACCTTCCACTAACTACACTTGTGTGAAGCCAAAATTTGTAGGTAAGGTTTGATTAATGCTCTTAAGTTACAACGTTCGTCACCGGGCGCTGGTTGTGATAGCATCTAGTAGAAGTGAAATTCACAGCTAGGTGTCGTGGACGGTAGCATTTGGTAGCGAAAGTAGGAACTACTTGAAATTATTCGGCGGCGTAGTTGGTAGCATGCTGAGCTTCTCTGCCCAAGGTCACGGGTTCAAGCCCGGCCGAAGTCGTCAGATTTTTTAAGAGCGTTAAAAACCCTCAGTATGCCTTCCTTCTGAGGGGAAGTAAAGCCGGCGGTCCCACTTGAATTAAAAACAGATAACACACACTAATACTGTCATCACAATTAACACTGGTTATCAGACAGATTCTACACACACCCAAAGTACATGGGGCTACATGACCGCGTTATCACAGCCCCTAAACTAAGGAACCAACCAACCGCTATCATTTGCCCTGGATGTAATTCGTAAGGTCTAATTCAGATGAAATGTCGAAACAATTTCGTATCTGGGGAAGGGTAAACATATAGTGAGTCTCTTTCACGACTCGGCCGGCCGGCGCGCCCAACTTATCTGTCTCCCGTTGACTCATCACTCCTCGCTCGGCATAGCATAGAATAAGAACAGAACAGCACTTGGCTCACTTTATCCGTGCATGACATGAGATAACAATTAAATTGAAGAACGGAAGAATTAATAAACTAAGGTCGTACCTTATGACAGGAGATGTTGGAAATGTTCTCCTCCTTCATCCACACATTTCCGGCATCGTCTTAGGAAACTCCGATTCACACGCATAAGTTCGTCTTCTGTATTGAGGCTATTTCTCTCCGGATATGTTCTTTCAGTTCATCCAACGTGTGAGGTTTTCTTGCATACACTTTATTCTTTAAGTTCCCCCATAAGTAAAAGTCACAAACTGTTAAATCTGGGGACCGTGACGGCCATAAGTCCGTACTAATAATACGGTAACATCCAATTACAAAATTGTACCCGCTTATCATGATCACGTGGATGCAGTTCGTGTACTACAGTAATCTTGTATGGCTTCTGTTTCAACATTTTCGTAGCCCGCCTTGCTGAGCTCTTCGAAACCCCGGCTTCTTGTCCAAGTCGGCTTAGGGATTTTGTAGGCGTATGTTCTAATCTTTCTGAGATTTCGTTTACTTTTTCCTCATTAAGTACACGTCTTTAACACTTCGTTTCTTATCGAGTACCGTAAAGAACCAGTTCCTCTCGATTTGTTTACGAGATTCCGGACGGTAGCCTATCTATATGTGGAGAGTGCACACCTGGAAAATGTGTTATGAAACGTCTAACGACTTCCCTGCAAGACTCTGTTTTCACATAATTATCGTACATAAATACCCTTTCCTCTACCGTGTACAAAAGTGGAGGCATTATGCGAATTATACCCCAAAGTAAAACCTCACAATTCGAGAACAGTTGGAGCGACAGATCAACACTAACTTAATCCTCGTTATAAGCCCGGGCCATAACTGCGAAGTGCGTGCTGTGTAACAGGAAGTGATCAGTCAACGCGAGGCAAATAAGCTCAATGCGCTGGCCGGCCGAGTCGTGAAAGAGACTCATTGTAGCTTGTAAATTGCTCTAGTTAGTGAAATATGTTTAATGATTTTATAACCGGGTGAGTTAGCTGTGGTCGTTACGGCATGACTGCTGGCAGTCTCTCACATCCGGGAGGCGAGGAGGTTCGAATCCCCCCGCCGGCAACCTTGAAGTTGGTCTTCTGTGGTTTCCCATCTTCCTTCCAGGCAAATGCCGGGGTTGGTCCCTAACTATAGGCCACAGCCGCTACGTTCCAACTCCCCGTCCTTACACTCCAACTTCCCTCCCCAACGGTACTTGTAGCTCACCCATTGGGTGTCCGTCTCGAAGCAGCTACAAAACTGGCGAGCCGAACATGTCCTCGGACACTCCCGGCACTGAAAAGCCATACGCTAAAAAAAAAAAAAAAAAAAAAAAAAAAAAATTTTATAAGTAACTAGCAACCCGCCCCGGCTTCGCCCAGTATCTTGAACGGTTTACCTAGCGTAAGCTCAAAAGGTACAAGGACGGTGGCAGGTCCCAGACGAAATTCAGAAAAGCCGAGGTGAACAGCGAAACTCAAAACACATATACGGTACTCTTCTCTGAAGTCTTAACTCGACACGACTAGACAGTTTGATGCTGGCCAAAGCTGGGGTGAAAGGCTCACTCGCTAGCTCGTAAACTTGCTCCAAAGCTAGTAATTTAAATTTTCAATGAATGGAGATTGTTGGGAGAAATGAAAACGTAAAATGACTTATAGTGGGCGATGTATTAAAGATAAAGATATGCTGTCGTGGGTTTTTTAGAACTTTTCTTACACTCATAGCCTAGTAGGCCTATATAGATATTTTTAATGGTTTACCCAGCGTAAGCTTAAAAAGCGCACGGTTGGCAGGGTTTTCTTCGACTCGACTCACTGAAATCGTTACTGGTCGGCTTCCTTTGGTCATAAATGAATGTTTTTGTACAAAAGCCTTCCTCAAGAAATCCTTGACAGAATGATGAAAACCGCATCAAAATCCATCGAGTGGTTCTCGAGATTATCCGTTACATCCAAGAATCGGGGACTTTGTTCTAAGTTATACTATGTAGAGATTTGAGGTGTTTGAAAATGTAACAAAATACACTGTCGGACAAAAAAATAAATCCATAACACTTAGGAATACGTACGGTTTATGAAGGGATTCTGTCGCCTAGGGTTGGATTTGGAATTTCATGGCGGTATCTGTATTAACTTTACAATTCGCACTTCCGCTATTATTGGGATGTGAAAATGGTGGTTTGTTATGGCATTGTTGGGCTCTCATCTATATAATGACTTGTTATTCAGTACTTCCTAGAAACATCAAGAAGTTTGGTTGCGGTGAAGACTGAATGTGCAAGGATGTGCTGTGACGTATTAGGGGCTTCGGTGGCGTATTGGAAGCTTGCTGAACTGCTGTGCCCAAGATAGTGGGTTCAAACACAGCCGAAGTCATCGAATTTTTTAAGAGCGATAAAAATCCTTCAGTATGCCCAGGGCCGTCGCGAGGGTGGCGCGAGAGGTGCGGTCGCGCCAAGCCCCGCGCTCAGAAAGGCCCAGTGCTTCACGCCATTTGTTTTTCATCAATGAAAAAATAAAGATCGTGTTTTGATTCAGTCCAGCCCAAATTAAAATAAGCCAACACTGTAAAATATGCTGCGTTTGTATGGGGGACACCTCCCCCCTATACATCCAAGTAATCAATCCCCCCCGGGGGTATTAATTACTTGGATCTGGATCGTCTGAATTAAAGTCAGTTTGTTGACAAAACGTGGGTCTTTGATAATAAAGGGCTTGTGGGGACCGAACGGCCACACATCAGAAAAAGGAGTAGCGGCAGCGTAGATACTCCTCGCAGCACTCTCCAACGGACAGGCACTGCTGCGGACCAGCCGGCGCGGCGCAGCAGAAATACCCGCCTCGCCGCTGCTCTCAGCACCTGCCTCGGTGGCGTAGTGAATACCGCGTTCGCCCGCAAAACGTGCGGGCTGGGTTCAATCCTCGCTACCGGCATCATGAACACGTTTCTCATTTTTCTCGAATTATTCAAGTCTATTCTATATTGTTCTTCACTTTAACGTGACTTTTGTAGTAAATTCTAGATTATTGTTCTCGCATATTCGATTACTGTATAGGCCTACTAGCGGACCCGTGTGAGAAATCTCGCATGTTCTTAAACCACACTTTCCCCAATAGGTTTATAATGAGAGATTTAAGGAGGAAGGTTTTTTTTAATTTCAACCAAATGATTATAGAACACTATTTACATTTGTTAGAATTCCAGGTTTATCGTTCCCTAACTTAAGAAGGCAATCACTGAAAATTGGATCATCATAACGCTCACCGGTTATTCGATATTTATGAAAATATACGATTTGAGTACTCAATCCTTTGATTTACTGTCTCTGAAATCCATGAAAAATAATAGAGGAAAGACCTCAGAATGTAAAAATGACATGAAACGGGCGTCACAACGGCCAAAATGTGAAGTGGACAGCAATTATGGAGCGTGTCTTCCAACAGCAACAGTATCTGCAAATCGCACATTTCGTAATTTTTTTAAAGAAATTATTGATATTTTTGAAGTTAGAGTGCATTTCGTCACTGCTAATGTCTATTCTCTTTTATTTGAATGCTTATTTGTGACGATCGGTCGCTTGTGAGTGCCGCAAGAGGGATCTATACTACTGAAATAATATATATGATGATAAGCAGGGTATGACAACGGTACTAATATAAAGGCCAAGTATATGGGAGTGCAGACGCAAGTAAAAAATATTAATAAACGAGCAATGTTCATGGCATGCGTTGCACATAATCTTAACTTACTTTTCGGTGACATGGTTAAATGCAATAAGGACGCTATGACATGTTTTGGTATAGTTCAGCGTCTGTACAGTTTGTTTGTAGCTTCCACAGAAAGGTGGGACATTTTGTGCGAACTATGTCCTGGCCTCCTCACACTAAAATCTATATCTACCACTAGATGGGAATACTGAATTGACAGTGTCAAGCCCATCAGGTACCAGTTAGGGAAAGTAAACTAAGCATTAGAAAAAGTGGCAGAAACTACCAAAGATCCTGTTATCCGGTCAGAGGCCCAATCTTTGTTGCTTCATACAAATTCGTATGAATTGGTTTTAAGCCTCATTATCTGGTACAATATTTTATTTTCTGTGAAATCAACAAGCAAAACTCTCCAATCTGAGAAGCCTTCGTTAGATACGGCTTTAACCGAACTTCAGGGCCTAAAGTCATTTTTTCAAAATTATCGCAACGCGGGCGTTAACAGTGTAATGTCCACCGCTAGAGAAATAATGGAAAATTTAGGCTATGCAAAGAAATTTTCTATTCGCCGTCAAGGCAATCGCAAAAGGTTTTTTGATGAAATAAATCAGCAAAATGATCAACAGATGGAAAAAACCGAACAGGAACTTCAACAAGAAGCTGAAAATAAATTTCGCGTAAATTACGTTTTGTCCGTCGTAGATACTGCACTGAGATGCGTAGAAAATAGATTTAACGATGTATTTTTTTTTCGGAAAACTTTGGATTTCTTTTCTATCCTTCGAAGCTTTCCAATTTGGAGAAAAACAATTGAAAGACCATTGTCAAACACACTCTAATTTTCTAAAAGACGGGGGAGCTTGAAGATTTGGATGCAGAAGATCTTTTTCTGACGCTGTTCCGTCATCTAAAAAAAGTGGTTTAGGTGCACTACAGTACTTAACCCCGATAAAGCAGTCCTATCCTAATTTAACGACGGCCTATCGAATTATGCTTACAATTCCTGTAACGGTTGCGTCGGGGGAAAGGAGTTTTTCCATTTTGAAACTAATCAAAAACTATTTGCGATCAACGATGGCGCAGGAGCGTCTGAACGGTTCGGCTACTCTGTCAATCGAATGTGAAACGGCAAAAAAATAGAAATGAACTATTTAATCAGCACTTTTGCCCTAGCGAAGGGCAGCAAAACACCTTTTACATAAATAAAAAGCTTTAAATTCTAAACAAAACAAAAACAGAAATTATTATTTTTATTCTAAAATTTAAAAAAGCCTGCCTTGTAAACCATGTTATTTCTCGAACAAAGGGGCCGTTCAGCTCATATTTATCGGTGAAAGTAGACTTATAGCACTTTTAGTAGTTTAGTTTATGAAAAACAGTCTAGTCGTAGAAATGTTGAAATATGTAAACGTGATTGCATATTATTATTAATTATGTGCGTTTGGGTAAGAAAGTACATCAAGCACATGCTTCGTTTTCCAAATATATTATTTATGCCAATAAAATCACCTGTGTTAGCTCATTATATCAGGTTTCCATTGATATAGCTTGTTGCTTTTATCTGATCAGGTGTTTCCTGTATCCAATTTTATGCTTAACTTATCCTATTTGTTGAGGTTTGTTTAGAAACTAGAAATGTAATAAAATGAGTTTTAACTAGCCTAAAGCTTGCCACGGTGGGTGAGTGGTTATAGTGTCGGACTACCAACCCCAAGATTGCAGGTTCGCCCCTGGCCATGGTAAGTGATTTTTGAAGGCGGCAAAAATCACGATACTCATGTCATACGTTCTTGGCATGTTAAAGAACCCATTCGAATTCAGTAGGTCGTGTTCAATGGCAAAATTAATCTCGGGATTTTCCGCCAACACAAAGTTCCTCCATTCTCTACTTGAAAGCGCTGTAGTGTCAAGGAGTTTAGATATCTAACCTCCTTGACTTTCATAGCGTTCAAAGGAACGACGAAATTCGACATGCAAGCTACCCTCAGGGTGTCAATTAACAAAGCTTTCACCAGGCACCCGAGGCCATACGATATTATTATTATTATTAACTAGCCTAAAATTGTAATTTCTTTTAAAACATCTCTCTCCGTACAAATCAGCCACCTACAGTAAAAAATTTGCATTTACCACCCCCTCCCCGCGAACTCATGCCTATTTGGCCCCGCGCACATTCTCGCGCCAGGCCCCGCACACTCTCGCGACGGCCCTCAGTATGCCTTCCTTCGGAGGGGAAGTAAAGCCGGCGGTCCCATGTCATAGATTTATGGCTCCTATAGTTTCCAGGATTTTTAGTAGCAAAGAAGAATATCCTTATTTTAGCGTATAAGGATGACTTTACATCGAACTGCATTACTGGGTTATTTTAATGTTATTAGTAGTTATGGTAGTTGGTGATTTCATAGTGATAATGATAGACCAGACCCATAGTATTCTTCTTGCTGCCGTTTCGGCCATCTACGGACCCCGCTATTTCAACTGCCCTTTTCCATGTCTTTGCGCATGGACCTTAATGTTCGCCCAGTATTCCCGCATTCGTTTCCTATGCTGTTCGTTCCTCGCTTCAGTCCATATCTTGCCAGTTTTTAGTTTTGGCTTTTCTTGGATTCCATGATGTTCTTGGAGTTTCGACTTTAGTGGATATAGTATTATTATTAATTAAGTAATTAATTAATGTGTTACTTTACTCTAGAATTAAGAGCACTGTTTTTAATGATTTAAAGTTAAAACATTTGTTAAGAACATCGTAGTTTTGTGTAAGAGAAGGTCGCACAGCCTTAGCAACACCAAGCTATATACTATGAGACACTATTAAATACCTCGTGCAATAGAATTAAACGAAAAGGGCAGATGACCTCAATGATCCGCTCCTTACAGTAACAATGACAGCCAACACGTCCAATGATCCTCGTAGCTGGTCCCTTGCTCTCAAAGATAGACTATCATTAAGGCCATCGTTCTTTAGATACGAGCTTCTACTCCCTCTGAACTTAGCACTACATAGGTGTGCGAGCTGTTCACTTGCATTTCCATGATGCATTTTCAATACACAGAGTTAGGCAAAATATACACAAGGTGTATTTTTGATTTAAAAAATTCAACATAAAAAAACCAGAATCATTCAAACTACAAAATCTTACTTTAAAATAAATCTTAAAATATATAATTCTTCCAGCGAAAAATTATTCCATTCCATTAACTCTTATAGTGCCAGGGGGCGTAGTAGGCAGCATGCTGAACTGCTCTGCCCAAGATAGCGGGTTCAAACCCTGCCAAAGTCGTCGGATTTTTTAAGAGCGTTAAAATCCTTCAGTATGCCTTACTTCGGAGGGGAAGTAAAGCCGGCGGTCCCATGTCATATATTTATGGCATGTAAAAGATCCTTCCCCTAACCAAACTTGTGTGAAGCTAAATTTCTTGGTTAGATTTCGTTGGAACTCTCTATCAAAATTCCAACGTTCACAACTAGGTATCATTGACATCAGGTAGTGGAAGTTGGATCTACTTGAAATTGAACGGAACATGTACCTCTCCCTATGGGTGTCCGCTAGGAGAAGCTACAGCCTCTGGTGAGCAGATCATGTTCTCGGACACTCCCGGCACTAAAAGCCATACGATAAATAATAACTAAATAGTTCCAGGGGACGGTATATCGGCCCCGTTTATATAAATGTTTTTATTATTATTTGCAGACAAGAGTGCTACCACTATTGTAACCAAGACAACGCCGGGATCACTCTCTCTCTGAATATACCGATGTGTTTTAGTTCCGTGAATAACTGGATTGAACGTGCTTGCGATCCTTTGAAGTTATGTTTCACTACGTTCTTAGTTGCAGCTAATTTAGATACTGAAAGCGGGTTTGATCCTCAAAAAGTACCGCCGTTAGGTTATGTGGGTAGATACTATATTGAGCGCTATATTGAGGCGTACTAGGCAATAAGAGGAGGGAGGTAGTTTCCCATTGCTTTCCTCACTGAGTCAGAACAGCCGTACTAACCCTATGAGTAGAATCATCCACAGGCACTGACTGTGCCCTGAATGTCATTACTAAGCACCACTCATACCTCAGTAGCTTCCATATAATCACAGCCATGAGTGAGACTGAGACATCGTTGAAAAGCCACATTTTACTCTAGCCTGCGCCAACAAACAAATGCAAATGTACTACATTCATCAAGAGATGGCACAGACCATAAGTAAGGTTTTAACGCTGAGTGAAGTGTGTGAGAGTGATTTTTGACTGAAAAAAAAAAAGACTTACAGAAGTTCCCAATATAATTATTATTATTATTGATTTAAGCACACTACGGAGTGCTTATGGCTAGTTCTTCTCCGATACTCTTTATAAGAAATTAATTATTGATTATGGAACAAATTAAACTAAAATTTCATTATTTCATTATGCGTTTAAAATATATTTACCTGATACGGAAAAATATCAACGTTCTAAAAATTATAGATAGAATATAATTTATATCATATTTCATGGAACATTTCTAACGTAACCATCCTTAATAGCTTGGCATCGAAAGGGTTAAGATTTCCCAAATCAATGATTTGAAAGATTACTTTACTGAAAAAGTTCGGTATTTTCAAATTTCTGGTAAAGCACAATTTTGTATTTTCAGCAGAGGGGATAAGCCAAGGCTGTGGACTCTCTCCATTGCTATTTATAATCTACATGAATGCTATAATAAAGGAATGGAAGTGTGAAAGACATGGTTCAATACCTATCAGCAGACGCTATACTATATGCTGATGATGTTGCATTGGTAGCAGCATCTGAAGATGATCTGCAGTGGTCAGTATTCAACCTCCAGAAAGTGGCATCAAACTTCAGCATGCGCATTCCTAATGAAAAGACTAATTAAAAGACTAATGAAAAGACTTAAGTAATGGCATTTAAGGATAAGGACACTATCCCCAGTAAAATTTGTCTGGATGGTAAAATTTTAGAAAGAGTTAACGAATTCAAGTATTTAGGATATAATTTATCTTTTCAATAAGAACGAGACATAACTGCAA
This sequence comes from Meconema thalassinum, assembly GCA_946902985.2. Lineage (NCBI taxonomy): Eukaryota > Metazoa > Arthropoda > Insecta > Orthoptera > Tettigoniidae > Meconema > Meconema thalassinum. Next base: position 898,283,122 of record OX336388.2, read on the forward strand.
AAATAACTAATTATACCAGAACAACAGGAATCATCAATCACCTCACGAAGCCATCTCTTGTCCAAAGGCATACACGCTTGCGTTTGTATAACACAATAGCCAGACCAGCCCTATGCTATGGCAGCGAGGCATGGACAATAAGATGTCAGGACATCTCCAGACTCACAGCACGCGAAATGACCTTTATGCGCCGAACAGCAGGCTATACTAAATGGGATCATAAGAGAAACGAGGATGTGCTGAAGGAACTAAAAGTGAAACCAATAACTACATACATTTGTGACTACCAAGAGAACTGTAAGCGTCATGTCCAAAGGATGGAACCTGGAATATTACCAAAGGAGATCCTTCGCTACCAGCCACGGGGAAATAGATCTATAGGACGTCCGATGAAGAGATGGAGGGAAAGTGCAAGACCGTAACGGGACATTTGGCCCAATACTTGGAAGGAAGATGATGAAGAATTCTGTTATTTTATTATGAATTTTGTGTCGAAAATACATTTTGTATTTAGCCCGACTCTGTCAATACCTCGATGGCAGAAAACCCCATGTTCTGGGATGTCAAGAGGTCACATTATTTGTTCTCTTCCTAGCAACCCACTAGCCCAGTCATTGGACACATGTTATCGAATTCCACATACACTCAAGCACATGGGGATACATAACCACGATAGGAGGATGACATAGATGTTCACCCCTAGTCAAGGTAAAGAATCAACAACAACAACTCCACCCAGCCACTCTGCAGAGAACACTCGATGTGCGTCACTGAAACGTATTGATTATTCAGAAATTACTTTACTTCACGAAACTTTACAATAAATTCAATATATTCACCGTCTTACACGACAAAGAGTCTGGGAAACAGTTTTAATTATCAGCAATCACTTGAAAATAATAAATAATTCTCCAGATATTTAGAGGGATGTGATATACTTTAACCAGAGTGATTATCGTGTGGTAGTTCATCACTTTCAACTCATGTAGAAAAGAGAATTGCTGTATCCAAGAATACATGCAGGTATGCAACCATTCTAGCATTTCTTTGCAACGGGCTGCCTATGTAGAGTGATTGAAGGAGATTATGGAGTTTCGTTGTGACGCATACTTTGCAAGTTTAGAATGCTATTGACGAAATGGTTCGTTGCTACACGAGTTAAGTTTGTCGCTTAACAGTCTTCTTTAGTGATGTACTAAGAAGTTGTTGCTACTGCTAAGTCAGTAGGTCTCGTGGTTCTTACTTCTGATGAGTAGTATCTGCTTTCTATGAATGAGAACTCGTTGGTTAGTTTTGTAGATGTATTTATTAATCTTTGACAATCCAATATATACAAGTTAACACCAGACAGTCAACCTGTTCGGTCGCTGCTGTAACTGGAAGAGATCTGTGCTCCTCAGCGCAGGGCTTTTATACAGTTCCCTTCACAAGGGAGAGGGCAATGTGCGTCATACAGGATATTGATTCATGGTTCCGATAACAGGAATTCCATGAAGTGAACATTCATAGGCAGTGTGTCATTTCCTTGGTTCCGAGAATAAGAATTCTCTGAATTGAATACAAGCGAACACTCATAGATAGTGGGGTAAACATATCGAGATATACAGAATGACAGATACACGCGGCATCTCTAATAATAATAATAATAATAATCATAAGTCTTAGTTTAGAATGGGGTCTGGAGTTCGACCCTAGATGGAATACATAACTCCTCCATCCTTTGTTGATCGTTATCGTCCTCGATAACAATTTTCTTAAATCTATTTTTTACAGATTTAATACATTGATTTATCCTTGTTCTATATATTAACAGGATAACACAGAAAATAAGTATTATAATACTTGTGTTCACAGACACAAAAGTCTTCGTTTTAGTATTATATTCTTGAATGGGTTTTAAATCTAACTTCATTCCTTTCACATCGAGGTGGGATGAATGGAAATTTATTTCGGTCTTAACGTATGGATCACTTGGAGTTGTCAGGAGTGGAAACAGGTGCACATAATTTGTAGGTTGCTGTTGCAAAGTTATGCCCATACTTGTAATAGGGCAAGACTCATTTGAGTAGATAACATATGATCCTGCTAATTTTATAGTTCTCTGAGATTCTGGGCAGGTTTGCAAGATTATTTGAGTAATTTTGCTAGAGAAAAGGCTATGCTTCTTATTTAGTGGTTGAAATAGTTGTACCTCGTTTTTTACAGTGGCAAATTGACATCTGGTAGTGTCCGTTAAATTACATGAAGTTATTCTAGTATTAAAGAGTATACATGCGTAATATTGAGTAATTTTTATACAAGGTGCGTTAGACCATCTTAAGGTAGGTCCTTGCAAGTAATATTTTTCCGGAGGGATTAATATTAGATAATTGCTAGGTACAGGAGAAATTTTATACAATGTATAAGTTTTAGCATCAGTGATTGGCATATATAATATTACAACCATTTCTTCGTTCATCATGAGAACTTGCGTTTTTTACAGTTTAAGGTTCTCAAATTGATGATACTGGTCAGTATGAATTATAGTTTTTGTTGGGTAGATTAGTTGTAAATGTTTTACAACATTTGTTAAATCCTTTTGGGAGAACATCTTGATATTTGTCATTTCATTAAATGACAAGCTAATAGTATCTTGTATCACTTGTATGATTTTATCTAATTTGTTCGTACACAAGAGCACATATTGTTGATGTTCCAGAAGGTTAATCTTGAAGTCGTCTTCTTGTAAAATACCTTTAATTACCTTCATATTATAGTTTACATGGTTCATTTCATTATAGAACTTTTGAGCAATGGAGTTACTGAATGATACTAATTTATTAATATGTTTAATTTCTTTGGCGTTACTTTGTTTTAATGCTTTTAATTGTTCCTGTAGATTGTCTAGATCATCTTGGTCTAGATTACCTGATATGAATTTAATTATACTACCTAAACCATTTATAAGACCTCTCTTACTTCTAGGTGTAGCAGGCAGCAACTTATTTAATTCCTTTTTTGTTTCTTTAATTGATTCTCTTAATTCTGATATTAGATAAGGAAAAGTATTATTGCTTCGTGATACGAGACTTGAGATAGTGTCTTGAATATTATTATAAGATTCTTTTAAACTCGTTAAATTGAAATGAAACATGAACCGGTGATAATCGTTAATTATTAAGACTGGTCCTAATGAGTCGGCATAGAATCATTGTGTCTGGATGGACTGTGTGATGATAGTGCCATATCCAGGGAGGAATCTGGAATAAGAAATTTTCCTTTTGGTTTAATGTCCCGAAAATTCCTTACATGAGTTTTACCGTTTCTCATTTTACAGTATACCCTGTTTTCTTCAATTTTGGTAATGATACCTTCGTTGTACAGGTTTTTTGATTTCTTGTTTCTGGTGAGGGGATCTAATACGTAGACAGTTTCATTAATTTGGTAATTATGATTGAAAGTGTCGGTGTTCGGTTTAGTATGACTCTCTTTTACAATTTTCAACTGATTTCCTTGTCTCTCAATGTATTCATTGATTTTGGGACATGGCGAGAAGACGTGGTCTAAAGCTTTATAGCATGGCCCATATAGAACGTTGAAAGTAGGTTGTTTAGTAGTGGAATGGATTGAAGAATTGTAATTCGTGATTATGGTGGTCACGAGCTCTGAGAGCGGAGTGAACTTATCGTGATCTCTGGAGATACGAAGTTTCTCTAGAAGGGTCGAATTCAGTCTTTCTACTGGAGAATTAGATGAAGAATTCAAGGGGGTAGTAGCGTGATATTCGATGTTCGTGGCTTTACAATATTCTTTTATGACATTGTTTTCGAACTCTCCTCCTTGGCCATGTGTGATTTTCCTTGGGAATCCATGGTGGGAAAAGTAAACTTGTAATTGACTTAGTGTGGCCAGACCTGTACCATTTGGTAAAATGTAGGCTTGTCCATACTTTGAGAAAATGTCAATTATAGTTAATATGCGACTTTGCTCGAAGTGAAACGTGTCGATGTGAATTTGAGAGAATGGGTGATCGGCGGTGATGGGACCTTGGTTCGATACCTCGTTAGGGTGTCTCTCGTATTTGTTTCTCTGACAGAGGTTACATTGATTGATGATTGTCCTAATTTGTTCTCTTAAATGAGGCCAGTAGTATTTGGTCTTAAGATGTTCGTAAGTTTCTACTATACCATTGTGGTTTTCAGAATGATAGTGTGAAATCAGCTGTCTCTGAGTTTCGGGTCTTTCAATGTCTTCCAAGAATTTGGATGACCTGATAATGATTAGTTCAGAAGTAAATAGCTTCTGGCATGCCCTGATGAATGGGATCTCGAGAGTGATATCGTCAAAATAAGTAGCGTACTTGTTTGAGGTTACTATTATTTTGAGGAGGTGATTTGCTAAATCTTCCTGAAGATTCTTCTTTGTGACAATCATTATGTGTCTGGTACATTTTTTAAGCAGGTTTTGTTTAAGTACCTTGGGATAATTACCATATTTTACAATAATCTGATTGCGGTTTTGGTTTAAGTTCCGTTCAGATATTTTCAATGTGAATATGGGGTCTGCTTGGTTTGAATGGACAGTTTCATTATCCATATCATTTTGGTAGGTGTCATCTCCGGGGATGGCAATGATTGAAGCTGCTTCATCAGCCATGTTAATCTCTACTCTAGAGAGTGCGTCTGCGACATAGTTAGTTTTGTCTTTGACGTAATCAGACTCTCCTGGTTTTGTGTGGGGATATTCTTGAATGTTACCGTATGTAATGGAATTTATTTCCATTAGCTCAACTAAAATTGGTTCCTTAAACTCGTGTTTTAGTTGTCTCTCTGTGGGCTGTATGGCTTGGTGAGTATTGGCATCTAAGAGATACATTTCACCATATTTAAAATTCAGAACATACTCTTCTTCTTTTTCGATATTGACGGGAATCGCAGTGTTAGCTGTATCTACCGTGGGTTGAAAATGATTCACTTGATTATGTGAAGAATGAAAGTGAAACGGTATGTCTGTGCTGTTGAGAGTGACTAGGTTCGAGGCGTAGTCACTCTTTGCGTCTAATTGAGCGAAATCTGCGCTACCTAAATTATTTAAGTCTTCGATTTTGATGGCTGGGCCAAGCGAAAATCCTGAGACTGTTCCTCTGTATCGTACTCATATTCATAGTACTGAGTGTCGTACTCTTTCGGGTAGTTTTGTATGTTGTACTCATCTACATACTCTAGTGATTGCTGTATGGGACCTAAAGCTTCCTGTTCGATGTCTTCTGAAGGTTCTATGTGAGCATTCAGATTACCTCTAATGGTTGAAACACCTGACATCGGCTGTGGAAATCTTTGCTGGTTAGTGGGTGTGAAACGTCGGCCAATATTATTTGGAGTTGGGTAAGAACGATTCATGGAGTTAGGTGGCATGAAAGGCTGAGTGTTCCGGAGCTTGAGCGTGTCCGAAAATTGGTTGTGGTTTATCTTTAAAGAAGGGTCTGTGGGTTTGATTTTGCATGAAAGGTTGGTTAAATGGGTTCCTTGGTGGAGCTGGGTTAAAATTCGAGAATGGATTATGTGCTGAGTGGCCTAGTGGTTGAGTTGTTGGTGGAAACTTGCTAGGAGGAAGTTTTCCTCTTAGTTGGTCCATGTAATCTTCATGGGCACGATCGTTATCATAAGACCTGCATAACCTGAGACAATGATTCAGGTCTGTAATCTGTGCATATCTTAAGTATGAACGGTAGGGTTCCAACACTCCTGCTTTAAATGTATTTAGGCTTAACTCTTCAAGTTCTCTTAATTTCAATTCCAAAATTTGATTTTGGTAATTGAGTTTGCATAAGCTTTTGCATTGCAAAGTCAATCCTTCTAATTTATCATGGTAGTCATTGTATGATTCGTTTCTTTTCTGGTAGCAATTAGAGATCTCCTGGATGAGAAGTCTCTCGTCTTTGACGTTACCGTATTTTCTTATGAGTTTATCTTTAAATTTTTCATAAGTACTGTTTGCTTCTAAGTCAAGAATGCTACATGCTTCACCTTTTAGTTTTGACTTTATGACGTTAAATAGGAAGTCATTTATTAATACTGAGTTTGTAGCTGACGCTATTCTCTTATGAGTGTTTAGAAACGATTCTGTTCTTGCTAAGAAATAGTCAAGACTGCAAGAATTAGCGCCGTTAAATTCAGGCAAAAGCTGTATCGGAGCATATTCGAACTTTGAAAGTAACTCGGTTTCAGGCATTTTGGTTGAATTTATAAAGACGGTTTTCAAAATTGTTTATAATAAATATTTAATTTGCGAGATTAAATTTTGTAACAGTGGTTACTTTTAAAAGTTAATTACTTACTTATAAGTGTTAATATTAATCAAAATATATGTGAAAGAGCCCCGGTTAGGTTTTCACAATAAAGGAAATAACTTATTATTATTAATAATCAAAATATATGTGAAAGAGCCCCGGTTAGGTTTTCACAATAAAAGAAATAACGTATTATTATTATTATTATTAATCAAAATATATGTGAAAGAGCCCCGGTTAGGTTTTCACAATAAAGGAAATAAGTTATTATTATTATTAATATAAAATTAATGATATGTGGATATCTCGTTTAGATTCTCCACAATATGAACTAGTAAAATGATAAAATTAATTATATGTCTTCTGAAATGAGGATGATGATTGATGATGATAATAAATATTTAATTATTTTATTAATTCCTTTAATAGTGACAAGCGAAAGACCAGTATGGGCTGCACTAACTCACTTTTGTTAGGAAATGATATAACTTTATTATTATTTTTTGTTTTAATTGTTTAGTTACAATATTAATTCAAAAGTAAATAAAGAGTGTAAGGTCTGCTAATTAGAGCCCACTAAATTATTTCTTCTTGAAAGTACAAATATTTATTATTATGTATTTATTATTTGTTTTAAGTTTATTAATTTTAATTCAAATCGAAATGACAAGGCAAAATCTACTAGTTAAAGTTAACTGTAATTTGTTTTCGTTTGAAAGGGAAAGAATGTATTATTTAGGTTTTATTATTATTATTGTTGTTGCTCTCCCAATTTGTCACTTGAAATATTGAACCATGCTTTACTAATAATACTCTAGTTCACAAATAAGGTATTATTTGGAGTTTGACTTACAGACAAGAAAAGATAGTCAGTGCTGGCTGCATCCTCTTGGAACTGCGGAGTCGGTTGGTTCTCTTGTGTCGTCGTGTGGTCGGAAAGCGCTTCTGGAGCGTTGTCGGCACGTACGGCGATGGCGGTCGGTTGTTGCGAAAGGCGTTTACTTGGAGCGTGGGCTTCTTGGAACGTTTGTCGGCGAAATTCCTTCCTTCAAGCTGGCGAAGTTAGTCGTGGATGAAAGGCCTCCCTGAGGTTGTCAGTTCCACTCCTGGCTTGCTGGCTGGTTCATAGAAACGACGACTTCATCTGGTGTTGAAGATAGGTACTTTGGTGTCGCTAGTATAGTTTTTTTTGTTTTTTTTGTCGTGTAGCCTCCTGAGAGGCCGAGTGCAGGTCTTTCTAGTCGACGCCCGTGGGCGACCTGCGCGTCGGGATGAGAGATGGAATGGATGAAGATGAATGAAACTGGGCAAGGATGTGGAAGGAAGTGGCCGTGGCCTGTCAGAAGGTACTGTCCCAGCATTTGCCTGGTGTTGAAAATGGGAAACCACGGAAAACCATTTCAAGGACAGCCGACGGTGGGGCTCGAACCCACGCGTCTACCGAGTCAGCAGAGAGTTTGGCCCCTTGACCTAACGCAGCGCTTTAGCCCGCGTAGCCACTACTGTCGGTGCTAGTATAGTGACGAAAGGCCTCCTTGTGAGGTTTTTCAGAACACTGTACTAACTTACTCCTAGATTATCTGGCAAGGATAATCGTTACCTATCCCGGACGGGCCCCCAGTTAAGTTTGTCGCTTAACAGTCTTCTTTAGTGATGTACTAAGAAGTTGTTGCTACTGCTAAGTCAGTAGGTCTCGTGGTTCTTACTTCTGATGAGTAGTATCTGCTTTCTATGAATGAGAACTCGTTGGTTAGTTTTGTAGATGTATTTATTAATCTTTGACAATCCAATATATACAAGTTAACACCAGACAGTCAACCTGTTCGGTCGCTGCTGTAACTGGAAGAGATCTGTGCTCCTCAGCGCAGGGCTTTTATACAGTTCCCTTCACAAGGGAGAGGGCAATGTGCGTCATACAGGATATTGATTCATGGTTCCGATAACAGGAATTCCATGAAGTGGACACTCATAGGCAGTGTGTCATTTCCTTGGTTCCGAGAATAAGAATTCTCTGAATTGGGGCTTTTATACAGTTCCCTTCACAAGGGAGAGGGCAATGTGCGTCATACAGGATATTGATTCATGGTTCCGATAACAGGAATTCCATGAAGTGAACACTCATAGTCAGTGTGTCATTTCCTTGGTTCCGAGAATAAGAATTCTCTGAATTGAATACAAGCGAACACTCATAGATAGTGGGGTAAACATATCGAGATATACAGAATGACAGATACACGTGGCATCTCTAATAATAATAATCATAAGTCTTAGTTTAGAATGGGGTCTGGAGTTCGACCCTAGACGGAATACATAACTCACGCACGTCTTTTTTGTATCATATTCCAGTTATTCGAGGCGATCTTATTTGAAAGTTGACTTACATGTGTGTTTATTCATCTCGAAATACACACATCAAAAAGAGTTTTGCGTATTGTTGGCCAAGATTCGAAGTGGATTCAAACCAATTAGCCGTTCTTTAGTGCGTGTATATTGGCTGTGTACACTCGCCTGTGTCAATGAGGATAGTTCTGTGCGAGTGTGGAGATGACCCGGTGAACGTATGCACGACCAATAAATCCTAGACCGATAACAAGAGGGAGGAGGTGGTGCAATGTTTTGGGGAGGCATCATGTATGGTCGCCGAACCCCTCTTGTGTACAGCCCAGGGCGTATAACAGGCATACGTTGCAGGGATACTATCCTAACACCTGTAGTGAAATTCTATGCTAACTTCACTTCCGTGGACGATAACGCTCGCCCGCACAGAGCTGGCATTGTCAATGCCTCTCTTTAGGACAGTGGTTCTGAACCCGTAGAAGTCTGCGGACCACTCAACGTGAAATTGAATCATGTACGGACCACCCCTCCTCCCACTCCCCCTCTCCCCTCCCCTCAATACACCATATCACTTGCAACCCTTCCTCAATAACACTTATTTTAAAGATATTTCAATTCAAAACCTGATAGTCATCGCCGCGAATACATTCGGACGTTTCTCGTTCAACGCACATCGTTTTTGAAATTCCCATTTATTGGCCACTTTTTTATACGTGCTGGTGGACCCATTTCTCACGCGGACCACTCCCGAGGCACTCGCGGACCACCCGTGGTCCGCTGACCACCGGTTAGGAACCACTGCTTTAGGAGAATGGTTGGTTGGTTGGTTCCTCAGTTTAGGGGCTGCGACAACGCAGTCATGTAGCCCCGTGTACTTTGGGTGTGTGTAGAATCTGTCTGATAACTGGTGTTAATTGTTATGACTGTATTAGTGTGTGTTATTTATTTTTAATTCAAGTAAGGACTGCAGACAATGAATTTAAAGTAGTTCCTACTTTTGCTGCCAAACGGCACCGTCAACGACGACTAGTTCAGAACTTGTTTACTAGACGCCACCGCAGTCGGCTCCTGGCGACGAACGTTGGAACCTAAGAGCGTTGTTCAAATTTTGCCCTATAATTTAGCTTCACACAGGTGTAATCAGTGGAAGGTTCTTTAACATGCCATAAATCTAAGACATGGGACCACCGGCTTTACTTCCCCTCCGAAGGAAGGCATACTGAGGGATATTTAACGCTCTTAAAAATCTGACGACTTTGGCCGGGTTTGAACCCGCGATCTTGAGCATAGAAGCTAAACATGCTACCACCTACGCCACCGAAGCCACTTTTAGGAGAATGGTATTCACACAATCGAATGGCCTGCGTATGCTCCCGATCTCAATTGTTTTAGATCAGGTGAGGACACTGCTTAATAAATAAGTCCGTTCTCACTTTCATCCCCAATGTGCTCCATGGCAATATGCAAAACGATTTTTGATGTGTGAACATAGCAGCTAAAACGCAACACTACTGGGACGAAAACAGTACTGCTGTTACCAATATTAAGAATTCATGCACGTAGGCAACCATTTGAGCACTTCTGTTCAGAGGGTTGCCTACATAGGATGATTGAAGGAGAAGGTGGATTCGTTGTGACGCATAAGTTGCAAGTTCGCAAGAGGACCACTAACAGAAATGATGGGCATTTGGATGATTAATAGAACATTCCAAAATTCTGTGTAAACTTTTAGGTTATTTCAACTAAATTACTAAAAAATCTCCATCTTATTAAATATTCCCCAAGGCTCCTTTTCCATGCAATGCAGTGCGTCACCCGTCTGGACCTCGTGGTTAAATGATGCAAAGATTAATAATGAAAGTAATTATATTTTTGCAGCCAATGGCCATTTATTTTATTTTCAAGACGGTCCAGGGAAGGGATTTTGGAAGGAAATCGGCTGTGGACCTTTTGAATGGAATTGTCACGGCATTTACCTGGTGGTATGAATGGGATGTGGTCTTGAAATATCAACCTGGGTTTGATCTCCAAAGGATACTGTGTTCTTATTCTTGTATCTTATATATAAAAGTGAAAGTCTGTATATATTGAACCCTTTATCCTCTGATGGATAAATGATTCGATGTTATATTTCTTCAATTAATTAATATTTCCACCAGCGTCATAAAATAGCCAGACGAAGATGAGGAAATTTCAAGCATTTGTTGGAGACAGTTGGGACATACCTGCAGCAGTTTGACAAAAGGCTGAATGCTTAAGGATTGTGAAAAGAAATAGCATAGCAATGATTCAGAAGGACAGGTGGTGGCTACCTCACTATAGAAGGGACGCGTGGTGAGACACGCTTATGGCATGTGCATTGTACTATTCGCGCCTAGAAAAAATATAATGCAGTAACGTGAGTGGTTGATGGTACCACTGGACACTCCTACGAAGCTGAGGTCTGATAAAACCGCGAAGTTAACAGAACATGTGGAACCAATGAGAGGTGAATGCTTACGAGCGCGCCAAGTCTAGCTTGGGCCCGCGATATCTAGCATTAACGCGGGAGATCGGCTAGACAACATCTCTACGATCGATTCTTGAATTAATGGGCATATTCTTGACCTGCGCGATTTTACGAGTTCAGTGATATTTGTTTCATTCCTGTACCACTATTATTTTGAGAAATTTTTATATAATTTCCCCCTCTATCGATACCTAGGGCCAGTTCATTTATAAGTGGCGTGAAGAGCCAAGAAGTTGATTATACATTGTGTGTCGGAAGACACAGGTTAGATTACATTTGTGCGTCTATGGACGTAGGTTACTGTACTTTGCGTGTCATGAGGACACAGATTTTATTAATACTAAAGTGTGTTAAAATCAGTGTGATAGATGGTCACTGTACTATTTTTGTAGGGACAGTATCTTCGACAATTTGCCAACAGACTGTTTTCTGGGGAACTAAGTACCTAGAACGGCGAATTTAGTAGTCAGATATCGAGTGTATAATAATCTATAACTTTTTTTTACATCAGCACGAGAGATGACATCACTGACCATGGAAGAAGTTTGGAACCGACAACACTCCGTCGAAATGTTTGAGACGAGCTAAGCAGCATTAAGTTGGGAAATGGCTGCAGATGTCCGTTGACGGTGATTGGCTGAGGATGAGTACTGAATAATATTCTTATTATCTGATAAATTAACTTATGGTATATGGGACAAATAGTTTTTGTAAATATCTTGCTTGTGTTGATTAACGTAGTGTATTTAGTTTTGGTCTGACAGACCTTTGCATGGAAACAGCTCGCACAATTTTGTTTAGTTGAAGTTTCTTGTTTTTTTTTTATTTTTATTAACTAACGTGACTATGTGGACGACCGTGTTCGCATATGTTTACGTAATGCGGTTGAGAAACGTCTCTCGGAGATATGTTGTGTTTCAGAAGTAGGACTGAATTAGTATATTCATGCAGTAGATTGGAGGGTAAATTACTCTTTGTTATGTTTATTATTGATCATATTCAGTGAAGTTATTGCCTTTGGAGCAATGTAATTTGTGGCGAGGAGCAGTCAGCTCTCTCGTAGGTTTTAATATTTTCTTAATTAGTTTGTGAGCATCTTATTCAAACGACCTGTGTGAAAAGTGTTATGTCATTCCCAGTAGTGTGTGTGTGTGTTTTTATTGGTCATTACAAGCGGGAATTTCAGCGTAGACTGATTTCTGTCAGCTTGATGCCAAGCCCATATCGTTACCTTGCGAGGACATATGTGGCTTATGTGGCTATTTCGATTAATGTCTTACCATATGTTTATGTGGTTGAGATTTGTTGCTGTTGATTCTACGAGATAACGGGACAGTTGGTCAGGTTATTTTTACACACTGGGCTGGACGATGACAGGTGTTGTGGTAGGGGGAAGCTGGTTTCACAAGGCGGGCTGAAAGGATTGCATCAAGGTCATTAGGGAGTGCTTTGGCTCCGTAAAGTTACTTGAAATACAGAATAAGAACTGATCAATGGTAAAAATTGTTTAAATAAATGGGAGTTGCCTACGAATCACTATAATCTCCGAAGCGTTAGCTTAACGTGCATGTTTGTTCATATAAGGTAATCTCAGCCGTTGAGGCTTTTGTTATTGTTGGTTTTAATTCCATGTTTAAGTTTCATATTTGTGACCCGTGTAGTCACGTGCGATGCTGTCTTTCCTTGTTTGTGTATTGAGCAATTGGCCGGGTTGGCGGCTCATTTTGTCAGATGCGTCACCGCATTGAAGGAGGGCCTCGAGAGAGATTCCTGTAAATAGTAGATTTTAGATTGTGTGTCAGCATTAATTTTTAAGGGTTTTTATTAGCGTTGTGTCTCATATCCGTAAACGTTGATTTACGAGTTGATTGATCGTAAGCATCGTGGCTGTTACCCGATGCAAACGAACAGTCATCCAAAGTACTCATTCCTCGTAGTTAGTCATTACGCGTACATGAAATCCCAATGCAAGTTAGTGGAACTTGGATCCACATTTTTATAAGGGGGAGATCCGTCTGACTCCTCAACATTAATAGATATTTTGTCATGGGAATATTCAGGGAGGAATTTTATTGTTATTGTTTATATTCATTTCTTTTTGCACAAATAGTAATAAAGATATGTTATTATTCTACGTCTTGTCACTTCTTTCTTAATTATAGTTTTAATCCTATGACCCTTACCTCAGTAGAGCATGTTTTTTGGCGAACGTAAACATCACACTATGAACTGAGCGCGACCCCTTGATTTTGATTCTTATTTATAAACACAGCAATACTAAAGGGTTCAATATGTACCTGTATGAGAAGTTGTTCTCTATACACATCTACACCATTCCACCAATCTCAACGAAATTTTGCTCACACATAGTTCAGGCTCCAGAATGAATCACTGGCTACATAAATTTCCGTTAGTCTTTCCCATTCTTTTGATTTCGGTCTTTTGGCACTCGAGCAAAGGCAAATATAGGAAGAAAATTAACTGATGAAGGAATAGCAAGTCCGTAACCATGGCAACAGTAGCTCAAAACGTAACGACCAAGTTTCCATCTATCTCTGTAAGAGGCCATGACACGCCATTTATTATCTAAACCACGATAAGAACATTAGGAATCTGAACGCCATTAAATTTTGAATTCGATTTTTTTAGGATCTCCGAGGCGACAGCCGTGATTGTTAGCCACTAATCATCGAGGTGGTCTAAATGACTTTGCATTTACGCTCACTTTTATTTACATTTCAATGCCTTCATCGGATCCACATTACTTTTCGATTAAGTTTACAGTTAGTTAATATCACACTTGAGTTACATCAGAGTTGTGGAGAACTATGTTCTTAAATCACTTAGGGGCAAAGTGAATATTTTCTACGAAATATTGAACCCATGTACCATTGGTTCAAGGGGTCGAATCCATGTTTTATTGGTAAAAGAAGAGAGGAAAAATACAGCCCTTAGAATGACTTAGAAAGATTTTATGCAAGAGGACTGGTACAACATGGCGTAATAATAAGAGACCAGGTGGCCCCAGGAAATGATATCATGCGTGACGCACCGATAGGGAGCCGATCATGACAATTAATAGAACGATAAAAACTTTCCACTGTGTGTAAGCGAGAAGAGGTTTCGGAAATTGATCTTACGCAGCAATAAAATGGCATCCTCGCAGTTGTGCAAGAAGAGGAATAATTAGATTTAAGCCATTTGCGAGAATATAATTAACAAAAGAAATACATCATTGTAAATCATTTTGGAATAGAGATTTTTGTGTGGTGAAAAGGGTTATAATAATTGCACAGGAAAGAATTGCAAACTCAGCATGACGTAGTTAAAAGTTCCCCGAGACCAGAGGTGGTAGGGATTGAAAATAAACCTCAACACCCACGTATCTGAAGAGAAAATTTTATTTAATATCTCGGAATTGTACAATCGATTTTCATGTGCAAAGAAGTCAGTTTACGTTTAGAAAACGAGCTTTCCAGAGATATAATTTTAAAAAGTATGCGACTATTGCTTCAAAAGTTAGTTATGAAAAAGACGAGGACTTTATCTTTTTGTCGCCGATTTGTATAAAAGCCCTGGCAGAACCAGGCTAATCATGCAGTTTAGTCCGTCTAGAGGACGTGACGCTACATCACATCGTTAAGGCAGTACTTACCAGACCTCGAGAGGTCGTGATACGCTGTATCACCAACGAGCACCCCGTATGGGAGTGGCTGAGAAGTATCGTCTTTAGCATCGCCGTGTGAAGACATAGTAAAATCCTAGTACAGGATTTATTTCAGCAAGCGTCAGTCTTTATAGTGAAAGTTCAGTATTACAGTCAAAGTTAGGCTGCGAACTTGAAGAAAGAACAGGCGATAGGTCTTCGAATAACAGTTCAGTTAAAAGACATAAAGTATCGTAACATTTCGAAGTACCAACGGAAGTGAAACAAACATTTCTATCAAAGTTAAGGAACCCGATCAGGTTCGGACGAAATAAGTAACGCCTAGTGTGCCGAAAGATAGGGACGAGAGCGCAGAACAATAAGAATTGAGAATTTAATCCAAGGCGTTGTCTAAAGGAGACAAACGAACAGTAAAAAGCAATAAGATACGAATTGAAGGAATAGCCGTAAATGCTAGGGAATCATTAGGTCACCGATAAAGTATTCGAGAGGCCGTAAACAGGACAGACTTTAGCTAGACAAACTAAATAGTGTCTAGGAAGAAACGACATCGAGCTAGTAAAATAGAAGCCGATAGTCAGAAACCGGATCTGAAGAATAACCGTTCCAGAGAGGGACAGATTTATCGAGACTTTCATCATCTTACCAGGTTAGGGAGCCGACGTCTAAGAATGTCACCCTTGGAAACGGGGAAGAAAGAAATCACGTGTGTAAGGCAAAAATCAAAGCCTAAGTGATTAAAAGCAGTGTAAAGTAAATATAGTGAAATTTGTTTTAGTGTAATAATTTTAGTGAATTTATTTGTGTATGATAAATGAATACAAAAATGGTATTCAATATGTCACCAGTGTTTAAGGTAAATAATGTGTATGTGTTTAAAGAAGTGTCATTGTGTGAAATGGTATCAATGAAGATGGCTTAAATGCAGTGAGTGGGCAAAAATGAAACATCGCTGGAGAATACGGTCGATGACCGTAAAATCATGTGAGTAACCATTTCATTATGTTATGTGTTGGGGAAGATTTGCGTACAATCCACATGAGGAAGATAGAATAGGGATGTTTGAATATCAAATAAAAGAATATGTGACATAAATAAATCCCTTGGGGAAAATGTATGAAATAAAATATCAGTGTAGTTGATAAATGATTTAAATATGTGAAAGAAAACGTAATAATAATAATAACAATTATATAAATAAATGAAGATTATGATGAATTATATGAAAAGTAGTAGCTTCCGAGCTCCTTTAAATGAATTAATACATGTTATGAAACATGTTCTTAAAGTAAAGCGATTATTGTCTAGGGAGAGGATTAATATAGACTTGAGATGTACAATAAAACGTTGATGTTGAATTTATCAGTTCGTTGAAGGCAACTTGGCTCATTAATGTATAAGCGCCATGTAGCGCATTGAAATAATTTGCCACGCTAGGGATGCGTTGAAATACTTGGTAAAACTAATTATGAGGGGCAGTTGGTCGGGGGTAATTGAACTATGGTAAGTCCTCTAAATAGTGATGTGATCACGAGGCCGCGTGTGTATTGTATTAAAAGGGTGCAAATTATTGTATTATGAGCGCGGGTGTAAGGCAAAAAGGCCCGCTATAAGTCGCTAATGTTATAAGTCCTCCAGTGTGGGATATGGTTTCCGAGGCATTTGAAAGGATCGAACCCAGATTCGTCCATGTTTAAGCCCCTAAATATTTGTTGTTGTATTGAATTATTCTTACCCGCCAATGAGGACACTTCATAATTAATAAATGCCGAGGTTAAGAGAATAGGTTTGTTGACCTTAAATATGTTGTTATAAAAAGTTGTATGAAAGCCTTGCCTGTTCAAAGAACTGCATTTAAGAACAGCTGTATAAAAGC